>OV121091.1:23306838-24556838 GCA_921293015.1 Phorcus lineatus
ACATTAGTTTCACTTATTAGTTCTTAATTCATTAACTTTATGGGAAAGAGCTTTGTTATCATTTATCAATTACTGAGGGTTGACCAACATTAGAAAAAACTTAATCAGAGGAATAATAATTTCAAACTGTATATTCAATAACTAAAAAACACTGCACAAAAGATTTGAAGAAAAGTACACACCATGTAACTTCAGGTTCTGGTATGCCAGTGACGGCACAGTCAAATTTGATTGGACGACCTTCGCGACATTCTCTGGTCGGCAGTTCCCGGGTGATGACTGGGGGTTCCATGTTACCTTCAACATTGACGTTGGAGACAGATTCTGCAGTTCCAGCACAGTTGGTGGCAACACACTTGTATTCCCCAGCCTGGTCCATCGTAACCTTGTTGATGTGGAGAGTGCATGTTTCATCTTCATATGTTGCACGGTGATTAGGCAAGCTGCTGATTGGCTTACCGTTTCTAAGCCATGTGACTTCAGGACGGGGCAGTCCAGTTACCTTGCCAACTAGAGTGAGTGTCTTGGTCTCCATGACGGTCTGAAAGATGAAAAGTACTTAAATATAGCATGAATCAAAGATATGAGTAGATAAGAATATCAGAATCTTGATAATCGAAATGCAAAATATTATCAATCAAACTTATCCTTCACTATACCATAATGTTTTTGACATGACAATTAATCTACCCACCATGTCTGTGATGTCCTCTGTGAAGACTGGTGGTCGTGTTTCCTCCTTTGTCTTCAGGACGAGAGGGGACTCAGAGAGTCTCTCTTCTCTCTTGATTTCTGAAAGTATATTGCCATAACTTGTTACATTTGAACATTTAAATTCACAACAGATAATTCATGCTTCTTTTAACATAAACCTAAAAAGCAAGAAGGACTCCACCCACCATTGACAATGAGAGGTATCTCTACGGAAGCCTGACCCTCGGAGTTGACAGCAGTGCAGGTGTAAGTGTCAGCGTCAGTGAGCTCGGTGTCCTTGATCTCAAAGCAGTAGGTGTCCTCGTACTTGTCGAAGTGGAACAGTTCCGTGTCCTCCAGCTCCTTGTGGTCCAGTGTCCAGGTCACTGAGGACAGGCAGAGGAGGACATTGTGAACAGGAGAAGCTTATGATGAAGTAAAGATTATTTATGAAATAATTATGATATTTTGAAATATATCCAAAAGAAATTTTTCAGATTCAAACGAAATCTCCAAGTCTTCAGCAGATGTGGGTCAGAAAAAGTAGGACTTGGGTTTAATTGTTGGAATTTTACAATACATATTCAATTTAAATCTACAAAAAAAAGAGTTTTCAAAAGAATACCCGTTGGTTTTGGTGTTCCGATGACCTTGACCAGGAACTTTGCCTGATCATGTTCTCGGACAGTGACGTTGTCTGGAACCTTGATGAACTCTGGAGGGGACAGTTTCTCCTCTGGTTCTTCTGAAATCACAAATATATCTTTATGAAATGTGTCATCTCCTTGTTATTTTTAGGAGTAGATGACAGATCTCAGGTTTAAAACTCAAGATTTGTAAGTCATTGACCACGTTTCCAAGACTAATGAAGTCAATTCTTACTTTGAGATATATATGATGTTTAAGAGTCATGAGCAACTCAAAAGTATACAATTTATATCAGTTGAAAAGATTGAATTTGGATTGTCACTGACCTTCAACAAAGAGTTCTCCTTTGGTTGTGTCTGAGCCAGCAGGGTTGGTAGCCTTGCACATGTAGGTGTCATCATGGTCGGGCTCCACCTTGACGATGATAAGAGATGTCTCGTTGTCCTCAGCATATTCAATCTTGAAGGTCTTGTCATCCTTGATTTCCTTGTCGTTCTTGAACCAGACAAGTTCTGGAGCAGGAACACCAGTTGCCTTGCAGGTGAACTTTGCTGTCTCACCGATCTTGGTCTCAATTGTCTCGATGTTGACAATGAATTTGGGTGCCTCCATTTTGGGAGCTTCTTCAACAACCTCCTGAACCACCTCTGGAATTTCTTCAACAATTTCTTCCTCCTTCTGTGGCTCTTCAACAGGCTTGGCTGGAAGTTTGAAATCAATACATTCAACAGTATGTACAATATTACATTATATTAGAAGATTACTGTTTGGCTAAACTTCACTTGACAAAGTGTGATTTAAACCATACATCATACATCTTACAAAAAAATCGAAATGTTTAGGTTTAAAAATAAACATGATTTTCATTAACCTAATTTTTATGCAAATATTTAACTAAAAAAAAACATGAAAAAGTTCTTGATATTTGTCTATGGTAAGGCTTAGTTACTCAAAACAAAAATTCTCTGACAAAGCACTCACATGTAACAAGCAGCTCAGCAGTGCATTCTGCCTTTCCATGGAGGTTGGTTGCCGTGGCAACATATCGTCCCTTGTCTTCCGGAACGACCTCGTAGACCTCGAGATGGTGGAGGTCATCCTCCTCAAAGATCATGTAGCGTCCCTCATCCTCAAGCTCCTTCCCGTTGTAGAAGAACTTCACCTCGGGGACTGGTTCCCCAGTCACCTGGCAGTTGAAATCAGCTGTATCCCCTTCATCAACCTTGGGAGAGAGGATTTTAAAAATTATGTTTAAAATAACTTTTAACAGACATAGATGCAAATTTATCTTCCAAAACTGTGTTCCACAGGAGATATCGTTGTGGTAGATGAAGCAAAATCTCCAAGACAGTATATCTGAACCAATGCCCTGCTATCATCAAGTACATGATATCATAGTTGTTTTACATCATCAAGTAATCGCATCACAATGCTTTGAAGTCATAAACAAGATGACTTCATAATGCTATGACATCACAGCACTGAGAGTCTAAGGTTATTACAATGTTCAAAGATCTACATTGTTCATGGAATTCTTACGGTGTGTGTCTTGATGGTGAGCACAAACTCTGGTGCAGCACCGGCTGGTACCTCCTCCACAGGTACACGCTCCTCCGCCTCCTCCTCAACCTCGTCAACAGCTGCAGGTGAAAACAGGTAGGAATACATGTGAGAATAAGATGAAACAAATTTATGTTTATGTTGAACCATATGGATATATATCCAAAAAAGAAAAAAAGGACTACCCTGAATTTTTATATTAAAGTATTTGATGGTTTGCTATGATTCATACTAAATATTAAGAAGACCATGTTCAAAGTATGTTATAAATTCTGGCTTGTAAGACAAATAAGACAAATTTAGCTTGATTCATTTGACACATTCTGCGATTATTATGTGATATACACTGGTATGTATAAGACTATTGAATAATCATAGAAAACTACTACTTGTTCATGGAGCCAAAAAGAACATTTATGAAGTGTACTATTTTTAGTAGCAGAGGAAACCCTCTTTAGCCATAGAAGAGGATCACTGTATATGGTTTCCAGAAGGTAAAATATGCATTTATGACATTCTTGTGTAAATATCATATCTTTGATTATAATATGTTTTCTTTTAAATATTTTGAACCAATAAATATGGGAATTTTATACATATATATTTTCAGGGAAATATTGATTGAATAAAATATACATATTGTATTGTGAAATTTAAGTCTTAGAATTGATCCATTACATGATACTGAATATTTCATTCATTCATTCATTCATACATTCAGTCATAATGTTTATGCAATACACGTTAAAACGGACCCAAATTAATATCTAGAAGAAGGGGATATATCAATACTCATCAACACATGGAATTAGCTGCCAGATGAACAGAAGGGGCAGTAATTTTTACATTACGTACATGTTTTGAGCGAAAGACCCTCTTCATTGACCTTATCTTAGCTAAAATAACAGCATTATCATAGTTTGTTCCATTTAGTTCCTTTTTTGCATTGTTATCATGTTCATTTAATGCCGCACTATCATTTATGACAAAACAAACATATTCAACAAATAATCTAACAGAGTGTAACTTGTAGTTCGTTATTTTATTTTCAAAATATAAACTGAATATAATATTTATATCTTTATATATCAGATAATAAAATATATTTAACACTATTGACAAAGCAAGACAATTTCCCAAAAATTATATATCATATCAACTCAACCTCCCTAGTAGATTATAGCCTTTAAAACAAATAAAGATATGAAATATCTTAACTACATTCATGATTTATATATCTTTGCAAAATCCTACTGTCAAAATTTGATTTTTGACAATATTTAGTTAATTTTTTAAATTTGGAAATCATAACTCACCATGTTTTGGACAGTGCAGGAGATAAAGCTCCTTGACTCTTAGATTACCATGAAGAGCAATAGCAAAGATGCCTTGAGGCATTATAAGAGCGTCACTTCATCACCCAGATAAAACACTCAACACTGATCATACTGTCAACCCTCAGGAATAATCTGCATATCCATCTCCGGAAAAAAATCACCTTTCACCAAACAACACCACAAAAAAACATATCAAGTTTCAGATTTGATATTTGATATTGTATATGTAGTAGTGAAAAACTTTTCACGTCATAGTTAAAAGTATATGGCCTATTGTTTAATTCCATGTTTCACAGGTATTAATGTTTCTCCCACAAACACAGACCTCCATGGTTGGCCGAAGACAAAACAGCTAAGTCTACTATTGTACGAGGGTCAGTTTAGCCTGAAGGTCAATCAGACTGATTGAATTTTTGCCAATTTTCTTCTTATCAGGGTAAGACGTGAGACACTTGAGAAACATTGACATACATAGAGGTACTTGTTGCATAGATCAGCGGGTGTTTGTTTACCCATGTGGCAAAATCATATCAATACTGATTTACACCTGGGACAGGGCCTCTCTGACAATGGTTTATTTTCTCCTAAGATTTTCAGTGAGAAGATACACATTTGGTTGAAATTTTTAAACATTATTTGGAATTTTTAAACATTTTTTAAGTAAACCCACTTTTTTGTTTACAGTATTCTATCTCTGGATTTTTATGATTATCTTTAATCAGAAATGACAATATATCATGAGTTGTGTTATTGTTGTTTTAATTTTTCTATATCTAACATAAATACACATGATAACATGTTTCACTGAAATGGGCTAGATCTATGATCAACATTATTTAGCCTCAGATTGCTACATATACTTAATGACATTATTTATTGAAATAACAAATAACTTTCTTCTGATTCGCTAAACTTTGTATATAGCTTTATTGATGCTCAAGAAGTGCTCTAGGCACA
This sequence comes from Phorcus lineatus, assembly GCA_921293015.1. NCBI lineage: Eukaryota > Metazoa > Mollusca > Gastropoda > Trochida > Trochidae > Phorcus > Phorcus lineatus. The sequence goes on from OV121091.1 coordinate 23,312,034, forward strand.
ACCAAGCGTCGTGGGGCTAGCTCTATACAAATATCCGTCTATGACTTTATTAACATTGTAAAATAACACTATACCTTTCATTGGATATTCTGAGTGTTCAATCTCTTAGACGATTGTATATATTTCCAACCATTAGATAAAGTCACATTTTATTGATAGTATACTGCAGAGTTATGTTCTTAGACCTTTGTTTTTTTCAAATTCAGCCAGATAACCAACATTCAGTCATCCTTCCACATTCATCCATACCATATAACCTGTATCTTTCAGCATCACCTCAAAATACAATATCCAAATGTAATTAATTAATGTTTGTAAACCAATTATAACAACATACTAGGGGGTCAAATGTCATGCAATCTATGTACAGCGTGCACAATGCAAGATGCAGGGACACAATGAAAGGGAAATATTAAATCATTCTAGGGACTAATATCTCAAAAAGAAATTTTATGAAATAAACCTCATTTGTCAAAATTTCAGAGTATGAAAGTGAAATGAATTTAAATTGATGAGCTCTTTGTGAAATGAACTTGATAAATTGTTTGCTTACACTTGACTGCAACGTCAATATATGCAACATCAGACCCAGTGGCATTTTCAACTGTCAAAGTATAAACTGCCGTGTCAAAGGTTGTCGGGAGAGAAATAGAGAGAGTCGCAGAATTTGGCGTAGAGGCTATTTGATGACGCTCGCCCACATCCAATGGCTTCCCATGTACACACCAAAAGATCTCAGGGGCGGGAATTCCCTCTATACTACAGGGTATGTGGATTATCTCCCCTGATGTCACCTCAACAGCAGATGGCGCCATAACTATGCGAGCGGGGGCTGCATGGATAAAAGTATTTTACCAAATCATGCACAGACTTTTACTATGCATGCATTCCTTGCTATGCCATATGGTCAGGCAAATGATATGATTTCCACTTAACTGTCCACCAGTTCTTGAACTTGTCCATTCAGACCAATAATCTTTTTAATACTTTATGGGATGATTTAGTGTTTTACGATATTTAAGTTATTTCCCGCAAACATGGTCTTATATTGGTTTGTTGATTTTATTCAGGAGGTTGTCACTTTGCTCTCAGGGCATCTTTTGACCTGAATTGACTGATCTCGTGATTTAGATTTGATATGATGTGAAAAGTATATTTGAATAAAACAAATGAAATTAGTTTCTTTGCTATTGGTCTGAACTAAGAGAAGTAAAAGAAGACAACTAAACTGAGGATTAAAATGAACTGATAATTAACATGAAACATCTAAAGAAATGAAGTTTAATTAAAGATGATTATGCTGTTAGTGTTTGAGAGAGGGTTAAGTATGATAAATATGAAATGAAATTGAAGTTAAAGAGAAAGTGCAAGTGGTAGGTATAGGCTAAGTAACAAAATAGTCATGTTTCAAACAGCAAAAGGTGTGTCTAATATAAATAAGAGATCATATAAATTATGTCAAATCTGTATTCTTCATATGGTTCAGTCATTTAAGCATTTATCTTTTATTTTTCTATCATCAAAAGTACTCCTATCCATTTCAAACAAGACATGTGTTTCTTTATCTTATATCTTTCTCCTCTAGAGTCTGTATAAGCTTATTTATTTATAAAGCTTGCTGTTCAACTTGTTTGACAGGTTCCTTGGCTTCTTGAGCGTATTTATCTATATAATATGTAAATGGGGAGAAATGTCAAGTGAAAATTAATGTGATATATATATACGTCAACACTTTATCTAGTTGTATTATCAAATAAAATAACTGACAATTATTTATTAATTACAATTTAAAAAAAAACTTTTTCAATTTTCAAGCAATATCTTTTAATGAGTTCGACTTTAATAATTATTTCTAAACAAAAGAAACAATGCTTAAATAAATGATATAAAGGCTAAACTTGATGAAAAAATTGTCTTAATCTTTTTACAACAAATATTTCATACAAGAAAAAAGCCCTAATACCTAATGGCTAGAAAGGGTTAACCTAACAATGACTCCTCAATATAACAACAGTATCAAACTATGTTACCGTAAATACTGCAATAAGAGAAAGTGGGCATGGGTTTAGATATCTGTGAAGCAAGTTATATCTCAATCTTTTTAACATTATTAGCAAAAGCAGTTGAGTTAAACAAAATATTACAAGAATGCATTCTTCATCCTGGACAGTGTAAATCTTGATAGTATATCTATTGGAATTTAGAAACCTTATGAAATTTTATTTCACAGATATTTCTATGATATCAATTTCAATACTAGCTAATTAAATTTCATTTCACAGATATTTTTTCTAATATCAATTTAAATCCTAGCTTATTTAGTAATCAAATCCTAAGATTGAATTAGACATTCTCATTAAATTTTACGCCGCTAATGGCTGTAATATTGCCCAAGCGGCGTTAAACACCAACTCACTCACTCATTAAATTTTAAGCATGTTGACGCATACAAATGAACTAGCAGGCTATGGTTGAATAATATGTGCTTTAGAAATATGCTGTGAGCCACACCTAATGTATGAATCAAGCCTATCGCCAGCGGTGATTGCAACATCATGCAAATATGTTACAACCTGATCACAGATACGATTTATATCTCAACCACTGTCTAGATTTAACCATCTCACTGCTAAGGTTAGCAGTGTGTGCTTATTTTATTTATCTGTAACAGTGTCAATGTCTAGGTTTAACCCTGTCTGTGTTGATGAAATGTAAGCCAAGACCATTGTGCAGAAATAACTTTTAAACTATAAAAATAATATGACAAAATGAAGACTAACACCACATCTGCTGGTGCAGTTATTGTTTGGACGTTCCCTTCATAACAAGTAAAATTATGATAAAGATAGCTTCTATATATAAAATAGTTTGGCTTGTGAATAAAGGATAAAGATTATGTCTGCCAAACATCTTTACTTCTTGCAATATAAATGGTTAACAACTTTTCTTCCATGCAGGGAGAAATGCTCTTCATTCTGTCTTTATTCTTATTTTTATTTGCAAGAGAGCATCAAAATGATTATCCATATTCAGTAACAAATTTATTTTGATGCAGGCCACTTTGCCTATATATCTAAGCCCCTGCTCAGCAACTTGCAATGTCTTCAGAGTAGACAGAGTTAAAGAAATATGAATCTATCTGTGTGACATTGTATCAATGAATGAGTAGAATGCTGACAAGGCAAGATAAACACACAAAGGGGTGGAATACATGTGTTATTCAATGATGATTATGAGCAGGGTTGAACACAAAGGGGTTAATGGTGTGTGAAAGGTTAACAGGTAACCAAAGCCCATGAATACCTCACAATAACCTCAAATAGAGACACACTGCACTAACAAATGTTTCTTAGCCTAATCTGCTTCAAAATTTGACCTGGCGGTCATAGATTTACCCTCAGGCGCGATCAATTACTGTCGGAGTTGATATATTCCACCAAATAAGCTGATCATTTTTAACCCTTAATATTCTATAATCCATAATTGAAAATTACCACTATCTACTTTTTATTATATATATGTATATATATGTACATTTATACCTAAAACACATGACTTAATTGTTTGTATTGTTCACTTGAGATATATAACTGAATAACAAGTTTATGATAGATAATTTGAGAGTTTATACTACCATACTGGTCACGTAAAGGGTTAATATTGGCTGAGTCATTGAATGTTTCACATTTTTGACATAGTTTTGTATTGCTGCTGAAACAAGCTAGCCTATTATATTTTTTGCACAAATCATTTGAATTAGATTTTCTCATTTGATAATAAACCAACAATTTATATAAAAATAAATATATTTTTTCTCATTCTTTTAGTATCATATTTTGTGCAAAATGCAAAAGACTGTATATCACCTAGTAAAATTTATAGGTTATACAAACAATGTGACATATTTTCCCTCAAAGGTGGTTCTCCTAACCATTGAATACTAGTACAATAATGACCATTGTCAAGGAAATGTCCTTCATGTTTATATAATGCCCCGGGAATCTCATTATGATAAGTCACTTATATCTCTAGATATTTTCTAACATTTACCTTAGTGATTGACCTTATATTATCCCCAAAACAATTCCATTAAAATTTTTAAGTATTATTGTTATTTTCACTTTCATATACTGGATTAATTTTCTCAAATTTTTTCTTTCTCAGCTGCCTGTGGCACCGCTGTTTATAGCCTCATATATCAAGTTCACTTCCTTCTAAAACAATTTGATTGACAGGTTTTGATGATAATTATCACTGACCTAAAAGATATGGGTCATAACTACTATACAAGTATGCTACTTATCTAATTTTGATACAAAGTATGATAATTATCTAATTCTTTGATTTTATCTCAATGAACAAAAATGTTGGACATAGTCAGTTTAACACCCCAGGGTTACTTTTAGAAACAGATCACACAAGAAAGATTAAAGACATATTTTGCTTCTTAAACAGTTTTGCTGTCATGTGTTTTTTTTTACATTAAAGTTTTGAAGTTCTCTTTAGATCAGGTGCAAGTATCCCTTTATTTGTTCTTGTGAGGTATTCATTTAAATCATTTTCAATGAAATATCATCAATTTTATATTTTGAGATTCAAAATAACAACATTTGAAATATTTTTTTTATTCACATGTAATTAAAATTTAAAATCTGTAATTCAAAATAAATTTGAATTCAACAAAACAATTGTACTGGTTTTGCTTATGAATAAAATTAATTTTTCATTGAAAATGTTTGAACAAAGGAAAAAGGATGAAAGAAAAGAAACTGGTATTGACTACAGGGAAGACAGGTACTTGTTAAACTGTTTATTATATAAATGAATACATGAGGCAGAGGGCCCAACAGAGACCCATAATATCACAATCACTAGAATCAAGCGGGGTGGTACATTCAAGCATGCATGGTTACACCAAGCAAAGGTCACTGCGTAGTGGAATAAAGGCAATAGGCATGATAAATTAATTAATCAAAAAATACAAATATTTATCAAATCAGAAAAAAGGTCCTTGAAATATTTAATAAATATATTTTCATAATTCAGATTTGTATATAATTCTCAAAAAACAGCTTTTTATAGTTCTGAATATACAATATTTTATAAAGAAAGTTCTATTTTTGTAGATTTTAATGAACAAAAACATAAAATTAAATACCCATGACTTATTATGCAAATGTTTCGATGACACTGTACATTTTATAACTAAAATGTAAAATGAATGATCCAAAACAAAAATACAAGCTGTCATTAACATTTTTTAAAACCATATGAAAAGGTGTAAGTAAAACATGAAGAAGTTGAGTAGACACATTTTATAGTATATACTTATTGCCTTAAAGAAGTAGGATGTCTACAAAATACTATGGTATTGAACACACTGGCAATCTACCTTAATAAAACTACAAAATAAACTGACAATACTGTGAAAATACAAGACATTGGTTACTGATGAACAAGGTATATGTTTAATAGATATGAAATGTTAGTCGAAATGTTAAACACAAACGTTAAGGCCACAATACAAAATGATTGGACAATGATGATGAACTGAAATATGACAGTGATGGATGATATGAATATATGGAGAAAAATTAAAATCAATTTCTTTAAATGGTGGACAGTGTATAACTTTATCATCATATTGAGTCTAGTCGTATTCAACTACATAAAAGAACAATTGCTACAAACATTGTAAAGTTAAAAATCAACCCTTTAATTAGAATAACACAAATAACTAAACAACAAATTTGAATAATATCAAAGAATGAATAAGAAATTGTATTAAAAAACAAACTGATATTTTCTTATGGCAAGAAGTTTATAGATTTATATATTAGAAGCAAATGATTACATACAATATATGCTTTCTATGCAATATTGTCTTCAATCAATATGTTGTCATGCATTTAACTAATATCATGCTATATCTTTTAACTACATTTATCATAATTTCATGCAGGGATCTAAGTATATATTCTTTTAAAACATTTCAATATGCAATCAAACACCATGCAATAACAAACAATAATTTCAATAAAAACTACAAAACTGTTAGAAACTTGTGAATCTAAACAACAATCAACTGTGCTGGTTTAATAAAGGGACTTTGATTGGTTGGAGAGTCATAGTAACGAGGGTTACGATACTCCATGCTTTGGTTGTAAACACAAGACAACTGGAACAAGGTGGTTATATATGGAATGGTCAACAACATGCTACAGGTTTCAACTAGGAACATTACATCACACAGACCTTGGGGAAGAAGACTAGCAGAGGTCGTGTCGTCACCGGCAACATTTGTGGCTTTGCAGGTGTATTTCTTCTGAGTGTCTTCGAGGGTGACCTCAGCGATGTCGAGGATGTAGTCATCATCGCGGTTGGTGATCTTGTACTTGGGGGTGTCCTTTAGGATGACATCATCAGCAGTCCAGATGACCTCTGGTTTAGGTAGTCCGGTAATGGTGCACTCCAGGTGGGCATTATCATTGATGTTGACAGTGACATCGTTAAGTGGTTTTGTGACTTTGGGTGCCTCCACATGGACAAGGATTTCTCCACTACAGGAGGCCACGCCCTTTTCATTGACAGCCTTTACTGTGTAGTCACCCTCGTCATCAAGAGTACATGTGTCAAAGGTCAAGCTCACCGTTTCTTCGATGTGCTCAATCCTAAAACAAGGAAACCAAATAAGAGAATGTTTACATTTTCCAATGTTACTCCCTTGATTATAATTTTTTGTACCAGGTTTACATCTATGTAAGTATAGAGCAGTAAGTGAAGTCCAAAAGTGTATGGTTGACAACTAGTAAGTGAAGTCCCTAAGTGTATGGTTGACAACTAGCCATAGAGGGACAATTGATTCATAAATAGTTTTTTGCTACTGATATGGCTTTCACTATTCATACCAAATAGGTCCATTTACAAAGATCAGTCAGATAGAATAAGGTATACATCATTTAGCAGTCAATAAAACCATCACTGCAAGCTTTCAGCAATGGATAAAACGACAGAACTCAAATACATCTAAAAGCTTTTTGTCAAATAACACTATCAAAATATAATAATGTTTTAAATGACAGATAAAAAAATACTTTTATTTACAAGTCAATTCTCAATGACAGACAAAAACATACTTGTACTTGTCTCCCTTGAGCTCCTCCTCATCATGGTACCAGGTAATGGTCGGCGTGGGTTGGCCGGTCACCTCAGCGGTCAGAGTGACAGTGGTGTCCAGCTCCACCTCCTGATTGTCCAGTGGCTTGATGAAGGACGGCGCCTCACCTGGATGGGCAGAGAGTAGACAGGTGACCATGAACTAAGGAGTTATGAGTTAGGAAAGTTATTCAATATTATTTCGGAAAATTATAATCACTTCAATTAAATGCTTATTTACAATGGATTGGATGTAAACCCAAAGAATGAGAAACTTGATCGAATGCAACATCAAGTTTATCTAACATTGCTTACACTTTTAGGAGGTGAAAGTCAGTGTAGGGCTTTAAGCATGGCCAAAATGACAAGTATGAGAAGGAGAAACACATATGTTCAACAGCTCAGAAATGATAAAAACAATATGATTCAAACTTGCGTCTTTACAAAAACCCTTAGCTATCATTGCACAGAGCAACCTTAACTTCCATTTAAAAACTTGCAATATGGTTAGATTAGTTAGTTGTATTACTTTGATGAGATTGAAAATATATGACTTACCAGCAGGGTTGACGAGCAGCTCAGCTGTAGTGGAGGCCTGGCCCACAGAGTTAACTGCAGTACAGGTGTACTCCGCCTCGTCATCGATGGTGGCGTTCCGTAATGTGAGCACGTACGTGTTGTCCTCAAGCTCCTCGATGGTCACACGCTCATCAAGCTCTATCTCAACATCATCCCGGTACCTGGAGCAAGAAACAGTAGATTTAAGTAACATGGGTAAATCCCGAGTGGAGTAAGATTCGTTGGTATTCATGTGGATAGATACCAATCTCATATTAATCTCAACATAATGTCAAGCCTGTCTTAATACTGGATACTTTAAGTGCTTTTAGTCTTTTCAGTAAACAAGATAGTAGTCTTGCATCTGCCATATTCAATTGGAGGTGAGGTGATATGGGGTTTAACGCTGCTTTCAAAAGTATTTCACTTATATCGCGGCTGCTGGTATTATTGCAGGAAGAAAGCCGGCAACACCATTGTGGCTAAGCATTGCGATGAAACCTGCGAGCATCAGCTGAAACTAGCAAACCATGGGTGGTACTGCACTTTAATTCTGTGTAGCATTGGACCCAAACCTTACTGCGTGAAGAATGGTTCTCTACTGCAGACAAAAATGCCGAGCCCCTGGCGGGATTCAAACCCCAGACCTCTTGTTCCGAAGCCGAACACGCTAACCACTGCATTATCCAGCCCCCCTATTGAATTGGAGTGATACCCAAGGATGGATGGTCATGAGTCAGACACAGAACAAATCTAATGACTGATCTTATGAAAATGACTGACGTCAACAAGACTTGCAATTATTATTTTGATATTTTGATATTCCATCTACATGACATTTGGCAGACCTCAATCTACATGACACTTCCAATGATTCATTCTGTTTAAAATCCTAAAGTGCTAAAACATTCATATTAGAAAAATAGATGTTGTCACATTACAGACTCTTGCACTAAAGGTCAAATTCTGAAAATAAATCCCTACTTGGCCAAAAATGTAATTCAATGTATACACTATTCGTTAAGATACGCAATCATTTGCTCCAATCCTAAGGGCATTTTTCAGACCTGTGCATGATAGCACTTGATTCTCATCACTTTCAGATTGTGCAATGCAAATAAGATCTAAACAAGCATAGGGAGTCCCTTGATATATGATTAACAATGATGTGCCAAAGTTGTCCAAATTAGTTCTTAAATTCTAATACTTCCCTTCAAACATGTATGGCAAAGTGAGACAAAAGCATTCCTACTGGCTACAGCAAGAGGATCGATATCTCTTTGGCTGAAGCGATAGAGTGACTGACTCTCACACAGAGATCCTGGGTTGGAATCCCAATGGAGGTAATCTCAAAATCTCTTCTGTTACACATGCAATATGTTTACCAAACCATTTTAGATTTGTGCCTCAATCTATTCAAATCCTAATAAGGATTGATCTTCCATATTTGTACCAAACTCAAATTCTTAACAACACAACTTAGAAACGTACATGAATTAAACTCTCAAATAGATGTTACACAACAAATCCTCACCACTTGAGTTCAGGGGCAGGAGATCCAGTAACCTGCACAGTCAATGTGACGGTGACCCCCTCGGTCACTTCCTGTCGGTGGAGTTCCTTCAGGAACTGTGGTGCAATGGTGAGCTCAACACTGACGTCTTCAACCTTTGTGGTCTCTTCAACCTATGGATGTACAGGGAGGTTAACAGAGGAACATGAGGGAGAACAGTGAAACAAAAACACACTGACACAGAACATGGACGTCAAAGAAAAATTTGAGAATATCTGTGGAAAAAATATTTGTTTCATTTATTCGGAATAAGATTTTGCTTTATGAATAACATAACTTGTTTTAGAGCAAGAGCCTTCATTTCAGTCCATCAATTCCAAAATTGAAAATGAAAGTAAAAAAGTTCTGAAAAAGAATTTTGTTTTTAATAAAAGCGTTTACAAGTGTATAAAGACCACCACCAAAAAGGAGAAAGACTAAAATCAGGTCTAGAGAAAAAAGAGTTACATTGACACACAACATCAATACACACATAAGACATAAATGATATCTGATCTAAGACAACAAATATATCATGGTGACAAACAATAATTTACAACAGATTCAAATATATATAGTGATCTAATTCTATGTCAGTAAAATGAAATAAAACAAACAAAATTATTTAAAACTAATATCCTCTGTGACACTCACTGCCAATAAACATTCAATACAATGTTCATTTTGAATTATTTCCTTCTCAAATTAATCCTCTAAAAAGGTTTTTTATTCTTTGTGTTCATTTGGGAAAATAGAAATGGTGCAGTTGAAACACATGGTTTATTGTGCCTTTCAGGTAACAAATTTGGGCATGAGTGAACTGGGTCAAAATAGGTTAAAGGAAAAGTAATTCAGGAAACGGACAAACACATTCTAAAATTCTATGGGAAGGAATAAAAAATTGAATTTCTAAATCATATAATGGAAGCTAGAGGTTCAAATTCTTAAATCTTTTTTACAGGCTCATATGTTTGTTCCTTAGAACAAAACTATGATGTCACTGTTTAGCAAACAATATATATACTTATAGGCTTCCCTGCTTTCAGTGTAGCAACCCACCTCAGAGATGTCAAACGTTCCTTCCACAGGTCCAGGTGATGATACTTCTGTAAGAGTTATTTCCCCTTCTACATCCTTTGTTCTTGGGGATTCAGAGACAGTGAAATCAACTGCTTCATCAGTTTTGGAAACCTCTTCAATTGAAAGATCAGCTTCAACATCCTTTGGTGTTGATTCTTTAAGAACAATTTCAGCCTCAATTGGTTCAACTTCAGGCTTGGTTTCCTCAACAACAATTTCAGCTTCAACTTGTTCAACTGGTTTTTCCTCTTCCTCAATGACCAGTTCAGCCTCAACTTGTTCAACTGGTTTTTCTTTTTCCTCAATGACAATTTCAGCCTCAACTTGTTCAACTTCTGGCTTGGTTTCCTCAACAACAATTTCAGCTTCAACTTGTTTAACTGGTTTTTCCTCTTCCTCAATGACAATTTCAGCCTCAACTTGTTCAACTTTAGGCTTGGTTTCCTCAACAACAATTTCAGCCTCAACTTGTTCAACTGGTTTTTCCTCTTCCTCAATGACCAGTTCAGCCTCAACTTGTTCAACTGGTTTTTCTTTTTCCTCAATGACAATTTCAGCCTCAACTTGTTCAACTTCAGGCTTGGTTTCAACAACAATTTCAGCCTCAACTTGTTCAACTGGTTTTTCCTCTTCCTCAATGACCAGTTCAGCCTCAACTTGTTCAACTGGTTTTTCTTTTTCCTCAATGACAATTTCAGCCTCAACTTGTTCAACTTCTGGCTTGGTTTCCTCAACAACAATTTCAGCTTCAACTTGTTTAACTGGTTTTTCCTCTTCCTCAATGACAATTTCAGCCTCAACTTGTTCAACTTTAGGCTTGGTTTCCTCAACAACAATTTCAGCCTCAACTTGTTCAACTGGTTTTTCCTCTTCCTCAATGACCAGTTCAGCCTCAACTTGTTCAACTGGTTTTTCTTTTTCCTCAATGACAATTTCAGCCTCAACTTGTTCAACTTCAGGCTTGGTTTCCTCAACAACAATTTCAGCCTCAACTTGTTCAACTGGTTTTTCCTCTTCCTCAATGACCAGTTCAGCCTCAACTTGTTCAACTGGTTTTTCTTTTTCCTCAATGACAATTTCAGCCTCAACTTGTTCAACTTCTGGCTTGGTTTCCTCAACAACAATTTCAGCTTCAACTTGTTTAACTGGTTTTTCCTCTTCCTCAATGACAATTTCAGCCTCAACTTGTTCAACTTTAGGCTTGGTTTCCTCAACAACAATTTCAGCCTCAACTTGTTCAACTGGTTTTTCCTCTTCCTCAATGACCAGTTCAGCCTCAACTTGTTCAACTGGTTTTTCTTTTTCCTCAATGACAATTTCAGCCTCAACTTGTTCAACTTCAGGCTTGGTTTCAACAACAATTTCAGCCTCAACTTGTTCAACTGGTTTTTCCTCTTCCTCAATGACCAGTTCAGCCTCAACTTGTTCAACTGGTTTTTCTTTTTCCTCAATGACAATTTCAGCCTCAACTTGTTCAACTTCAGGCTTGGTTTCCTCAACAACAATTTCAGCCTCAACTTGTTCAACTGGTTTTTCCTCTTCCTCAATGACCAGTTCAGCCTCAACTTGTTCAACTGGTTTTTCTTTTTCCTCAATGACAATTTCAGCCTCAACTTGTTCAACTTCAGGCTTGGTTTCCTCAACAACAATTTCAGCTTCAACTTGTTCAACTGGTTTTTCCTCTTCCTCAATGACCAGTTCAGCCTCAACTTGTTCAACTTCAGGCTTGGTTTCCTCAACAACAATTTCAGCTTCAACTTGTTCAACTGGTTTTTCCTCTTCCTCAATGACCAGTTCAGCCTCAACTTGTTCAACTTCAGGCTTGGTTTCCTCAATAACAATTTCAGCCTCAACTTGTTCAACTGGTTTTTCCTCTTCCTCGATAACCAGCTCAGCCTCAACTTGTTCAACTTCAGGCTTGGATTCCTCAACAACAATTTCAGCCTCAACTTGTTCAACTGGTTTTTCCTCTTCTTCAATGACAATTTCAGCCTCAACTTGTTCAATTTCAGGTTTGGTTTCCTCAATTACAATTTCAGCCTTAACTTGTTCAACTGGTTTTTCCTCTTCCTCAATGACCAGTTCAGCTTCAACTTGTTCAACTGGTTTTTCCTCTTCCTCGATAACCAGCTCAGCCTCAACTTGTTCAACTTCAGGCTTGGTTTCCTCAACAACAATTTCAGCCTCAACTTGTTCAACTGGTTTTTCCTCTTCCTCAATGACCAGTTCAGCCTCAACTTGTTCAACTGGTTTTTCCTCTTCCTCAATGACCAGTTCAGCCTCAACTTGTTCAACTGGTTTTTCTTTTTTCTCAACAACAATTTCAGCCTCAACTTGTTCAACTGGTTTTTCCTCTTCCTCAATGACCAGTTCAGCCTCAACTTGTTCAACTGGTTTTTCTTTTTCCTCAATGACAGTTTCAGCCTCAACTTGTTCAACTTCAGGCTTGGTTTCCTCAACAACAATTTCAGCTTCAACTTGTTCAACTTCAGGCTTGGTTTCCTCAACAACAATTTCAGCTTCAACTTGTTCTACTGGTTTTTCTTCTTCCTCTATAACCAGCTCAGCCTCAACTTGCTCAACTTCAGGCTTGGATTCCTCAACAACAATTTCAGCCTCAACTTGTTCAACTGGTTTTTCCTCTTCTTCAATGACAATTTCAGCCTCAACTTGTTCAATTTCAGGTTTGGTTTCCTCAATTACAATTTCAGCCTCAACTTGTTCAACTGGTTTTTCCTCTTCTTCAATGACAATTTCAGCCTCAACTTGTTCAACTTCAGGCTTGGATTCCTCAACAACAATTTCAGCCTCAACTTGTTCAACTGGTTTTTCCTCTTCTTCAATGACAATTTCAGCCTCAACTTGTTCAATTTCAGGTTTGGTTTCCTCAATTACAATTTCAGCCTCAACTTGTTCTACTGGTTTTTCCTCTTCCTCAATGACCAGTTCAGCTGCAACTTGTTCAACTGGTTTTTCCTCTTCCTCGATAACCAGCTCAGCCTCAACTTGTTCAACTTCAGGCTTGGTTTCCTCAACAACAATTTCAGCCTCAACTTGTTCAACTGGTTTTTCCTCTTCCTCAATGACCAATTCAGCCTCAACTTGTTCAACTTCAGGCTTGGTTTCCTCAACAACAATTTCAGCCTCAACTTGTTCAACTTCAGGCTTGGTTTCCTCAACAACAATTTCAGCTTCAACTTGTTCAACTTCAGGCTTGGTTTCCTCAACAACAATTTCAGCTTCAACTTGTTCTACTGGTTTTTCTTCTTCCTCTATAACCAGCTCAGCCTCAACTTGTTCAACTTCAGGCTTGGTTTCCTCAACAACAATTTCAGCTTCAACTTGTTCTACTGGTTTTTCTTCTTCCTCTATTACCAGCTCAGCCTCAACTTGTTCGACTTCAGGCTTGGATTCCTCAACAACAATTTCAGCCTCAACTTGTTCAACTGGTTTTTCCTCCTCTTCAATGACAATTTCAGCCTCAACTTGTTCAACTTCAGGCTTGGATTCCTCAACAACAATTTCAGCTTCAACTTGTTCAACTGGTTTTTCCTCTTCTTCAATGACAATTTCAGCCTCAACTTGTTCAACTTCAAGCTTGGTTTCCTCAACAACAATTTCAGCTTCAACTTGTTCTACTGGTTTTTCTTCTTCCTCTATAACCAGCTCAGCCTCAACTTGTTCAACTTCAGGCTTGGTTTCCTCAACAACAATTTCAGCTTCAACTTGTTCTACTGGTTTTTCTTCTTCCTCTATAACCAGCTCAGCCTCAACTTGTTCGACTTCAGGCTTGGATTCCTCAACAACAATTTCAGCCTCAACTTGTTCAACTGGTTTTTCCTCTTCTTCAATGACAATTTCAGCCTCAACTTGTTCAATTTCAGGTTTGGTTTCCTCAATTACAATTTCAGCCTCAACTTGTTCAACTGGTTTTTCCTCTTCCTCAATGACCAGTTCAGCTTCAACTTGTTCAACTGGTTTTTCCTCTTCCTCGATAACCAGCTCAGCCTCAACTTGTTCAACTTCAGGCTTGGTTTCCTCAATAACAATTTCAGCTTCAACTTGTTCAACTGGTTTTTCCTCTTCCTCAATGACAATTTCAGCCTCAACTTGTTCAACTTCAGGCTTGGATTCCTCAACAACAATTTCAGCCTCAACTTGTTCAACTGGTTTTTCCTCTTCTTCAATGACAATTTCAGCCTCAACTTGTTCAATTTCAGGTTTGGTTTCCTCAATTACAATTTCAGCCTCAACTTGTTCAACTGGTTTTTCCTCTTCCTCAATGACCAGTTCAGCTTCAACTTGTTCAACTGGTTTTTCCTCTTCCTCGATAACCAGCTCATCCTCTTCCTCAATGACCAGTTCAGCTTCAACTTGTTCAACTGGTTTTTCCTCTTCCTCGATAACCAGCTCAGCCTCAACTTGTTCAACTTCAGGCTTGGTTTCCTCAATAACAATTTCAGCTTCAACTTGTTCAACTGGTTTTTCCTCTTCCTCAATGACAATTTCAGCCTCAACTTGTTCAACTTCAGGCTTGGATTCCTCAACAACAATTTCAGCCTCAACTTGTTCAACTGGTTTTTCCTCTTCTTCAATGACAATTTCAGCCTCAACTTGTTCAATTTCAGGTTTGGTTTCCTCAATTACAATTTCAGCCTCAACTTGTTCTACTGGTTTTTCCTCTTCCTCAATGACCAGTTCAGCTTCAACTTGTTCAACTGGTTTTTCCTCTTCCTCGATAACCAGCTCAGCCTCAACTTGTTCAACTTCAGGCTTGGTTTCCTCAATAACAATTTCAGCTTCAACTTGTTCAACTGGTTTTTCCTCTTCCTCAATGACAATTTCAGCCTCAACTTGTTCAACTTCAGGCTTGGATTCCTCAACAACAATTTCAGCCTCAACTTGTTCAACTGGTTTTTCCTCTTCCTCAATGACCAGTTCAGCCTCAACTTGTTCATCTTCAGGCTTGGTTTCCTCAACAACAATCTCAGCTTCAACTTGTTCAACTGGTTTTTCTTCTTCCTCTATAACCAGTTCAGCTTCAACTTGTTCAACTGGTTTTTCCTCTTCCTCGATAACCAGCTCAGCCTCAACTTGTTCAACTTCAGGCTTGGTTTCCTCAACAACAATTTCAGCTTCAACTTGTTCAACTGGTTTTTCCTCTTCCTCGATAACCAGCTCAGCCTCAACTTGTTCAACTTCAGGCTTGGTTTCCTCAACAACAATTTCAGCTTCAACTTGTTCAACTGGTTTTTCCTCTTCCTCAATGACAATTTCAGCCTCAACTTGTTCAACTTCAGGCTTGGATTCGTCAACAACAATTTCAGCCTCAACTTGTTGAACTGGTTTTTCCTCTTCTTCAATGACAATTTCAGCCTCAACTTGTTCAATTTCAGGTTTGGTTTCCTCAACAACAATTTCAGCTTCAATTTGTTCAACTTCAGGCTTGGTTTCCTCAACAACAATTTCAGCTTCAACTTGTTCAACTGGTTTTTCTTCTTCTTCAATGACCAGTTCAGCCTCAACTTGTTCAACTTCAGGCTTGGTTTCCTCAACAACAATTTCAGTTTCAACTTGTTCAACTGGTTTTTCTTCTTCTTCAATGACAAGTTCAGCCTCTTCAGGTTCTACTTCCGTCTTTGACTCTTCCAAATATGTCTCTGTTTCCAAAACTGTTTCTGATACTTTGGTTTCCTCTGATATCTCAGCAGTGATTTCACTTGGTTTGTCTACTGTCATTTCTACTGTTTCCAATTCAGGAACTGTCTCTTCAACGTCTTTCACTTCCACCTGGACTTCTTTGACGCTGACATCCTCTGTTACTTTATCTACGGTCACGTCCTCAAGCGAGACTTGCGTCTCTGGCTGAGTCTCCTACAGTGGAATGTATCATGGAGTAGTCTAGCATCAGGATCAGACTTCGGGGTTACTCTTAGTGGTCAAATGCACGCAATTTAAGCTACAACAATGAGCTACAGGTTATGTGTCTAGGCAAGTGGAAAGGCACTGACAGGCAGCATGCTAAGTTCAGAGTATCACTTGTTTCAAAACAATATCCTTCTTTTTATAAAGACATCTATTTGATGAATGAATGTATGTTAATTCATAAAGTTGGATTTCAATTAGTTTTTTTAATGAAAAAAATTTCAATAATTAAAAGTCATGATTAAATTTATTGTTTTCAGAAGGATATGTTTGGCATTGTTGAAAAAAAGTATTTGGTGAGTAAAAAAAGAAAATAAACACTTAACCACACAAAATAAAGATGTAATCATATTTATTAACATCAATATAAACAGTAGAACAGAAGTAACTGCATTTTTTGTTATTCAGATCACATCAGTTCATCGGCATCCTAGTATCAAATAAACACAACACGCAAAACATGACACATTGTTATTTGTAACAAATAGCTTCATATGAAAATCACCTTGGAATCCAGGCTCACTGTTTAAAAACTTCGAAGCCTTTAAAAAATCTTGAGTCCATTCTTAAAAAAAGGCTTATTTTATTCAAATTACGAATTTTATGGACTTCAAACATTTTGAGAATAGTCACCCTTTTCACTAAACATGATGCTTACCTGATTCAAATAGTGCACTACAAAGATCAACTGTTGGCAAACTAAAATAAAGCAACCATTCACTGTGTTGATCTTTGTAGAACGAAGAAAGTCAGTAAACTTGCTATGCACATGCTCGATTGACAAATGAGACGAACCCTCTTTTTTCTTTTCAGTGGTAACGATAAATTTCTAGGATACTATTTGTAAGTAAACTGATTTAGGCAACTATGTTAGGATCCCTCAGGCAAAGTTGAATCAAAACTAAGTTTTAATCATGAGCTTAATTCCTCATCATAATATAAAGTTTATATTTAAACGAGCTCTGGTTTCCAGGTGAAATGAAACTTGAAATGCAGAGCATTACAAATAAACAAGAAATAAAATGACATAAACAACAGAGAACAAACTCCAACGAGAGCTTTTTTCAAAGTCAGACATTCAAGACAGACAACACGTTTTTAGTAAGAACTTCATTTGAGTTCAACTTAACACATTACAAACACAAAATGTGTCAACAAAATAAATAACAAACATGGCAAACTCCAGTGAAGAATTGACAAACTGTGTCAGAGAAATTGGTTAAGAAAATCAATTGTATAAACATAAGTCAATTAGTTAATTAACCCAATAAATGCATATGCAGTGCTTTCAAATTCAAAGGCTGAAAACATGTTATCCATAAGTAAGGATAAAAAACACATGACATGATGTTTTCCATTCAAAGAATTCATCATCAAATATCAAATTAATAACTAATTTAGATACATAGTGAATATTTTAAATCGTGTTTTGAGAAGATGAAAACTGTGAGTGGAAACTCATATCTTACGTGAAATGTGTACAGATTAAACAACAAGAATAAATTTGTGCTCAATTTGAGGATTTTTAACAATGTGCGTAATTATCACTTTAGACATTTAAAATTGCATGAGGAATTTTGGAAAACAAATGATAAATACTGAACATTTGCATAAGAGAGATAGGATCTTGGTTAAAGACAGAAAGATAACTTGATAAATTTTGTGCCTGTTTTACAGTTATACAGTTGCTCGAGTGATTAAAGGTGTAACTTCTTACCTGGGTCTCTTCGACGGTAAAGTCTGTCTCCACAACGGACACCTGTTGCTTCATCACCTTCACCTGCTCTCGTGCCTGATGAAAAATCAGTTCAGATATTTGTTAAATCTTACCATACCAATTATACTTAACTTTTAATTCTTCTGACAAAAATTCAAATCAGTTTGCAATTAAATTAATTGAAGTGAGCAATATCCATAATTTGTATAACTTGCTGAAATGATTTGATAAATTGGAGAGGATCGACTTACTAAAATTGGCAAAATTGTATTAGTCATGAATATTTTTCCTCAAAATCTTAAAAAACTTAGTTTCAACCAGTAGGGTTCAAACTATTTTTACAAAAGGAACTAACAAATTTGATGTTCTTTTTGTTTATGTTTCTAATTTTTTTTTATTCATTAATGATTTATTTTGGGGAAAAAAGAAGAACCCTTGTGAACTTCCAACTAACCTTGTATCCTCTAAAGGCAGACTGGATCTTAATAGCTGCTTGTTCTACCGTTTCTTCAGGAAGGATTTCTTCTGCTTCTTCTTCATGTTTCGAACTGACAGAACTGGTTTCAGACACAGTTTCTGCAAAATAAAGAAAATTGTTTTACTGATATTCAAGTACATGTAAACTAAGAAATCCTAAAGTGGATAGAAATTTTTATCTTTCCAGAAACCATGGATAGAAATTAATATTTTACCAGAAACTCTAACTTCATGGTTCCCCTTAATGAATATAGATTTGAATTACTTTACAATGTGTTTGCTTCGTCTAATTAAGACAAAGATGTCAAACAAAGTTGCATGACAAACATATAATTATGCTTGACTCCAAAACAATTTGATAATCTACTAGGATAATCATATGATATTCATTACAAGTTAGCCTCCATTGGTAAAGAAGTGCTTGATTTTGC
Organism: Phorcus lineatus; assembly: GCA_921293015.1. Classification (NCBI taxonomy): domain Eukaryota; kingdom Metazoa; phylum Mollusca; class Gastropoda; order Trochida; family Trochidae; genus Phorcus; species Phorcus lineatus. Next base: position 23,330,929 of record OV121091.1, read on the forward strand.
AAAACTCAAGCTGAGTGAAGTTTAAATTGTACATGTGCTCTACGTTTTCTTTTTATGTAAACAATGCTACCCACTCAAGTATCAAGTGTCTTTAATCATAGTTTATAAAATCACAGCCAGAACTGTTTTCATAGACATTGGGAGAGAGACTCCATTTACGCTGTCTCAACTTTAATGTCTCAGAGTCCAATACAGACCTAGAACGATCCAAACAAGCACTCTGAAGCTGACACCTACCAATGATAGTGAGTGTAGAGCTGGTCTCCACTTCTCCAGCCTCGTTGACAGCTTTGACTGTGTATGTCCCTTCATCCTCAGGGTACGCCTCGGCCAGAACCAGAGTGCTCTCCCCTTCCGGACCCGGAACAATCTGGTAGATGTCATCGCTCTTTATCGGCTGGCCTTCTTTCAGCCACATGATGCTCGGGGCTGGTTCACCTTTGACCTTGCACTCGAAACGAGCAGTTTCGCGCTCACGCACAGTGACATCTTGAGTGCGGATGATGAACTCAGGCTTGACCAGTTCTGGTTTCTCTTCCTAAAATCATAGATTTGTGGTGTAAGGTGTAAGACACTTAATGTTAACTTCCTTGAACAGGATTTTAGAAACTGGTGTGATGAAAGATTCTATATTGCACAGAACCCCACTTTTATGTGTAGAAAGTGACATGTTATTAAACAAGTGATATCTCTGAAATTTCTCTATTGCTTTAATGTATATTAATCAACTTTCAAATCTGTGTATGTGTTAAACAATTCTCATTTTCAGCAAAAAGAAGTCAAGGTGTAGACTGTCTTTATAGCCTTTCCGGACAGAAACACTCAAATATTGAAGCTTAAAGTAAAGATATGGAAGTCTGACATCAATGGGGACCTCTGCATAAATTGACTTTGTTAGAAACAGATTACAAACATCAGGTGTTATTCTCAAAATGCACCGTATGACTTTTTCAGCAAGAATATATCAAGGCAAACATTCTGATAATTGTCGCCCTATGATTTTACCAAAATATCAAGTAAATAGAACATTTGAAATGGTATCCAGATATAAATGGAAATGTAACTAAAAACATGGGGGGAAGATGATTAAAAAAAAAAAAAAAGAAGTTATCAAGGTATGGCCTTCCTAATATCACTTAAAAAACAATGAGGATTCATTGAAAGAAAAGCTAAAAGCTAGTCTATGGAAGCCTGACCTCGATGGAGACCTCTGCAGTTGGGACCTCCTGTATCTCCTCGGGAACTGGCTCCTCGGTGACCTCCTGCTCCTCCCTGCAACCCAAACGACAACATTCTTGTGTTTAGGAACATCATTAACGACATCAACAGCATCAGCTGCATTCTGATGTCACAAACAACATTTTCAATGATTACTCCTTGATGACAACATGCAATTCCGTTAACAGCGGATTAATTTTCACAACTATACAGTTTGACTGTCATGATTTTAAACGTAAGACATTGCAAACATTGGACTTTCAGTACAGTCATGGAACAATAACGTATATATTCTTACTATTTCTGAATACGATTATAAAAATTCATAATTATGGACATCTATTGGCATAATTTAAATTTCAACTTGTTTTTCTTTGCTTGCTAGTGCTTTTACAAAATCGGCTAGAAATGTCTTTAAAAAGGCAAAGATTGTTTGTCTCTATGACAGTAATGTTTTTTTCCATCTTCAAATACTTCATATTCTGTAGGATATAACTATCAATCACTATCCACTTTACACTTATGTGGATATAAAATCCTTTGTGTTTATATATCTATCAACTTCCTAGTATGAGCCAAATCAGACTAAACATGATAGATAGCATCAGCAAATAGTGATATACTGTTGTAGATTGCATAGATTGTAGTTATTGTAAAAGCTTTCCCCAAAACCTAGAGAGAGACAAAGTCTAAATGAAACAGAGCTATTCAAAGGAAAATGAAAATTACAAGGATAATAATGGGGAAGTTTGATTGTGCTTGTGCTCAATAAATAAACTGTGCCAGTAACTGTGAATGTTCATGGGATTTATGATGGGAAGTATTAGAATAGCTCTAAGAGTTAACAAAAAAAAGAAATCAGTGTTAGATATAGTGACATCGATTTGGTATAAGTGTACTTTTAACTGTTAGTAAATAAATTATAACATTGTTACATTATGAATTAACATGGATTGGTTAAATGTTAAATGAAAAAATATATTAGGTGCATTATGATATATGGTCAGATGGTCAAGATGGTAGGAAATTGACCCACACCCTGGTAGTCAAGAAAGCCTGATGTTTTTTTTCTCTCTGATTTCCAGAGTTCTCTAACTTACGTGGACGAACTAATAGATGTTTTTGGAACAGATTTTAACAAATGTCGAAAATCCACCTGTTCCGTGGAGTGTTTAACTCCCACTTTTGTTTTCCTGTTGAATCAATGTCAACAAAATATGTTACAACATCAACATGCAAGAAATTAACTTGTCAACAAACTCCTCCACAGTCTTTTTAGATTTTTTAGGCTTGATTTGACATTATTTTGGATTTGATAAATACAAGGACAGCTTCTGAAGGAACAAACTTCTCTACAGCATTTTAAAATCTTTTTAGGCTAAATTTGACATTATTTTTTATTCGATTAATACAATGACAGGTTCTGAAGGAAAGTTGAGCTGACAAGCAAAGTATTAGGAATATAACAACATTATTTACATAAAATCAAATTAAAATGAAAAAGGTTTAAGTCAAAATGAAATGTGAATACAAATCAAAATAAAAATTTCAATTGGATATTAGACGAAATGGTTTTATTTCTGTTTATGTCAAATACATTTACATTGACACATATTATTTTTGGAAACATCTAAGTTACAAGTTAAGTTAAGGCTAATTCATGCTTTACCAAATATTCATGAAAAGAATTGCGTCTACTTACACTCTAGTCTTGAGGGCGTCGCGGAAGTCAACTTTTTCTTCAGCTGTAAAATAAGAAAAAAGATGAGTTTCTTTGGTAAAATATAAAATAAAATAAAATATAGAGAGAGAAAGGACAAACAGGCTGAATCCCTGTTAGTTGACTATATGTGAATCACATCATTAAGCTGTTTATGCAGAAAGTGTAACACAAGCCCAAGCCTATTCATCAGTAATTGCTCATGATAAAATTACTGTACTTTAATAAACCATTATCCACATAGTAATGCCTTCGTGCATGCGAGAATCACCTAGAACTGGCAAAGGATGGGTGGGACTGCTCTGAATGTAGCATTGCACCTAAACTTTACTGCATGTAGAACAGTTATTTATTGCAGATAAAGTTGCCGAGCCCCTTGTGGGATTAGAACCCCAGACCTTTACACCAAAAGCCAAACACGCTTACCACTTGTGCTCAATTCTATGGCACCTGCACTATCAGGCCCATGGTGCCATAGAATTAAGACTGCTGTAAATTCAGCCTGTTTGAAAAGCACCTGTGTGTTTGTTATTATGCAGATACACAAGAGTCCACACGTAACTCTGTTCAATGATATTGTATATTTTGAATTTCATGAAACTCTTTCCTTATCAACAAGACTGCTGAATCAGTGTCAAATCATTCTGAGAGATCAATTTGCAGGAATCACAACTCATTAACAAAGAACACAATCCACGAGTGACCACTGCCTTATAAGGATATATCTATATATATATATATATTCATATGCCAACAGAAAAGACAATTAATCTGATTACCGGTAAGTAAAACTATCATAAGTTTTGACATACGTTTGACAGAGAGAGATACAGTGACTGAGGCCTCTCCATGTTCGTTGGTAGCGATGCACTGATATTTGCCCTCGTCCTCTGGAGTGGCCTCGTCAATTTCCAGTTCAACATGGTACATGTGAACATCCTTGGTGATTGTGATGCGCTGGCGGTCTGTGGGTTCAACCTTGACGCCATCGCGCATCCAAACAATTTCAGGTTCGGGAAGAGCGACAACTCTTCCCTCAAAAACAACATTGGTTCTTTCGTCCACATTCTGGAACTTTGGTTTCTGTTGGAACGTTGGTGCAATTCCCTCAACCTTCTCCTCTGGTTGTTCAATAACTTGCTCTTCTGTAGCAGAAAAATGACATTTCAATTATGTTATGAGAAACTTAGGGTAATCAACCACTGGGTATTTAAACATCTTGCAAGCATTTTATTATGAAATTCTCATAAATTTTATTCTATTGGATAATTAAACATTTCATACTTTCTCTACTATTTCAATTGAATAAACATCATTGAAATGCAGACTTAACTGTTTAATCAAGCATTCTTCTCAAAAGATATTTTGTATTACGTAAACAATATCCAACATCAGTCATGCCCAAGTTTTTAAGCTGAATATATAACTCACAGCAACTAGTCAAAGAAAATTCACAAATACAATTGAAATGTCTTAAGCTTTCATGCAATCATGCAAAATGTCAACTTTGACAACCGCAAACATTTCTTAATACATTAGTGGAAACAAAATATTCTAAAATCACCATACTTCAAAAATCAAAAATCAAAAATCAATTGCTCATGAATTCCCCAGTAGGTGAAATATTCGTCAAAAATCACCTTCCACATGCAGTTGAGCTGAGGTTGAAACCTTCCCATACTGGTTCTCAGCTACAACAGTGTAAGTGCCTGCATCTTCAGGGAAGACTTCACGTATATACAACATGCACAGATCATCATTGTAGCTGATCTGGAACTCCTCAGAGGACACCATGAGATCCCCATCCTTGAACCAGTTGACTGTCGGGGGCGGCATGCACGACACTCGACAAACAAGGCGAGCATCAGACCCGTCCTTGGCATGCACAGTCTCAAGACTCTGGGAGACCTCGGGGAAGATGCTCTCTTGTGGAGGCTCTGTAAGGGATCAGCTCTAGCATGCAGGTGTATGACTCGGACAATCAGATTACACTTAGAACATTAGGATAGCTAAGACATTAACCCTGTGAAAAATTTGCCCTTCAAGCAGCTGACAAACAGGTAAAGAATTATTGTAATGACTTCTGAGGTTTCTTTTCAAAGCTCTTTTCTGACCATATCAATAAATGATGTTAATTCAATCTTATCGCTACGACAGCTTGACAAATTTTGGTTCCTGGTTGTTAAACTTCGTTACAACTTGAGGACATGCCAAAAGTGACAACGCTTATCTGTACATTTAGCTACTTCAAGTTGAACAACACAAGTCGTATTGTGAGAAAGGACATTAAGTTGTGTTCTCTACTGGAAGCTTTGTAAGGTTTATCTTTTACTTTGTCATTTATAACAAGATCAAATTTGAAAGCATTAGTAATGAATCAAAAGGAAAACTTAACTTCAGTTTCATCATGCACTTGATTATTAGCTACACAGTAATGTAGAATGCAAATTTTGTCTGTTGGTCAGCAAAAAAGCTTGAATTTTTTTTCAAAGTATGTCCATGCATGTTTTCTTCAGATACTAAATTCAAAATTCCATGCACAATTCATTCCATTCATATAAGAATAAAGAACACGTATTATGGTTAATGACCACAGATGATGATCATGTTAGGTCTATTTCAGTGTATTATCAAACACTCACCTGCCACAGACAGTGTGACTGTTTCTTCAATTTCCTTACGTTCTTCATCAGAGACAACCTCTTTTTCTTCTTCTGAAACCAAGTGTAACCATTATCTCACATGACAGGGATTTCTTAGATTCAATGTACCTCATGTGCATTATTAGCATGGTTCCATCCTTAATCATCCTCTCCCAACACAGGTAGCTTGAGTCATAAATTCTTATACTAACCTCTGTTCTAATAAAAGCTCTTTTCTGGCTTGAAAAGAAGAAGTCTGATTTGATGAAACCCTGTTTCAAAAGCAATCATTTGAAAAGCCTCAGTTATTTCTGTATGCTTTGGATAAACTAGAATTTATCAAAATGTGTACTTTACACACTGTCTCATTATTCAGCGATTGCATAATTTCATAGGCCTTGATGACAACAAATATGCTATTCATGTATGAAGTGTTTTAATTGGCTGAAATTTTGCAGATAGTCTCTGTTGCATTTGTTTGCTGCTATGGAAACCTGCTTGAGAAGACCCTTTGTTATAACAGAGTTCACTGTAGGAATGTAAGACTTGAAATGACTCTCCTTGGAGAGAATGGTCCTTGTTGTCCTCATTACATAATATCCAGAAATTCTGTCCATGCCACCTGACAACCTTAGTGCAGCGCCAGTTCATTAACGAAGCTATGTTCTAACCTTATGATAATGAGTGTCACATCTTCTGTCTTTAAACGTCTTTGATATAACCCAACCAGGTATCCAACCAGGAATCCAACCAGGAATTCAACCTGGAATCCAACCCTGTCTCACAGATGATGAGCAGACACTCTACCAACTGAGCTAAATTTTAATTACAAGTGACCAGTGGCTAATGACTCTTATCCTTAATATTGCCGCACAATTAGGTAAAAGGTATGATGAGTGCCCACACCAAAGCTGGACATGCTACATACCTGCAGTGAGTTTCTCCTTCTCTGACAAAGCTTCCTCCTCTGAGAGGGTCTTCTCTGGATGACCTTTTCAAATCACAGAAAAAAAATTAAAATGTGTTTTTCCAAAATTGATGAAAAATTTTCTTAAATGCTGTAAATAAATTTAACACAGAATTTGATAGGAGAATGAGCATTAACAATTTAAGTTACTGAATGATTTGTAATACGTTAAGGATGATATATGGATGATTCTCTAAAGGATAATATATAAGTGGAGGATATATACTACCTACAGTGCTCACAGTACAACATATATTTATACATATAGGTAAATGGGTAGGGGTAAGTAGAGACAAATATCTATATGTAAACATCATTACAACAATCAGTACAATGACTAAAAGCATCAAATTTGTGTACTTTTATATAAAAAACAAATAAAAATCTATGAAAATGAAGTTATAGAAAAACAAAACATTACAAAGTAGGTCTATCTAAAAAGGACATATATCACCTCTGAAATTTAAAAAAGAGGATTAATTCTTCAATGAATTTCATATCATCATCAAATTAAAGCACAACGATACATGAACATAGACATGAATCACAGATATAAATTATTTTCATGCAAAAATATAAACAAAAGAAAAATGAGTTATCAACAGAATTTTGACTTCAGCCAATTATCTACAAAACAATGATAACAATAATGTTTTGATGTTAATGAAAAAATCATTTAAAAAAGAAAAGCAATTATACTTCAATTAATTACAAACATATTGTCATGCTGAAATGAAAATGATACAAGCAGCCTCTAGAAAATACTCATATGTACAGACAAACAGAAGGTGAAACGAAAAATATAACACAAACTACATGTTGGCATGAAATAAAATAAAAACTCTAAAAGCTTGACGTTATCAACCGTTTTACTGAAAAAAAACCAAACAACTTTGTGTCCTATGAAACTTAACACTTTAGAAATGAAAAGCCATTTGTATTGCATAAGACACAAAGGTGTTTGTAAAAATTAGAAAAACATGTTGCTAAGCCTAGCAAAGTAACTTATACATACATGTAATTGCAGCATGTTATTTCAGCCAGCCACAGAGCTATAACCAATCAACATAACACAAATCTACCTTCTCCTGGTACTTCTGGAGCCACCTTTATATCCAGAGATAGTATTGAAATATCCTGAGCACCTGAGAGTTTTCTGAGTGGTTCGTTAAAGGAGTGACCAAACATCACAGTGGTTTCATCCAATGTCGACAACTCCTCAAAGGAGTCATCTACCAGGGATTCTGATACTGTTACTTCTGAAGGAAGAGCTTGTGGTTGGATCACCTGAGCAGAATCTTTCTCTTCATCTTCTTCATCTTCCCAGTCTGACAACTCTTCATCGGTGATGTCATATACTTCAGATGTAACCTCTTTCCGTATCAGCTCTTCTGAGATAGCTACAACTTCTTTTTCTTCAGAGAATTCTTCTTCAGACTCAACCAACTCCTTTTCGATAGTTTCTTCACCAAGAGTCAATTCAACCTCTTCTGTCTCACTCAAAGGAATTTCCTCTGTTAAATCTAGTTGTGTATCAACTTCATCTTCCACTTTCAGAATGATTTCAGCTTTAACCTCTTCTTTTATAGGAATATCTTCTTCCAAAGTTATTTCAGCATCAACTTCATCCCTTTGAATGGCTTTTTCTTTGACTTGCTTATCAATATCCTCCTCTGGAATTTCCTCTGTGATTTCCTCAGTGGGTACCTCCTCAGTAGGAACCTCTTCTGGGCCCTCAACTTGTTCTGTTACTTCTTCAGGTGTCTCTTCAGTGACTTCTTTGGTAACTTCAATGGTTTCACGAATCACAGTTTCAGTGATGTCTTCAGGAGCTGTTATTTCAGCCTCCACAATTTCTTCTTTGGGAGCTATTGTGATTTCCTCCTTGTGTGTTTCAACTTCTGTAGCTTCAGGAACTTCCTCAACGTCTTCCTGTGTTTTGGTAGTGATCTCAAAGGACACCTCTTTGACAGCTGTTTCTTCAACAGGTTCAGGTTTGGGTTCAATAGTGATTTCCTCTTTGTACTGTTCCACTTTCTCTTCGGGAACTTCCTCAGTTGTTTCCTCAACAGTTTCATCCTCTGTCACTTCAACTTCAACTGTGGTCACTTCACTGACCTCAGTGGTTGTTTCCTCAATTTCAGTGTCGACAGGCTGAGGTTTGGGCTCAATGGTGATTTCCTCAACATGTTTTTCAACATCCTCCTCTGGGATTTCCTCTGTGATTTCCTCAGTGGGTACCTCCTCAGTAGGAACCTCTTCTGGACCCTCAACTTGTTCTGTTACTTCTTCAGGTGTCTCTTCAGTGACTTCTTTGGTCACTTCAATGGTTTCACGAATCACAGTTTCAGTGATGTCTTCAGGAGCTGTTATTTCAGCCTCCACAATTTCTTCTTTGGGAGCTATTGTGATTTCCTCCTTGTGTGTTTCAACTTCTGTAACTTCAGGAACTTCCTCAACGTCTTCCTGTGTTTCGGTAGTGATTTCAAAGGACACCTCTTTGACAGCTGTTTCTTCAACAGGTTCAGGTTTGGGTTCAATAGTGATTTCCTCTTTGTACTGTTCCACTTTCTCTTCGGGAACTTCCTCAGTTGTTTCCTCAACAGTTTCATCCTCTGTCACTTCAACTTCAACTGTGGTCACTTCACTGACCTCAGTGGTTGTTTCCTCAATTTCAGTGTCGACAGGCTGAGGTTTGGGCTCAATGGTGATTTCCTCAACATGTTTTTCAACATCCTCCTCTGGGATTTCCTCTGTGATTTCCTCAGTGGGTACCTCCTCAGTAGGAACCTCTTCTGGACCCTCAACTTGTTCTGTTACTTCTTCAGGTGTCTCTTCAGTGACTTCTTTGGTCACTTCAATGGTTTCACGAATCACAGTTTCAGTGATGTCTTCAGGAGCTGTTATTTCAGCCTCCACAATTTCTTCTTTGGGAGCTATTGTGATTTCCTCCTTGTGTGTTTCAACTTCTGTAACTTCAGGAACTTCCTCAACTTCTTCCTGTGTTTCGGTAGTGATCTCAAAGGACACCTCTTTGACAGCTGTTTCTTCAACAGGTTCAGGTTTGGGTTCAATAGAGATTTCCTCTTTGTACTGTTCCACTTTCTCTTCGGGAACTTCCTCAGTTGTTTCCTCAACAGTTTCATCCTCTGTCACTTCAACTTCAACTGTGGTCACTTCACTGACCTCAGTGGTTGTTTCCTCAATTTCAGTGTCGACAGGCTGAGGTTTGGGCTCAATGGTGATTTCCTCAACATGTTTTTCAACATCCTCCTCTGGGATTTCCTCAGTAGGTACCTCCTCAGTAGGAACCTCTTCTGGACCCTCAACTTGTTTTGTTACTTCTTCAGGTGTCTCTTCAGTGACTTCTTTGGTCACTTCAATGGTTTCACGAATCACAGTTTCAGTGATGTCTTCAGGAGCTGTTATTTCAGCCTCCACAATTTCTTCTTTGGGAGCTATTGTGATTTCCTCCTTGTGTGTTTCAACTTCTGTAACTTCAGGAACTTCCTCAACTTCTTCCTGTGTTTCGGTAGTGATTTCAAAGGACACCTCTTTGACAGCTGTTTCTTCAACAGGTTCAGGTTTGGGTTCAATAGTGATTTCCTCTTTGTACTGTTCCACTTTCTCTTCGGGAACTTCCTCAGTTGTTTCCTCAACAGTTTCATCCTCTGTCACTTCAACTTCAACTGTGGTCACTTCACTGACCTCAGTGGTTGTTTCCTCAATTTCAGTGTCGACAGGCTGAGGTTTGGGTTCAATGGTGATTTCCTCAACATGTTTTTCAACATCCTCCTCTGGGATTTCCTCTGTGATTTCCTCAGTGGGTACCTCCTCAGTAGGAACCTCTTCTGGACCCTCAACTTGTTCTGTTACTTCTTCAGGTGTCTCTTCAGTGACTTCTTTGGTCACTTCAATGGTTTCACGAATCACAGTTTCAGTGATGTCTTCAGGAGCTGTAATTTCAGCCTCCACAATTTCTTCTTTGGGAGCTATTGTGATTTCCTCCTTGTGTGTTTCAACTTCTGTAACTTCAGGAACTTCCTCAACTTCTTCCTGTGTTTCGGTAGTGATCTCAAAGGACACCTCTTTGACAGCTGTTTCTTCAACAGGTTCAGGTTTGGGTTCAATAGAGATTTCCTCTTTGTACTGTTCCACTTTCTCTTCGGGAACTTCCTCAGTTGTTTCCTCAACAGTTTCATCCTCTGTCACTTCAACTTCAACTGTGGTCACTTCACTGACCTCAGTGGTTGTTTCCTCAATTTCAGTGTCGACAGGCTGAGGTTTGGGCTCAATGGTGATTTCCTCAACATGTTTTTCAACATCCTCCTCTGGGATTTCCTCTGTGATTTCCTCAGTGGGTACCTCCTCAGTAGGAACCTCTTCTGGACCCTCAACTTGTTCTGTTACTTCTTCAGGTGTCTCTTCAGTGACTTCTTTGGTCACTTCAATGGTTTCACGAATCACAGTTTCAGTGATGTCTTCAGGAGCTGTTATTTCAGCCTCCACAATTTCTTCTTTGGGAGCTATTGTGATTTCCTCCTTGTGTGTTTCAACTTCTGTAACTTCAGGAACTTCCTCAACTTCTTCCTGTGTTTCGGTAGTGATCTCAAAGGACACCTCTTTGACAGCTGTTTCTTCAACAGGTTCAGGTTTGGGTTCAATAGTGATTTCCTCTTTGTACTGTTCCACTTTCTCTTCGGGAACTTCCTCAGTTGTTTCCTCAACAGTTTCATCCTCTGTCACTTCAACTTCAACTGTGGTCACTTCACTGACCTCAGTGGTTGTTTCCTCAATTTCAGTGTCGACAGGCTGAGGTTTGGGCTCAATGGTGATTTCCTCAACATGTTTTTCAACATCCTCCTCTGGGATTTCCTCAGTGGGTACCTCCTCAGTAGGAACCTCTTCTGGACCCTCAACTTGTTCTGTTACTTCTTCAGGTGTCTCTTCAGTGACTTCTTTGGTCACTTCAATGGTTTCACGAATCACAGTTTCAGTGATGTCTTCAGGAGCTGTTATTTCAGCCTCCACAATTTCTTCTTTGGGAGCTATTGTGATTTCCTCCTTGTGTGTTTCAACTTCTGTAACTTCAGGAACTTCCTCAACTTCTTCCTGTGTTTCGGTAGTGATCTCAAAGGACACCTCTTTGACAGCTGTTTCTTCAACAGGTTCAGGTTTGGGTTCAATAGTGATTTCCTCTTTGTACTGTTCCACTTTCTCTTCGGGAACTTCCTCAGTTGTTTCCTCAACAGTTTCATCCTCTGTCACTTCAACTTCAACTGTGGTCACTTCACTGACCTCAGTGGTTGTTTCCTCAATTTCAGTGTCGACAGGCTGAGGTTTGGGCTCAATGGTGATTTCCTCAACATGTTTTTCAACATCCTCCTCTGGGATTTCCTCTGTGATTTCCTCAGTGGGTACCTCCTCAGTAGGAACCTCTTCTGGACCCTCAACTTGTTCTGTTACTTCTTCAGGTGTCTCTTCAGTGACTTCTTTGGTCACTTCAATGGTTTCACGAATCACAGTTTCAGTGATGTCTTCAGGAGCTGTTATTTCAGCCTCCACAATTTCTTCTTTGGGAGCTATTGTGATTTCCTCCTTGTGTGTTTCAACTTCTGTAACTTCAGGAACTTCCTCAACTTCTTCCTGTGTTTCGGTAGTGATCTCAAAGGACACCTCTTTGACAGCTGTTTCTTCAACAGGTTCAGGTTTGGGTTCAATAGTGATTTCCTCTTTGTACTGTTCCACTTTCTCTTCGGGAACTTCCTCAGTTGTTTCCTCAACAGTTTCATCCTCTGTCACTTCAACTTCAACTGTGGTCACTTCACTGACCTCAGTGGTTGTTTCCTCAATTTCAGTGTCGACAGGCTGAGGTTTGGGCTCAATGGTGATTTCCTCAACATGTTTTTCAACATCCTCCTCTGGGATTTCCTCAGTGGGTACCTCCTCAGTAGGAACCTCTTCTGGACCCTCAACTTGTTCTGTTACTTCTTCAGGTGTCTCTTCAGTGACTTCTTTGGTCACTTCAATGGTTTCACGAATCACAGTTTCAGTGATGTCTTCAGGAGCTGTTATTTCAGCCTCCACAATTTCTTCTTTGGGAGCTATTGTGATTTCCTCCTTGTGTGTTTCAACTTCTGTAACTTCAGGAACTTCCTCAACTTCTTCCTGTGTTTCGGTAGTGATCTCAAAGGACACCTCTTTGACAGCTGTTTCTTCAACAGGTTCAGGTTTGGGTTCAATAGTGATTTCCTCTTTGTACTGTTCCACTTTCTCTTCGGGAACTTCCTCAGTTGTTTCCTCAACAGTTTCATCCTCTGTCACTTCAACTTCAACTGTGGTCACTTCACTGACCTCAGTGGTTGTTTCCTCAATTTCAGTGTCGACAGGCTGAGGTTTGGGTTCAATGGTGATTTCCTCTTTGTACTGTTCCACTTTCTCTTCGGGAACTTCCTCAGTTGTTTCCTCAACAGTTTCATCCTCTGTCACTTCAACTTCAACTGTGGTCACTTCACTGACCTCAGTGGTTGTTTCCTCAATTTCAGTGTCGACAGGCTGAGGTTTGGGTTCAATGGTGATTTCCTCAACATGTTTTTCAACATCCTCCTCTGGGATTTCCTCTGTGATTTCCTCAGTGGGTACCTCCTCAGTAGGAACCTCTTCTGGACCCTCAACTTGTTCTGTTACTTCTTCAGGTGTCTCTTCAGTGACTTCTTTGGTCACTTCAATGGTTTCACGAATCACAGTTTCAGTGATGTCTTCAGGAGCTGTTATTTCAGCCTCCACAATTTCTTCTTTGGGAGCTATTGTGATTTCCTCCTTGTGTGTTTCAACTTCTGTAACTTCAGGAACTTCCTCAACTTCTTCCTGTGTTTCGGTAGTGATCTCAAAGGACACCTCTTTGACAGCTGTTTCTTCAACAGGTTCAGGTTTGGGTTCAATAGTGATTTCCTCTTTGTACTGTTCCACTTTCTCTTCGGGAACTTCCTCAGTTGTTTCCTCAACAGTTTCATCCTCTGTCACTTCAACTTCAACTGTGGTCACTTCACTGACCTCAGTGGTTGTTTCCTCAATTTCAGTGTCGACAGGCTGAGGTTTGGGTTCAATGGTGATTTCCTCAACATGTTTTTCAACATCCTCCTCTGGGATTTCCTCTGTGATTTCCTCAGTGGGTACCTCCTCAGTAGGAACCTCTTCTGGACCCTCAACTTGTTCTGTTACTTCTTCAGGTGTCTCTTCAGTGACTTCTTTGGTCACTTCAATGGTTTCACGAATCACAGTTTCAGTGATGTCTTCAGGAGCTGTAATTTCAGCCTCCACAATTTCTTCTTTGGGAGCTATTGTGATTTCCTCCTTGTGTGTTTCAACTTCTGTAACTTCAGGAACTTCCTCAACTTCTTCCTGTGTTTCGGTAGTGATCTCAAAGGACACCTCTTTGACAGCTGTTTCTTCAACAGGTTCAGGTTTGGGTTCAATAGTGATTTCCTCTTTGTACTGTTCCACTTTCTCTTCGGGAACTTCCTCAGTTGTTTCCTCAACAGTTTCATCCTCTGTCACTTCAACTTCAACTGTGGTCACTTCACTGACCTCAGTGGTTGTTTCCTCAATTTCAGTGTCGACAGGCTGAGGTTTGGGCTCAATGGTGATTTCCTCAACATGTTTTTCAACATCCTCCTCTGGGATTTCCTCTGTGATTTCCTCAGTGGGTACCTCCTCAGTAGGAACCTCTTCTGGACCCTCAACTTGTTCTGTTACTTCTTCAGGTGTCTCTTCAGTGACTTCTTTGGTCACTTCAATGGTTTCACGAATCACAGTTTCAGTGATGTCTTCAGGAGCTGTTATTTCAGCCTCCACAATTTCTTCTTTGGGAGCTATTGTGATTTCCTCCTTGTGTGTTTCAACTTCTGTAACTTCAGGAACTTCCTCAACTTCTTCCTGTGTTTCGGTAGTGATCTCAAAGGACACCTCTTTGACAGCTGTTTCTTCAACAGGTTCAGGTTTGGGTTCAATAGAGATTTCCTCTTTGTACTGTTCCACTTTCTCTTCGGGAACTTCCTCAGTTGTTTCCTCAACAGTTTCATCCTCTGTCACTTCAACTTCAACTGTGGTCACTTCACTGACCTCAGTGGTTGTTTCCTCAATTTCAGTGTCGACAGGCTGAGGTTTGGGTTCAATGGTGATTTCCTCAACATGTTTTTCAACATCCTCCTCTGGGATTTCCTCTGTGATTTCCTCAGTGGGTACCTCCTCAGTAGGAACCTCTTCTGGACCCTCAACTTGTTCTGTTACTTCTTCAGGTGTCTCTTCAGTGACTTCTTTGGTCACTTCAATGGTTTCACGAATCACAGTTTCAGTGATGTCTTCAGGAGCTGTTATTTCAGCCTCCACAATTTCTTCTTTGGGAGCTATTGTGATTTCCTCCTTGTGTGTTTCAACTTCTGTAACTTCAGGAACTTCCTCAACTTCTTCCTGTGTTTCGGTAGTGATCTCAAAGGACACCTCTTTGACAGCTGTTTCTTCAACAGGTTCAGGTTTGGGTTCAATAGTGATTTCCTCTTTGTACTGTTCCACTTTCTCTTCGGGAACTTCCTCAGTTGTTTCCTCAACAGTTTCATCCTCTGTCACTTCAACTTCAACTGTGGTCACTTCACTGACCTCAGTGGTTGTTTCCTCAATTTCAGTGTCGACAGGCTGAGGTTTGGGTTCAATGGTGATTTCCTCAACATGTTTTTCAACATCCTCCTCTGGGATTTCCTCTGTGATTTCCTCAGTGGGTACCTCCTCAGTAGGAACCTCTTCTGGACCCTCAACTTGTTCTGTTACTTCTTCAGGTGTCTCTTCAGTGACTTCTTTGGTCACTTCAATGGTTTCACGAATCACAGTTTCAGTGATGTCTTCAGGAGCTGTTATTTCAGCCTCCACAATTTCTTCTTTGGGAGCTATTGTGATTTCCTCCTTGTGTGTTTCAACTTCTGTAACTTCAGGAACTTCCTCAACTTCTTCCTGTGTTTCGGTAGTGATCTCAAAGGACACCTCTTTGACAGCTGTTTCTTCAACAGGTTCAGGTTTGGGTTCAATAGTGATTTCCTCTTTGTACTGTTCCACTTTCTCTTCGGGAACTTCCTCAGTTGTTTCCTCAACAGTTTCATCCTCTGTCACTTCAACTTCAACTGTGGTCACTTCACTGACCTCAGTGGTTGTTTCCTCAATTTCAGTGTCGACAGGCTGAGGTTTGGGTTCAATGGTGATTTCCTCAACATGTTTTTCAACATCCTCCTCTGGGATTTCCTCTGTGATTTCCTCAGTGGGTACCTCCTCAGTAGGAACCTCTTCTGGACCCTCAACTTGTTCTGTTACTTCTTCAGGTGTCTCTTCAGTGACTTCTTTGGTCACTTCAATGGTTTCACGAATCACAGTTTCAGTGATGTCTTCAGGAGCTGTAATTTCAGCCTCCACAATTTCTTCTTTGGGAGCTATTGTGATTTCCTCCTTGTGTGTTTCAACTTCTGTAACTTCAGGAACTTCCTCAACTTCTTCCTGTGTTTCGGTAGTGATCTCAAAGGACACCTCTTTGACAGCTGTTTCTTCAACAGGTTCAGGTTTGGGTTCAATAGTGATTTCCTCTTTGTACTGTTCCACTTTCTCTTCGGGAACTTCCTCAGTTGTTTCCTCAACAGTTTCATCCTCTGTCACTTCAACTTCAACTGTGGTCACTTCACTGACCTCAGTGGTTGTTTCCTCAATTTCAGTGTCGACAGGCTGAGGTTTGGGCTCAATGGTGATTTCCTCAACATGTTTTTCAACATCCTCCTCTGGGATTTCCTCTGTGATTTCCTCAGTGGGTACCTCCTCAGTAGGAACCTCTTCTGGACCCTCAACTTGTTCTGTTACTTCTTCAGGTGTCTCTTCAGTGACTTCTTTGGTCACTTCAATGGTTTCACGAATCACAGTTTCAGTGATGTCTTCAGGAGCTGTTATTTCAGCCTCCACAATTTCTTCTTTGGGAGCTATTGTGATTTCCTCCTTGTGTGTTTCAACTTCTGTAACTTCAGGAACTTCCTCAACTTCTTCCTGTGTTTCGGTAGTGATCTCAAAGGACACCTCTTTGACAGCTGTTTCTTCAACAGGTTCAGGTTTGGGTTCAATAGAGATTTCCTCTTTGTACTGTTCCACTTTCTCTTCGGGAACTTCCTCAGTTGTTTCCTCAACAGTTTCATCCTCTGTCACTTCAACTTCAACTGTGGTCACTTCACTGACCTCAGTGGTTGTTTCCTCAATTTCAGTGTCGACAGGCTGAGGTTTGGGTTCAATGGTGATTTCCTCAACATGTTTTTCAACATCCTCCTCTGGGATTTCCTCTGTGATTTCCTCAGTGGGTACCTCCTCAGTAGGAACCTCTTCTGGACCCTCAACTTGTTCTGTTACTTCTTCAGGTGTCTCTTCAGTGACTTCTTTGGTCACTTCAATGGTTTCACGAATCACAGTTTCAGTGATGTCTTCAGGAGCTGTTATTTCAGCCTCCACAATTTCTTCTTTGGGAGCTATTGTGATTTCCTCCTTGTGTGTTTCAACTTCTGTAACTTCAGGAACTTCCTCAACTTCTTCCTGTGTTTCGGTAGTGATCTCAAAGGACACCTCTTTGACAGCTGTTTCTTCAACAGGTTCAGGTTTGGGTTCAATAGTGATTTCCTCTTTGTACTGTTCCACTTTCTCTTCGGGAACTTCCTCAGTTGTTTCCTCAACAGTTTCATCCTCTGTCACTTCAACTTCAACTGTGGTCACTTCACTGACCTCAGTGGTTGTTTCCTCAATTTCAGTGTCGACAGGCTGAGGTTTGGGTTCAATGGTGATTTCCTCAACATGTTTTTCAACATCCTCCTCTGGGATTTCCTCTGTGATTTCCTCAGTGGGTACCTCCTCAGTAGGAACCTCTTCTGGACCCTCAACTTGTTCTGTTACTTCTTCAGGTGTCTCTTCAGTGACTTCTTTGGTCACTTCAATGGTTTCACGAATCACAGTTTCAGTGATGTCTTCAGGAGCTGTAATTTCAGCCTCCACAATTTCTTCTTTGGGAGCTATTGTGATTTCCTCCTTGTGTGTTTCAACTTCTGTAACTTCAGGAACTTCCTCAACTTCTTCCTGTGTTTCGGTAGTGATCTCAAAGGACACCTCTTTGACAGCTGTTTCTTCAACAGGTTCAGGTTTGGGTTCAATAGTGATTTCCTCTTTGTACTGTTCCACTTTCTCTTCGGGAACTTCCTCAGTTGTTTCCTCAACAGTTTCATCCTCTGTCACTTCAACTTCAACTGTGGTCACTTCACTGACCTCAGTGGTTGTTTCCTCAATTTCAGTGTCGACAGGCTGAGGTTTGGGCTCAATGGTGATTTCCTCAACATGTTTTTCAACATCCTCCTCTGGGATTTCCTCTGTGATTTCCTCAGTGGGTACCTCCTCAGTAGGAACCTCTTCTGGACCCTCAACTTGTTCTGTTACTTCTTCAGGTGTCTCTTCAGTGACTTCTTTGGTCACTTCAATGGTTTCACGAATCACAGTTTCAGTGATGTCTTCAGGAGCTGTTATTTCAGCCTCCACAATTTCTTCTTTGGGAGCTATTGTGATTTCCTCCTTGTGTGTTTCAACTTCTGTAACTTCAGGAACTTCCTCAACTTCTTCCTGTGTTTCGGTAGTGATCTCAAAGGACACCTCTTTGACAGCTGTTTCTTCAACAGGTTCAGGTTTGGGTTCAATAGAGATTTCCTCTTTGTACTGTTCCACTTTCTCTTCGGGAACTTCCTCAGTTGTTTCCTCAACAGTTTCATCCTCTGTCACTTCAACTTCAACTGTGGTCACTTCACTGACCTCAGTGGTTGTTTCCTCAATTTCAGTGTCGACAGGCTGAGGTTTGGGCTCAATGGTGATTTCCTCAACATGTTTTTCAACATCCTCCTCTGGGATTTCCTCTGTGATTTCCTCAGTGGGTACCTCCTCAGTAGGAACCTCTTCTGGACCCTCAACTTGTTCTGTTACTTCTTCAGGTGTCTCTTCAGTGACTTCTTTGGTCACTTCAATGGTTTCACGAATCACAGTTTCAGTGATGTCTTCAGGAGCTGTTATTTCAGCCTCCACAATTTCTTCTTTGGGAGCTATTGTGATTTCCTCCTTGTGTGTTTCAACTTCTGTAACTTCAGGAACTTCCTCAACTTCTTCCTGTGTTTCGGTAGTGATCTCAAAGGACACCTCTTTGACAGCTGTTTCTTCAACAGGTTCAGGTTTGGGTTCAATAGAGATTTCCTCTTTGTACTGTTCCACTTTCTCTTCGGGAACTTCCTCAGTTGTTTCCTCAACAGTTTCATCCTCTGTCACTTCAACTTCAACTGTGGTCACTTCACTGACCTCAGTGGTTGTTTCCTCAATTTCAGTGTCGACAGGCTGAGGTTTGGGCTCAATGGTGATTTCCTCAACATGTTTTTCAACATCCTCCTCTGGGATTTCCTCTGTGATTTCCTCAGTGGGTACCTCCTCAGTAGGAACCTCTTCTGGACCCTCAACTTGTTCTGTTACTTCTTCAGGTGTCTCTTCAGTGACTTCTTTGGTCACTTCAATGGTTTCACGAATCACAGTTTCAGTGATGTCTTCAGGAGCTGTTATTTCAGCCTCCACAATTTCTTCTTTGGGAGCTATTGTGATTTCCTCCTTGTGTGTTTCAACTTCTGTAACTTCAGGAACTTCCTCAACTTCTTCCTGTGTTTCGGTAGTGATCTCAAAGGACACCTCTTTGACAGCTGTTTCTTCAACAGGTTCAGGTTTGGGTTCAATAGAGATTTCCTCTTTGTACTGTTCCACTTTCTCTTCGGGAACTTCCTCAGTTGTTTCCTCAACAGTTTCATCCTCTGTCACTTCAACTTCAACTGTGGTCACTTCACTGACCTCAGTGGTTGTTTCCTCAATTTCAGTGTCGACAGGCTGAGGTTTGGGCTCAATGGTGATTTCCTCAACATGTTTTTCAACATCCTCCTCTGGGATTTCCTCTGTGATTTCCTCAGTGGGTACCTCCTCAGTAGGAACCTCTTCTGGACCCTCAACTTGTTCTGTTACTTCTTCAGGTGTCTCTTCAGTGACTTCTTTGGTCACTTCAATGGTTTCACGAATCACAGTTTCAGTGATGTCTTCAGGAGCTGTTATTTCAGCCTCCACAATTTCTTCTTTGGGAGCTATTGTGATTTCCTCCTTGTGTGTTTCAACTTCTGTAACTTCAGGAACTTCCTCAACGTCTTCCTGTGTTTCGGTAGTGATCTCAAAGGACACCTCTTTGACAGCTGTTTCTTCAACAGGTTCAGGTTTGGGTTCAATAGTGATTTCCTCTTTGTACTGTTCCACTTTCTCTTCGGGAACTTCCTCAGTTGTTTCCTCAACAGTTTCATCCTCTGTCACTTCAACTTCAACTGTGGTCACTTCACTGACCTCAGTGGTTGTTTCCTCAATTTCAGTGTCGACAGGCTGAGGTTTGGGTTCAATGGTGATTTCCTCAACATGTTTTTCAACATCCTCCTCTGGGATTTCCTCTGTGATTTCCTCAGTGGGTACCTCCTCAGTAGGAACCTCTTCTGGACCCTCAACTTGTTCTGTTACTTCTTCAGGTGTCTCTTCAGTGACTTCTTTGGTCACTTCAATGGTTTCACGAATCACAGTTTCAGTGATGTCTTCAGGAGCTGTTATTTCAGCCTCCACAATTTCTTCTTTGGGAGCTATTGTGATTTCCTCCTTGTGTGTTTCAACTTCTGTAACTTCAGGAACTTCCTCAACGTCTTCCTGTGTTTCGGTAGTGATCTCAAAGGACACCTCTTTGACAGCTGTTTCTTCAACAGGTTCAGGTTTGGGTTCAATAGTGATTTCCTCTTTGTACTGTTCCACTTTCTCTTCGGGAACTTCCTCAGTTGTTTCCTCAACAGTTTCATCCTCTGTCACTTCAACTTCAACTGTGGTCACTTCACTGACCTCAGTGGTTGTTTCCTCAATTTCAGTGTCGACAGGCTGAGGTTTGGGCTCAATGGTGATTTCCTCAACATGTTTTTCAACATCCTCCTCTGGGATTTCCTCTGTGATTTCCTCAGTGGGTACCTCCTCAGTAGGAACCTCTTCTGGACCCTCAACTTGTTCTGTTACTTCTTCAGGTGTCTCTTCAGTGACTTCTTTGGTCACTTCAATGGTTTCACGAATCACAGTTTCAGTGATGTCTTCAGGAGCTGTTATTTCAGCCTCCACAATTTCTTCTTTGGGAGCTATTGTGATTTCCTCCTTGTGTGTTTCAACTTCTGTAACTTCAGGAACTTCCTCAACGTCTTCCTGTGTTTCGGTAGTGATTTCAAAGGACACCTCTTTGACAGCTGTTTCTTCAACAGGTTCAGGTTTGGGTTCAATAGTGATTTCCTCTTTGTACTGTTCCACTTTCTCTTCGGGAACTTCCTCAGTTGTTTCCTCAACAGTTTCATCCTCTGTCACTTCAACTTCAACTGTGGTCACTTCAGTGACCTCAGTGGTTGTTTCCTCAATTTCAGTGTCGACAGGCTGAGGTTTGGGTTCAATGGTGATTTCCTCAACATGTTTTTCAACATCCTCCTCTGGGATTTCCTCTGTGATTTCCTCAGTGGGTACCTCCTCAGTAGGAACCTCTTCTGGACCCTCAACTTGTTCTGTTACTTCTTCAGGTGTCTCTTCAGTGACTTCTTTGGTCACTTCAATGGTTTCACGAATCACAGTTTCAGTGATGTCTTCAGGAGCTGTTATTTCAGCCTCCACAATTTCTTCTTTGGGAGCTATTGTGATTTCCTCCTTGTGTGTTTCAACTTCTGTAACTTCAGGAACTTCCTCAACGTCTTCCTGTGTTTCGGTAGTGATCTCAAAGGACACCTCTTTGACAGCTGTTTCTTCAACAGGTTCAGGTTTGGGTTCAATAGTGATTTCCTCTTTGTACTGTTCCACTTTCTCTTCGGGAACTTCCTCAGTTGTTTCCTCAACAGTTTCATCCTCTGTCACTTCAACTTCAACTGTGGTCACTTCACTGACCTCAGTGGTTGTTTCCTCAATTTCAGTGTCGACAGGCTGAGGTTTGGGTTCAATGGTGATTTCCTCAACATGTTTTTCAACATCCTCCTCTGGGATTTCCTCTGTGATTTCCTCAGTGGGTACCTCCTCAGTAGGAACCTCTTCTGGACCCTCAACTTGTTCTGTTACTTCTTCAGGTGTCTCTTCAGTGACTTCTTTGGTCACTTCAATGGTTTCACGAATCACAGTTTCAGTGATGTCTTCAGGAGCTGTTATTTCAGCCTCCACAATTTCTTCTTTGGGAGCTATTGTGATTTCCTCCTTGTGTGTTTCAACTTCTGTAACTTCAGGAACTTCCTCAACGTCTTCCTGTGTTTCGGTAGTGATCTCAAAGGACACCTCTTTGACAGCTGTTTCTTCAACAGGTTCAGGTTTGGGTTCAATAGTGATTTCCTCTTTGTACTGTTCCACTTTCTCTTCGGGAACTTCCTCAGTTGTTTCCTCAACAGTTTCATCCTCTGTCACTTCAACTTCAACTGTGGTCACTTCACTGACCTCAGTGGTTGTTTCCTCAATTTCAGTGTCGACAGGCTGAGGTTTGGGCTCAATGGTGATTTCCTCAACATGTTTTTCAACATCCTCCTCTGGGATTTCCTCTGTGATTTCCTCAGTGGGTACCTCCTCAGTAGGAACCTCTTCTGGACCCTCAACTTGTTCTGTTACTTCTTCAGGTGTCTCTTCAGTGACTTCTTTGGTCACTTCAATGGTTTCACGAATCACAGTTTCAGTGATGTCTTCAGGAGCTGTTATTTCAGCCTCCACAATTTCTTCTTTGGGAGCTATTGTGATTTCCTCCTTGTGTGTTTCAACTTCTGTAACTTCAGGAACTTCCTTAACGTCTTCCTGTGTTTCGGTAGTGATCTCAAAGGACACCTCTTTGACAGCTGTTTCTTCAACAGGTTCAGGTTTGGGTTCAATAGTGATTTCCTCTTTGTACTGTTCCACTTTCTCTTCGGGAACTTCCTCAGTTGTTTCCTCAACAGTTTCATCCTCTGTCACTTCAACTTCAACTGTGGTCACTTCACTGACCTCAGTGGTTGTTTCCTCAATTTCAGTGTCGACAGGCTGAGGTTTGGGTTCAATGGTGATTTCCTCAACATGTTTTTCAACATCCTCCTCTGGGATTTCCTCTGTGATTTCCTCAGTGGGTACCTCCTCAGTAGGAACCTCTTCTGGACCCTCAACTTGTTCTGTTACTTCTTCAGGTGTCTCTTCAGTGACTTCTTTGGTCACTTCAATGGTTTCACGAATCACAGTTTCAGTGATGTCTTCAGGAGCTGTTATTTCAGCCTCCACAATTTCTTCTTTGGGAGCTATTGTGATTTCCTCCTTGTGTGTTTCAACTTCTGTAACTTCAGGAACTTCCTCAACGTCTTCCTGTGTTTCGGTAGTGATCTCAAAGGACACCTCTTTGACAGCTGTTTCTTCAACAGGTTCAGGTTTGGGTTCAATAGTGATTTCCTCTTTGTACTGTTCCACTTTCTCTTCGGGAACTTCCTCAGTTGTTTCCTCAACAGTTTCATCCTCTGTCACTTCAACTTCAACTGTGGTCACTTCACTGACCTCAGTGGTTGTTTCCTCAATTTCAGTGTCGACAGGCTGAGGTTTGGGCTCAATGGTGATTTCCTCAACATGTTTTTCAACATCCTCCTCTGGGATTTCCTCTGGGATTTCCTCAGTGGGTACCTCCTCAGTAGGAACCTCTTCTGGACCCTCAACTTGTTCTGTTACTTCTTCAGGTGTCTCTTCAGTGACTTCTTTGGTCACTTCAATGGTTTCACGAATCACAGTTTCAGTGATGTCTTCAGGAGCTGTTATTTCAGCCTCCACAATTTCTTCTTTGGGAGCTATTGTGATTTCCTCCTTGTGTGTTTCAACTTCTGTAACTTCAGGAACTTCCTCAACGTCTTCCTGTGTTTCGGTAGTGATTTCAAAGGACACCTCTTTGACAGCTGTTTCTTCAACAGGTTCAGGTTTGGGTTCAATAGTGATTTCCTCTTTGTACTGTTCCACTTTCTCTTCGGGAACTTCCTCAGTTGTTTCCTCAACAGTTTCATCCTCTGTCACTTCAACTTCAACTGTGGTCACTTCACTGACCTCAGTGGTTGTTTCCTCAATTTCAGTGTCGACAGGCTGAGGTTTGGGTTCAATGGTGATTTCCTCAACATGTTTTTCAACATCCTCCTCTGGGATTTCCTCTGTGATTTCCTCAGTGGGTACCTCCTCAGTAGGAACCTCTTCTGGACCCTCAACTTGTTCTGTTACTTCTTCAGGTGTCTCTTCAGTGACTTCTTTGGTCACTTCAATGGTTTCACGAATCACAGTTTCAGTGATGTCTTCAGGAGCTGTTATTTCAGCCTCCACAATTTCTTCTTTGGGAGCTATTGTGATTTCCTCCTTGTGTGTTTCAACTTCTGTAACTTCAGGAACTTCCTCAACTTCTTCCTGTGTTTCGGTAGTGATTTCAAAGGACACCTCTTTGACAGCTGTTTCTTCAACAGGTTCAGGTTTGGGTTCAATAGTGATTTCCTCTTTGTACTGTTCCACTTTCTCTTCGGGAACTTCCTCAGTTGTTTCCTCAACAGTTTCATCCTCTGTCACTTCAACTTCAACTGTGGTCACTTCACTGACCTCAGTGGTTGTTTCCTCAATTTCAGTGTCGACAGGCTGAGGTTTGGGTTCAATGGTGATTTCCTCAACATGTTTTTCAACATCCTCCTCTGGGATTTCCTCTGTGATTTCCTCAGTGGGTACCTCCTCAGTAGGAACCTCTTCTGGACCCTCAACTTGTTCTGTTACTTCTTCAGGTGTCTCTTCAGTGACTTCTTTGGTCACTTCAATGGTTTCACGAATCACAGTTTCAGTGATGTCTTCAGGAGCTGTTATTTCAGCCTCCACAATTTCTTCTTTGGGAGCTATTGTGATTTCCTCCTTGTGTGTTTCAACTTCTGTAACTTCAGGAACTTCCTCAACGTCTTCCTGTGTTTCGGTAGTGATCTCAAAGGACACCTCTTTGACAGCTGTTTCTTCAACAGGTTCAGGTTTGGGTTCAATAGTGATTTCCTCTTTGTACTGTTCCACTTTCTCTTCGGGAACTTCCTCAGTTGTTTCCTCAACAGTTTCATCCTCTGTCACTTCAACTTCAACTGTGGTCACTTCACTGACCTCAGTGGTTGTTTCCTCAATTTCAGTGTCGACAGGCTGAGGTTTGGGTTCAATGGTGATTTCCTCAACATGTTTTTCAACATCCTCCTCTGGGATTTCCTCTGTGATTTCCTCAGTGGGTACCTCCTCAGTAGGAACCTCTTCTGGACCCTCAACTTGTTCTGTTACTTCTTCAGGTGTCTCTTCAGTGACTTCTTTGGTCACTTCAATGGTTTCACGAATCACAGTTTCAGTGATGTCTTCAGGAGCTGTTATTTCAGCCTCCACAATTTCTTCTTTGGGAGCTATTGTGATTTCCTCCTTGTGTGTTTCAACTTCTGTAACTTCAGGAACTTCCTCAACGTCTTCCTGTGTTTCGGTAGTGATCTCAAAGGACACCTCTTTGACAGCTGTTTCTTCAACAGGTTCAGGTTTGGGTTCAATAGTGATTTCCTCTTTGTACTGTTCCACTTTCTCTTCGGGAACTTCCTCAGTTGTTTCCTCAACAGTTTCATCCTCTGTCACTTCAACTTCAACTGTGGTCACTTCACTGACCTCAGTGGTTGTTTCCTCAATTTCAGTGTCGACAGGCTGAGGTTTGGGTTCAATGGTGATTTCCTCAACATGTTTTTCAACATCCTCCTCTGGGATTTCCTCTGTGATTTCCTCAGTGGGTACCTCCTCAGTAGGAACCTCTTCTGGACCCTCAACTTGTTCTGTTACTTCTTCAGGTGTCTCTTCAGTGACTTCTTTGGTCACTTCAATGGTTTCACGAATCACAGTTTCAGTGATGTCTTCAGGAGCTGTTATTTCAGCCTCCACAATTTCTTCTTTGGGAGCTATTGTGATTTCCTCCTTGTGTGTTTCAACTTCTGTAACTTCAGGAACTTCCTCAACGTCTTCCTGTGTTTCGGTAGTGATCTCAAAGGACACCTCTTTGACAGCTGTTTCTTCAACAGGTTCAGGTTTGGGTTCAATAGTGATTTCCTCTTTGTACTGTTCCACTTTCTCTTCGGGAACTTCCTCAGTTGTTTCCTCAACAGTTTCATCCTCTGTCACTTCAACTTCAACTGTGGTCACTTCACTGACCTCAGTGGTTGTTTCCTCAATTTCAGTGTCGACAGGCTGAGGTTTGGGTTCAATGGTGATTTCCTCAACATGTTTTTCAACATCCTTCTCTGGAATTTCCTTTCTTTCTGTTATCAACTCAGTATCTACCACAAGCTCTTTGTCAACTTCTTCACTTTCAGATATTTCAAACTCAGACTCAACAGGTATAGCTACAGGATAATCAAAATCAGATATTTGCTTGTCTTCTTCTGGCATCTCCAGTGTCTTATCTGATGGGCAGAATGGACGAATAACAAGAATGCTTCGTTTCAAATAGTTTCAGGGCATGCACAATTATTACTACATTTTATCAAAGGAATATAGTAGTATTCATTATGTAATGTTTTATATCAACATCAATTATTCTGATAAAATTGGAACAAAAGAACTTGGTGATAATAAAAATGCATGCATGATGATGAATGAGATTGAAGTGGTGTTATTTCAGCTTTGTTTTATGGTGTTGTTTCCATTGTCTCTCAACAACATGCTCTCTGTGAGTGAAGCAGCCTTTTTGCATAATCAAGGATTGAAGTCCTTGAAGTCAGTTTCTTCATGGTTTCACAGGAAGCACATGCTGGCTTAGTTGAGTAACTGCCACTTGAGTTGATAACCATCCAAACTTGTGTTGCATTCAAATGTGTTTGTTAGTAGACTACATAAAATTGTCTCCAGCAATGAAAATCCTTTTTTCATCTATGTGTTCTGCGGATGTTTGAACAATTCAAAACTTACCTCAGTTAAATCAATTATGCAACTAATCATTCTATGTTGATGCTACTGAAATGGCATACACACATCGTCTCACTATGTGGACCCATCTTTGTCCTAATAGTGCAGTAAAACATACGTGGAGTCAACTTCCAAATAGTAAGGAAGACTTAGATTGATGAAAGTTTCAAAATCATGGAACTTTAGGCTGGACTATAAACTTTTTTCAATTTGGAGAGACTGGTTTGGTTAAAGTATATAAATGATTAATTTTGTTACAGTTAGTTGGTTCAAATATTGTTGGTTCATAATCATTTTTCAAGTTAATCAAATGAGTTTAGTAAAAATGAACATCAAGTTAACTGCTTCACTCGAAAGCTTTCTCCACTGCAGCTTTTCTATGAACAACACTTTAACAGAACAATAACAATAACAAACACACCAATACACATGATACGGTACAGTCAAGAGACAAAAAGTCTTGCTCAGAAACTTGTATTTCAATACAAATATTGTTCGATAAAAAGGCATCTAAATAAATTCTTGATAGTCAGTATGTTTTTTTCTAACTGTTCCCACACTTGATTCAACCAGCCTTATTTTGATTTAGGTTTATGTTTTTTTCATATGAAAAACTCTTAAGTGATGAAATACATGTTTCCTTATAAACTCATGTACAAGTACATATGTATATTGTTGGTCATAAAATTAACAAAGACACAATCAATTTCAAACATGAAACAAACATGAATGTTCACAACTTTAACAATACATGAACAACATTCACAATAACCTTGCATGTACACCAGCCAATGTTCCAGATAAAATAAAAAATTCTCTTAAACGTATACTCTGATTACAGACCCTAAAATATTTTTTTCTCAGTTCATAAAAGAGAAATTTTCAGAAATATGGATTTCTTCCAAAAACATTTTGCAAATAATTTTGTATCGTATACAGTCATTAAGAGTGAGTAAATCATTCTTTATTTCATTTCTTCTTTATTTACTTGAACATTGGCTACTGACATTTTTATTCAACCATATTTCTTCAAGAATTGATATAATTTTCTAAATTATGAGCACTGTAGCTGTTCTATCTTACTAGGGTCGTCTAGTTTATTTGGGATTCTGAGGGAAGGCTCACCATACAATGAATGGATGACTCGCAGATGAATTCAGGGATTTTAGAAGGTTGGTTTGTAGTGCATTAATTTTGAGGGACTGAAATGGAACGCTTAGGATATCTAGGAGTCTAAAATAGAGGTCTAATAAGATTGATGTTAGATGACTAAATATGGGGAGAGTGCAATGGAGAGAAAAACTTACTTTTCACTAAAACTCTGATCTTTTAATCAGATTTATAAATCTTAATCTTTTAAAGAATTTGAGTGGCATTTAGGTTGCAATTACCTAAGAAAGCAAGAATTCTGAAAATCATCTTCTTTATTGTAAGCAGGCACAACATTTTGAGATATTGTATTATAATGAATTCATCATATTGATCCACTCAGAACCCTCCAATGTTTACTCTTTCTTATATACCTATCTTCATGTGAAAAATCTATTCTACTTGTTCATATATATAATAATCATATTCATCACCTGATAAAGAAATTACCATTATCTCTAAACGGTCATGTTTGTTCACAATTAAAAAGTGGTATCATAAATCTTGACTTTCTGACAATTTACGAGAGTAATTTTCAAAACAGACAGAAGAAATTTGAAGAAATATATCAAAGTTCTTTGAAATGCAGTTCAAGGCTTATGAGCTCAAAAAACTGAACCTCAATAATGCCCAAATCATGTGAATGTGCAGAAACTGGTAAGCTTGGCATGCAGGCAGGGTTAGCGTGCTGGCACTATACTTTGTCTCTTCTATTCAACTTTATTCTCACAATTTAGATCATTAAAGACATAACAGATGAATTGAACAAGATTATTACTAGAATCTAATACAATCTATTTACAAACTTTCTTAAATAAAACAATTTAATAATGTTAGAAATTAGCTTTAAGAATTTCATCAAATCCTAGAAATGTAGATTTTACAAGATCTTATTTTACAAAAAAATAATACAATTTGTGATTCTTAATTGTTCCTTATATCATAAATATGTAAACATGAATGAGACAAAAATATAGTGAATAGTGTAGAAAGGAATGGTTCTATGGATGAAATGATGATAGGTTATGACATGGAAGCAAAGAAGCAAAATCAAACCTTGTATGTAGAGGTCAGCTTTGGTTGTGGCAGTTCCGAGAGGGTTGATAGCGCGGCACTCATACTCCCCTTCATCCTCTGGGTAAGTCTCGCTGATGGTCAGTGTGCACACGCCATCTTCTTTGTGGACGATTTGAAAGTCAGGAGAGTCTTCTAGAGTCTCCCCATCAATGAGCCAGAGAATCTTCGGCTCTGGTATGCCAGTGACCTGGCACTCGAAAGTAGCTTGTTGTCCTTCGAGCACTTCTACATTGGACAGTTGTTGTTTGAACTGAGGTGCTTGTTCTAGAATGGGTGTCACCTCTTCCCTCTGCACCTCTTCAGCAGGAGTTTCAGGCTCCACTGAGGTCTCCTCAACCTCCTCCTCAAGGGCAGCCGGGGCAGTCTGAACCGGGACCTCTTCGGTCTCCGACTTCTTCAGATCCTCGGTTACAGTTTCCTCGACCACCTGTGTGATCTCCTCAATGATTTCCTCTTTTTCCTCAACTTCGGTTGGCAGGGAGACCTCAGTGAGCTCAGTGACTGGGACTAACTCCTCCGTAGAGGGAAGAGGCGTTTCTTCCTGTATGACTTCCTCGGAAACAGTTCTTACTGTTTCCTGGACGACAAATTCATGTGAAACTGCCTCCGTCTCAGGTTGGGTTGGTTTGTCTCCAACAGTCTCAACCGTTACAATTTCAGATTGCTCAGGTGCTTCTTGGACTGTTGGAGTGATATCCAGACCCTCCACAATTTGTCTATCATCCTGTGTGATTTCCACTGCTGTTTCTTCCGTTTCGGGCAGCTCTGTTTTAAAGCAGAAAGCCAATGGGTCTTAGCAAGCTAGCTCATAAGCAAACAAATGATTTATCTAGAAAGAAGAAAGTGCTGAGATTTAAAACTGTCACCAAAATATAAATTGAGATGAAAACCTTGTCCAAAAGCATGATTATACAAAACTTTAAAAAATATCAATTTCAGAAGTTTCAGCAGGAAACTTTCTTATGGTTGATATCCAGATAACCAACAATCTCAGATTACTTTGGAAAGGAGTATATTTGTAACAAACATATTGCTGAAAATTTCACATCTAATTATATTTCATACTTTTGAAATCAAATTTCTCAGCATTGAGTAGTTAGGCTATCCTTCACTCTCATCCAACCGTACAATGGTTATGACTGTGATGATATGATCAAGGGGCTCATGGAATTGTTCAAGGTTCTAGCAATCGGCACGTAAGATTTTCAATGTGGGAAGGGTAACTGGTGTGTCATGTGATGATATGTAGCATATTTCATGTAACTTTTGTGAAAATCTGTCCTTGCTCCCTGTGGATGTGCATGTAGTGGTTGGTTGAGTAAGGTCTGGGATTCGTCATTATGTGTTAGATACCGGTTTCGAATCCACAAAACATCTTGAGTCATAATACTATGGACATGAGGACATGCCCTTATTTATCACAATGTTATTATCTCATGGTCATGACCAAGAGATTTATCTCACACATTCACATGATCCATGTACTAGAAGGAGATATCATTCCACAAAGCAATAACTAATCCTATGATTAATCAAATACCTATCCTTTCAACATGGTTTAAGATGATCTTAGGGCTACTTATGCTTTGAGGAATGGTACCAAGAAGTAAACACAGTGGTTTGGTTATGACCAAATAGGTTTAACTGTAGAGTCTGCACTTCCTGTAAGCTATTTTCATTCCTTTTCTTCAACATGTTTTCAATTGCAGTGCTACTGTTCAAAGCTTAAACCACAAATGCAGAAATAGAGCAGTTTAAAACATAATTAATAATATCTATAACCAATTTTAAACTTTGACATTTTAGATTAAGATAGAAGTGAGACTGCTATAAAGTTGACAGCACAATTTTCATTTTGCCAACCTTTTTTCTGATGACTGTAAAATAAACTTTGAACAGGATAGCTTAAACCTCAATCTGTGTCTGTGTCGCAAGTTCTTTCACATGGGTAAAAAAGGCTTGGGAAGGTCAAAAAGCAACTCATCAGATGTTAGAAAAATGAGGTTTAAGAAGGAATATTTTCTTTAGAGAGGACTTAATTTAAAAAAAAGACAAGTTTGTCTGCTTTAAAAGACTTCCAAAAGCCTTGGTTACCTCATGCTTTTAAAATGAAACTGAAGCTCTCTTTGGCTTCTGACATGTCCATGATAACTAGTTCTCCAGTTGTGATAGGATGGTTGCAAGGGAAGGGCATGCTGGACAGATAAGAAATGATCGCAGAATGAGACAATGAGCAAAAATACTAAAAAGAGAGCCTTAGAATGTCACAGTATGCAAACTCTAAGTATGATAGGGCATTCGGGAAGGATGGGGTTTCTATGAGGCAAACCAAATATATGAAAAACTTTCAAAACTTTTTTTTTAAAACAGTTGTTCATAATTTTGAATTTTTTTGGGAAATTTTGAAAATCAAATGTTACGGTCAAGGGTATAAATCTTTCTAACTATTATAAAATTGATGCCCAGAAAATATTTTTTTCAAATATTTTAACATTTGTTTCATCAAAATGTTTTTATTTATGAAGTTGATGAAACTAATATTCTAAATGATAATGAAAAGGTTAACATTTTGAATGTTTCCTAAAGTTTGGGACTGAATCAAGTTAAATTATTTGAAATGAAGAATGAAATTTCAATTTCGAAGCACGTTCAGCCTCTCAGGTTAGGGAATGATTTGAAATGAATATGGATAAAGTCTCTACAGAATTCTTTCATGCACATAGACACACAGTACCATTCAGATCATCACCCAAACAGATTCAAACCTGGTACTGATCCAAAACTCTCAGCACTCATCTATCGGACTAAAAACCTCACCTTCAAAGTCAGCAATACATGCAACTTCAGGAGACATGCTGTAAAGGGGAACAACTGGGAAAAACATTTCATGCATTACTGCCACTAAAAAAATTCACAACAATCAAAATTCAACCTTTTGCAGAAAAATTAAGATTTGAAATTAAATTTATGTCTGATCTGAATCAAATTATAGTAAATAAATGTTTTATGAAGATTTTGAAATACAAATGAGAAAGTCCCAAAATGAAGATTTTTTTCTGCAAAAGTAAAGGCATATCACACTTATTTCACACATTTCAAGAGTTAATCACAATATAAAGAAAATGCACAAGAAAAGTGATCACATCTAATTGTGCTCTTCAAAAAGTTGTCATGTTTAATAACATGACTCAAATCAGAGACGAATAACGTCACAAATTTTATTTTGTTCAACTTTATTGAAAAAATATTGAAAAATATTCACCTTCATCTTGTGCATTACATTTCAAAAACCAAATCACAAATGATGAAAACATCAACAAACAACAATAACTTCTTATGGCAGGTGGTAAACACACATGATAACGAGGGTACTATGTGATCTAGCTAATTAATTAGTCAACAGTGTTTAATTACAACATATATAGATATAGAGGAGAACTGCCAAAGCCATGCACAAAGCTTGCGGCTTTTCTCATGCCATCCTATACACTGGAGTAATTAAATACAATCTCACGAAAATTTACATAAAACCTCAAACAAAACCAAGAATTCATTTTTCACATTATTTATTAAATAAGACTTGCCCATATACAGAAGTACGAAGTCACACATTCTTACAAAAATACAGATTTTATATCTTTACTTTCTTTTTCAAGTTTTTGTGCAAAACTGTACAAATACTCATAGAAAACTAGAATAATCTTTGGTGTTCCACTTTGCCACCTGCCATAAGTTTGGGACAAATATGAATGATGTGTTACAACAGCAGAAATAAGGTCAGGGGGAGGGTCGAAATGTTATCATTAAAACATTTGATCCGTAAATGCTAATGACAACTCGATGTTAAACATATCTCTGCTGTTGTAAGAATCAACAAAAATGTAAAACTAACAAGATGAAACTATTGATTGTTAAAACGATATAACTAAAATCTTGATTTGAACACATAAGCATGCAATGATTTCACTCTTAGATTCTCTTATGAACCATGAGTTACAAACTAGACAAGGAACTAGCTTGATATGCTCTGCATCTGGTCGTAAGAGGTGAACATCTTCAATTTAATGTTAATCAATTATTTGAAATTGAACAAATACATTTCAAAACAAAAATCTTTAGATATATACACACAGAAAAAAGCGTATATGAATATCTTTGCAAAAATGATAATTAATATTCAATATTTGATAAACTTGAAATCAAAAGTCAACAATAAGAAATATAAGCAATATGATAAACAATTCGTAAAGCAAATATCATCAAAATATGAACTTATTAATTTAAAATAATAAATAGTCTGTAATAATAATTTAAAAAATTCAATTTTTTTTTTTATAAATGAGAAACTTCACCCCTCATATTATGAATTTGAAATCATGTGGGCCAAATGACTGTGAAAATGCATGACCAGACGCATGAGCCGAAATCAAGCAGCCATGCCAAGACCCTGAGCAGTATCATAACCAGGATTATTGCAAGCAGAAACTGTTGCATGCTTGCATCGTCTTCAACATTGGTAGGATGCCAACCTAGTGCCGTTGTGACGGCCGATGGCTTCTCCAAGACTTGAGGCTCGGGTTTGGCCTCTTCGATAGCCTCTGTAACCTCGGCCTCAAGAGTCTCAGTTTCACTCTCCGCAGCATTCAGTGGCTCTACAATGAAACACCAGCACAAACTGCAGTCTACCTGCTTGCTTTAACTCCGGTCACTTTACTTAGATTTGTTAAAGAGACAACTGCACTACTGCAGTCTACAAGTTTGCTTTACCTTTTGTTCTTTGTTTCAATTATTGTTAAGACCTGAAGTGTAGACATCTTTGACTACGGCCTTTTGATCTTCACAGACAATTGTTTTTCATGAATGAAGAATAGATGAGTGAATGATGGTAAGCTTACAAGACAATAAACACCCAATACCACGCAGCTACAAACATGCCCTATGTCGATGTTCAAAGGGAGAGGAATGATCATCACATGTATATGTGTTCAACTGATAGTCAACTTAAATTTGAAAATGAATCACAACCGTTAAATATCCATTGCACAAATGTCATAATCGATAAAATAGTCGCAGTTTGGCCAGAGAATGTGATCCTCAATTCAAAGGATCACATTCACATCTTAGCACTGTTTCATTTGAGCTGCATTTAGTTCCATCCTGGCAACAACTGGAAAACCCTCAATGTCACACAAATCTCAATCCAATGAATCGCTATATTCGGCAAAAATTAACTCCAATTCTTTCATTGCCACAATATTGTAGGCATCTCTTTCAAACCATACAAATATTTCAGCAGAAAAATGGCTGAACTATTCGAGGAAGGTCTGCAGTGACTGCCAGATTTTTAAAAAATATTTTCATAACAACCAAAGTGATACAATATCTTCCTTACAACTACTAATATGATTTTTGTTTCAATCGAATGGAAAATTGGCAGTGAAACATATTTCAAATGTTGTTCAAACTAGACAATTTTTATTTGAATTAAAAGAATTTTGAGATTGTATTATCATTATCATTTCGTCGGAGTGAGATCTTGGTATTTACAGTGTTGTGTGACTTCGTTGCACCCTTGATAGAGCTATCTGCATGCTCATAAATATATCAAGTGTCATATTTACATAATTGTGAATGGTAACTAAACGTGTACATGTCTAAGTTAATGGTATCTAATGTATACTCATGGATAACAAAAAAACGAATTTTATCACAGATGTTGATTTTCAGGGTTGCATCACTTAAAGTATATCTATCATTCTTGATGAAAATTTTATCACAAAAATAAATATCATATAACAAAAAAAACAAATATCTTATTTTCAGGCTCATGATTCATAATCATATGGTTACGATTTTTTTTCCAAATTGTGAACCAAAATGAAAATTGTATTGCACAGTTAGCCAGAAATATATTTCATTATTGGAGTGAGTATATATTAAATATCATTAAGTGTACAAATTTCCTTGCATTTACAAGGAATGCTTGGTATAATTTCGCCAACGTGATGTTTGTGTCTAAGTAGCTGGCTTGTGATTACTCGACGTGGCCACTGTATTTCGATTTCAACCTCGATGGAATAGAATTCTTCCCGCACGATTCTTTCCTCAGCGTTCAAACACTCTGTTTCATGCAAAATACAAATAAAGAATTAAAGAAAGGAAAGAGCACAGTTCATATGAACATAGGCATATTTTGACTAAAATATTCATATTCATTTTCTTGAACCTTTTTCAATACTTTGAACCAATATGTTTGTCAAAAAGTAGGGTCTGGTTTGGTCATAGAAATCAATCAAATTTGATTCCATAATGTCCACAGTGGTGATTCAGATAAATTTTCTTAAAGTCATTTTTGGAAACTGTAAAATGGACCAAATGCTCCAAAAAAAGAGTCAAATATCGAAAGAAAATTCAAAAATATTTGCCTATGTTCGTACTAATTTCTAAGAGGATGAAGCAGATAAATCAAAGATAAAGCAAAGTTGAATGAAATGAATGTTACAAAGGCTAAAGACTATTGATGACACGACGAACGACATGGACGATTAGTTGTCTGCTGCAGCTGACATGGCACACGTGTATCAACAACAGTAATCCACACCATGCCATGCAAACTACAACATACAACAAGTCTCATGTATTTCATTGTTTATTTCTATAAACTAAGCTACATCGTGAAACCATAGCAGTACATGATCTCACTCTAAACAAGCAAACTTTACATTGCAAATATCAATACTTATATTCTACACATTCAAATTAGTATATTACTTATGATTAATTTGTGTAATTTTCTATACTGAGATATTCCTATAATACTACGAAATTATAGATCATGAAGATATAATTATCCAGGTTTCAATTATATTATATTCAAACATTGAAACAATTATTAGAAAGCTAATAAATATTTACAACCTGTTTTGTAATAATGTACATTTTCAAAGTGAATCAAAAATAGAAATGAAATTTATCTTGAAAATTTACAAAGAAAACAAAATTATTTTGTACATCAAAATATCAAGAATAGAATGAATTTTATTTCAGGTCAAATTTGATAGCACTGAAAGAAAACATCACTACACAGCTAAGCACATATAAGCAAATAATTTCAATCCTTTTTAACAACGCCATGCATTTAAATCTGCAACTAAAATCTGCTATAAAGCTGAGTAAAATCTGAATTTCTACAAACAAGTACAGTAAAATTCAATTTGTCAATCAATTTCTAAAGAAAAAACTTTAAAAAGAATTAATTCTTAAAACTCAATATACAATATTACAAAATAATATTTATACAAAAGAAATACAAAGTTTGTTTGTATTACTCTTTCAAATTGAATAATTGAAAATTAAAAATATTTTCATATGTACTTGTATGCATCTCTTTCTCATCTATTCTATGATAACTACACGTCCATGCACGCATGACGCATGAAGATGTGATGAGGTGACATTATATACTCCATAGGTATAATCAAAGACTAGATCACTAAGACGATTAATACAATAAAGCTAAAACAATCATTTTACAAAAATTAAGTACCCTACCAGTGAAAAATAAATCATTAGAAAAGAAATATAAAATCGAAAAGAAAATGAGACATCTAAAGGTCTTGTTTAAAATTGTTGCTAAATTTTCCAAAATGCTTTGACCCTAAATATCTTGACCTGCTACTGTTTCAATAATAAAGAATTAACAATTTCAATGTTTTGTATGTCAATTTTACTTTGCATGATTCCAAGAATCAAGCTACATTTGAGGCAAAATACACAGAAATTGCTTCTCATTTTCATATATAAGCAGGCTTTAAACTTACAGGATAAATAGGAACCAGAAGGAATCATAGGATATATATTAGTTTCTGACTGCACTAAAATGCAAAAATTTCAACATCATTTTTGATTTCAATGACTGCACATTCCTACAGTCTTTTTTAGAATTTAACACAGATTTCCAAGCTGTGATAGGCAAAAAAGCTAACACCCAAAGGTTGAAAATTGATGATGGTGGCTTAAATTTGTTCTTACTTTCCACGAAAAATTCAATCCTTGTAGTGGCGGTGCCGGCTTCGTTAGTGGCCTCGCATGTGAACTCTGCATCATCGTCCATGGTAACAGGGTTGATGGTCAGAGTACAGCGGCCATGCTTGTAGGTCGTCAAGAAACGTTCACTCTTGGTTATGACAGTGGTACGGTCCTGTAGAAACAGCGTAAGTGGTAACAGCATTTTGTAAATGTGTAAAAAGAAACCTTTCTCTTTACAGAAAACAATACAATAATTAAACTATAAATTCATCTCATCACATTGAATCAAGTTCATCATAAACTGGTCCTGCTAATGACTGTGTATATAAAGGAGCCTTTTATACAGTCTAGGTCCACATTCAGCAAGTCTAGAGTTACTAAATACTGAAATTAAGAACCCAAAGAAATAAATATTATGGATGAAGAAACAGTAAATTATCAAAAATTTTCATAAAATCTTAAACTCTCACAAACTGTTATAACTTCAGATGATGGTCCTTTTGAGGATTGGAGGTGAAAAGATAATCTGGGTATGCAATTTGTACCACAAAAAAAAATTTAGTCTCACCTTGTACCAGGTGACGGTCGGCGTGGGTCGGCCGAGCACCACACACTCCACAGTGACGGTGCTGCCCTGGAAGACGTCTAGTGATGTCTGGAGAGTCTGTGTGAAACGGGGCGCTTCCGGGCCCTCCACGGGCTTCTCTTCTTCTGGTACTTCTGAAATACAACCAGGCAAACTCTCATAATAAGGAGCACATTAATCTAAAAGTGTGATCGTAAAACGTCTGTATTTTTTACATGATACATCTTGCAGACAGCACACTACTTAAAGTTTCTAGGAACTTACGTACTCTTCAAT
Organism: Phorcus lineatus; assembly: GCA_921293015.1. Lineage (NCBI taxonomy): Eukaryota > Metazoa > Mollusca > Gastropoda > Trochida > Trochidae > Phorcus > Phorcus lineatus. The sequence goes on from OV121091.1 coordinate 23,368,680, forward strand.
CAATGTTAACATGGTTAACAAGTTAACATGGTTAACATATGGCTGCTAGCCCTTTTAACAAAGTAAATCTCTTTAAATGCTCAGAGACCATTATGAATATACTGGGACTACTTGAAGTTACATTAGCAACTGTAATGTATTATTTCTATCTTCTAACACTGTTATTTCTAACATTGCGTCAGGATGTTAAATTGGAGGAGAATGATTGTCCATCATTTTATCAATTACTAACTTGAATCATAGTTCCTAGAGGATTGAAAAATATCCCACCTGTTTGGGCAGTAATTTCCTCTTCTTTGACCTCAAGGTCAAAAGAAACTTCATGTTCCTCTACAATCTCCATTTCTTCAGTAGTTTCAACTGCTGTAAGTAGTCAGGAAAATGTTATTTGCGAAAATATTTTAAAATTTTAAATTTTGAGAATAAGATAGTTATAAAGATGGATAGTGCAATTTAGATGTTACTTACTATTTGAGGAGAGGACAGATAGGAGCATGTTGGGACATCCAGGATTTATCAACACAGAGACACACATGCACACATAGAGTTGACAGCTAGTAAGACATATAGATGAACATGTGTCTTTTACAAGAATGAAGATAAATGATACATAGACTAGCCACAAAAAATAAAATGGACAGATACAAAAATAATCCACACAACTTTTTTCATCTAAAGACATAGACTGAAATAAAATTGAAATAAAAAGTACAACACTCTACTATAACATATTTTCACCTTTTGTTTCTTCCACTTCTACTGTAACTACATCAGCTTCTTCAGGAATTTCTTCTTTGACTTCAGTTTTGGTTTGAATTTGTTGTTCTACAATGACTGTTTCTTTCTCCTCCTCCACAGTTTCCTCTTTAGGAGCTTCAACCTCAACTTCAGTAACAATCTCCTCCACAGGAGCCGCATCTACAACATCCACAACCTCTTCAGCTTCTGTTGGTTGTGTTTCTTCAATTTGAACCTCCTCTACAGATTCAGTGACCTCTTCTTTGGTAACTTCAACACTATCTTCAGTTGTGATTTCTTCCACAGGAGCTTCTTCAATGACCTCTTCAGCTTCTGGGGCTTTTGCAGGTTTTACCTCCTCTACTACAATGGTTTCCTTGATCTCCTCAGTTGTTTCCTCGACAGGAGCTTCAACCTCCACTTCCGATATTGTTTCCTCACTTGGGACGTCGACTGTTTCTTCAGCTTCTTCGGTTTCAGCTGGAACAATTTCCTCAACCTCAACTGTTTCCTTTACAGTCTCCACAGTTTCTTCAACAGTAGTTTCTACAGTGACTTCAGTAGGAAGTTCTTCTTCAGTAGTTTGTTCAGTTATCTCGGTTGTGACCTCAATTTCTGAAGGTTGTTCTTTCTCCAATGTTACTGTCTCTTGCACTTCCTCCAGCTCAACCATAGGAGCTTCCTGTGCAACTTCTTCCACAGTTTCCTCTGTTGAGATGAGATCAGTGACCTCAAATTCAACTTCGGTCTCTGTTGGTTTTTCTGGTTCAACTGAAATGGTTTCTTTAACTTCCTCAACTGTTTGTTCAACAGGAGCCGATACTTCAACTTCTGTGATCACCTCTTCAGAAGGAACCTCAACAACCTCTTCAGCCTCTTCGGCTTCTGTAGGTCTTTCAACATGGATTTCAATGCTTTCTTGAACAATTTTTGTTGTTTCTTCAACTGGTTTTGTCACCTCAATTTCGGAAATTGTTTCTTCTGTTTCTACAGCAGTTACAACTTCAACTTCCTCAACCTCTGAAGGTTTCTTGATATCAATCTGTATTGTTTCCTTGGATATATCTGTTGTATCTTTAGATGCAACACTGATTTCTACCTCTGAGATAAATTCCTCTTTTGGAGCTTCTACTGTTTCCTCCTCCTCTTTTGTTTCTGATGGTTGTTCCACCTGAACCTCCACAGTCTCTTCAAAGGTCTCTGTTGTGTCCTCTTTCGGAACATCTGTTGTAATTTCTGTGATCACTTCCTCAGTTTGACTGACAACAGTTTCAAACTCCTCTTTAGTTTCAGAGGGTTTTTCAACATCCACCTGTATCTCCTCTGTAACAGTCTCAGTAGTGTCTTCTGTTGTCTGTGCAACACTCACCTCTGTGACCTCCTCTGTTGGTGCTTGTTCAACAACAACACCAACCTCCTCTACTTCAGCTGGTTTAACCTCCTCGACTTTTATTGTTTCCTTTACCTCTACAGTTGTCTCTTCAAATGGGGCTGCAGTCTCAACCTCAGCTATTACCTCTTCTGGGACACTCTCCTCAATCTCCTCAACTTCTGGTGCCTTTGAGGGTACAAGCTCTTTGACTTCTGCCACTTCTTTAACAACTTCAGAAACTTCCTCAGTGGTTGTTTCAATATCAATTTCAGTCTTGAAAGATTCAACAGTTTCCTCATCAATCTCAGTAACAACTTCAGTTTCAGATGGCACCTCCACTTTAAAAGAAATCGTTTCTCTTGTTTCTTCAACATCTTTTTGTACTGGAGTTACAATATCTATTTCTGTGATAATCTTTTCAGTTGGTTCTTCAATTATCTCTTCAGCTTCTTTAGTTTCTGTTGCTTTAGTCTCCTCAACAACAATAGTCTCTCGGATTTCTTCAGTTGTATCGATTGTTGGTGCCTCAATTTCAACTTCTGTGATAGTTTCCTCTGATGGAATATCAGAAATCTCAGTAACTTGGTCAATTTCAGAGGGTTTTTCTTCTTCAACAACAATGGTCTCACGGATTTCTTCTGTCACTTCTTCTTTTGGAGCTTCTATTTGTAGTTCTTGAGTGATTTCTTCTGTTGTGACATCTTCAGTAGTTTCTTCAGTTTCGTTTGCTTCAGATGGAAGTTCTTCTTTGATTTCAACAACCTCTCTTATCACTTCTGTTAATTCCTCAGTTGTTGTTTCAACACTGACTTCAGTAGTGATTTCTTCTGCTGGTGCCTCTGGAACCTGTTCTACAATTTCCTTTGTTGTAACCTCCTTTTCAGGTTCAACTAAAATGGTTTCACGAATTTCCTCTGTTATTTCAGGAACTGGAGCTTCAAGATCAGCTTCAGTCGTAATTTCTTCAGTTGGAATAGTCTCAACCGACAATTCTTCCTCATGAGACTCAGTCGGGACTTGCTTTTCAATCCTGATGGTCTCACGCAGTTCCTCAGTTATTTCCTCTACAGGACCAGCAACTTGTACCTCACTGATGTCCTTTTCAAAAACTTCTGTAGTGATTTCAGTCTCCTCACTCACAACTGATGGTTTCTCCTCTTCAACCTTGAATGTCTCCCTGAGTTCCTCTATAATTTCTTCTTCAGGTTTGTCAACTTCAGTCACTACTTCTGTGGTTGCTTCAAATATTTCATCGGTGACCACCTCAGTGGCTGTTGTCTCAGTTTCAGTTTGTACTGTTACAGTTTCTCTAACTTCTGTTGTTGTTTCAGCGACAGGTCTGTCAACTTCAGAGACAGGCAGATCCTCTGGTACTTCTTCAGGTTTCTCATGTTGAACAATTTCAACCACCTGTGATGTTGTTTCCTTCACGGTGGTTGTCTCCCTTATCTCTTCAACTGTATCAACTGAAGGAGGAATAGCCTCATATTCCTGTTGAACCTCAATAACCTCTCTTTCAACTTCCTCTGTTTCCTCCTTAGGAGCCAAAATCTCTTCCTCAACTTCAGGTTTGCTTTCAACAGTGAATTCAACCTTGGATGTTTCAACAACATCTTTTTGAATCTCAAGAGTAGTCACTTCAGTTGTATCAACCTCTACATCAATGTCAGAAGGTTTTGGAGCAATAGTCACCTCCTCTGTGAATCTCTCTTCTTCATCTACTGTTTCCTCTGGCTCAACCTCCACAGTTTGTTTGAAAGTGACCTCAGACACCTCCTGTGTTACCTCAACAGTTGTTTCTTCTGGTTGGGGCTTAGGCTGGATCTCTATCTCTTCAGTGAATCTCTCTTCTTCATCTACTGTTTCCTCTTGCTCAACCTCCACAGTTTGTTTGAAAGTGACCTCAGACACCTCCTGTGTTACCTCAACAGTTGTTTCTTCTGGTTGAGGCTTAGGCTGGATCTCTATCTCTTCAGTGAATCTCTCTTCTTCATCTACTGTTTCCTCTGGCTCAACCTCCACAGTTTGTTTGAAAGTGACCTCAGACACCTCCTGTGTTATCTCAACAGTTGTTTCTTCTGGTTGAGGCTTAGGCTGGATCTCTATCTCTTCAGTGAATCTCTCTTCTTCATCTACTGTTTCCTCTTGCTCAACCTCCACAGTTTGTTTGAAAGTGACCTCAGACACCTCCTGTGTTTCCTCAACAGTTGTTTCTTCTGGTTGGGGCTTAGGCTGGATCTCTATCTCAGATGTAAACTGTTTATCTTCTTCAACTTCCACTTGCATCTCCCTGATTTCCTCCACCTTCTTCTCCACAGTTATTTCATCCTTGAAGATTTCTGTGACTGTCTTTTCCTCCATTGGTGATTCAGGAGCTTCAGAAGATGGAGCACTTGAAGCTGTGAACAGAAGCATAGGCAAGGGTAGGATTGGGTTAGGTGGATGTCTATTGGTTGAAATGTAAATGGGTTAGTTCAGTTGGTTAGTTAAGCAGGCGTTTTAATATGAGACTGTGGATTAGGTGGGATTTATATTTTCAAGAATTACAACTTAATAACTTTTGTTAGAGTCCGAAAGTTTAACTTGACAGGAAGGACTGGTAAACTCTAGGAATTTTTTTCTACTCTCATAGTGTTTCAATTTGGGACAATTGTTTGATTACGTTGTGGTAATATTGAATTTTAATGTTGGATCAAGTCATTTTGCAGAATAGAAAGGTGTGGGATCTATGGGAGATTCTGGTGGAGGAGTAAAGAGGATAAGAAATATATTTCCCAGCATGAAAGCTTGTGTTAAATCAAAACAATAAAACAAAGTCAACACATTCAGACAAGAGCATAAATCGAAGAAATTAACACAGAACTGAAGATAATAAAACATAACAGAAGACATTTGTCACAGAACCATCACCAAGATAAAAAGTTCCACACGCAAAATAACAGAAGTTGATACATTCGTAAATATATTCTATTTGGCATGAAACAATTTGAGATAATTTTGCTATTTCATGTATAAAGCTGCAGTACATTTGACTAACAATAAAAATGTTCTCACAGGCATCTCTGTTTGGAATATAGGGTAACAACCCATGAACTGTTTCAGTTGTCAACAAGCATGAAAACATATTTCTCATGTGTACATGACAAACATTATGTTACATCTTTGCACAGTGGCACAGAGACCTCGATCGAGGTCAGTTTGACCGACAACACATGGGGTGGCATTACGCCTGCCAACATTTCAACATTAATGTGATATTTGGGAAGGATCTGGAGAGATATGTTTGGTCTGTTAAATAGGGTCATATAAGGGCTGATGCAAGAGGAATTTGGTTTACATATTGGTAGTAATCTAAACAGGGGGGAAAGTAATGGAGGCTCCAGATTTTGAAAGTTCTTATGATATTAAGGTAACCTTTAAGACCATAGAAGAAGATCCCATGTTAATCATAATGCTACAAATTCTTCTGTAAACTGAATACTAGGATTGAGATTTTCAAAGCTAACTTAGTACTAAAATAGTTGTTGACAAATGTTAATGTGTGGTAGTTTTGAAAATTGAGGTCCAGGATTCTTAAAGTTCTCTTAAGAAAAAGAATGTCATATGGGCCATTCATTTATAATGATTTAACAATAAGAGATCTGCACAAATCTGTTTCCCATTGAAGGTACTGCCATTTTGGCCTGGGCAAGGATTATGACAGATATACTTACAGGAGATTCTATTTTGGAACTCTTTATAAGGAATGAAGAACAAATACTTATCTGGAGAAGATATATTGACAAAAGCGTGCCTATATTGCTATAAGTTCAAACTTTCATTCCAACTATCTACAGTCATGCATTCTGCAGAAAATGATCCAAACCCAACAAGAAATTCAAAATTAAATAATAAATAATAGAATAAGATAAAATCAGATAGTTCATGCAGTGTAAAATATACTCAAATCTAATAATAAAGCAACAGTCAGTTTGCCATAAAAACCTGTTTCCTTTATGTCAAATTATTAGAAGCAATCAGCAAATAATGCAAAAATCAAAGCAGTGCCACAAATTTGCCATCAAGTTAGTCTTGTTATCATTTCCCTAAATATTAGCATTATTACAAAATCAATAACATAAACACTTTACACAACTTATAGACGTTTCATTTATCAATTAAAATGATAAAAGTATTAAGAGACATTTAAAATTCAAAATAAGATGCTCAATATTGAGTGATTAATGATATACTAAATTCAATGAAGTGAAAAACAAAAAATGATAAACTCACGTAGCACAGTGATGTAAGCGATTGAAGTGCAGTGACCAGCAGAGTTGACAGCTTCAACTCTGTATTCTCCTTCATCATCAGGGAGGACATCACTGATAACCAGTGTTGACTTGAAGTTCTCTGTCACTATCTGGATGTCCTCTGATGGGGCAAGTTCTGTGTCATCCATGAACCAGTGTAATGTTGGCATGGGCATACCCTTGACAATGACCTCAAGTGTGAGTACTGATGCTTCCATTACAGTTATGTCAGTCAAAGTCTTGACGAAAGTTGGAGCTTCAGTTTGTTCAACAGGAGCTGGTTCTTCAGGGGCTTCAGCTTTGGTCTCAATGCTCAAAGTGGATACAGCAGTTGTCTCAGCTTCTTGAATGATTTCCCTGGACATCTCTGTCACAAAGGAATCTACAACATCTTCAGTTGGTTTTTCTTCCACTGGTTCCTCTTTCAAAGGTACTTCTTCAACTGCTTCTTCTTTCACAGGTTCTTCAATTGGTTCTTCTTCAACTGGTTTCTCAGCCTCCTTGACTTCCTCAATAATCTGCTGAACCACTGCAGTTGCAAAACTTTCAATCTCTTCGCTGACAACACTTGTATCAACTTCAACAGTTTCAGATGTAGTTTCTTCTTGTTTTTCTTCCTCTGTCACATCTACTTTGTATTCTTCTGGTTTTTCAGCAACTGTCTCAACTAAATCCGTTGTGATTTCTTTGGGTTTGGCTTCCTCCTCTTGTATTTCTTCCATATCAGTTACTTCTGGAATCTCTTCAACTTCTTCAACCGCTGTTGTTTTGTACTCAGCTGGTTTCTCTGCAACTGACTCAACCAATTCAGTGGTTATGTCTTCAGGCTGGACATCTTCTGAAGCCTTTTGTACAACATCAGAAATTTCTGATACCTCTGTGACCTCCTCAACTACTGATGTTTCATATTCAGCTGGCTTTTCAGCAACAGGTTCAGCCAGATCAGCTGTGATTTCCTCTGGTTTGGCTTCTTCAGTTTGCTCTTCTGCTACTTCAGTGACCTCAGAAACCTCTTCAACTTCCTCAACAACAGTTGTTTTGTATTCAGCAACAGTTTCAACAGTGGTTTCCGCCAGTTCAGTTGTGATCTCTTCTGGTTGGGCTTCTTCAGTTGGCTCCTCTCTGACTTCAGTTATTTCAGGGACTTCCTCAACCTCTTCAACAACCTTTGTTTCATATTCAGCTGGTTTTTCAGCAATTGGTTCAGCCAGTTCAGTTGTGATTTCCTCAATCTGAACATCTTCTGAAGCTTTTTGTACCACATCTGTGGTTTCTGAAACTTCAACGACTTCTTCAACAGTTTTTGTTTCATATTCAGCTGGCTTTTCAGCAACAGGTTCAGCCAGTTCAGCTGTGATTTCCTCTGGTTTGGCTTCTTCAGTTTGCTCTTCTGCTACTTCAGTGACCTCAGACACCTCTTCAACTTCCTCCACAACAGTTGTCTTGTATTCAGCAACAGTTTCAACAGTGGTTTCAGCCAAATCAGTTGTGATCTCTTCTGGTTGGGCTTCTTCAGTTGGTTCCTCTTTGACTTCAGTCACTTCAGGAACCTCCTCGACTTCTTCAACAGCTTTTGTTTCATATTCAGCGGGCTTTTCAGCAACTGATTCCGACAGTTCAGCTGTAATTTCCTCTGGTTGAATATCCTCTGATGGTTCTTCTGCTACTTCAGTGACCTCAGACACCTCTTCAACTTCCTCAACAACAGTTGTCTTATATTCAGCAACAGTTTCAACAGTGGTTTCAGCCAGTTCAGTTGTGATATCTTCTGGTTGGGCTTCTTCAGTTGGTTCCTCTTTGACTTCAGTCACTTCAGGTACCTCCTCGACTTCTTCAACAGCTTTTGTTTCATATTCAGCCGGTTTTTCAGCAACTGATTCCGACAGTTCAGCTGTAATTTCCTCTGGTTGAATATCCTCTGATGGTTCTTCTGCTACTTCAGTGACCTCAGACACCTCTTCAACTTCCTCAACAACAGTTGTCTTATATTCAGCAACAGTTTCAACAGTGGTTTCAGCCAGTTCAGTTGTGATATCTTCTGGTTGGGCTTCTTCAGTTGGTTCCTCTTTGACTTCAGTCACTTCAGGTACCTCCTCGACTTCTTCAACAGCTTTTGTTTCATATTCAGCCGGTTTTTCAGCAACTGATTCCGACAGTTCAGCTGTAATTTCCTCTGGTTGAATATCCTCTGATGGTTCTTCTGCTACTTCAGTGACCTCAGACACCTCTTCAACTTCCTCAACAACAGTTGTCTTATATTCAGCAACAGTTTCAACAGTGGTTTCAGCCAGTTCAGTTGTGATATCTTCTGGTTGGGCTTCTTCAGTTGGTTCCTCTTTGACTTCAGTCACTTCAGGTACCTCCTCGACTTCTTCAACAGTTTTTGTTTCATATTCAGCTGGCTTTTCAGCAACAGGTTCAGCCAGTTCAGCTGTGATTTCCTCTGGTTTGGCTTCTTCAGTTTGCTCTTCTGCTACTTCAGTGACCTCAGACACCTCTTCAACTTCCTCAACAACAGTTGTCTTATATTCAGCAACAGTTTCAACAGTGGTTTCAGCCAGTTCAGTTGTGATATCTTCTGGTTGGGCTTCTTCAGTTGGTTCCTCTTTGACTTCAGTCACTTCAGGTACCTCCTCGACTTCTTCAACAGCTTTTGTTTCATATTCAGCTGGCTTTTCAGCAACTGATTCCGACAGTTCAGCTGTAATTTCCTCTGGTTGAATATCCTCTGATGGTTCTTCTGCTACTTCAGTGACCTCAGACACCTCTTCAACTTCCTCAACAACAGTTGTCTTGAATTCAGCAACAGTTTCAACAGTGGTTTCAGCCAGTTCAGTTGTGATATCTTCTGGTTGGGCTTCTTCAGTTAGTTCCTCCTTGACTTCAGTCACTTCAGGTACCTCCTCGACTTCTTCAACAGCTTTTGTTTCATATTCAGCGGGCTTTTCAGCAACTGATTCCGACAGCTCAGCTGTAATTTCCTCTGGTTGAATATCCTCTGATGGTTCTTCTGCTACTTCAGTGACCTCAGACACCTCTTCAACTTCCTCAACAACAGTTGTCTTGTATTCAGCAACAGTTTCAACAGTGGTTTCAGCCAGTTCAGTTGTGATTTCTTCTGGTTGGGCTTCTTCAGTTGGTTCCTCCTTGACTTCAGTCACTTCAGGTACCTCCTCGACTTCTTCAACAGCTTTTGTTTCATATTCAGCTGGTTTTTCAGCAACAGAATCAGCCAGTTCAGTTGTGATTTCTTCAGTTTGAGCTTCATCAATAGGTTTTTCTTCTATCTCTGTAATCTCTGATACTTCTGAGACTTCCTCCACAACAGAGGTTTCAAACTCAGTTGGTTTTTCGGCAATAGACTCAGCAAATTCTTGAGCAATTTCTTCAGTTTCCATATCTTCAGAGGCTTTGACATCAACATCAGTTGTTTCCTGTTGATCGATAACTTCTTCAACAACCTCTGTCTCATATTCAGCTGGTTGGTCAGCAACTGATTCTGAAAATTCAACAGTAATCTCAGATGTTGTCACATCTTGAGTTGTCTCCTCTTTTACTTCAGTGATCTCTGCTGCTTCTTGCACTTCTTCCACAACCTCAGTTTCATATTCTGATGGTTTATCAGCAATAGAGTCAGAGAGTTCCACAGCAATTTCTTGGACATCTGCTTCTTCTGGGCTCTTTTCTCTAACTTCAGATGTTTCTTGCTGTTCGGTCACTTCTTCCACTATTTCTACCTGATATTCAGATGCTTTTTCTTCAACAGTTTCTGTTAATTCTGTGATGATTTCCTCAGGTTGTGCTTCCTCTGGACTTTTCTCTCTGACTTCTGTAACTTCAGGCATTTCTGTGACTTCCTCAACGATATCAGTAATATACTCATCAGGTTTGTCAACTGCTGATTCTGTCAAATCAGCTGTTATGTCCTCGGGAGATACCTCTTCAGTTGCTTCTTCAATTATTTCCTCAATTGATGGTTGCTCTGTGACTTCAGCCACAATGTCTGTTTTATATTCTGAAGGTTGTTCAGCAGCTGTATCTACCAATTCAACTGTTATTTCAGACTGTTGGGCATCTTCAGGGATTTCCTCCGATACCACATCAAGGTCTGGGACTTCAGTGATCTCTTCAACTATTTCGGTTTTGTATTCTGTTTGAACAGTCAATTCAGTTTGTGCAAGTTCAGTGGTGATTTCTTCAGTAACAGCTTCCTCAGGTTTTTCCTCGGAAACCTCAGAAACCTCTTGTTGTTCACCAACTTCAAGAACAATGTCAGTCTTGTACACAGAGGGTTCATCTGCAGCTGGTTCCGCCATCTCTGATGGAATGTCTTCAGTAACAGCTTCATCAGCTTGCTCTTCAGTAACCTCTGATACTTTCTGCTGTTCTGTGACTTCAACAACCATGTCCGTCTTGTAAGTTGACTCCTTCTCAGTTTCTGATTGTTCAAACTGTGTTGTGATTTGCTCAGGCTGAGCAACCTCAACTATCTCTTCAACAACTTCAGTAGTAACAGATTTCTCTGTGATTTCTTCCACTATTTCTGTTTGATATTGAGTTGGTATTTCAGATTCTGGTTGAGTGAGTTCAACATCTACCTCTGAAGGCAAAACTTCTTCTTTTGGTTGTTCAGCCACATCAGTCACATCAGTAACGTCAGGGACTTCTTCAACAACCTCAATCTTAAAAGGTGTTGGCTCAATGGCAATTGCTTCTGAAAGGTCAGTTTGGGTGTCATCTGTTTGAACTTCATCAGCTGTAACTTCAGTAACTTCTGTCACATCTTCTTCTTTTTCTGTCATGACAACAGTGTCAGCTTGGAATTGAGTTTCCTCCATGATTGCCTCTGCTTGATCAACTCCTTCCTCAGACTCAGCAACAGTCTGTGCAGTTGCAGGATGGATGATTGCAACATGTTCCTCCATTGGTTCTTCAGCCTCTTCAAGGACCTCCACAGCAGGCTGAGCATCAACTTCATCACGAGGAGCCTCTTCATCATCCCTCTCTTCAGTTAATTCTGAGGCAATCTGCTCCTGGATCCTCTGGATTTCTTCCACAAACACTCTCGAGTGTGCTGCAGCTTCACTATCAGAATCAACTGGAGTTGGTTTTGGTGAAGATGCTTCCAAAGAGGACATCATAGAATCAGATGCTTCCTCAGTATCTGGCACATATTCATATGCTGCAAAAAACCCAAATAGTTTGCTTTAGGAAAACAACATGACTTTTAGAAACTTTAAACCATAAATGTATCTTAAGAGCAAATAATTCACAAAAACATGGAAAAGTTTATGTTATATATATATCTAAGTAGAAACTAACAAATAAACTTTAAACTTACATTCTACTTCAAGTGTTGCCCTTGTCACAGCTTCTCCAAGAGGATTAACAGCTACACATCTGTATTCCCCAGCATCTTGAGGGAAGACTTCTACAATAAGGAGAGTACAAGCTCCAGATTCAAGGTCATAAGTCAGTTTAAAGTCTTGTGTTTCTGTGATTGGTACATCATCATGAAACCAAGAGATTTCAGGCATTGGATTGCCAACAACTTCGCATCTGAACTTCACTTCCTCTCCATCCATCACTTTCAGAGACATTAATCCCCAAGTAAATTCAGGAGCTTGTCCATCAGGTAGAAGTTCAAGCTGTTCAACTTCAGCAGCACCTGAAACCTCTTCAACTTCCTCTTCCTTCACTACTTCCTCCTCTGTTACCATGGTTACCTCCTCCGTGGATTCGACCATTTCACCTGGAGTATGAACCTCAACTGCTACAGGTTGTTGCTCTTCTTCAACCTTGAACGTGAACTGAACTTCCTCTTGTACTGGTTCTTGTTCTTTGCCTTCAATCTGGAATGAGAGTTCCTCAACATGGGTCTCCTGAGTAGAATCAACCACATCAGTGATGACTTCTTTCACTTCAGTTTCCTCAGTATCAACCTGTTCAACAGCTGCTATTGGAATTTCAAGTGTGACCTCTTCCTTCGGCATCTCTCCAACATCGAGTGTGATCTGTGTCTCACGTTGTGGAGATGTTGTTATTTGGACTTCTTCTTCATGGGTCTCTTGAGGAAGGACTATCTCCATTTCCACTTGTTGTGTGATATCAATGCTTTCTCTCTCTGTTTCAGTTATAGTATCTTCTGGTGCCTTGCTTTCAACAGCAGGTTCCTGAGAAGTTACATCCAGTTGCATGACAACCTCTTCTGAAACATCTTCAGTTTCTGTTGTACTCACTTCAACAGTCTCCTCAAATGTTTGAGTTTTAGTGATAGTTGCTCTGTGTTCAACAACTTCTTCTTCACTTGGTCTTGGAGCCTCTGAGATCTGAATTTCTTTGCGGCTCACTTTTCCAACTTCAATTTCTATTTCTTGTGGTTTAGGCTCTTCTGTGAATGTGGATTGCTGAATTTCAACTTCTATTCTCTGAGCTGCAGGTTTTGCATCTATTTCCTGAGTCACTTCAGTCGTCTCTTTGGTTTGTTTTGGAATCTGCACTCTGATTTCCTGTGGCTGTGGTTCTTTGTCATGGACAATCTCAATAGTTTCTGTATGAACTTCTTGAGTGTCCTCCATAACTGGGATTGATTGAATTTCTGATGTCACTTTACGGGTTTCCTCAGTGGTGCGGGAGATAACTTCTTCAGTGTCTGGTTGTGCTGGGATCTCAACCTTTAGCTGAATAGGAGCTGGTTCTTCTCCCTTCTTCATGGTGACCATTGTCCTGTGAACACCCTCACTCTCTGTGACTGGCTCCATGGTTTCATCCTTGACTTCCATCATCGTGGTGGTTTCATGGATCACAGTGGTTGTGGTCGTGGTTGTGGTGGTTTTAGGTTGAGAAGGGAATCCAATTTGGATCTCAACAGTCTCAGGTTGAGGTTTGGTGTGAACAACCTGGACCTCTTTAACTCTAGTTTCTTCATCAGAAGTGATTTCACGTGTGAGATCAATCTCAATTGTCTCTCTGTGGCGCTCATCTGAAGATACTTCTTCATCCTCTGGCCCAGCTGTTGAATAAAGAAAGTATTGAAGTAAGAATAAAAACAGAACATTGACAAGGTTATATTGAAAGATAATTTCAAATATGGCTAAATAAGAAAGGAAGATTAAATAGGACAAGGAAAGAGAGTATTTTTGTTATTAAATAACATTTAACATTCTGTTTGCAATAAAGATTACCTCAAATTTATATAGTTGAGGGAGTTTCCATGAGTTAAAAAAGTCAAAGTTGGTTATGCCTTTAGTAGGCAATAGAAGGCATCAAAAGTTCAAGGCAGACTTACTGATAACAGTGAGCTTCATGGTAGTAATGGATTCCCCAAAAGGATTGACAGCCACACAAGTGTACTCTCCTTCATCTTCAGGAAAAACTTCCACAATGATGAGAGTACTCTGCTGTTTCTGATAGTCCACGGTGATCTGGATATCAGGTGTGGGCTCTAACTCCTGACCACGCTGGTACCATATGATTTTAGGAGACGGCGTTCCTCTGAATCGGACTGTGAGGACAACTCTTGATCCATCTTTGACCTTTTTGTTCTGGAGAAGCTCGGTGAACTCTGGAGGGATCCCTTGGATTCCTTCTTCTGGACCGGCGTCTGTGGGCTCAGTGGGAGCGGTTTCCTCCTTGGGTTCTGGCTGAGCTTCCTCTGGCTTTTCTTCTGACCTTGGAAGCTCTTCCTCAGTGGGAGCCTGTTCTCGCTGAATCTCCAACTCAGTCTTCTGAGTGGCTGTAAACCAATCAAACAAGAGTCATATTGAATAAAGAATATAAAGGATGACTAATCAAAGGTAAAATCAAGACTATGCAGCAGTCAAGCTTGAACAAATGCATTTTATTGATCATAGTAACATTCTGATAATTATTACTTATTAAATGAAAACAAATTAATACTATGCAGTCATTATGCCTCTAAAGTTGAATTCTGTCATGATAATGACAATGATAATATGACTTTTTCTGATGATCAAACTACTTACGTCTGACAGTGAGAGTAGTTTTGCATGTCGTGACACCATTAGGGTTCACAGCCTCGCAGACATATTCTCCAGCGTCTTCCGGTGTGACATCAACTATAACCAGCACATTTGTCTTTTCATCCTCTATGATCTTCATATGTTCAGATGGGAAGATCTCCAGTTCATTCACATACCAAGTAACTTTGGATGGAGGGTGGCTTTCATATTCAACTTCAAGTCTGAAAGGAATATTGTTTACAATCAGAATAAATAATAAGAATAAATGATAAATATCAACAATATATTTGAAACATACAACATAAACTTATAAACCTCCTTTCTACAATCACATTTTTTCAGAATAAAAACAAAAATCATGTGATAAGACTGGTCTGCTTATCAGTACTTCTTCAACGGGACAAATAAAGCAAGCTATACTGACTGTACAGTGCCGCCCTCATCAGCCTCTATTGCTGGCAGGAGTGGTTTGGTGAAGACGGGCGCCAGTTCCATGGTGGTGGTATGAGTCTCATCCACAAGCTTCACCTCTGGCATCTCCTCGTCAAGGGTCACAGTCTCCGTTATAGTTTGAGTTGTGGTCGTAGTCTCGGACTCTTCTACAGCTGAAATATTAATAAGATATATGAATCATATGCAAAGCACTTAGAACTTAAATCGAAAGAGGACAGAGATATGATGGATTGCATCATGGAAACTGATTTGTGGAGAAATTAATAATAACAAAATGTAAAATTGAGAAACTATTTACGATACCTACTATAGATAAATCAACTAAGATTAGGATGGCCTATATCTAAAATTTTGGCATCTTAAAGCTTCAGCTATAACTTGAAATTGTGTATCTGATATAGTAAAGAAACAAATGAAAGCATTTTCATGCTAGATTCGCTTACTTCGAACAAGAAGAGTTGCAGATGTTGTTGCCTCTCCAAAGGGGTTCACAGCCTTGCAAACATATTCACCAGCATCATCTGGGAAAACCTCAGCGAGCTCTAGAGAGCAGATTCCTGTTTCTGGTTCAAATGACAGTTTGAAGTCTGGACTGGGTTCAATGGCAATTGTACTCTTGTACCAGGTAATGGATGGAATTGGACTGCCAATCAGTCTGCAGGACATCAGGACAGATCCTCCATCTTCAACAACCTGGGGCTGTAGCATCTCAACAAACTCAGGAGAAACTTCTTCTGCTGTTTCAGGTGTCAACATCTGTTGAGGAAGATCTTCTGCAATTGTGAATTGCACCTCAACAGTTTCCTCTTCAACTGGTGCTGATTCCTCTGGTGGCTCTTTCACTTCAGTCTCAGAAACCTCAGTTTCTTCTGCTGTTTTGATTTCAATGATTTCCTGTTCAGTTGAAATGACAAAAGTAGCTTCTTCATCTACAGATGTTTCAACTACTGGTGCCTCTTCTGCAGGCATAGCAACTTCAGTTACCTGTTCCTCAACTTCTGGAAGTTTGACTTCACGTGTGACAACTTGAGGTGTCAACATTTCTTCTGTTACCGCTTCACCTGTTGGAGTTTCCTGTTCCTCTTCCATAGGCTCATCTGGGATGTCAATCTCAAGGAGAGGGGACTCTAGGACTCTTTCCTCAGGCTCCAGAGGAACCACTTTTGGTCTGTCTATCTTTTTGGCTACAATGGACTGCTCAGTGACAACTTCAGCAATCTCCTCAAAAGGAGACTCAGGACAAGTTTCGTACAGCTCAGATGTTACATCAGAAGCAAGGCTTTCAGGGATAGGGGATTCAATAACAGTTTCCTCTTCAACAAGTGGTTTCACCTTTGGTCTGTCAATAACTTTTGGAACGACCTGTTCTTCAGCAACTTCAGTTACTTCAACAGGTTGTTCAACCTCCATTGGTTCTTCAGAAGGAGCAGCAATGGTGAACTCTACTTCAGTTGTTTCTTTCTCCATTGTTTCATCCTCTACCACAGCAGTGTCCAGTTGGTCAGTCTCCAAGACAGTCAGGTAGCTGGATGATGTGGCTCGACCAGCTGGGTTCTGGGCAATACAGATATATTGACCCTGATCCTCTGGGAAAGTCTCCACAATGATGAGGCTGATCTCTCCAGTGTCTGGGTTGTAAGAGATGACAAATTCCTCATCGTCATCAATGTTTTTGCTATCATGGAACCAGGAGATCTGAGGCATGGGTGATCCAGTCACCTTGCATTGCAACTTAATTTCCTGTCCGTCATTGGCTTCCAGAGGAGCCAAAGGTTCAATGAACACTGGTGCACTCATGGGAGCAGTTGGAGAAACTTCAATGGTGGCAACAGACTCAGGGGCTGCTGGTGCTAACTCTTCTGTTGCTGGTTCTAAGGAAATGATGAATTGTATAATTAGGGCTTAACGAGCAACATTCTCTTTTAGGAAAATATAAAAACTTTGAATTTATAGTTTAGGAATCAAATTCTCAAATGAAAGCATTGATAATACTATTCCTTTAAAATATTTACCAGTCAAAATTGTTTTCCCATGAAATAATATTCTTTGTTACAACTATAATTCTTACAAATGCTATTTCAATTGACTGTGTACTGTTCCTTTTAAAAATGTCTGACATTTTTTTTATTAGATATGACAGAACATTCAGAATATTTTGACAGTTTATCCTGTGTACCTTGCACATAGAGTGTGGTGGAGCTGATAGCCTCTCCAAGCTCTGACACTGCCTTGCACGTGTATTCTCCTGTATCTTCAGGTCCGACCTCAATAATGAGGAGAGTACTCTTCCCTTCCTCGTACCGGATCTCGTAGTGGGGTGAAGGCTTGATCTCCATACCATTCACAAACCATGTCACTAGCGGGGGTGGATGTGCATTCACTTCACACTCCAGTCTGTGGGGGATAATTGGAGCAGATTAGAAATTGAAAAGTACATTGATACCAATCAACTTTTCTAAGGTGATTAAAGAGAGGGGACAAATAGATAACACAGGGAATGTTTATGCAAAGACATTGAGTTAAATGCATACATTGGTTGGTTGCCTTTTTTGACTGATTGGTTGATTTGATGGTAGACAAGATGATTGATTAAATTGATTGTTCAGTTAATTGGTTATTTGATTACACATGAAAAAGCTTTGAATTGTTTATGTTTTACCTGATTTTCTTTGTTTACTTGATTAATTGCTTCTTAACATAATATTTACATGACAAAACATTTCTTTTTCATTCTAAGTCAATTAAGGTAGAGATTATGAAGATAGTACCTGGCAATTCCGCGTTCCCTGACAAAGATTTCCGGTTCGAGTGGAGTGACCACGACGGGTTTCACTTTCTGCAGGATAACCTGTTCCTCCCTCTCGATGGTCGTCACTGTCTTTGTGATCGTCACACTTTCTGTTGTCTCCATCTCAGGCAGCTGAACAGTTTTCTCAGTTCCTGAAACAATTGGAGATAAATTATTTATCAATTTATGTTCAATAGTCGTTGATAAAGAATATTATCTTTATAATTTCATTTTTCAAATGATTCTTGACAGAAAGAATGAAAGTTATCATTTTTACAAATTTATATGCTTCTATCATCTGCACAAGAAATACAAATGAAATGCAACAAGTTTATAAACTTTTTTACTAAAACATTTATTTCATTAAACTGAAACAAGTATGACAAACAGTATTGAATTCTCTTGATGGTTACATGTACATGTGCTTTAAAAAAATCAACAGAATGCTCTTTGGCTTTCAGTATTGCTGCAAACCGTGATATATGATTAGTGATGGAGACCTCTGATTATTAGATTCAACCATGAGAATGAATAACAGGTATATCCCTCTAGTAAACCATATCACTAAAGCAAGAAATAAACAATCAATCTTTAATGTAATCAATAGTTAAGAAAGCCTGACAAAGCAGCTGACCTTTCATGACGAGTGTAGTTTTGCATGATGTCTCCCCAAGCTCGTTCTGGACCTTCAGCGTGTATTCCCCGGCATCCTCGGGTTTGACGTTGATGATGATTAGGACAAGGGTCTTGCCTTCCTGTAGGATCTGAGTGCGCTCAGTCGGGTAAATCTCAATCCCGTTGACATACCATGAGCTTTGCAACACTGGGATGTCACCAACCTCCGCTTCAAGTCTGTTGGAACAGGAGATGTTAACCGTTGATAATGATTTACTAAGGGTAAAATATTTCTGATGATCTCTATTTTCATAGAGCAGTGGCATTTCCAAATATTCTTGGAATATTTGATAATTCTGCTTTTCTTTTTATCTTAAATTACAGCTTTCTGCTACCCAGATGATTCAAACAATTATATTTTGGAATTTAAATTTATTTTGATGTATTTTATAACTACATTTCCCATTTATTCATGCCTAATTGATTTATTTATCTATTTAAGAGGAATTTGGATAAGGACACATTGTAAATGAAGCTATACAAATATATTTCTGTTTAAACAGGTAAATAAAATTGAATCAACATTTCATGTGAAATAAGTTATAGCAATACATTTGGAGAACAGCAGTATAGTAAAATGCTCAAAATATTTAATCTTTTTTACATAAAAACATTTCAACCAAGATAAAATAAGTTACCTGGTGGTCTGTCCAGGCTGAGTCTCGATGTACGGTTTGAGAGGTTTGACGAAGCCAGGTGGCGCCCTCTGGGACACAACCACCTGCAGTTGTTGAACCATCTTACGAGCTTCTTCTTCCTCTGTGGATAAAACACATTGAAATGGTCAGTGGACTGTGTCTATATAACTACCGAAAAAGGGGAACTTCATTCAAGCCTGAAATTATCACATAACAATAGGTAAAGTTGCACCGCTTTCTCA
This sequence comes from Phorcus lineatus, assembly GCA_921293015.1. NCBI lineage: Eukaryota > Metazoa > Mollusca > Gastropoda > Trochida > Trochidae > Phorcus > Phorcus lineatus. Next base: position 23,387,860 of record OV121091.1, read on the forward strand.
AAGATCCCTCTGAAATAAGAGATCTGAGACAGTCCCATTACAAACTGTCATATGAAGCTTTGGGTCTGGGCTCAGTTGACCCAAAAAAAACTATTGTCTCAAAATTCAATGAACAATTAATTTCTTCTTATCCAATAAAAGTTTTATGAGCAAATTCCACAACACTGATTCAATTGTTTAAAGAGACCAACAACAACACCTGTATTAAAGTTTCTGATAGTACTGTATGATTAAAAGAACACTCACATGGTTTCATATTTCAAAGGATGCTTCGAACACCATGCTTGTCTCACACAAGATGTCTGTATCTCTCCATCACGTGCAAATCATGCTTCAAACCTAGAATACTACATTCCTGACTGCTAATATTAGTATCATTTCAAACAGAACTCATGTTAGTTAGCAGAACAAAATCAATGCATCAGTCAAAATCTAAAGGTACATTTCATGTCAATTCTCAAACAAGGAACTAAGTTACAATTCAATAATTATATGATCACAAAATGTTTCAACAAACACTGTGTGAACATTTACAATAGCACAAACAAACAACAGGAATTGTTCAGTGGCAGTAATACATGAATAGTAGCAACCTTTTGTAAGCACTTCATTAGAAATGTTACATAAGATTGTAAAAGTATCCAACTGGGGAGTAATTCTCACCTTGAGTCCATTGAACAATGCATGCACAAGGTTTCACATGCATCTCTGTGAGAGACATTAAAAGAATTTGTCAACCACAGAACTTGTTCTTCTTCATCATGCATTTGTCTCCTCTTCTTGGATGCTTAGATGTCTCCTGTGATCAACTCTCCTTCTATGTCCACACTCTCTCACACCACATGCACACTCTCTCAAAGGCATTCATTACATACATATAAATCCATACATTTTATTCTGAGTTTGCTGTCAACCATTTAAGATCTTTTTCCAGTTTGCAAAGATCATACCTTGACATGCATTACATTCAAATTGTACATGCACATAGAGCAACAGCACACAGCATAACACACAACATTCTAGGGTCCATATATTAATGGGGCCATCCAGATACCAGAGAATATCTTAAGGAAAAAATGATTTAGTGAATTCTAAAATCTTAATATCCAAAAAGGATTAATATGGGACAAAAATACTTATGTAAATAATCATTAAGTCCATATACTCAAAGTGGTCAGTAAAGAAAAAAATAAATTCAATATGGGGATGATTTTGCATGTAAGTTTTCTTATAATTTTCACCTCCTTTTCAAGGTAAGTCTGAGAGTTGGTATAAGTGCTTTGAGGGTTCCACCAACAGGCATGCTATGACGTATGCAGGATGCAGGTCTAACTTACCTTGTACATACAGCTCTGCAGAGCACTCAGCAGTGCCAGCAGGGTTCTTAGCACGGCATGTGATCAGACCAATGTCTTCTGGGAAGGCTTGACGGATCGTGAGTGTCGTCATGCTCTCAGTGATCTCGATCTGAAGTATGGAAAGATTGAATATAAGAACTTGTGTGAGAACTAAGTGATACAAAGAAGAAAATTACAATAGATAACATCAGCTCCTAAAAATATCATCTTCATGTTTCATAACCACAATTTTGGAAATAAAAAAGAATGGGAAAACAATGAAAATAGCAATGGGTCATATAAAAAAGTAAAGAGAGGGGTACTGACGGTGGTGTCACGAGATGGCTGGATGGTCTGAATTCCATTGCGGATCCAGGTGACTGTGGGTGTTGGATGTCCGGAGAAGACGGCCTCGAATCGGGCAGGACTGCCGGACACAACCATGGTGTTGGAGACCGGCTTGATGAAGCTTGGTGGTACAGCTTGGGGCTGGGCTGGTTCAGGTTCACTCTCGAGACCTGTTGGGGGAACAGATGTGGCGTTGAATGTGAGGATGTAAATCATAACTTTTCTCACATAGCAGGTTTATCATGATGATCCTGACATCATTCTCAATAGAAATTTTAAGTATTATGCCCTTTGAGATTATTGAACTTGATATAAAAACTACCATCAAAGACTCAAATGCTTTTGGTTACATCATAAAGTTACTTTCAAGTTCTGAACCTGTACTAGACCAGTAAATGAGGTATATTATGGAAGGCAAAATCTATAAATGCACTTGTACATGGTCTGATAATGAGCTACATTGTGGAAGATAATCTCTAGCCTGAACCTGTACATAACCTGAACTATGAGTTACAACAGTAAGTAGTCTCTAGTCCTTGAGAGCAACTCACCATGCACTTTGAGCTGAGTAATACAGGATGTCTCGCCGCCAGTGTTGCGGGCGACACACTTGTAGGTGCCGGAGTCTTCAGGGAAGGCCTCCATGATGGTGAGAGTGTGTGTTCCGTCCAGTGTGGACTCCATCTTGAAGTACTTGGACTGCTTGATGATCACGGTGTTGCGGTACCAGTTTACGACTGGTGCTGGAAGTACATTGTAAATGGTTCAGGTGAGTGTTTGTTAGTTGGTCATTGTTTGTTTGATTCAAAGATCAATACAGGTAACACTTGGCTTGGCAATTTAATTTGCTATACCCATTTACATCAAGACTTTATTGCTGCCCGTTATGATATGGTCATGACATAAGCATCAGATAAACAAACATGTAATAAATGTAATAAGATCAATGAAAAAGTAAAATCAAATATATATTATACGTATCACCAATAATTCAAAACTCACAGAAAGATTCTGATAATTTGATTGCATTGAACATAACAATTTTAGTGAGGAGAGTTGATTGGATGAAAAATCATTGGAGATAAACTCACCAGGAGATCCAGATATCTTGCATCTGAAGGTGACTGGTTCTCCCTCATCCACTTGCTTGGGCTGAGGCTTGTCCTCGATGACAGGTGCTTGTGTTGGGGTCACTGGAGGCATTGTCTGAGGAGGGTGGATCGGCACTAGGGGAGGGAGGACATTTGTGTATTCATCAAATAATTATGATATCATATTCATCTATAGAACTCAGAATCATTATATATATTGGGAAATATCTAATGATACGACTTCAGTTTTTGAATGTTTACTTGGTTCAAGATGATTGATTCAAGACACAGTGTTTACATAAGAAATTGTTCTTTATCATCCAAGATTGCATACTTTTCTTTCTTCAATGTTATACTCATGTACAAAATTGAATGGTAAAAATCTACTCACTTTCCACTGTGAGTCTGGCGGTGCAGGTTGCTTTGCCAACTGTGTTGATGACAATACAGTTATACACGCCTGCATCTTCTGGCTGGACCTCATAGATGACAAGAGTGTGGTTGTTGTCTTCCGAGATGAACTTCCATCTGTTGCTCTCCCCTAATGGTTTGCCGTCCTTTGTCCAGGACACTTCAGGTTTGGGGAATGCAGAAACCTGGCAGTCGAATGTTGCTGGTTCTCCTTGTGGAACACTGTTGTCACGCATCAAGCTGGTGAACTCAGGGGAGGCAACTCTCTCGGGTTCCTCTTGTTCTGGAAATTGGAACACAAAGTTTTGATAAGGAAAATATGTTGCAGTCAACTATAAAGATTCGGAGTAAGTGTGAAGAATTGTGAAGAATTGTGAAGAATGTATGGTGTGATGGTATGTTTCAGATCCCCTTCATAGGAATGAATCAATGTTATTAATAAATGGAAGGCTTTGATTTTCAAACAAAGAACTATCATGAGTTTCTACTGCCTTCTTTGAAAACCTGCAGATCCAAACCATAGGAATGAAATGGTAAAATGGATAATAAGCCATTTAAGATTTCAAAGTTGTTTTGATGAGTATAGATATGTGTGATGAACCAGGAGATGATTCTAACAAACTCACCAATGACAGTCATCTTGGCCTTGCACTGGACCATGCCAAACTTGTTGAAGGCCTTGACTGTGTACATACCCCCATCCTCGTTGAACACTTCTGGGATACGTAGAGTGCTGGTCTTGTCTGTTGTTGTGATCTGAGGTGATATGTTGAGAGGTTATCTTAACATTCTCTTTATCATACATCAGATAGTTGATGGTTGATAGTTTGCCTGCCTCATGCTGGACTATATCATTCATTCCCACTTTTTATAACAATTTTGGCTATGCTCTATAGATATTCAGACCTGGGCTGTCAACGTAACCCTTTCTTATCATTGAGTCATTATTTTTAACTGTTTTCTTTTGATAGCGATTCAAGAATAAGCAAATTGTTAATGATTATATTCATAGAAACTGAATCATGTTTTATAAATGAAATACAAGGTAAAACACCCAAACAAAACCATGCTTACCTGGAAGTCTCTTGAAGCCTGGACCTCGAAGTTGTCTCTGTACCACGTGATGATTGGTGGTGGGGTTCCCTTGAAGTGAACTTCAAGCCTACACAAGTCAACAAATCATTTATTATAATTCCTTACAAAGCAATAGTTAACTTCAATTTATATCATTTGAAAGATATAAGCAGCAGACATTTTTTCAAGATCACAAACTACTCACACAATGCTTGATCCTTCAGTGATCCTCATTGGTCTCAGAGGTTTAGAGAAGACCGGTGGTTCCCCTTGGGTGAGAGAGATCTGTTTCTCGGCCACGTGTTGCTTGGGTTCAGTGTGCCCAACTGGTGGCTGAGTGGCTGGCATATGAGCAAACTCTGGTACGAGTTCCTTAGTGACTGGCTGAAGGTGGGTCTGTACTGTGATGTACTGCTGTTCTGCTAGAACTACTTCTGTGTCCCGGTGGATCTTCACCTTGGACTCAGAAGCTGGAGAGGATGATGAGATTACTATAATAATGACTCAAATGTTTTTTATTGGGAAGACTACTCAGGGGCCAAGGATCTAGACACATTATAAAAAGAGAATTCGAAGAGTGCTGTGAGACTTAGAGATCCGAGCTCTTAACCCTGATAATGATAGGGGTTGTTGTATGACAATCTATTGTAATCCCATCTCTTAACAATCCAATGTTTGATATCAGTACAGAAATTGCTTTCAGGGAAAGCTTTGATAACCAGAAGAAAGCTATTGATTACAAAAAATTTTGAGGACAATAAAGAGTTATCGTAAAATTTCTTTAGAATAGTTACCTCTTTCTAGTTGTCTGAGTTCAAATTCTGTTGCTTTAGGTTTCTTGAAGGCTTTTTCAAGCTCAACACTACGTAGTTCAATCTTCTTTCTACGTTCAAGTTCAATTTCAAGTTCTCCTGCAGAAGAAATAATTAATAATAGATAAACTATATTGTTAAACACTTCTCACATCTAATTTAATCAACTCTGTCGACAGTTATATGATTCATGGTTTTGGCAAAAATATTTATTTCCAATAAGGTTTCCTCCAACTTCGGTTTTGAATGGTAACAATTGATATATGAAAGACTTAAGCTCTAAGGTAACATAAATATTTAACATGAAAAAATCCACAGCAAAATGCACTCAATTCAACAGTTAAATTTTACTATCTGTTTCAATGACAAGAACTTTTCTGGATGAAACTTGTTGCAAAGAATATACCTTTAGGAGCCTGTTTGAGTTTGGACCTCCAGTCCTCCTTGGGTAGCACAGTGAGTGAAGTGCTTGTCTCTGCCTCTCCCTGGGTGTTCTTGGCCACCACCCGGATCTGTCCCGCATCGTACTCTCGGCACCGCGGAATCTCCAGGTAGTTCATCATGCCGTCATACGTCACCTTGAATCTTGTACCCTGTGAATGAGAAATTTTAAAAATGAAATTGGTGTTTAAAAAGATTCATAGCAATTATATGATAGGGGAAAAAATAGAGCCCATATGGACACATAATAAAGCACATTAAGGCAATAAAATTTCACATATATTACCTAATCAAATAATTTTTAAATGTTTTCAAATGGCATAAAAACAACATTTATACTTAACACATGAGATAAATAGTTTTATTTGTAAAATTTCAGGGATTCAACATTAATAAGCAGCCACAAATTTAGTTCAAAATTGTTGGAGTGAGGGAAGTTTAAAAATTCAACCAATTCAGAAGATACACCTGTGTCATGGTACAATATACAATTATGTATACACCACGATGCATATATTGATAGAAAGGAAATAAGACACTCACCCCTACAATGAGAGATCCGTTGACCCACCAAGACACGCGGGGTCGCGGGAAACCGCTGACCTTCACGAGGAACTTGGCAGGTTCACCCTCTCCTGTCTCAACTGGCTCTGGTTTTAGGTCAAACACTGGCGGACATTTTGTCTGGGGCTGCTCGACAACACGCTCCTCCAAAACCATTCCACTGAAGAAAAAGAGTACATGCATAGGGGTCATTCATGTTCTTACATATGACAGGCTTTCTTTAAGTGTGCAGTAAGAATATTATTGAATATAAAGTTTACAAAATGTCTTTGTTGCCGTTGTTCACCAACCATAACATTTGTTAAATGGTAGCATTCGAAAATCATTATAATGTTATGCAAAATGCGAATTTTGAATATATGAAATTTTGCCCTTTAGATTCCAATATGGAATGATTTATCTGTTAATTAATCCACCACAAAACCTTACCTCCTCCAGTGTTCCTCCATCTCGAAGAGACGGGCTGCGCCATCTCCAGGCAACTGGGTGTCCATGATGATGGATTTGCGAGCTGAAAAATAATCAATTTACTTTATTACCAACTCAAAGGGTAGAAGTCATGAGAACCTGATTAACTATATATTACACTTGAAACATTAGCTGAGCTTCTGACAAATAGACCCTACCTCTACACTTGATGTCAGCAGCGGTCTCCGCCTGACCGTGAGCGTTGGTGGCTCGGCAGGTGTAGGTGCCAGTGTCTTCAGCAAACACGTACAGGATGTCCAGGGATACAAAACCAAAGTCATACATTGGCTTGAAGCGGTGACCTGGGGATAAGCAATAACACTTCATGAATGTTAATCAAATGATACCACATAAAGATTATTTCTTTTGCCAATGTATGACCTCTCATGACATGTCATTTGGGAAAACGATTTGACATATACATAATTACAGATTTCTCACAATAAAAATTTATAAAACATGAACATTTTAAAGGTTCTTAACACAGCTTACATTGCATGACAAATTTATGATTTAGCTTGGCCAAGTCCATCCTATCCTAGAATACATTCATGGTACATCCCAGAGGAGTGATATACCGATACTCCAAAATGATAAAGTAGCCTTTCAAAACCTTAATTCTTAATAGGGTGATTGAGAAGGGTCTCCTTTCACAAAGCAAACTTTACCAAGGATTATTTCAACTCCCATTCCCTAAGTGACCTACTACTTAGGGCTTTGTGAAAGAAGGCCAAGATGTTTTCTTTGTATGAAACTGACCATGATGAAGAGGCTCTCCGTCCTTGAACCACTCGACCTTCATGTTGGGGTCACCCATCGGGATGAGCTTGCACTCAAAGTGAGCTGCGTCATTCTCCTTCAGAGTCATCAGACTCTTGATCTGTGTCTTGAACTTGGGAGGTCGTGGTGACCCTTTGTCGTACACTTCCCCTGCCACTGGTTCCTGGCCTTCGCGACGGATGTACTCGCGGACTGCGCTGTCGTGGTCCATTGATTCTCTGCAGGGATAAGTCGAGATTAGTACCATGATTTTGATTGTATAGTAACATGGAGGAATTATTGAGGTGTTTAATTCTATAGTCGAGATTAAGCAAGTACTTATTTTTTTACTGTTGAAATAAGTGACTTTATTGTGTACAATGTTTGTGTAACAAGACTAATATCTTTGTAAAGATACTATGGTACCTTATTTCTAGGAATTAACTTTGACCAAATCTAAGAACCTAAGATCTTTCCTTCTTGCAAGTAGTCCAACCACATATAAAAAAAAATTGGTGTTCTTGTAAATAATGCTTAATACAAACTTTCTGGTTCATGCTTAAATTATTTTCTTAATCTAAAGTCTAAGAATGCTACCTAAAGAAAGTAAAGAATCTTTAAAAGAAATTTATGATCTAAAAAAAAAAAAATTTGAAAAGCACCCAGAAAATCATCATCATGCATATCAAAAAGGTGATGATGATGGTCTAAAAACCGGTAGGTATGTTGAAAGGAATTAAAAATCAGGTTAAGAAGATTTAAAACATGGGTTATATGATTTAAGGGATTGGAATTGAAATAAAATGAAGGATAAAACTTGTCTGTTCATTGAACATATGTTTAGTGGTGGGAGAGGACCGAAGATTTTACAAGATAACATAATTCATGAATGAAACAAAGGCAATTTAGTTCAGTGCAGAAAAAAATATGATAACTAAATGTGTGTCTGAAACAAGTGTGAATTATTTCATAAAAAAGCAGAACACAAATTGATATGAATTTGTTAGTTTTATGATTTTTGTTACTCTACGGTGAGAACAAAACTTGAGAACAAATGGGAGGAACATGAGGTTTTCATTCAGCAACACCATGCACGGTGTTCGAACCTCTGATCTCGGAGTTGGATAGCGCGAGTCGAGATCTCTGGAGGTGCAGGAGTGTCAAGCACCGGCGGTCTGCAGAAGTAGCGCTTGTTATAACACTGGACTTAACTTGTAGCTTCAAGGCATTTTGGGTTTATGAGAAGACTGCATTGGTTTGTACATCAGTAACTGATATGAGTATCTTGTCTTATAACAACATCGTACAGACAACAACAACTAGGTATGTTGTATTATGTGAGGTGAACAAATACACTTGAAGCAGAATATTCATATCAACATAAAACAAAATACAACACAAAATTATTTTTTTCATATCTTGTCTTATTACAACAATGTTCTCCAACATGAATTATATACAGGCAGTTTGTTGGAATTTGTGGTTTTGTTACTGCTATGGAAAATAATAGATAAGTATTGTGTGCATATTTATACAATATAAAGGTACAATAGAGCATCAATGAGAATGTGCAGCACAGTAATGTTTGCATGGTGAAGGGAAGTCAGGCAGCATTCTGTGATGGAGAGAAGATACGGTTGCAGGGTTGTGATAGCAGCATTCTTGTGAATGAAGGATAGGATACCGAGACTTTAACTAGCTGTTGATACACAGACAGACGTCTGTCTTCTTCTAGGACATCACTAAAAGCCTTTGGACCAGGACACATATGTCACAAGACGTTTATGATGAAGGCTGGAACTACCAGACAAAGCCAACCAGAGGAACCAATCCAAGGACAACTTTGGCACAAATTGTTTGCAGACAACTCCTTTGACATCTCTACCATGAGATGTTCCATGGATCATGCTATGACATTGCTACAACTTACGACAAACAGCAACTATCAGTCTAATGCATGGGTCAGGTGCACAGTGAGCAGTGTTAGATATTCTATGGATGGTGGGTTTAGGGAATTACAATATTATAGATCAAAGTCAAGACCAACATTCAGTTTGAGCTTCAGGAGAGGATTCTTTACTTGATAAGGCTTCAAAGCTACTCGTTCATAACTCAGGGGCAAGGTACCTATATTACAAAATGTCATATTCAAGTGTCACGTCAGCCTGAAGGAAAGGAAATCTAAAGCCATGGGCATTCCGTGACTACCTCACAGCTACTTCCTACTGTCATTCGCGTTCCTTGGCAATGAACACAAAAAGCAGAGGTCATTCATTCCTCCTGGTTCTAAAATCTAAAGACTTCTTGACAACAATCCAGCAAGGACACAACACCAATCAGACTGAGGACCAGTATCGACCAAAGCGGTATATGATAAAGCAGATGCTTCCTGGGACAACATGAAGATGCAAAGCATGATGAAGATGCTTGATTCCAGGACCAAAGAACCAATTGGAGGTCCTCCTCAACACTAACCCCTTCTCATACTCGCTAACAGCGACTGGAACGTCAATGCTCTCAGGCCACCAGGGTGATGGTGGTTGTCTCATGACAATTGGCTGAGGAACTTCTTCTGGCTTAGGTTTACGAACTCGAACCCTTTTGGGCGAGGGTTTGGGTGAAACAGGAGGTGGTGCTGGTTTGCTAGAAAACAATCATGTATCAAACGGTGTTTAACACCTGAGTTTAACAGTGAGGGAGGGTCTTGTTAATCAGTGACAGAGAAGAAATAAAAGTGATCTTAAAGTCCAAATTGTGACATTAGATTCATTCTCCCACACATTTTGTTACAATCTGCTTTAAAATTAGCTCAATCTAGGAAGTTATGGACCTGCTGATCATTTGAAATATTTTCAAGTTTTCAAGTTTATATTGAGGATTATTATGTAAGATCAGCAGGTCTTATTGTAGGGGTCACACAGGATAGAAGAAACAATAACCTTGGAGGCTGCTGAGGCTGAACAACCATCTCAACCTTCTTAGGCTCAAAGGGCACCGGTGTGGAAGGTGCTACTGGTCTGCTTGAGTGAACAATGGAGTGATATCAGTGCTGAGGCTTGACATAAGATGTTTAGCTTGAGAGACTAGGACTATCATGGAGTACTGTATTGGCGTATTACAGCTGCCTATATTGGGAATCTTGATCCAAGATCGCTACAACATCTTCTCACTAATTTCTACTTACCATTACTAAATCAGTATTTCTATTTTTTATCATTATGTTACACAGTTGCCAGATTGGGATATATATACACTGATATACATGGTTACATAAGAAAGTAGACTTTTGTAACAGGAGGTACATCAAATTAAGCCATTCTAATTTGAATGCATCAGTAATATGAATATATGATTATTCACACAATATAAGTAGCAGAATATAAGAAAGGTAGACACTTTGATAATAGGCTTGAAAGCATAAAAAAACTCATTAAAGAGATGGAAGGCAATGTGAAAGAACAGATGAAGAAATTTATAAAAAGTATGTGAATACGACCCGCACCATTGGTAGAGATTATAGACATGGATGAAATATAATGTTTCATACCTGTATTCCTTCTCTGGTACCTTCATGAAGGACACCTGTGGTTCTGGTCTTGGTGCTACAGGAGCCTCTGGTCTGAAAGGGTACGGATAGGATTTAACATTCACAGATCACCATAGATTCATATTGGGTTCATACACATTTCTTGAGTTCAAACCTACAAAAGTTATGATTATAAAAAGAGCTTTGCCTCTTTTACTTCCAAACAGTGTTTAATTCTGGGATTTTGTTGCTTATAATTTTGAATTTAATTTTGTTGGGGGTTGGAGGGGGATCTTTTTTTACTTAAGTAACGTTTATTACTTCTGATAATATCAATAACAAATATGAGATAAGATAAGAGATGAGATAAGATATTATAAGATAATAAACAATCAATTAAATTGAATTTATAATTTGTAAGTGAATTTCTTTAGTTTGGATTTGTATACACTTCTAATTCTATTTACGATAATGCTCAGCACATCATTACTCATTTGTACTGGGTTAAGCTGAGGATTTGCAGAGGTATGTTCATGCAAACTTAATCTGAGCCCCTGAAATGGAAAAGTGCATCAAGGTGTTCCTATTGCACCATGCAAGTTATCCTCCATGTCTCGGATTTATCTTGTATTTCATTTTCAAGGAAATATACACGAACATGCAAAAGTTGTAGTTTTCACTAAGTAAAATGAAGCAAGAGTTGATGGAATTTCAGCTTTATTAGGTAAGGTTAACATGCAATTAATATTTGCAAGCCACCCAAAACAGAGTGTGAATCACTTTGATTTACAAGGAAGTTCCATGCAAGGAAATCTAGCCTGTTATGTCAGGCATGTTTAAAGCAATTATCAAGGATTGCAAAATTTGCATCATGGACATCAAAGCAGTGATGGTAATGACACCAGAAGATGTGAGTTTAGGAAAAACATTGGTTTCCTGTGATTGTCTTTGAAATGGCAATGACGTACCAAGGGAGAGGCTGATGCAACATGAACAATCATGCACAATGAAAGCGATGATGAGGAAAACAAGATTTGAATCCTGGACATCAAAACTAGAACAAGAAGGTTAAGCACAGATTGGGAGAACATGTCATTCCCATCAGCAAACTCGCTGGAATTGAATGGCACACATTGGAAGGACGAACATCGAGATCATGCATCACACAGGAGCTTGGGAGACATCTACCTCTTGTCTTCTCTCTTGACGAGACGGAGAGATCCACTCTCAGTGTCCGAGGCATAGGAGATGAGCTGTACTGGTCCTGTCTCTTGGATCTCATACTCACTGCATGGCAGAACATTTCAGTTCAGTTATTGTTTTAATGGTTTTATCACTAGGAAAAGTGGTAAACTCAGGCCATGTGATTTATTCCTTCAAATTCAGTTCATATAATGAGTCAAAGGCTTAACACTTGTATTGTGCTGTTGGTGCTATTTTTTATTGCACAGAAAATGCATTTAATGAATCACTTGTTCTGGTTTATTTCCTAACTCTATTGAATGTAGCTGAATATTAGAATGTATTCAGTGGTTGGAAATTGTTTCACAAAAGAAATTGTATAAAAAGGACGTAAGGGTAAAGGCTAAATTCAAGCTAGTATAAAAATGACTACAAAATTGACAAATAAAACATCATTATTAAAACAATTTTCAAAACACAGTCATTCATAAACTTTGATTATTAACCCAGGTTTTAGGTGATCTGAAAATAATCTTGAAAGAAAAACCATGCAAAAAGCAAAAGGGGCTCTGCAAAGCATATGAATCCCTGAAAATTCTAAATCATCCCCAAATGTGGCAATAAGCAACAAAAGGTCAACAGCACTTCAAACTCAAGACATTGGAAGTAAAAAAGAACTTAATCCTGGTCAAAATAAGGAAGATGTTATCCCAGCATCTACATAAAATCCGGAATGTCCAGTCTTTTGGACCACGCCACTTCAATGCCTTTGAGTAAGTTAAAGAGCAACAGAATGTGTTAAAATGTGAGATCCAGGTTAGGTTCAGTGGTGGGACAACTCAAAGAATTAATCCAGAAAACAACACCAATGGTGCCAAGATTAGGAAATCCAGTTGTTAAGTGAATCAATCCAAAACGTGAGAGACGAGTAGATTCAGAAGCAGACCTTTCTCCAGGTGGCATCATGAAAGTAACTTTCTGAGGCTTTTTGGCCACTGGTGGTGCCTTTGGTTTCTTCATGACTGGCGGCGGTGGTGGTCTGGTAACCACAGGAGAAGGCTCTGGATGAATCCTCTCTGGTGGTGGTGATGGTATTTTGAAGACCCTCACAGATGCTGGTGGTGTTCTAGGTGTTGCCATTCTTGGAATGGAATGGGCCCTTGGTCTTGGACCAGTCATGGGAGCTCTTGGTTGAATAGGCATCCTGACTGGAGATAGAGCTTGCGGCCTCATCATTGGTGGCGGTGGTGGTGGTATCTGCACCAGAGGTTGGACCATTGGTGATGGGGCATAGATTGGTGGTTTTGTTGATGGCTTAGCTGACACTGGTGGTGGTTGCTGCTTAACCACTGGTTTTTGTGCCACTGGTGGAACTGGCTTCATCATCGGTTTAGGTGCTGCTGGCGGTGGTGTTGGCTTTGGCACCACTGGTTCCATTGGTGGCATTTTGTGCACCACTTTTGGTGCAGGTGGTGGTGGTGGTGGTGGTGGTGGTGGTGGTGGAGGTGGCGCTGGAGCCTGTGGCTCTGGTCTATATTCATACAAACATTCTATACTAATACATGGGGCAGAGTATGGAAGGAAGAACTACACAAGAGACAATGATTCTACACTTTTTCTTGATAATCTTATTCTATTCTTGCAATGATCTTAACATGCATCGGTAAGATAATTTATAGGGAAAATATATCAATGCAAATATTCAACATGAGTGTAAATACTGATGTGATGCAAACTAGATCTATTCATATGTAATAATTTCAATCATATGATGTAATTCATATCTATATAATGAACAATTATTTTCGAACATCAGGAACATATTTGTTTATCATGCATGAAGGGAACATGCCAAGATATGAACAATAACCTTCTCTCTGGCACAAATGGCACTTCTGGTTTGGGTGCTCTGTCCACTGCCTGCTTCCTGTAAAGAGGACAAGCTTCATTCAAGAAAATGTTCAGATTGAGCATGTCAGGACTTGTATGTTGAAACTTGATATTGCTTTCCAAAAGATACTATTACATATTTGTATTGCAAATTTAATGAAATAACAATTACACAACTATAATGATATCTTGTTGTAATCAATGCACCTTTTTAACACCCCTTTGAAATAATTAGAGTATTTGAATCATATATCATTTGCCAGAAAACTCCAATATATGCAATAATATCTGAAACCAAAGAGCAACATGTTGGATGTATTCCTGTTGTCCTTGTCAGGATGATAAGAATCTTCTTCCATAGATGAACATTCAGCAAATTTGTTAACAACATTGTTCAAACTATTGATTCATTAAAGAAATGTAAATTCAATCCATGCTAAATTTTCTATCCTTTGGTATGTTAGTCATATCTGTGCAATCAAATTTAATTTCTCATTCCATGCACCTTGCATTATTTCTTATCAATACAAATATAAGTGAAGTCTGTCATTTGCTTATTCCCTATCCAACACTCTGTTGTTGAAATGATTTGTCAAGCAATTAAATATCATTGATTGAAACTTTCCAAATGCTTTAAGACATTTTCATCAATAGTAAACTTCTTTAATGCAAAAGGTTAACCATGCAAATTTGTGATAGAATCTTGAACTGATCACAAGCGTCCATTGTGGTTCAATTCCTTCATCCACAAACCATGCTTGATGAATCTGTGACACTCAGTGTTTGAGCTTTTTCAGCATCATCACAGCTCTTTGCCATTTTCATAGCCCAACAAACCATGCAACACTAGAGGACAATGTGACACACAATTTGTGGTTGTTATTCTTTATAACACAATTCTTGTCAAAAGACCTAACCTTCGTGCCATGCAATGATATCCAGTAATACTGGCTGTTTGGGATCACACTGCTGTGGGTAGACTGTTCTAAGGAAAACCAGACAACATAAGTGGATGAGATTGGGTCAGTCTTTGAACCCATGAGAGTGACTCATATGTAATCCTCATGGTCTTGTCTACTTCAAACCATGCAACTCCTCTAGAAAACTTTCTGACAATGTTCTGGTTATAACAATTCTGTGCATCACTCCTGTATAAACTATTCTACTGCAAAACATGCAGTAGGTTGTTGAGACGACAAACCTTGGCCTAATAGGCTCCTGATCAACAAGGCGCAGGTAGCCACTCTCATTGTCTGAGGCATAGCTAATCAACTGCACTGGGCCTGTCTCCTGGATATCATAGCTGCTCCAACAGATACAATAGGGGCCCGTCAGATATGTTTGCATTTCAAAAGAAGTTCATGCAAAGACAAATAACCATAAACATATGAAAATGCTTGTAAATTGAAATGATTTGAAATGAATGAATATCAACTTGCATGCTGATGCTGACATTGTTGTTTAAGATGTCATCTTAAAATATTTGGTCAGTATTCTGCATTCAAATGAAACATTTGACTCTAATATATCATGTATCAGTTCCAACTCTGAACTGTTGACATGGCATGCAAGGATCACCTTGGTGACATCTCTCTGGGTCTCTTTGCCTCTGGTTCAACCGGGGCATAGAAGACAGGTTTTGGAGGTGCCACGGGGGACACAGGTGGTGGAGGTGCTGGCTTGGGTGTCACCTTTGGTGCCGGTGGAGGTGCCATAGGCTTGGAAACCTTGGCAGGTGGAGGCAGAGGTGCCTCGTCAGGCTTGTCAAAGCGTTTCCTGGCCTCTGCAACACTGGGCACAGAGACTTCAGTGTCCTCTGTCTCCATGGGCAATGGAGCTGTTGGTTTAGTTGCTGGTGGAGGTGGTGGTTGTTTGGCTGCTTTGGGTGTCTTCACTGGAGACACAGGCATCTTCTCCTCGATAGGTTGTCTGGAGTCAGAGGCACTTCTCAGTACAAGCTAGTCTTCATGCACAGGACAGGTCACTTACTTCTTATTCATTATTGTGGTGATTTTACTTATTTAGTGGCAAGTTCAATGATAACTTAAACTTGAAAAACAATCTTAACAGTAAACAGATAACAGAAATCAGACCTGAATCATAAATTTTAGAAATATAACCACAAAATCATCTTTGACAACAATTGTTAATCCACTCCAGAATATTGAATATTCACTTGACAATATCAACTAAAACCACTCAACATTGTACACTGACTTCACTCAACATTATTCCAAGCTTCAGGAAGCAGAACAGAATCTCAAGAATCTTGAGAAAGACCAAGAAGGAAGCTTGCATGCAGGATGAAGGAAGGGATAGACACACCTGTTGAGGATGATTCCGAAGTCCTCGAGTGACAGGTCAGTGGAGAGAGGGGTGGTAGGGGAGGGGAGGTAAGGGTCGTAGAACTGGCCCCGGGGAGAGGCATACAGCTCCCCTGGGGTGGAGATCAGGGGAGATAAGTCAGGACTGCTGAAGACCACACAAAAACAAAATGTTAGGAGGAAATCACTCAGGAACACAGTGTATGAAATAAGGCTTGTCAACATCTTGTAACATGCACTGGTCTACTAAAATGTGGCAATTGTTTTAGAATTTCTAGATTTTGAAATTCTATAAGTTAAATTTTCCAACTGGCTACTTACAAGCTCATTTCATTCACCAGAGAAGTTTCACAAAAGCACAACATTATGGATTTTTTAAATAGTATTTTCTTTCTTTTTTTCTATTGATAATATCATATATGTCAAGTCTATTTGATTTTTTTGCTAGTTAATAAACCTGGCAGAAAAAAGTCCTATTTATACAGAAGATTTATAGAATTTATTTGTAGAAATATTTCAACCATGATTATTACTTCATGAATTTGTTTACAAATATGCCAATACCTTTAATCAGGCATGTTTCTCAACTCTAAATATACATTCAGGGGCTGTTTCATGCTGTATGCTTAAAGAGAGATGTTGAAAGGGTCTAGGCTGACAAATAGCAATCATGTAAAAATCATAGAAAGATTTTCACTTCATGTTAGTTCAGGGTCAATCATTTCAAAACAAACTTTGTGTCATATATGAAAAAGTTTTAAAATTTGGATCTGAAACGCTATATTATCATTTCTAGCTATGCTTATAACCTCAATGATCTAAATCCTGCACAACATATGCTTGTTAGTTCATAACAAAATCAATAACAACACAAACATTGAACACCTTCAGGTAAGGTTGACTTTCTTTACGTTAGTGACCAATTAAAGTAGCTCACAAATCAATCCTATTTCATCTCCAACTACATCAACAATCATATCAACGACATGAAAACATTTCCTGAACAATAGCTACATCTAGGATGCTACATGTTGCAAAACTAGTTATAACTGCTCACAGCTGTACTACATTCCACACCACTGAAAATATTAAACCAACCTCTCACGATCTACATCTGGTGGGGATTTTATCCTAAGAGTGCCCCGTTCGGTCTCAGAGGCATAACTGATTTGCTGAACTGGGCCTCGTTCGTGGATATCATAGTAACTGTGTTGTGAATAATCAAAATGAATATGGTGTCTGAACCTATTCATGCAAATAGTCTATGAAATAAACGCCTATCAATAATCTCAGTAAACTCAAATCAAATTTAAGACTGAAATACAAAGACACTTCAATTACAGCAGCTTAATTAATAACCAATATGTTGTTAGGTTGAGATATGGTTTTTCACACTGATATAGGTCTCACACCTCACACATTAATCATGCATAATGATTTTTTTTAAATTTCCAAATAACCTATCAAATTTTCATTGATGTATACTATATCTATATTATAAGAAATGTCACATGTAGGCCAACAAATATTTTCACATATCACTTATAATGTAAGATTGAATCTCTATCTTGAAACAATTGTATGACTGAGCATAAGAGTAACAAGCTTCAATGAAATCTGGCCATGAGACGAGATTGTCGTTAGAATCTTAATCTTTTCCCAATCAATCCATGCATTCTTTAATTGAAACACAAGACCATGCATCACACATGGCGCACCTCTTTGCATCATCTTCTTTGACCAATCGGAGCCTAGCACTATCTCCGTCTTTCACATAAGTGATTTGTTGAACTGGACCCTCCGACTGAATGTCATAGTGACTGAAATTGGGCAAGCAGTCAATGAGAACACAGCTCCCAGGGTCGAGGGAAAGAGAGGAAGGAAGAAAGTAGTTATTTGAAAATCTTTAAATAAACGTCTCATCATGAGAACTTAAGGAAAGTTGTCATGCACTCAACAATATGAATGGATATAATGGACATAAAGTTGAAACATGAAAATAGATGAGGAGGAAAGTGAAAGATGAAAAATATGAATACAAAAATGAAGATATCCATTGTATGATGAATGTAACTTCATTGCTCATCATATGACCTCCCATCCTCGCATCCATGATCCTCAAACTTATTCAGAATTTGAAGGAAGATATTGAGCATGGAAACAAAACAAAGCATAACATTCAAATAAATAGGAGGTTTTTTATTCCTGGTTTCAAAATTTTAACACCCATGACATAACCATGAGAGGCTTTTCCTGTCTCGTTGACTTGTTTCTGTAGTGTAATTGTTTTGATTTCTCAACAATGCATGTTTCTGTATTCTGTGTTTTTCAGCAATCCCCCTTCCTGGTTTTTAAGTTTGAGCTAAGATAGTCCATATGCGTTAACATTAGCCTATGACTAAGATGACTATCTTAGCACTAAGAGATTTTTGAAAATACAGGCCCTAATCCTGAAAAATGAGAAAAATAACAAATGTAGACTGTACTCACGGTGAGACTGTCCTAGCAGGGTAGGTGATCTTCTTCTGTGGTGCTGGTTTCTTGGCTTCCACTGGAACAGAAAGAACAGTGTGTTCAATTTCCACCTCAGGCAACAAACACTCTCTTTCCACTTTCTATACACATTTGCCAATGAAAATGCTGTCTGGATATATTCATAAAACTAGCCTTCTGAGTAGACACTCTCTAAATAAGCAAATCATACTCGAGATATTAGCAGCAAAGGAATTTATGACAAATAAACTTTACAAAATTTATAATCTATAATACAAATGTTGTTTTATAAAATTGAAATTGAACACTTACCCTGCACAACAAGTTTGGCCCTGGTGGTTGCGGTTCCAGCCACGTTGGTAGCAGAGCATTGGAACCAGGCATTATCCTGAGGAACGGCCTGGTCAATTATCAGTGAGGAGCGACCTCCAGCTGTCTCAGTCCTGCAAAATATCAAACATATTCTCTAGATTTATTGAAATATTGAGAAATATTGACTATTGGCTGTTTGTCCTTTTTGAAAAGTGCTTGAGAAAGGAAGTTTAAACCAGATGGTATAATCATATTAATAATCAGTGTATTCAACGATAACCCAGAAAATCTTGCACTGAAAGTGAACTTGTTATGGTCTTACTTCAATAATTCTTATTCAATTATTATTTCTTTCGGTTTTAAATCTTCATAATGATGTATTCAGGTGATAACAAATTTATACACTGCTTATCAAATGTCAACCCATCTTATTATCCCATTTGAATTGAATATTTCTCACTTGTATTCCTTGTTGGGGGTGAGCATCTTGCCGTCCTTTTGCCAGCTCATCATGGGCGTGGGGACCCCGGTAGCCTGACAGGTCAAGGTCACTGGGTGACCCTCACGCACGGTGTAGTTCTGCATCCTCTCGATGAACTTGGGGTGCTGCATCTGCTGGCGCTCTGAGGGAAAATGCATAGACATTGAAAAAAGTATATCTAGACACTGCTTTATATGTAGAAGTTGAATGTTTAAAAACAATCATAAACCAGGTTGCCGTTGCACAAAACATGGATGTGACCTTAAGTTACTAAGGTAGTCTAAGTGTAATGTCAAAAGATGACACTGAGGTTTACTTTTGGTTTTTTTTAGTGACTATCTTGATGCATTCAGTTGCTATAGAGCTTGTTGAATCCAACTTGTGTCAGATTATAGTTTTATAGCATCTTCTAGATTCATACTCAGAACTTACAATGGTTGTCCCATGTGTAGCGTAATGTGACAATATCTACAGGACTTTATCAACACAAGACTTTTCCTATCATAATTCAAGCATTGTTTGTCATCATTTACTTAAGTCTATACTATTCCTCCTGGTATGATTTGTAAAGTAAGCTGACAAAAGTTACATACCAAGCACATTGAGGGCGACATTGAATGTGTCCTCGCCTCCCTTGTTGCGAGCAATGCAGGTGTAGTTGCCAGCATCATGGCGGTTCACAGACTGGATGATCAAAGAGTGGATTCCATCTTCATTGATCACAATCTGTAACACAAACATCAGATGATATATGTAGATTAACAAGTATAAGATTTGCCTTGTTATTGATATTGATGATCAGTGCTCCTTCTCATTCATAACAACAATCAGAAACTCCTAAAAATGTGAATGGTCTGGTAACTAGCTAGACAATATTTCCACAGACAAAATTGAAGTAGAGAACTCTCCTTACCTTGTGGTTGTCATCGTTGTGCACGGGCTGGTTGTCTCTAAACCAGAGCATCTCAGGGAGGGGGCGTCCGGACACCAGGCAGTCAAACCTCACGGTCTGGCCTTCTCGTGCCTCAAGGTTCTCTGGTGTTTTCTTGAAGACTGGGCGTGTGTGAGTCTCAAATATTCCACCCTGCTCTTCAGGACCCTTCTTCTTCTCAGTACCCCTGAAAGAAACAACACATTTTCTCATTACCAGAAAATAATCTAGTTTCTTATTTGATGCAATAGAGTCTAAATCAAGGCAAAAAGACTGATATGTGCTTGCTTGTTCTGCTCAAAGTAATCAATTAATTTGACAAGTAGACAAGTGAAGACAAGTCAACAACTCTCACCTTCCAAGGATCTTGTCAAGAGTTTCTGGAGCTACAAAGGAGGTGGCGTCGATGTTGCCGACCTTATCCACGTAGAGTTGAGCAGAGCAGGTGTTCTTTCCAGCAGAGTTGACAGCCAGCACGGTGTAGTGACCGGTGTCCTCTGGCAAAGCAACCCTGATCTTGAGAGTGCAGTACCCATCGGCTGTGTATTTGATCTCATAACGGCTGGATTTCTTCACCCGCTGTCCATTTTTGTACCATGCAATCTGGAAATTAGCATCAAGTGTTAAACAAGATCATATCAATACCATTCGTTGGCCTATTTTGATTAAACAATGTTTTCTTAAACCCTTATGAAGCCTCTGAATAAAAAGTCTGGTGCTCTAACAGTCAGCTGAGTTGACAAACCTTATGATTACAAAAGGTGTACAATGAGATAGAACTTATCAATATATGTCAACACACCTTTGGTCTTGGTCTGCCAACAATCTTGCAGACAAAGGTTGCGTCTGATCCCTCGATGAGTCTGAAGTCCTTGAGAGGCTGGGAGATCTGAGGAGGGACGAGTTGGGAGGGACCGACCCGTTCTTCTGGTTGGTCTGTGTCATACTCAGTCTCTGTCTCGCTGTGGAACTTGACCTTCCCCTCGCGGTACTCGATCTCTGTCATCAGGCGCTTCTCAAAGTTGGATACCTTGAACTCCTGAAAAAAAGGAAATAGAATTTGCCTTGTATTGTATTGTAATTGATACTCATAATATATTTTTTCAAATATAATGGTAAAATTAAGTTTTTGAACATGAATTCACTTTAGTAGTAATTTTTCATAAAAAGAAATGAAAGGATTAATATTTCATAAAAATTCAGTCGGCAAACCCAAAATGTAAAGACAGCTTTACTCACAGTTTCACTGGTTTGTCTCTCATAAGGCATACGCTCTTCCTCAGTTTCTGAAGTGAGTCTCTCAATGGCTCTGCGGTCAAGTTGTTTCTGTCCTGGAGGTACATAGAAATCCCTCTCCCTCTCGACCTGGGGGACGGCCTTGTCTGCAGCCATCACCATCTCCTGGACTGGGCTTGGTTTGGGCTCTACAGGAGCTTCCTTGAATCGCGGACCCTCAGGCAGGAGGTGACCAGTAGTGGACACCTGACCTGCAGGGTTGGTGGCAGTGCATGTGTATTCACCCTCATCATCACAGAAACTCTTGGAGATGAGCAGTGTACAGCGTCCAGTGCGCTCATCGATGATGGCTTTGTGTCTGAGGAAGAGATGACAAGATGTGTGAGTGGTTCATATGGATGGATTTCTTGATTGTATAATGTTTAAAATAATTCTGTACTCTAGGATTGCGCAAATTATCTAACAATCATCAATCAACTCAAACAAGGTATATATATTTTTTTTTTTTATGTGCTTGTCATTTTAGATGGAAATTTCTTGCCATTAAAGCAAAACATTTTAATCAATAACTTTATCACAATTTTTGTTATAATCCTCACCTTGGTCCTTCGTACACTGGGCGTCCATCCTTCTTCCAGGAAATCTGGGGGAAGGGTTTCCCGAGCACCCTGCACTCCATCTTGGTGTTTGTCCCCTCCACAAGCCTAACATCCCCCAACCTCTGAACAAAGGAAGGAGGGATCTGTGCAGGGGGGACTGGAGGGGGTGGGGGCTGCCATGCTGGTGCCTTCTGGGCTGGCTTTGGGGCAACCTCTGGGGGAGCCATCTTTTGTGGCGCCACTTCCCTCGGTGGGGCAGCGTAGGCAGGTATTGTTGGCTCTGGGACCACTTCCATTGGCTCTGGTGCAGCTGTAGGGATATGGGATATTAGGTTATTGTTAACATAGTTTTCGTAATGACCAAACATTTTAATTCATCTCATCATGTCCAAAATGTCCCATATGTGTGGCTTCAAAATAAGGTTTTGCCCAAGTATTAAAAGAAGTTATGAAACTCTCTCAGGTTTATGTTTACAACTCAATGTGAGAACTCTAAAGAAGTAAGGAGCAATATTTAGACTTACGTTCAACCCGAAGTTGAGACTCTGTTGTGGTGGAACCGTCGGCATTGGTGGCAATGCAAGTGAACTTGCCAGAATCTTCTGGGAATACTTCATGTATGGTGAGTCTGTAAATTCCATCCTTGGCACTAATCTCATAGTCTGGACAGCTCTCAATCAGACAGTCTTCACGGTACCATTTAACGATTGGTTCTGGGCGACCTTCAATTCTGACCTCAAGGACAACTTTCTGGCCTTGTCTTGCATCTCTTGATTTTGGCAGTGGCTGTAAAGAAAAAGAGAGCATGAGCGAAATCTGATTAGATGCATTAATGATTATTTAATATAATACCTAAAAATGAATTCATCAAAAGTGTGTAATTTATGATGAATTAATGTCAGTTGTAAAAAATTGGGATATTAATGTTCATTTAATTTAATTCAAAAATTCCATTGATCTATAAAGTGTTACACGTGAGGTACCCTATCCCTGAAGTATTAAGGATGTGGTTACTGGCCAGGCTCGAATTATATCAATTGAAAATATTAAATGATTTCGAAAAGGCAGACACTAACAAATTGTTTAACGTCTACTCATTCAACAAGTCAAAACTTATTTACATAAAGTGTAAGTTAAACTTACTGATTTGAAGGTTGGTTTGGCCTTCCCGGTTGTGAGAGGTTTCCTGGGGATCTCTGATGTTGGTAGAGGGGGAGCTTCTTCTTCCTGGAACAGTGCAAGCCTCTTCTCAAAGGGAGGCAACTGCTGTTCTCCTTCAATCTGCATATCAATCTGGTCTCGGTACATCTGAGGTTCCTGAGGTGGAGCAGGCACAGCTGCGAACTCGGAAGGTCGGTGAAGTTTGGGGACCTTTGCGGTTGGTTCCTCACGTTCAGGGAATGGCCTACCTGGAGCCTTGACAGGTGGAGCTCTGGATGGCTCCACAGGTTCATAGACTGGCTTCCGTTCTGGCACACGTTCCACTGGAGGCGACTTCTCCTTTGGTGGTGCTGTAATAACAAAAAATTTTTTTTCATTCTTTAAACTAATTGGTATGTGTTTGATTTCAACTTCATTATAAATTCTACTTAAAATTCTATTTCAGTTTTTATTCCTATATCTGGTTTTGTTTTGACTACTTCACAGTATGTATCATGAATTCAGAAGAATATATTCCAAATAGATTGAAGTAATCTTAACTAACTAAGATTATTCTATGCCATGTATAGTTCATGAAAATAGGATCCTCAATGTGATTCACTCCACTCTATAAAGAAAAACTACCTATTTCAAGTTTCTCTGATAAATTGTCTTTTTTATTTTAAGGACAGCCTACCTGGTACAATGAGCTGAGTTGAACACATCGCCTCTCCAGCAGGGTTCTCAGCACGGACCATCCAGCGTCCAGCGTCTTCGTAGAAGACCTCGGGGATGTAGAGGGAGTGGATATCTCCCTCCTGGATGACCTCGAAGTCGGGAGAGCTGACAATGCGACTTCCCTCCCGGTACCAGGTGACCTGGGGCGCAGGTGTTCCGGCAACCCTGACAGTCAGCTTGACCGGCTCACCCTCCAGCGCGTGAACCTTTTGCAGTTTCTCAGTGAAGGATGGTGGGATCATCGAAGCTGAAATAGTACAGGAATCTCATGAAACTTGGGCAGTAATTTAACATGTGACTGTTTTGTTCCTGTAGACTTAAACCTGAATCTAATGAATCCTAATAAGGGAATTTATTGATAGTCCTATATACAGGTATCTGACCTTTACCTGTTAGATAAATGTAGGTTATGAATCTGTAACTACTTACTATCACTGTTTAGCAATAATTACATCAAGGGCCTAGTGGTATGGTTTGAAAAACATCCTCATTAAGAGAAAGGAACACAAAACCGACCAGCATTGTAGGCATTGATACAATTTTTTTATTTTATGATTGAGGTTTATTTTCAAAGCACATATCATTGCCAGGTTTAGGAAATCATAGTTCAGAATCATTGATTAAAACAGTTTTAAGTATACTTTGATTTAGAGGAGTTTTGGATTTGGATTCTGAAGAAAGACCAATCCCTGTCTTAGAAATTATTGGCAAAGCTACCTTTGACGATGAGTTCAGCTGTGCTTGAGGCCTGTCCTGCAATGTTTTGAGCTGTGCACATGAATTGTCCGGCAACTTCCTGTGAAACGTCCGGAATGATCAGAGTTACACGGCCTTGGCGGTAGGAGATTTCAAAGTCTGCTTGTTGGGTTATTTCTCTGCCCTCACGGAACCACTTGATACTTGGTTCCGGTTTACCTGTAATTGTGACATTGCATATTAAATGCTATCTTAAAATTATAAAGACCATTTTAAACAAATTTAATTTCTGTCATAATATTCAACCAGGTGATAAGACTTTTCATTGGACTAATTTTAGTAGTTGGAGACTATTATGATTTAATAAATATTTGCATAGCTTTCATATCATGTGAATGACATCTCTTCAGAAGGGTATTAGATTAGCAAGTTGAGAAACACTAAGACATATGATATGAAACTGTAACGCACCTGTCACAACACCTTCAAAAATAACTCTAGTTCCTTCCATGGAAGTGATATTCTTCAAGGCCTGAAGGAACTTGGGTGGAACTGGAACTTCGATCGTCAGATCCACTGGCTGGTATTTGGGTGGCAGGTCCGTGGTGATGGTGGTGGCGAAATGTTCGTGGGAGGGCACCCTAGGAACTCCTCCATGCTGCTCCACGCCTGTGGTGATGGTGGTGGCGTATGATTGGTCCTGCATGTCCGAGATCATACGGCTCAGTCTTGTCTCTGTCTGGGTCACTGTCCTTGTGCTGTAGAACAAAATTATTTAAAATCATTTTAAGATGAGTCTTCATTTCTTTTGAATTACCTTGATAATCGCTTTGTCATTCTACTTAATTTATTGGCAACCAAACATTTCTGAGTTACCAATTTGAACAAAGTACAACTCTATGTTTGGCAATATTGCTAAATATTGGCTATTCCTACAAAATTATGGGATGCAAGTAAATGACAAATGTATTCATATTCACAAATGTTTCTCATCTTTAGCAATAGGGAAAATGTCTCTTTCTCCAACTCCAATGGCCATCAACAATCTTAACTTACAAAGTAAAAACTTAGCACCAGAGAGGTTCTCTACCTCAATGACTACTCAAAGATCATTTCCTGCATAACACAAAATAAATAATTGAAGAATACTCCAAAGACTACTCACAACTCCTGTGTCTCGAATGTCCTGGTTTCTGTGGTGTCCATTGGCACTTCTCTCTGCTGCTCCACGCGCACCTGCTGTTTACGGATCTGCATCGTGGGGGGCTCAGAACTGGGGAGTTCTGGAGCCACGGTTAGCAGGGCAGAGCAGGTGGCTTTACCCATGTTGTTCTCTGCAGTCACCGAGAAGCGTCCTGCATCCTCGTCAAACACTTCGGGAATGGTGAGGCGGTAATTGTCACCATGGCTCTCAATGTTGTAGTCCTGAGATACCAGTGGCTCACCATTAAAATGCCACTGAACCTGAAGAAGACATGAAGATGTTATCGTTATGTAACTGGTTAATTGGTTGATTAGATGTTTCAAAACTTGAAAATCATGATAGACCCTTACATGTTTAAAAGACCCTGATGTGCAATAATAAGAGATTTTAATTCAATCAACACAATCTAATACTTCTGGTTTGATACTAGGCAACATGTTCAATACCACTTTTAAAACTCTGATATCTGATATGAAAAATAAATGACAGGTAACCTTTCAATCAAATCAATCAACATACCTTTGGTTTGGGGCTGCCGGAGATGACACACTCGAATGTGACGGTCTCGCCCGGCTTGACCTTCTTGTCCTGGAAAAGTTTCTTGAACTCTGGTGGCTCGTTATGGATCTCTTCTCGGTGCACCATGCGTGTTTCCGTCCGTCGCACCATCTGAATTGGCTCAGCGGACGGCATAACCCGCAGCTGGGACACACACTTTGCTTCTCCAGCCACATTGCTTGCCTTCACCATGAATGTTCCACTGTCTTCCTCAAACGCTTCCTGGATCGTCAGTGAGTGCACGTCGGCGAAGGCTGTGATCTGTGGAGGGATGCATTTGATGAGCATTATAAGAATTTATTGGAATAAACAAGTTAAGTTAATTTGTGTTGGGATAATTGGATTATTTCTTCGACTATATTAATCGTTTACATACTTGACTTATATGATATGAAAACAAATGCAAGCTGCTAACTCTCATTAACAATTCAAATCTGTGACTGGCATACCTTGATCATAACTGAATTAGCAGCATCAACCAATAACAAAAAAACCTACCTGGAAGTCCGGAGAGCTCTCAAGCTCTCGGTCATCCTTGAACCACTTGACAACAGGCAAGGGGTGTCCAATGATGCGACACTGCAGACAGACACGCTGACCTGCTGTCACTCCTACGTCCTTCAGCAGCTGTGTGAATTTGGGTGGGGTCGTCTCGGTGACAGAGGCGTCGCTAAGCTCGCTGAGAGCTGCAGAGTCAAGAGATATGATTCTCTTTACTTTGCGTGGAGAGAAGGGGAAGAGTGTCAATGAGTGAGAATGAATGAATCATGGTATAGGGAAGGATGTCAGGGTGCCGTTCCACAAGGGTTCGAAAATCTTAACTAAATTTTTGAGCATGGGATATTTGTGATAAGAATGAATGGAACGGCACCTGGGAGTGCAAGGTGAAGCCTTGTGACTGTGACTATGATACAAATGTTGAATTTTTTTGTTTATTTCAAGGAAAGACTAGGTATTAACTCAGTAAAATGAAGATTTTTAACATCAGTAATCATTTCATCACAAAACTTTTCTGTTTAACCATAATATCTTAAACTTGTAACTAAAAATTAATGTTAGAAAAATATAAGCATATTTTTTTCATTCTGTAGTTTTAAACATCAATTTAAAACTGATTCAGATTATATTTTTTATAATTATTCAAATAATCATTTGATGAAAGTTGGAACTTGAAATATTGCGAGAAATAGTTGGTGATTTGAGCACCCATAAATCACCTTCAACATGAAGTTTGCAAGCACTCTCTGCAATTCCGTGTGGGTTGCGGGCGACACACTTGTAGGTGCCGCTGTCTTCAAGATAAGCCTCTCTGAGCACCAGAGTGCAACGGTCTCCCTCAAACAGAAGCTGGATATCCTTGGATTCTTTCACTGGCTTCTCATTGTGGAACCAGATCACCTGTGCACACGGAGAGTTAAATATGTATATTATTATCTTGAATAAAAATGAAAAACATAATTCTAAAAAATATCAAAAAATTACTGAAAGATACAAATACAAGAAAATGTACAAAATGAGAAACAAACAAGGGGCATTAAATTATAATCTCTGTCAAAGATTTAAAATATATAGCATGAGCTTATCAAAATGTTGTTAAAAAAGGATTTAGACAACAAATAAAATTTTCACATTTTTCTAAGCCCTCGTTCCTTAAACTATAACATTTCAGGGAAACACTGAACTTAATTGCAAAGCCCATGATGGTTTAGGTAAAGCTATTTCTAGGACATGCTGATTGTTTGTCCAGGAAGAAAGATTTAGGTCATCGAGGACCCGAGAAACACAGTAATCAACAGTGATGGTTTACCTCAGGTTCTGGGTGTCCGACTATGACACAGTCAAGCCTGACCCGACTCCCCTCAGGTGTGTTGCGTGTGGGAGACAGGAGCTGTGTGAACTGAGGTTTGATGGCCTGCTGTTCTGCTGAAGCCTGAGACATCTCCTCTCTACAGGGAGAGAAATAGATGAAGTTATATGCATCACCTATAACTGTTTGAGTGGCATTCTATCTTATTTTATCTTATTTTAATGCTGCACCTCTTCACACATTCTCACATATGTTTGAAAAACGCCCCTTTTTTTAAATAAAGAAGTTGTTCATCCATAAAATTCTGTTCTCTTCCTCAACTTTAACTATAATAGCTCATTGTCATCTTCAATAAATTATACATTGCTTTTCGTAGCCTTCGCAGTTCAGGTGAGGTTATGTTCTTACCATACTGAGTACCAAACAACACCTCCCATTTTTCTATATAACATGGCCAGTATTCTTATAACAACTTACAGGTGGTTAATAAATATGATATCACTATCATACAATACATAAAGCTTAACTCTTTTACATTTTGTGATTACAGAAGAATTTGTAATACAAATGCTACGCACTAAGAAATAAAGTTCTTGTAGGAATCTATCTCAAGAAGCCTGACGCATACACCTACCCAGTGGATGAGTAGAAGCTCTCGATGGTGACCCGACACTGTGACCTAGCCTCCCCGGCAGCGTTCTTTACAACAACCGTGTAGGTGGCAGAGTCCTCGGGGAAGGCCTCTCCAACATCAAGGGTCGAGTAGTTCACATCAACTGTCACCTGTAGAAGACACATTCTCTCATCAGTACTGCGTATTCTGGCTAAATCATAAATGAAATTGATCTACATCATGACAGAAAAATGTATTTAGTCAACTTCTTTCAGGAATAAAACTATCTTTCCATCATGTTTTAAAGTAAATTAGATGAATTCATAATGTTTCCATATCAAGGGAGGAAAAAATTGTTGAATATCTGTTTTATTCCACTGTTATTTATTAATTTGCATGACTCAACTAGGGAGCTGATGACTTACCTTGAACACCCCGGAAGTGTGGACACGGTCAGTGCCCCGGAACCACTGGACCTCTGGGACAGGAGATCCGGTAAATCGGACCTCAAGCCTGAAGGCCTTGCCCTCTGGGACGGTGGTGTCCTGGAGCGGCTGGTGGAAGACCGGGGTCTGTAGAGCTGGAGACAGGAGGGAGGGGTCAGTACATGTAGGGATGTAGTACATGTAACTTATCTGTATTTGTTTACCAATACTACTGTTCCAGGTAATAGATATGAGTTTTATTTCTCAGTGTTGGTCTTTGTCTTTTTCTTGTCACTTTATACTATGCTATACTTTACTATACTATACTTTGATATGAGCTGCTGAAAAAATTATTTCTGATACAATGTGTCATTGTGTTACTTTCAATGCACATATATTTGAATTTCATAACTCATTTGACAAAATGTTACATGCAGCTAACTAAACAGCCTCTTTTTCAAGCTATTTATCAAAATATTTTGACCGGTTAAGGAATATGTTTTACTGAATAGATCTGAATAAAATCATGAAGAAATAAAAAAGGGTTCAAAATTTAACAATAAAAGAAGAAAAGAAATGAATAAAAGAATAAGCGTTGCTGACAACATGCTGGTAGTGGGAATAAAGGAGGTATGTGATATATAGGGCCCTTGTTGGGTACAAGGATACATGCATGTTTCATGCAGTCTATGAACCTACTGAGTGACAAGACCTGGGTAAATGGGACTCTGGCTTCAATCTTAAACCATTAATCCTTTTGAAAAGATGAAACGAGAAAATCTAATCATAATTTGTATGACTAGGAACTAGGATAAGCATTCAAATGATGATGATATTGAAATAGCAGGCAACTATAATTCTAAATTTTGTAGGATATTCGTGTAAATCTATGAAAATCCATTCCTGCAAGTCAATCATGCTTTTGATGACTAAAATAAAGATTTGCAGCAAATAAATATTCCATGCTTGTGTTGTTGTTTTTTCATTCAAGGAAATTAAAAACAGACAACCTATTTTCTGGGATTTTTCTAAGTTTTGGAAAATCATCTAATCTGTGTGATGAAAATATTCATGCTTCAACTGCAATCAGAAAAGGGGATCCTAATATTCTACAAATCATTTCAGGAGGGAAAAATCAATTTCTGAGGGGACTTCATGCTTGACCTCTATGCAATCAAGGACATGCCGAGACGTTTAGGCTCTTACGGATAACGTTAAGACGGGCAGCCGAAGCAGCCTCGCCTCCTGGGTTTGAAGCCCGACATGTATAGCGGGCGGTGTGGTGCTGCATTACCCTACGGATCTTCAGACAGCACGTGCCATTGATCTTTGTGATGACAAAGTCGGGGGAATTGTCTACGTTCATCTCGTCCTTGTACCACGAGACCGTGGGAGATGGTATGCCCTGGACGTGGCATTCAAAGGCAAAAGAGGAGTTTTCAACCACCTCTGTTGATTTGAGGTTTTTGATAAACTCTGGAGGTACGATTTGCTGGTGGGTTTCTGGAAGGTGGGAAAAGCAGTGCAAGTTGAGAAATAGAAATTTTCAGAGTTGAGAGCAGTTTTCCACACTCATGTAGCTTACAGTCATGGCAAACACATAATTATTCCAGTTGAGAAACAAACCAGAGAAACTAAATTGGAATTATACATCTCACTCAGGAAGCATAAAGTTAAACTGAGTTTGTGAGTGGTTAACTCATGTGGTTTTAGCCTCATAACCAAAACTCTATTCACACTTAGTATAATTAATCATTAAAATCATATTTAAAAGCTGAGAAATATTAACCCTTCACCTGTTGAATTAAAATAGGACTTTGGCAAAATTACTAGGTATTTTCCATAAAGAAACACATGACTACTTTATTCAACAGGTAAAGGGTTAAATATTCACAGGTCATGCTAGAACAAACCAAACCATTTCACGCCTCAACCACAGCAGATATTGTTTAGAAATATAAGAAACATTAAACTAAAGCTTCAAGTACAAACATACATAAATGAATTAAATATCTGAAACCAACACCTCAGAAGTACTACTCCATGATTCTTTTAGATAAAATCTTGCAATATGGGTCTTTGGATGGTTATGAAAGGCTATATAGAGAATAAGGATTTGGATGGTATCGGTGGATAAACTGTTTGTTCTCACATGATGATTGTGATAGGTAAGTCTCGTCTTCTACAAAGGGAGTGTTATATGAACTACCTCCAAAGGGATCTAAATACACTGAAAGTAAGACATAGATATACAGAGAGGACTTGTGTTACTTTGCTATATTCTAATATGTAATGATTACTTCTATAAAGAAATTATTTTTAATAAATACACATTTGTTAAATATGTATCATACGCTATCTGGCTGACTATCAAATGTATCATGTGGCATAACTGTTAACAAAATAAATAAATACTTAGCAACAAGTTATTTACTGTCACTGATTCTATCTGGGCCTCCTTTAACAAAGCCCTAAGGTGATCATAAGTCAGTAAGGTAACCTTAGTGGAATGTTATAGAATGGGAGTTAAGGTTAACCTTAGTAAAGGTTGTTTTGTGGAAGGAGGCTAATAACTTTATAGACACTGAAATGTTATTGAGATTTAATTATTACTTTCAAATTCTTCCAAAAGGTACCAAACACAACTTGGAATTCATAATGTAAGACAATTTAGAGAATTGTAATTTGATGTGTATCTCTATATAACATCAATACCTTCAACTTAAGACATCATTCATAGCTTTGAAAATTCATCAAGACTCTTCAATTGAAGCTTTTGACCAAGTCATTTTCATGCCTAAATGTATATGAGCGTCCCTACCTTTAACATTGAGGTGAGCGGATGACTCCGCAGTGCCGGCTTGGTTGGTGATGCGGCATGTGTAGCGAGCTGTGTCCTCAGAGAATGTTTCCTCAATGGTGAGCGTCGCCACTCCATTCTCGTAGCGGGTTTCATAGTCTGGGCTTGCCAGCGGCAAGTTGTCCTTGAACCATTTGGATTCTGACGGGGTGTCACTCTCAACACGGCACTCAAATGTGAATCTGCAGAGAATGGGGTGGAAGGGTCAGTGGATGTAGATGTAGACAAAAATTTGAAAAGTAGATGGTGTTATGTGGTTGTGCTCTAAGCTGAGTTATAAGTTTTAACATTTTCCTTTCAAGTTGAAGGTATAATCAAACCTGCTCTTCATATAAGTCCCTCTAATAAAGGAACCAAAGCAATTTATTCTTTGTATGTCAATTTATTATCTAAACCATAGCCAATATGGAAATATACATGTGTTTTCATGATGTAGATCAACTAGTGCTTACAATACTCATAGTGTCAACTGAAGTATAAGAGGTTATCAAAATATGATGCTCAGATAATAGTTTATCATACATGTGTAGCTTATCTATCAATTACAAAATTTAAATTGTAGAATGTTTTACTCACTTAGTGCCCTCGACGACCTCTGCGTTCTTGAGGTGTTGTGTGATGCGTGGTGGGCGAGACTGGGGGGCAGCGGCTGGGACAGCACTCTGCTGTGACATGGCTTCCTCAACCGGCTGCTGTTGGTGGGAGGAGGAAATGGAATATGAAATAATGGAGGCACAAATGGATATCACTTAGAAAGAGACTCTGAATGTTACATGCTCGTTTTTCATAGAGGATTCATCCAAGAAAATACAAGAATTTGTCCTGCTGATAGAGTGATTCCAAACATAAAGACGTTACATTAATGGAATTTTTAATTCTGAGACAAATGACTCTACATACCTTTCCCTCCAGGTTATCTCTGAGCATGGAGAGCTCGTTGTCGGCCTGTTCAAACGACTGCATCAGGTCCTGGTACTGGATCACAACGTGCCGGATCTTGTTAGCACCTTGCTCGCCTGTAACAACAACCGTGATGTACCTCTAGCAGTGGACAACAACAATAGCTTATCATGGTAACAACAACCGTGTTGTACCTCTAGCAGTGGACAACAACAATAGCTTATCATGGTAACAACAACCGTGTTGTACCTCTAGCAGTGGTCAACAACAATAGCTTATCATGGTAACAAGTTGTAACTCTAGCAGTGGTCAACAACAATAGCTTATCATGGTAACAACAACCGTGTTGTACCTCTAGCAGTGGTCAACAACAATAGCTTATCATGGTAACAACAACCGTGTTGTACCTCTAGCAGTGGTCAACAACAATAGCTTATCATGGTAACAAGTTGTAACTCTAGCAGTGGTCAACAACAATAGCTTATCATGGTAACAACAACCGTGTTGTACCTCTAGCAGTGGTCAACAACAATAGCTTATCATGGTAACAACAACCGTGTTGTAACTCTAGCAGTGGTCAACAACAATAGCTTATCATGGTAACAACAACCAAGTTGTAACTCTAGCAGTGGTCAACAACAATAGCTTATCATGGTAACAACAACCGTGTTGTAACTCTAGCAGTGGTCAACAACAATAGCTTATCATGGTAACAACAACCAAGTTGTAACTCTAGCAGTGGACAACAACAATAGCTTATCATGGTAACAACAACCGTGTTGTAACTCTAGCAGTGGACAACAACAATAGCTTATCATGGTAACAACAACCAAGTTGTAACTCTAGCAGTGGACAACAACAATAGCTTATCATGGTAACAACAACCGTGTTGTAACTCTAGCAGTGGTCAACAACAATAGCTTATCATGGTAACAACAACCGTGTTGTACCTCTAGCAGTGGTCAACAACAATAGCTTATTATGGTAACAACAACCGTGTGTTACCTCTAGCAGTGGTCAACAACAATGGCTTATCATGGTAACAACAACCGTGTTGTACCTCTAGAAGTGGTCAACAACAATGGCTTATCATGGTAACAACAACCAAGTTGTAACTCTAGCAGTGGTCAACAACAATAGCTTATCATGGTAACAACAACCAAGTTGTAACTCTAGCAGTGGTCAACAACAATAGCTTATCATGGTAACAACAACCGTGTTGTTACTCTAGGAGTGTTATTATTTGTTTATCAGAAACGGTATCATCGTCTTCTTGGGTAGGATATGAACCTAATACTTTTGATTCGAGGTCCTTAGAAAATCTGACACAGCTTAGTTGTCATTCAATTAAGCTTTCCAAAGGGAGTATCACATACATTTAAGAAATTGTCATTCAATATGTGAGGTCAACGACTTCTACTTACCATACAACTGCACGGCTAATTCTGAGACTTTCTGTAATCTCTGCTCCTGTAGAGGTTTTCCTTCTTCGACATATTTCTCTAACTTCCTGATAAGTTCATTGGCTTCCTGTGGGTTGCGGCATTCAGTAGACCTGCGTCCAATCTGGATCAACAGGTGGCTACCTTCTTTCATCCAGGTCTCACACTGCAACACAAGCAATATTCTTATTTCAACAAGTTTACAAATATTGTTAGTCATTTCTGGCAGCAGGGCTTGTGGTTGGAAAATCAACATGTTCATCGCTTACTATATTGTAAAACCTACAATATAGACAGGCTTGCTGTGTGATTTTGCAACAGGTCTTATCCTAATTCATCTTACAATTTGCTGATGATAGTCCGGTTTTTCGAAAAGTGCCATGAGTTATACATCTCACAGCTTTGATATGAACTCATAAGCTTGCAAGTACTAACGAAACTGTTTATTTCTTAACAATCAATTTAATCAACTAACTTTTCTTAAAACAAAAAGGTTAAAAAATTCAACTGATTTAGGGATATAGTAGCTAAATTCATACAAAATTGTATAGCTCGATAAATTTTAGATATTTGTGGACAAAGCTAAGAGAACTTCTTTAAACTACGCACCTCCTCGATGAGTGTGAAGTACTGGATCGAGGTATCAAGGAGGCGGCGATAGTCTCGCACGCTCGTGTGGAATGTACTCCATTTATTCTTCAGCACGTCAATCTCGCGGCGGATGTGGACAGAGTCGTAGTGTCTGTCCTGGACCATCAGCTCTGCGGTGCTGATAAAGTTAGAAATCTTCTTCTCAATCAACTGAAAGGGAAACATTATATTTTTATAACATTTTTAAAAATGAATATGAACCAAAAACTTTAGCTTATTCATCATGATTAAGTTTGAAGAATACAGAATTTTGTTCTTACCTCAACAGTCATTTCAAACTGTTTGAAGGCTTGTGACGTCATCTTGGCTGCTGGCAAGTTGTTGCCGTAGCTACCACGTCGTGCCTGAAGATGTTGATGTAGTTCATCTATCTCTGAATGGATCTGTAATCAAAACCAATAGCAGTGAGTTATTTGGAGAATGTGAGCTCAGATGAGGTGATGTACTTATTCATGTGATTATCATGGCATCTAGTAAATCTGTAGGGAAAGAGCATGAAACACCATTGTGGCTGTGATATTGGTTGAACTACCAAACTACTGGACAATAGCTTATCATGGTAACAAGTTGTAACTCTAGCAGTGGTCAACAACAATAGCTTATCATGGTAACAACAAAATATAAATATTTAAAGACAATAAACCCAACTCCAGAAATATAACGGTTGTCAACCCCAAAAAAGTTGATAATGTTTATCTAATAATCAATTCACATAGTCAGAATAAGACATTCTAAGCATTCTAATGCTCATAATACTATAATATATTTTATGTTTAATTCATTTGCTGAATAATCCAAAAGTTTACAGGAAATGAAAATATTTTTTACCTGTCTGAGGTCGTAATTGAATTGACAGATCTGGAGATTCTGCTGCAAGCGCTTCTGCTGGTCCTCCCAAGTCTGGTTCCAGCGGCGCTTGTATTCTTCTGTGACATTCAGAACGCTCTGAACGTCGTCTCGTGCAACAGCCTCTGAATCCTGCACAATAACATCACAGATCATGCATAAACAGTTAAGTTTACACATATGTAGTTCAAATGAATCAATTTCATTTTTTGGAGTGATGTCGGTCATAGGCAGATATTATAGTGAAAAAGAATAAGCCAGCTAAGTAACTCCTTTTGCTGATACTTCACAAATTCAAGATAGATGAGCGTGTTGAAGATCGATGAGAGAGAGAGGCAAGAGGGGAATGAGACAATCAAAGTCAGATCAAAGGGAAAATGCAGAAAAGTAAAGAGCAAGTGGCTTGAGATAGATATGAGGGAGACAAAAGAGGCAAGAAAGAACAGGAAAAGAAGGGACAACAGACTGGAGACATTTTTCGAAGCAATCAGAAGCTTGTGAGATGGTTGATGTATAGCTCAACAGATTTAAACCCTTTGTGAATCCAAAGAAATCCAAGAACCCCTAGAGAGAGACAGGAGGGACAAGTGAGGCTAAAGATAAACTATAAACAGGCAGCAAAAGGGAGATAGGAGAAACGAGAAACAGATCTATAAGAAGAGAGACAAACTGACCTGCTGTCGCACTCTCCTCACAATCTTCTCTCCCTCATCGGCAGTGAAGTGGATGAGTTGTGACACTTCATTCTTCTTTCGCTTGTGATCCTCCAGCATGGACTCAGCGCGGGTGAGATCAGACGGCAGCTCTAGACGGGTGTAGGACTGCTCCGTTGATGTGATCACTTCGTCAAGCTGGCAAGAACCAAAAGAAACAAGTCAGTTATCCTTGTCGGAATAGATATTATGGTCATAGAGAAGATATTGCAATCCTAACAGGTTATGTGTCTATCACTGTAGGGACTGAAGATGTTTTCCCTTGATACAATCTAAATCTTAAAGGCATGTCATGTAAAAGATAAAGCCTTAAAAATGAGAAAATTAGCTAGGTTTTATCAAGAATTTATGTACTATATGATACTGAAGAATTAAAAGAAGAATTTCTTATTTCTTCTTACCTTCCTCAGAACCTATTATAAATGTTATATCTCAGATACATAGCTTTTGAATGTGAGAGTGGTTGTGTTATCTGTGTCTTGTGCCTTAATATAAGGAAAACAAGACATATTCTTTTTTTCAAATGGTGCTCCATCTGCCATTGACAGAAGTCCCTAAAAGTGGCAAGTATTTCTGATACAAAAAATAAAGTTTGTTGAAGACATGAGATCCAGACCTGATGTAGACTCCTAAAGAACTGGATGGTCATCTTGAGAAGAACCTGGTACTCGTTGATTCGAGCCTGGAACCTCTGGTGGACCTTGACCAGCTCATTGGTGATCTTCTCCCGCTCGCCCCGGGTGTCTCCCTTCAGGGCCAAGAGCTCTGCCGTCTTCAGGTGGCCTTCGATCTCTTCCTGGGCTTTCTGCAAGGGGAGGTAACATTGTGTGAGGGAGAGAAAAATCAAAACAGCGTAGATAACTCTAGTAAATGGTTCTGGTCAGGGGAAATAACTCTGGTCAAAGGTTCTGTTCAGGAAAATAACTCTGGTCATTGTTTCTTTTGTAAGGGGAGATAATTTGACTAATGTCAGGATGTAAGAACTTTTGTACTTGAAACTTATCCAATTTCAATTGATATTCATGTTTTAATCTTATAATATCAGACAGCTAGATGTTTTCCTTACTTTGCACATATTAAGATTAATAAATGTATTCACATATTTTCTTCAAATAATGAAATGTAAAAAAATATTGAGTATGAACAACAGTGAAATTTGACCAAGCTAAAATACTAACTAATAATAAATGAATAATAAAAAGAAACATATAAACAACAAACGCAAATATAGAAATAGAAAACGCTATGCCTAGAACAGCCATAGAAGCCATATTGATAGAAGTGTACTTCACCTCTTTTAGCAGCAAAAGCAATGTGTTTCAATTTCTTGCTTTTGATGATGATCATTTTTCTATGGTTTAGATGACAAGATGTTTGGTTTCACTAGCTTTGCAAAATTGTCTGTTTTAAGCGTATTGAAAATATTTATAATGAAAAAATCATGTTTACAAACATTACTCTGAAGATCTGTCGTGAAAATGACATCCCAAATAACATATTTTTTTCGGTAATAGATCATGCACAATAAGGTTATTTTTCAATTTGAATTTTTTTTAAAGGATGGTATTCAGAAGTCAAGAAATAATCTCTATACCACACTACGATATTTGTTAAACAGTGCATATGATTTTAGAAGTGACATAAAGAAACTGCTTTAGATAAAAAAGAGTTCCACAAAGATGTAGAGCACAGAACAGAGAGCATAAGAGAGAGAGAGCAAAGAACGTAAGCTGTTAATGGTGACAACATCGTTCTATCTAAAGAACCAAATGGTTAATCAACTGAGACCTCCATCGTTCTCCGGCATGAGAAGTGTAGAGATCAGACCCACAACATGAATTGTCTAGCGTAGAGCTCACACAACAACATGTAGTGTTTAAGGTTTAGAGCCCACTCAACAACAGCGAATGAATACCTTAGCAATGGGACCAAATTCCTCGATTTTACGTTGAATCTGTTCTGCTCGTTCGAGCGAGCTCCCAAGATGTCCGGCAATGTAGGGGAGGAAAAACTCCCTCTCGACCTTCATGACCCAGTCTATTGTCTACAGAGGAAATATAACACTGTATGTACAGTTCTGGATAAATATTGGGCTGAGTGGTATGCGGTGGCTGATCCTCATAGCTGATATATTCATTTGTAGATGTCATGTCAGATGTCCTGATAGTTATTTTAGAAAAATGGTCCTACATGGTCAAAAACGATTTCAAAGGAGAATAAAAATACCAACACAACTCAAGGAAGCCAATAGCTCTCCAAAAGATTTTAAAAGATAAGTATTATAAGCAAGCATTCTTCCAATTTTTTTTACAAAAAATATCATCCAAACCCCTAATTGGCAGGTAGAGGACCATCCAATAATTTGTGAAATTAATTTGTCACTATTCTTGATGCAGCTACACCTGCTATCAGCTAAACCACCAGCCACCCTACACCACCGACCCTGTGCATGGTTATGTGAGAATCTACCTTGGCAGTAGGCAAGAACTCATCGTAGCGAGCTTGCAATTCATTAGCTCCCTCCTCCGAGTTTCCCAGTTCGCCTGCGATTACTGGGAAAAAGTCGTTCTCTATACTCATAACCCAGTCTATGGTCTGGAAAACACAACATCAACTTTGCAAAAGCTGCTATGAAATAAAAACCTTTCAAAATAAATTCAATAACAAAATTAAAATTGAATGTTAAGATATTTGTGTAATTAAGAAATAGATTATGGTCTGAGGTTAGCAATTTATAAATAAGCTGTGGTGAGAACAACTCTTACCCAGAACCACAGAGTTACCAGGTCTCGGAAATCTTACAATAATGTTCATCAAATAGAAGTTTAAGAATGATTGTAATACAATTGAATCAACACATTCAGCTGCAAAAAAATTAAATATCATCAATGAACATAATGATGACAATGTATTCATAATAAACATAAATTACTCATTATTTTCAGTAACACATCATAACAAAGAAAACAGTAAAAACAATTAATTCCTTTTGAGAAATGAACATTATTGCTGTTGAACATTTTGTACACTCAATTTGTTGATAACAAGATTTAGTTGAAAAAGATAGTGAATTTTTCAGATATGTTTCTACAATAAATATAATTTCAAAAACATAAATAATTGCATAAATTTTCAAATAAATGACAAACATTTAATTCAACAAATGATTTGTGAAATTGTAACTGTGGTAGTCATAATATTGATTAAATCCTTCACAAACTACAAATCCAAATAAGCACTTTTAATTTACTGTTTATATTTCATAATTCCAATATCCTGTGTGCATCCTGCACAAAATGGTGCTAACTGAGACTTAAAAATACATGATATACATGAAAATTAACAAACGATTTGTAAATTTGTAATTGTCATTGATATAACATTCATGGTTTCCTTCAAAAACTGCAAATTCAAGTAAGTAATTCTCAGGTATATTACAAATCAAAATATAAGAAACTCTGTCAACTCCTATACCTTGCGTGCATCCTGCACGAACTGGTGCCACTGAGACTTGAACTGTTTGCTGGAGGAGACCCGCATCTGCCAGGCGTCCCACTGCTGTGTGAGCAGAGACATGCGGTCCCTTGACTCGAGCAGTAGCTTCTCAACTGTGCTGATCGGGTTGCGGATCTCCAACGTCGAGTCGTCGGAGATCTGGAGACAGACAGGGAAATTAGTGATTAATCAAAGACACTTTAATTTGAAAACAATCCCTTCACACACCCCTTCACTTAAAAATCAGCCCTTTACAACAACAAAGGTTGACCTTTAAAACAGCCTGTTTTTCCTCTCAGAAAGGTGCTACTCTAAGGTTAACCAATGTTATTCTTTATCCTACTAATATCATACCAAGAAGTGTGAGACGTAAGTGTCGAGACAACAGAGATCTAGATACAGACTTCTACCAAACCATATGTTGAGTATATATTGAGTTTCAATGTCTATGACTAAATGAATTTAATCTGGAGCCAGTAAACCCAAGGTGACATTAAATTGCAATGCACCAATACACAAAAATGCATCTACAATAGCTAACTGCAACAGATAAAAGTTATTAGAGGATGGCCGCCAGGGGAGATTTTCCAGAGCCCAGCCCGCTTCATCTATGTTGACCAAGGCGCTAA
Source organism: Phorcus lineatus (assembly GCA_921293015.1). Classification (NCBI taxonomy): domain Eukaryota; kingdom Metazoa; phylum Mollusca; class Gastropoda; order Trochida; family Trochidae; genus Phorcus; species Phorcus lineatus. Next base: position 23,428,856 of record OV121091.1, read on the forward strand.
CTCACCCTTCAGACAGTGCAAAACAGAAGAAGAGATTCAAAGGCTGAATTAAAGTATAATTTTTCAAGTCTATTTTATGTAAAACATCTTTCACTGCACTTACTGTAGAGGAATTCTTCAAAAAAGTTCTGCCCTTCTCATCAAATTCCGAAAAGTTACGAGATAAGTTGTTCCACATGTCCTGCGTGTGAAGAACTGCAGAGTCAGTTAGTTCCTGCAGATCTTCAGTTTCTGATTGGACGATGTGCTCCACGCCACTCATGTTGGTGGCCAACTGCAGAGAGTAACATAATGGCAATTAATTACAGAAAATAGGTTATGATATAATCTTAAGTTTAACAAACTGATGAGTTGATTTTCTTAATTAACTTATTTTATGGCAACTATTTGATTTTTGATTTTTTTTCAGTCTAATTTTTCAGTTTAATATTTCTAGTCTATAATTTCCTTTTATTCAGAAAAACTTATTCAAAATGTAATGGTTAGCCCAACATCACACTACGAATGAGATCAACACTGTCATGAGCTTTTACATAATACAACATTTCTCGACATCCACAGTAGTGCAATTTTTCAACATCCACAGGTTTGAGATTTTTCAACATCAACAGAGACAAGTTGCTTTAAAATAAGTAATATTTTGAGAATTGTTTTGCCTCAATCGTTAACTTACTTGTTGAGCGAGCCTGAGGAATGCGACATAGTACAGAGCAAGTTGAATGCGGGTTTCTGTGACGCGATGCAGCCTCATGAGCTGTTTGCGCATGTTGTCCACCTTCTCGGACGCACTCTGGGCTTCCTGGTCCCCTGACCTGACCAGGTTCACCACCGCTTCCGCTAAGGTGTCCATCTCCGCACTCTTGTCCTGGGGAAGGGGAGATAATCAAGACTTAGTAATTTAAGAATGATGTATATCTTAGGGGCAGTATCACATTTGAAAGATTTATTTCTTCAGGTTATCAAATGTATTTGTGTCTGGTTTCTTATGGGTGAAAAGGTCACTTTGGACTTCTTTAAAGTGCATTCAAGAATTTGAGTTGATAAATAATGATAAAGGCAATTTCATGGATATATCTTCATTTAGGTGTTTAATTTCAGTAAGATGAAAATAATACAGGGGGAAAAAAGGACTTATAATCTTTGATTCACTGTTGTAACTTGATTTCTTTAAAGGATTTTATTTCTCGTAATTTCTTTCTGACTCAGTTACCATAGATGTTACCCCAGATATTTCTTCTATTACTGGTCATTGTTGCATAAATGCGTTCCTATTGATTACTTCATTTTGGTATATCCCTCTAAAAATATCATGCTAAGAGAAAGACAATTGAACAAATTTACTGTTTATTAATTTAGATTGCCAATAATCACAATTGTAAACAAAAATGCACAAAGTGCAAGTTTCACTGAGGGATATCACTCACTCTGATGTCTTCATCCAACTGCTCATGTATTTCAAGAAAGTCCTTGGCGCTGGCAAGGGAAGTACCCATATTGCCGTGGCGACTGAGCGTATTCTGGCAAATCTGAGTCATCCATGTGAAGAGCTGCAAATGGGAAAAACAATACTGATGACATCAAGAATTCTACAACACGATAAAACTTCACAACCCTCAACTCAATTGATTTCAATATAAGTCAATTTTAGTACAGCAAAATACTGATGATGAAAAATAAAGCACATATATTTCCGAAGAAAAGACTTCAAATAAATTTTAAAGATGGCAAACCTGTCCATCTGCAGACCAATATAGATAAATAAAGACTATTGGGGATACCACAAGGAAATACTTCATTGGTTTATAATTAAGTTTTTATTTGACCAGCAAAGAGTCAATTTTAGAGTCACAAACACAATGGATACTATTTATCCTCAAATTTCAATTAAAAAATTATATTCCTATATTCAATTTGCACATATGTAAGACTTACACTATTGAATTTCTCCTGGAAGACGAGGTAAGCCTGACTACGCTCCCACGCCTCGGCCCGTCGCGCCTTGCACAGCGACTCAAGTTGTGCGCAGCGAGCTTCGAGCTCATCCATCTGAAGAGAAGATAGAATTTATATATGATGGTTGAAATATCCATTCACACATAAAACCATCCAGGAAAAGCTTCAGACTATGTATAAAGGAATCGTAACAAGGGTTATGTGGCAACTCTGTAGTTCTTATGCCATCAGGATCAGTCACATAAGCTGAATTTGAATTAGTTTCCATATCTTTGTGAGATAAGTTTGAAGTAGATTGTATATGTATGTAAGTCGAATATCAGAATTATATATCAAAGAAGAGCGCTGATCTACGTACCTTCTTTCTGACGCCATCAGCCCCCGAGTCGCTCCTACTGACCCTCTCTAGTAGAAGACGACCCTCCATAAGGGCTGACGTGGAAACTTCCACAATGGCGTTAGAAAGATGTGCATGTCGCTCGGCGAGCTCTGCGCTGTTCCGTGGCAGGTCCATGTTGTTTAGCTGGACCTCTATCTGTTCCAGTTGTGTTAGAGCCTGAAGCAGTGAACACGGATAATCAGTCAGTGAACAGAATCAGAACATCACTTGGTTCGGTACATATGTTTTCCTTTAATTTCTTAAACTCATACAGGGATTCTTACTTTAATTAACCAATGAAAATTTCGCCAAGTTAGGTTGTGAACCTGGAGCAATAAGTATGAATAATAAGCTAATGAAAATAAACGAAACATCACATGGTCTGGCAAATATGATGACTTTTTTATATCTTGCTATAATAAAAACATAATAATTGACAAGAAATTAACAGGTGAATAGGCAGACTAAGAATCTTATTCTACTGTTTGAGTGGGATTCTAGAATTTGGCAGTATAAGAAGGACAATAATATTCAATGGATGTACAACTTTGTTATTTCCACAATGGCGATGTTTCAGTATAGATCCCATATCGTTCTCAAGCACATGGAAACCTTAGAAGAAGACATTACTGAGATACTGACCGTTTCTGCTTGATTGAAGAAAGATACAGAGCTTGAGATGTTCTTCCTTCTGTTGTCCAGTTTGACCATGAAGTCTTCGCACTCGGCATCCACGAGCTGCAAGCGCTGACGTACACCCTCAGCATCAAGACTTGCTCGGAGAAGGAGTTGGTCAACGTTTCGGATCAGTCGCAGCATTGTGTCCTGCATTTCCTGCAGATACAAGAGGGATGTGTCTCATAGGAGGACAAAGAGATCTTGTGTCACATGTGGAGTTTTTTTAAACTGACACTGTGTCTATCAACGATGTATATATAAAGGGTATATGAATAGATAATTTAGATATTAAAATTCCTTTAGCCTTTATCCATGTGACTGAAACCAGGGCCTACGTAAACAAGATCTGTCTGGACGTTTAGCCCCTGCAAATTAAACTTTCCATTCCCAGAAAGTCCCTGAGCTTTCTTTAGAGTCAGAGCCTAAGATTCTTCAGTCCCTTTTAAAAAAATCTTTCAACACTATCAAAAGGCCAGTAAAAGGGTTCGGTACTGGTTTCCTTAGGGGTTAAAGAGTTGACAGACTTATGCATATAAATAAATTGTCCTTACCATTGCCTGGATCTCGAATCTGTTGTGTTGGTCGTGGAGACTCTTGGCTGTGCTGTATGAGTCTCCCAGGTCTCGGTTGTGCAGGTTCTGTGCTCCCGTCGTGCGGAACCACTCTAGGATCTGCAATAGGGCATAGCATTGGTAACAGAACTGTTTGAGGTATCATTGCTTGTCATATGAACATGGTTAGGTTAATTCAAAGGAAACTGCAGACAACTAAAATATCTATGTTTCTACATCCCAGTTGAATTACATTCTTAAGTAAACAATTACACTGAGAACTTATGAGAATACAAAATTCAAATCAGTGTAATTGATTTCAGGTTAAATTCTAGGATAAGCAATACATAAGTAAGTAAGCGTGCAGCTAAATCTTCATATCCAGTGTATGAATTATGGTGCAACCAACAAGCTTGCACTTCACTGAATCACACATGGCAGTTGCTTGCAGAGCAGTTATTTACTGAATATATCTTAGAGGTAGGATTTGACCCTCAGATGAACTAACCGCTTTGCCATCCCATTAACAAAATATTTTGAAAAGAAATTCAAAGAAATATAAAAATCAACTAATTTGAAGATATATCTCACCTTGTTTACTTCTTGGTCCAACTGGCACAATTGCAAGCATTGTTCCAGCCTTATTTTTCTTTGTGTCATAAGTTCTTCTAGGTGTCGACGTCGATCGTGTAAAAGTTCCAGTAAATGTTCAATTCCATAACAGGCGGCAGTTGTGGCATGCCTGTTTTGTAGGTCTGCATGCATACCCATTTCTTTGATGCGGTCAAGTAGGTTCTGACCAATATCAAGTGTATACTTGGATTTCTCTAAGATGCCTGTGGTAGCGAAAATGAAGACAAGTTGTTAGAGATTATGTGTTTATTATTGTATTCACAACACAACTTGTGTTTTTCGTGCCCCTTCTTTTGGTAAAAAGAGGTAATTATTTATACAAGATATCTTTTTGGAATGTACATTAGGTCAGAATGATTATATTCAAGGGTACATATTGAAACAACAAATTATCACTGGATTGTAGAATATTAATATACAAAATGCTATGCATCTGTCTTTAAATGAAATCTAAAGCTGTTATAATTTCATCATAATGTGCTGATTTCCTAACACATTTTGTTTCCTTCTTATCAATTTTCACATGAATATCTTGTAACTGTAAGTTTTTCAGCTTAAGGATGTATTTACTTGATTTGATCTCTTGTAAATGTGTATGCAGAGAAAAGGATATACTTACTTGATTTGATCTCTTGTAAATGTGTATGTAGAGAAAAGGATATACTTACTTGATTTGATCTCTTGATGCTGCTGGAGTAGACTGCGAGCAGATTCAACATCTTTTGCAAGGGGGGATTTTGCAAAGTTGCTTTGCGCTTGTTCCATTTTGGAAGACAACTGAATGGAAGATTACAACGTTTTAATTTTTTTTATAAACATGATAAACACGTATGAGAAGATCTCTCATTACAAACTGAGGAATTTACTAGTATACAAAATAACTCATGCTAAAAATAAGCATTAAGTTTACCAGTTCATATTTGTGTGCGGTGTCATTGAACCTTTAGAAGCCTGTTAATGAAATGAAATTTCATAGCAATGTGTTACCTCTAATTAATACCCTGGTCCATATGAACTACTACTCCCATGCAGGGCTTCAAATAAGGTCATATTTTACATCTTTTACAATTGCTTTATTATCTAAGCTTGATAAAGAAAAGAAGGTAAAACATGGCTATATTTGATTAATGATCTTTTACTCACATCTTGCGCGCTTTGATGGAATGCAATGCTCTGGTCAAGCAGCTGACCGCGAAGTTCCAGTTTGGCATTTAGGTCTCGCCAAGCTTCGTTCAACGTGTCGGCCATTGCCGCGTAAACGTCGGCTTGTGATCTGTTCTCATCGGCATATGAGTCGGCCCTCGACAGCAACTCTTGGACTTCTCCTTCTTTGGACTGAAACAGAAATATCCCTGTCAATACATGTGCCCTGTAGTTTGATAGGTTAATGGTTAAGGTATTGTCCAGCATACCTTGTCAGATTAGAAATCTATTTGGCTAAAGGTACAATGGCTGAGTCGATAAGGTAAATAAAAAACAAGAAGAAGCGAGCATCTCAAATATGTATATTTTAGTAGAGATTATGGAAGGAGAGACAGAATTGATGTGGCTAAGGACAGAATTGATGTGGATAGAGATAGAATTGATGTGGCTATAGAAAAAGCTATGTTGTTATACACAGAATTGATGGGGATAGACAGAAATTGAAGTGGATTAGACAGAATTGAAGCTGATATAGACAGAATTGAAGCTGATATAGACAGAATTTATGTTGATCTACACAGAATTGATTTGGATAGACAGAAATTATGTGAATATAGACAAAATTTAAGTGGATATAGACAGAATTGAAGCTGATATAGACAGAATTTATGTTGATCTAGACAGAATTGATTTGGATATATACAGAAATGATGTGGATATACACAGAATTAATGTGGACATAGACAGAATTGATGTGGATGTAGACAGAATTGATGTGGATATAGACAGAATTCATGTGGATATACCCCCAAAGTAAAAAGGTCTTAATCAAAAGTTCTTTTTCTGCGGTTACTGTATGTAATATCAGAAATTCAATACTGTGAGTGATGATCCATTGGTAATCAACAAACAAAAGTCAAGAGAACATGTGTAGATACGTTGTCGCTGGTACAGGAGATGGATTTATGTGTGGGCAAATAAGTGTCATTATACACCTGCTGACAAGCTAAATATTGAAAGAAGCTTCAAATGTATCACAATTAATTTTAAAAAGCATTTAAATTTGAAGAACAAAGTCTGCATATTCAGAGAGTGTATGGCATGATTAATATTCAACTACTACAAGGGTGGAACGTCTTTAAATATTTAAAATCTCTCTTCCCATTCCTTCTTGATTTAGTTTTAAATAGCTCAGAGCAAAGGGAATCTTGTAAGAAGCAAATCAAACTTACAAATGCTTTATGGAAAAAATATTGAATTGCAACTAACAGACTGACACGAAATAAAGTATTCCAACATTATCACCTAAGAAAGAGGCAGTTCTTATGTGTGTACCATCTACCCAAATGTTGTCTTACGAATAAGATATGTTCAAAACAAACAAACAAACAAAAAATTGTATCAAAAGGTTTCATTGGAACTTGCAACTTTTGCTTCAAATATCCAAATTCCCAGCAAGAAATGCAAGGAATGTAGCCAAACCAGATACAATTACTGAAGTAAAACAAAGTTTAACTTTGTTAGCTGTTATTCATATCATATTTACAATCCATAGGCCAGCATTGAAACATGGCAATAATCTTCTCTTTTTCCATCCAATAGCAAAATATGCAAGGAATGCAATGCAGGAGCAAGTAAAATTACTCAAGTAAAGCAAAGCATAAATCATTAAGCAGTTGATAAAATTTATCTAAAAACTATGATTGGACTGGACTTACACCCATTCTCTTAAAAATTCATTTTTGAAAATAGACATTTTATAACACAGAGGAAAGAAGCTTCAGAGAATGTGTGACTATTCATCCCAAGTTTTAGACTCTTTCCAAAAGGTAATGTTTTCAGGGTAAAATGAAATGGTATGGTATAAGAAATTTAATGGTGAAATTGATTGAACTACATTATGTCTGTTCGACTATGTTAGTACTTGTAAAAGTGAAATATTGTAGGATCTGCCTCCATCCTAGAGCCAGAAGCAGCGTGAACTGTGAGGAATGCAGTGGAGGATCGGACCATACTAAAGGGGGAGAACAGGAGAGTGCCAGCTCACACTGCAGTATCTACAGGGCTATTTTAGTCCTCTCCTACTGCAGAACCCATCTGCGGTGCCAGACTCCTTGCTAGATATATAAGCCTCTCCACAACAGTCCTGTATTCTATTGAAGGTAGACTCTAGACTCTCTCCATCTCCTCTATATCATTCCTATAACTCCTCTCTAAACGTAAGCCTTTCCGCAATAGTCCTGTATTCTATAGAAGATAGACTCTAGAATCTCCTCTATATCATTCTTATAACTCCTCTCTAAACGTAAGCTCTGTACTATATTCTCTACTATAGTGTGACCTGGGTTTGAGCTAGCTACCAGTCTGTGGAATCATACAGGTGGAGTATGGCATTCTAAAAGTTTGAAGGATTTTTCGGATGAACATAGATAATCCATAATTTTATGGAGGATCACTTTTGACTCAAACCACCCACTTAATTCTTGTATTCAGTACCATTTCCACTTTTAACTTCACAATGCCAAAGGGGACTAAGTGTCCTGAAAACGTCAAATTTGTGTTCTTAAATATAATAATGGTACATTTCTTCACTTTCTAAATGGCATGTTTTTATAGAGAAAAACTTTGATTAATCACAAAAATCTGTCATATTAAAAACAAAACATGAATCACTGTGTTACATTTGTGTTGAAATAGTTTAATGACGGGATCAAATGAACCCCAAAGAGATCTAATGTTCATGAAACTAACACATCTTGCTCGTATTATTTACAGGAAATGAAGTTTTGGCCTTGGGGGTCTTTGAACAAAAGAGTCTTATTGAAAATAGACCTTGCCTGTTGACTTCTTAAAAACATACTTCCTAATATAATCAGTATCCTAGCAACCACCGCCCCCATCCTGTAGCACTCCTTACGAGAAGCACCTGTGTGTATTGCAGACTAAATGTATCTTCTTAGAATCTTGGCTGTTGAAATTCAGATAGACTGAACACACCTTGAGGTTGAAAGAGATACAACTTCTAAGTTTCAAGGTTTGCAATGATAAGGCTGTGTAGAAGATAGCTATAGTTGCAGAGTTGTTTCAAAGACTAGGTGGAAGACAGATCAAGACAACATAGTCTCAAGTAGGCAGATAGAATGGTAGGGCAGATAGTTACAGAAGTTCTCAATAGCAGAGAAAGAGTGCCAAACCCATGCTGCAGTTTGAGCAATGGATCCATTACATTGTAGGGCAACTGCAAGTTGGACTGCAGATGAAATTCATTGCAACTTCCTGCAGATTCCATGTTTATTTATTCTGGGGGTATCGTATGTTCTCACTGGTGTAAAGACAAACAACCAATGTACAGGACCAGCCCAGACTGAAAGTGATACAAATCTTGGTCTGGGTTGCTAGACAACCCACCATTGTTTATACTTGGGTGGATCACTTCTGAAGAAATAGAACTGTAGGTCTCATGCTGTTATGTGACTCAAGAGTGATGCAATGAGATGAACAGCAGGATAAGAATGGAACAAACCATATGTAGTTTTTCATAGAATTAATTTCCTAGATTCCTAGATAATTTATTCATCCTATTGATATTTTTCAGTTGAAAATATCTAGGCTTCCTCAAAGACTGATTTCCAGGAACCAGAACTTGTTAACAAAGGGAAGCAATTCATAATTGAACATACCTAAATTACAGGAGTAACCTGGTACCTCTGTAGGTAAAGAGTTAATTCAAGAAATGAAATTTGACCCAGAGACATCAAGAAAATCAAACCCTTCATATTTTCCTGATGTAACCTGTTAATTGCCCTATCTAGCCTACCTCAGAGCTTATCTAGTCAGGTATGGGGCCTGGTTCATTGGTTGCATCTGATAGGCTGCAGAGATAAGCTGATGCCATGTGATGAATGGGACTCTGTTGCAAGAGATTTAATGGCTGCCACATGGGCTGGTCTGCCCAGGTAGGGCTCTACCACTTGTGCTTTGACTGGCAAAGTTGTTATGATTTGTTGATTCAGGGACTAGGTCGTTACATTGTATTGCTTTATTTAATTGATATTGTTCGGACTCCAATGTTGACTGGTTCAATGGTTATAATGTTCAGTGTTTAGCTAGTTGTTTGAAAGTAAGTTAAGTTAGTACTGAAGATGGACTGTGAAATGAGCTGGCTTTTGGATCTTGCACTGAGCAATACGTTTGTTGTTGAGTTGCCCCGAGTAGCTGCAATGAGGACTGTTTCATTTGGTTCAGAACAACACAATATTCTAGAGGTCCATTTAAACAGTCAATATAGCATCAAAAGTCACGTCCTCTCAAGCAATCCCACTCTGGTAATTTTTACGCCCTTGTTTTAACCATAGAGTAAGGCTGAACACTTATAAGAAGGAACATACTACTTCTTAAGGTTTTCAGAGCCCTTGTGTAAGTCTACTGAGCTGGGTTGTTGAGCTTTAGCTGTTAAATTGGGTTGAGTTGTTGGACTCTGTGATGAGTTCCCAGCAGGGGTCAGTGGATATGATAGAGAGGCATTGGTTAATGGGGACCTTATACATAATCATGACACCTAAAGCAGGTTTAATGAGAGGAAGATTGTTTTTGCTGCAAGTGTTTCACAATGATTTAATATGACCGTGGCAGATATTGATTTCCATTAACTACTCAATAAAAGAGACTGTCATAAATGTTTCTGGGCTATACTCTAAAATAGATTAAAGAAAGGGGGGAGTACCATTAAAACACAGGAATGACACTCGTGAAAGGTTCCACATTTTAATTGTTACGTTTCGGGGGTCGTTTGACCCCCTTCATCAGACTGTAGGTCAGCGCCAACCTCATCCTAGTCTAAAATAGTTTAGCAGAGGAGAGATTCAGAAATCCTGTGACTGATTCTATCTCAAAATACTGATATGTAACTGTTCAAACCAAAAGCCAAGAACTATCTTCCCCTGACAACTTGCCACAGATAAGCTTTACCTAAATAACATTAGAGATCAGCTTACTCTATTATGATAAAGAGTCATACTAAGTTCTCGCTGTTTCTGCCATTTTCCTTGCAACGTATGTCAGTTATTTCTAATATAATTAAGTTTAATCAATCTTCTAATATAATTAGATGAAATATTTCCTGCATGCTTAAGTTCTTATTTATCCAGTGCAAGTTCGTTTTTATTCCATCCAATATTTTCTTACATCTCAAACTGACTTTTGTCTTCAAGAAACACATGGATTTGCCCAATGCACAGGTGAATGAACACTGGTCTTCTCACCTCTCACAGAACCAGAGACTACTAAGGAAGAAATGACTGTGTAAGTAGAAAATATACTCCATACATATATAGTTCAAAACCCTTGCTTGCTATATCTACATATAAGGAGTGTTTTCTACCATCGACCTACAAAACTAGCTCTAACTTACACAAAGTGTGCAAAGTTTTACTCACTTTGAGTTTAGAGATGAGTTGGTCATGTTCTCTTCTAAGCTGGATGGCCTCCTCCAAGGTCGCGCCAACCTCCATGAGGTCTGGCTCCATCTGGTGCACACGTACTCTGATCCATTCTCCACTCTGCAAGGGAGAAAAAAGTTCATTATTGATATTCTTGATGATTATAGATAATGATATAAGCTTATGTGTCGTTATTTGTTTTATACTAGGTTCCTAGCTCATATATTTTGGCATCAATGTACCATGGCTCAAATCCTGTTTGGAAATCAAGCAAAAATGTTAGTAAGTCATTCCTTAAACGGGCAAGTTGTAAACGTCCTTGTGGTATATTTTCATTAGTCAAAGGTGAAATCTTATAAAGCAGTCACTGTGGCGCTTAAGTAAAAGGTTTTATAATTTCTATAAATTCTTAGTTAAGTGCATTACATTGATTAAAACCCACTTCAACAGGTTACTGTCCCCTCTAATGTTTAATGATTTAATTTAATGTTTTTACTTCAATAACCTCTCTAGATGAACATCAAAGAGATGGGTGATCCAAAAGCAAAGCATTTCATTTGTATTAAGTCATGACAAATCATGACATGAATTTACCTGTAAAATTATTTTTTGGTTAATAGAAAATGAACATTGTGTTGTAGCTTTATGTGTGTTCAATTTCTTTATTTATTTGCTCAATTGGTTTGTTCAAGAGTGGCCATATCTGAAATACTACTTTCTACAATGACATTGAAGTAGATCACCAGCCTTACATTCAGTAACAAACAGTTCTCTGTGATTATATTGTTCTGAACATTACATGTTACTTGTGCCAAAACCCTGACAAAAAATTTAAGTTACAGAAAAGAGGGCTGAGGTGACTCCAGCAATACTCAACCTTAACCATCAACAAACACAAGGTCAAGACAAAAGCATGTGCTATTATTGTCGATCAGTTAACAGTCATTAACAGGTAAACAGCCAAGTACGAAGAGGCAAGAATAATGCATCCTTTCTTTGGCAGGGGGGAATGGCGCCGAGCCAAGGTATAACACATGAGCCTCTGCCAGGAATCAGATACAGAGCGCCAGCTGTCAGGATTATTCAGCCAGGAATGTTTTGTGAGGAATTCTGGGTAGAACTACAGGAAACAAGCCATGGATGAACTCAGAAGATAGATATTTTGTACCTTCTTACACTAGTATATAGTTAGTTATCTAACATGAAAATTGTTATATACAAACTTACAGGAATCTGAAGAATTCTTATTTTAACCACAAAAAACAAGACTTGCATAAATTTAAAAGAGAGATATTTTTGTGTATAACAGTGACTAAATATGTATTACAGTGACTAAATATGTATTACAGTGACTAAATATGTATTTGTACTTATTGTATGCTTAAGAGAAAATGGTAATTTCTCAATCATAAAGAAATCAAAATCACATAAAAACTTAATAAACTAACATATGTATAAACAAAGGTTGTATCTGAGATAGTAGGTAGATTTACTGATGCAGTCCCTGTGAGAACATTTGGCTTGACGTGTCTGTCTATAAATATAAAAGTCTACATTTTGGCATAAAAGGCATCTAAAATTACCTACTTGCTGATAAAAAATGAATTTCTTATTACGAATTCATAAGATTTAAGAGACTTAATGTCAACCTATTATCTACATCCCAAAAGAGAGGTAATTTCATTTTATGAATTTATAAGTTTTAAGAGACTTAATGTCAGTTTATTATCTACTTCCCAATAGAGAAGTTACTTCTTGTTATGAATTAATGAGTTTTCGGAGACTAAATGTCAGTCTAACTCTTCCCCATGTTATGCTTAGACCTAGCTGTGTGATGTTTACAGTGTAATGTTATGATTCAGTGAGCAACTGACACACCCTCTCCTGAAGGCACAGATAGGGGATGATTTGATGATAGTGCTTGCAGACTACTGGAGTTCTTTGACTGGGGGCAATTCTTCAACTGCGGAAAAATTCTTCCTCAGAGAGTTTTAGGCATTTCTAAACCAAATGTTTTATCAAAATGTTAATGTTAGCATTAGGAATAAGGCAAGTTTTTTTTCCAAACCATTTTTCGATAATCTTTAGTGACTGATGAAGCTATATTCTAATAGATTGTTGTGTTAGATATTCTTCCCTATGTAAGCAAGTTACCACTCCCGAGAGTCAGACTCTCAAGAAAGGTTTGGCACTGATTAGCCATCACATAAAGGAAAAATATCATAAAATCTATTAAAGCTGTCACTACCTGAGAAAGACAAGATTTTCTGGTTAACAACTTCTTAAATGTGAAATTCAAAGCTTCAGAGTCAGCTTACCCTGTTAAGAGGTGGGACAGGGGGATTACAAAATGGGATACAAATTTACCATTGCAATGGTATCAGATGATTACCTCCATTTCAAAATAACCATTCCTGTTTGATTCCTTATTGTTCTCATTATATTTATAACTGGAGTACTCTTGCTGCTCTCCTAAATGCAGTTCAAGCATTGTTCTATCCCGGTAACGCTAAGTGTGAAACTCCAACTTTTTAATGAGGGAATTCAACCCAAATTCAGCCTTATCCTCTGTGTAACACAAGATTACGTAACATGTAAAGTAGATCTAGTAAAGTAGTTTTAAGAATCGCGAAAACATTTTTTTAATATTTTGTATAAACTATAGTTTGACTATTGCGTCTTACAATGCAAAAAAGTTCAGACTATTAATCTTGCACCAACTTTCTGCCAGGTTCCTGCCAAACCTGTCAGAACACTTTCCTGGCATTCATCAACTACTGCCAAAATAACATGTTTTATAACAGAATTCCTGCTCTTCTTCTAATTTGTATGTACACTCGTTTAACTATGAGCATACAGATTTCCAGCAATCTGTTGCAGTGCGGTAACCCATGGGAGAGATTCATTTATATAAAATTTTGCCCAGGCACTAAAAGAGGTCTTGTAGTTAGGTTCTTATCTTAGCCATTTGAGATAAGCTACTCAGCAGCATTGCCAAGAAGAATTGTTAGCAAAATCAAATAGTTTTCTTCAAAACCTGAATAATACTGCTTTCAAATTGTTGAGAACAATTTAATGGAAAGTTTTCTATGATAAACAATTTTCAGATAACAATTTTTTTAATTTGTACAAAACATTCATATATTCAAGGTATTTGGCTCTTAGAAGATTCTAGATGTGCTCTATAACTTAGTCTTAGAGTAGAATCTGAAAGCAACATGAATTTTTATTAGTGGAAGCAAAATCACTAATTTGTGATGAGAATTTCAGACGTCTTGTCACTGAATTGAAACTTGCTTTTCATAAAGATTCATAAGTTTAGGTGAAACAATTCAGACTGTGACTCAAACCACTCATATATTATCAAACAGATTCAAGGACCTTGCATACAGTCTATATTTCATTAGTAAAGTGATGTTCAGTGATTCTAGAAAATATAAAAAACTATTGTCATATTGGGTTTTTCATTTGAACAAAAGACTTTGTCTACTCAAAAGTATTAAAAAAAACTACAACAGTCATAACAATCACAAATTTTAATTCAACCAGAACATTCTAACGAAAACATGAATTCTTACAAACCTGTTCACATTCCACAAAACCCTCTCCCAAAAACGCATATCTGACAACCGATTATGGGTTGCCATGGAAACAAAATGCACCAAAGAGGCGCTGACAATATCAGGTGTATCAGAAATAGCTCCAGTAAACAAGATAGGGCTACAAGACCTCAGGCACACTTATTTCAACTCATAGTCTCTGGATAAATTCCTCTTGTGTTCTAATGGTTCAAGATCTAGGACTTGAATGTCTAAAACTTAGTAAATCAATTATTACCATCAAAAGCTATCTATATCAAGAGCTTGCCATGTCATTTTTGACACACTTAGAGTTGTTTAACATAATCAAGACTTAAACCAATGACATCCACAAGGCAAGAAAGTTTATCTAATAAATACATTCTTCATGTATATTATATTGAGTCTTCTTTAAGTTTTACCTATATCTTTTTTAATTGCTCCAATAAATGATGATTTACATTTAAACTACTTTTTTTTCATATACAGATATACATTCACTATCCATCTTCAAAATTTGAATGTATGAACAAACAATAGTAACCAAGATTTTTTACTGTACTTTCCAAGATTTTAAAAACTCTTTGATATCTGATGAGCATCTTAAAAAGCTTTCTGTGATCATAATTTTAAAGTGGATTTATTTTATTATGAACACCATTTATCTACTGTACTATCCAACATGTTCAAAATCTCTCTAATAACATATGTACATCTTAAAAAGTTTTTCTGTTGTTATGTAAAGATATGATCGACATATGTTATGAGGACATCTTGTTCTTCAATGTCAATTATGAAAATATTATGCCTTCATAAACAATTAGCAGAATAAAAGTTTGATTTTAAGAATAACATGTCTGGAACCCAGCCTGGCGGATGTAATGAGTTTACCTGGAATGTAGGCTACATAAGCTTACCCTCCTACACTGAGTAAGTGAAGCCTCACGGTGAGGTAAGACAATATGTCCAGCCTACTGTGTGCCGGGGCTGAAGGTGAATAAACCTGGCCTCAGACTACCTGTATATAGCCTTATGATGGTTAGTCCAGATGGGACCCTTCAACAGTACTATCCAATGTGTCTTAAAAGGTCTTACAAAATATTAAAATCATATGTGGTCATTTAAGGTGATAGTTTGATATTTTAATACTTGGAGGCAAAATAAACTTTGCAACTTTTGCAAACTTGGCATTTTGAGGATAATCTATTTCTTAGCATAAGTTTAAATGTAGAATATCTTTGTCCAGATTTTCTCCCAAATCGAGATTGAATTACAGTTCACCATGCTCATCTGTTCGGGACATCTGGTCATTTAAAAGATAAACCTTCTCTTGTTCATAACCAGGTAACAGATTTGTTAGCCCAGCATAGATATTGAGAGATATTTCTTTCATGGAAGAAATACATTTAAAATTCATGTTCTGCATATCAAATAAATTGAAGTGAAAACACATTCATTTATCCCTTTCATATGTAAAGTAAATGACATAGGTGTGGAGGAACTCTTTCAGTTTGGTGTATAGTATTACACCTAATGGTTCCATCATGGGGGCAGCTGCTCCTTCCCAACCTAATCACCACCCACCCCCTCCATCCCCTTACTGCTGACAACCCCCCCCCCCCCCCTACATCTTACTGCTTCCCCTCACCCCCTGACTGCTGACCCCCTCCTCATAGAATTCCTCTCTGGTACTGATGCTTGGGCTATCCTACTGTTGTCTCACTGACCTGCCATCTACTCTCTGTTTGTTTTAACCAATAGATTTGACATTATCAAGTGTAGAAACTCTATTTTCTAAAGTATTACTTTTAATCTACAGGAAATTAAAGTGAATCAAATCCCAATCCTTTCCAACCACTACCCCCTCTCCATCTAATATCAGTTAATCAAGAAAAGGTGAAGCTACCACACAGTGTGACCTCAATCAACAAGGACTTTCTGTTTCTGTATATAAACGTCAACAGACAGTACAGATTTTGGTCTTGAATTAATCTCTATTAACAATTAGAGATACTCCTTCTATGGTTTATTTGGATATTTCTATCAAATTTTGGAAAAGAAAAATATTGATCACCAAATGAAAAAGACACAGGATTATCATTCATTGCCACTTTTCTAAATATTTTTCCTTGTATTAAAGTTTCTTCCTATGAATAATCAAACTTGGTTATTTCTAAAAATAACATTGGAAATGTACACATTCTTAACTGTTACAAGTCATCAATAACCTTTGAATAATAAGTAATTAAGAATCTATTCAACAAATGTTAGATTTCAAACTATTAAACTACACAGAATTAATCATCAAATAATATTTTCGAATAGTGGGAGGTAAAGGTAAGGAACATATTTGATTGATTGCCCAGATGTCTTTCAATAACATTCCTGTTAGTCAAATCTGCGCAACATTCACCAATTACGTTGTACTAAATACCAAGATGGTGGCCAATGAGTGAGTCATGGGTCATGATGCCTCTGCCAGCAAAAACACCTATGTCATGCCATAGGTAACTCCAAACTTATATTCTTCAAATTAGATAGACCATAAACTTATATTCGGTGTGCATCATCTGCCGTCATTAAAAGCCAAAATTCTCTCCGATATTAACATTGTAATTGGTGTATCACAGGTTTAAGGGAATTTATCTTCAATACGGATTTGTTTCAAGATAATCTTTCCATTTCAACACACAACTTTAGGAGCATTATAAAGATAATAATCTTTTGAAAAATAAGTATATACATTAATCATATCGTGTAACATATAAAATACATCTCTGGAAAAGGAAAGCACTTCTCAAGGTTAGTTACTTCAAATAAGATTACATAAGATCAACATTTGTTTAAAATTCAAAACCTTGATAAAAGCATATCGGCAGTACCGCTTTTAAGGAAATATTCACTTTTCATTATACAAGGGGCACTATGGTAAGATGGAATACCTGTTGAAACCATCTTCATTAAACAAATTCAAGATGGCCGCCAGTGTGGATCAAAGAGGGTGAGTTTCCTTACATAAGGTGGATCATCCCAGATTAGATCATTGCTGGTTTTCCATGTTATTTTCTTGTTATCTTTACCCTACTGTTACATACCTCTTAGTGATGGTAAATTAACTATGAAAACAATGTTACTCTCCAGAAGAAGTAAGCCAGTGTAAGTATAGGTTACAACACCCACAGTAAGTATAGACTGATAGGTATGTGCTGGAGAATTTGGATGGATATGTTTTCGGTCTTGGTCTTATAATCCACCAATATATAATACTCATTAACGAAAAATAAGCAATTATTTCTATATTTGGGGGAAAAATTTACACACCTAGGACCTTATTAACCTTATGGGGTCACAGACATCATGGGAACGTATATCAAAACGGTGTGAAAAATGTTTGAATGGAACTATTTTCAATGGAATTTTCTTGGTGCATATGGGTTTCTGAGACGGATCATGCACATGAAGCTGATTTGAGAAGTACTTACTCTGAGAACAGCAAGTACTACTTTGGCCCGACCGGCTTGAACTGCCACTGTACTGATGGTAGTTGTAGACGGAGGTATCTCGGATAGATCTGTGAATCTGTCAGACATCTTGGGTGGGGTTTCGTACAGTTATCACACATAAATAACACTTAAAAGCAAGTATTTTCTCTTGGGTTTAGCAGCAAAGCCTTGGTGGTAACAGGCATGCATGCAGCTATTGTACAAGTTCACGGCTCTAACAACACTAACTGGTTTCTCTACACTGCTTTACCATCATATACACAGCGCTCTGGGCCAGTCCATTATAGCATTTCTTGTAGGGGGGATGCAACTTTCCAGTAAGCCTTAACTCTCATTACCTAACCACAGAACAAAGATTTATAACAAAGATGACTGTCTGGAACACTCCTTTTCAAGACATTACATAATATTCAAATAATCTTAGACTGTTATTAATATTTGTTCAAATCTATTTATATAACAATAGCACCCTTCCCTCTTCAAGAAATGGAATCTCCCCTGTGCCAATGCACCATTCCAGATAGAAGCTTGTGTCCCCCATATATGGGAAATCGCCCATCCTGTAAACAAACACCGAGGCAGGATGCTTATGAGGGAGCCCTTGCTCTTCCCGCACCAGTCTCAGAGGTTTTCCCTGCCTTACCCCTCCAATACAGCTTGGGGTGGGGACAGGACTCTCTCCCCATAGCTCATCACGGTAGCATTAGGAAGACTGGTCATTTCTCACTATAGTAACATTAGGAGATTAAGAAATTAATGCTATGGAAAGAAGTTGAAAAGTTAACATGTGTTCTGTATTTCTTAGATAATCTATATAGCAGAATTTAACAAATTTAACATTAACCATTATTTGGGACTTATTTCATATACCATGCACACCTAATACTTATGATGGATATGGATATATGGATGATGGAATCTTTGGTTTGACAATACCCCAAATTTCTAAACGATATGGCCAGTCAAACATTATTGATGTTTACTTGATAACAGACATGACGTGGGTCTATTTCATACATATTTCCTAGGACATTTTGAAACTTAAGGATTTACCATACCAAGGAGCCTCTCTATAAGACCAGTGCCTCCATGTTGCACTGACGAAGTACCTGGTTGCTATTTCCTGAGATCATTAGAGGAGACCCTATCACCTGGAGATAGTGTGGCTCATCAGCTGTTCACTCAGCTAATCATCCCATCAAGCCTAACCCACTTCTCCTTTACTAGTTAACTTGGTATTTGACTCGATCTTCCAATATAACATTAACTCATGTTTAGTGTACAAAATCACAGTAAATACATTCAGTGAAACGTTTTTTCAGTACTTTTCTTATCACTTTTCTTTGGCTTGAATTGTAATTTTCATAAACAAAGTCGTACAAACAGTTAAGGACAAGACTATGTGACTATATATATGATCATCTACTTTTCTCTTATATACTCGTTGCCTATCTATTACGAGAATAAGAATAAAGATATTTTAAACTTGGCTTACAGTTACTACTTTCATAATTTTGACAAATTTAGAAAAACATTTTTTTTTCTCAGAATCCGTCTCCATTGTAGATGTTGCAAAATTTACCAACAAAGAGAAAAAAATTTGAAACTTTTTTATTGATAATTATTTTTTTCTGTGAATGTTCCTACTGGACAAAAAAGGCAAATTGTTTTACTTGAGGAAAAGTTTAATAAAATTTTCATATTGTTTTTAATTGGATCGGATCAATGAAACTGTAACTGCTTTATTATCAAATAATTTCTAATTTCTGATTATGATGTTGCCACTAATGCAACTTTCCTTTTATTAATTAACATCAACATTTTATAGCTAAAGAATTTGATACTAACAGGCTGACATTAACGAGCAAGCAATACACAGCACTTGCTGTGAGCGGCCAACCAATGTCATTTACCTACTTAACAAGCATGAGAAAACAATTATCAAGAATTATCAGCACATATGGTACTATAGTCATGTGGAGAGGGCAAGTTATGTTGAAATATTTCATTAAACTGTTGTTACAACTGCATATTTATTTGAAATGGGAAATCCAGTTGAAATAATTGTGTAATTGAAGATATCTTCTAGAAAAATAATTGACATCTTTCCTGAAGACATAAAAAGTCGACAACATAACAGAAACTAACTTGTTTACATACACAATTTATTAAGTAGAATTTCTTTTTCATTGATAATTGATATCCAATATTAATTAAAATGCAAATGAAAATATCTATCAAAAGTTTGGCTTAATAAATGTTTTGATTGCATAGAAATAAATTCATCGCTGAAAAGATTTGAAATAGGAACTGAAACTAACATCTTAAAGAATTCCAGATTGAAATAGATTATCTCAATAAAACACATTTGTTTTGATACATAAACACCTTGAACTTGTTGAAGATTCTTTGAATAAGACAAAAATAGCTAGTCTATATTTGCAACGATTTGGCAATGAAGGGACACTTAATTCATGATTCAAGTTAAACCTGACAAGATGAAGCTAAAATAAATACATGATTCTATCCTTGTAAAGTAAATGATCTATGTAAGTGCGCAACTTTATCTAACTTTTTTTCTTCAATTCCGCATCACAAACGTATTTGTTGGTGGAAGGGTATTTGGAAAGATTTCATCCAGAAAACGTCCTGGAACCATCAGTGAGTGCCATGATCTGCAGTCTCAAAGTTTCCAGAATTACTTATCTAAATTTTATAAACTTTGCCTATAATCTAACCATTTACAAAATGGCTTCAAATTTTCTCAAGAGATTGAAATTTCCCCCAAAATGCAATTTACAACTCAATATGCTACCTCTTTTATCAAATATTTAAGAGTTTCAGAAACTCGAAGCAAGTCTGGCTTTGCTTCAAGAGATACCGAGGCAGGCATCCTGGCATTTGGCAAGAAAAAATTCTCCTTGATGATAAAGTAGCTATGGAAACCACCTTTACCATTTCTCTTGGAGGGAGGGAGGAGGAATCAGGCAACATGTGATATAAGAGCTGTGCCAGACTGTGTAGCATCATCATGGATCTAGATACCCACTGATTCCACCGATCTGTCCCTACCTCGAATTCTGTATTGAAGTTTATACCCACTCAGTGCATTTTAACAACTTTGATGTTAACCCCCATCTGCTGTTTCAGACTGATTCCACCTAACTGTCCCTACCTCGTATTCTTTATTGAAGTTTATAGCCACTCATTAACCCCCCATCTGCTATTCAATCAATCAAATCAATCATAACATAAAAATAAAATTTCACTACATAGAAGGAAGTTTAGTTCACTTTTTATTACTAAATATCATTCAAGCAAAAATTGATGAATGTGTATATCAAACTAAGATTTCTGTTAGTCAATTTTTATAAAATATTTTGTACGTGTTTAATTGACATATGACTTTATTTTGTGTTCAAAAAATAGATTCAAGAAATAAGTTAAGGGGGGAGGGGGGGTTAGTACAGCCCTAGATTAAAAAATTGTATGTATTTTCAGTAAACAAAAATTCCAAGACCATTGATGGTCATTTTTGCAACCTCTCTATTTAAAACATTTATCTTGCAAGCAGAGTTTATTTTGAACATCGCTAAGAATCATGTAAAATTTCTGAGTTCAAACCATAACACTTAGTTGGAGAACAAAGCTATCATAAAAATCTCTGCCAAAAAATTGTCAAAGGTAAGTCAGTATTGTCATAACCGTCAAGTAACGAACATTAATTCCTCTAATAAGTATGTGTCAGAAAGCAGAAAGAGACTCCAGCCAGACAGAGATAGATAAACTGATGAGTGGGACCCTGTGGGAGACTGCACACCCTATCTGTGGGTCATCTGGCTATATCATATACCCCTTGGGGCTATGTATCCCTGAGCAGAGGGGGAGGAGTTAGGGGGGGAGGGGGTGTCGAGGAGATGGTGGAAGAGACTGTTGAGCCTTCTAGGGTATATTCTTTTGGACAAGGATGTTTATTTTCAATGGTGAATTACACAATTTATTCGTAAAAATGAAATTATTATTTTCTCTGATTAAAATATCAATGCGATTCTACATAGTGAAATAACTCTACATTTATCTGACGTCATCTATGATGTCACGAAACAATTGAATGAGATGGCTGGAATAACCAAGCGATTTATAAAGTTAAAGTCATTTACGACGTTTTTGGAAACATAATAAATATAAAATTTTCATTTCTCGTCAAATACCATGGACATCTCATCTGATGAAGTAGAAATTTATACATTTACATTCATATATTAAGGCAATAATTACAATTTAACTTGACAGGGGGATTCTCTATTTTCTAAATTTTTATATTCAGGAATCAGCTGCTGGTCATAAAGAAGTTTTCAAGGAATGCTCCATGAATGAAACTTAAATTCAAAGCACTTTAATTTGACAAAGAAGATTTTCTCGCTTCAATATGACATAATCAGAACACAGGAGCTGAGGTATTACATTATAACATTCAAGGACAATGGGAGTCTGCTGGAGCTGATCCATGGTGCTATAAACCTGATATCAACACCAGTCAGTGCCAGAAAACAAGAAATGCCAAAGTATTCCTCCAAACATCAACAGAAACTAGTACCACCTACACAAACGGTTCAGCTGTGTGTCAGTGTGGTCTGTTAACTTTTAGAGTTGGTTAAGTCTCTGACCCTTCATCTCCTCTGGACTGTCCAACCTCTCAGAGTTTGAGTCCTCGAAGTCATGGTTTCTCCTTAACTTCACATGATAGATCAAACACATGCAAGATGTAAACATCTTTGTTAAAGAAGCATACCTGATATGACTGTAATTTGCTTTGAGTGAGTGAGTTGGGGTTTAACTCCGCTTTCAAGATTATTTCACTTACATCGCGGCTGCTAGTATTATTGCAGGGAGAAAGCCCTCAACACCATTGTGGCTATGCATTGCAGTGAAACCTGCAAGCATCGGCTAGAACTAGCAAACTATGGGTGGTACTGCACTGAAACTCAGTGTAGCATTGCACCCAAACTGACTGCATGTAGAACAGTTCTCTACTGCAGACAAAGTTGCCGAACCCCTGACGGGATTCAAACCACGGACCTATTGATCCGAAACTGATTGCGCTAACCACTGCGCTATTCCGCCCCCAATTTGCTTTGATGGTTTTGCCTGCTAAAATTTATGACCTGTTTTAAATAAAATGTAAACTTCTTTTTGTTCAGACAATTAGTTTCCAGAGAAAGTTTTAAGATGTGATCAAATCAACCAAGAAGATCAAGTCTTCATTGACAGTGCAAAAAGGTTCTTATATAGATTTATTCCTTGACATTTTATAGAATTTAAATTAAATTTATTTCTGTAAAATCATGTGAGTTATTTGAGTCATGACAAGCCCAAAGTTTGAAAATAGCAACTGCAGTTTATAAATAGTTCCGAGAGACAGACAGTGGGGGCAAGCTGGCTCTCGCTGCTCGCACAGATAGGCAGAACGCAGTTAGACTAACCTCCTCCATATTTACCCTGATAGGCAACCCAATAGTTTCCACTGTATGAATAAGAAGTTGAACCATCCCTCTTAGCAAATCAGTTTCGTTAAAAAAGATTCAATATTATATTATAATATATTTGATTTGTTTATATTTATATTTAAAAAAAAAAGTTGTTTTGGTAAATCGTCAACTCTTTAGAGGATAAGTTAGTTTGTTGAGTAATGATAATATGATATCTGCCACTGACTGAAGATATGTAGTTCTGGAATATTGCAAGACTCACCAATAATTGGTATAAGAATCTATACTGAAAAGTCGCTACTTTTAACAATAAACAAGAAGATCATTGATAAAACTCCTTGTCTTACTAATAATTCCTGAATATGCAGTTTTAAAATATGCGATTGCATAAAAATAGGAAATGCATAATATTAGTTAATATTTGAAAATTTTACACAAAAATTATATTAAGAGTAATGATAATGTGGCCATGAGAATTGAAAAATGTTTTTATCTTTCAAAAAACTTTTGGTGATTGTCTTATTACAAAGATTAATATATGAAAACTTTGATTGTATTTAAAAGCTCAAATTTCTCAATCAATGTTTCTATCCTAAAATTTATTGAACAAGTTTCTACAATGTTTAGTTTCAACTTAAAAACAATGAAGCAATCGAAACAAAAATCGTACAGAAGTTGAGACATCGCAGTGTACCAATCTCTGACCAATGAGGAATGTCAGACAGTGTGGAACCAGACAGGATTGTCTGAGAGTCTGCAGACAGGGAGAGCAATGCCAGGTGATACGAGGTAATATTACACATCCCTCCATGTGCTATATGATTGGACCAGTATATCATGCTGCTCTCCATCTCATAATGTACTCTTCAATAAGGACTGTGTCGTAATCAAACAATTACTTTCTTCACCATGTATGCTTTTTGTCTATTTTCCCACTCAGAGAGTTGGATATTTTTGTAAGCATGCACCGTTACACCAGTAGTCACTGCAGAGATTTCTTAATGGGAGGTCCTGCAGAGGATTAATTGCATGCAAATTTTTTCAGTGTTTTATCTATTTTTATTTCTATTTTATATGAAATGAAATGCACCATTACAAAAAAGAAGGTACCAAATATATGATTAAGAGACTGTATTTCTTAACATTTGTGTCTTAATGTCAACTTAAGTCATTATAAGACTTTTGAAAACATGTCTTGGTCTCTGAGGCTCCTAATCAAAATTTGATTAAACAGTAATTATTTATTATGAATAAATAATTAAGATATAATGTTTTTTAAAGGTTAGTGCCAGAATGTATATATAAATGGTATTAAGGATGCTGTATGTGATGGTAGTGATTACGATGCTACGTGGTCAAAGAGGAGGTAACTATGTAAGCATTCCTGCCGATCTTTTCTGTCATGGCTAAAAGCTGAGAGAGCCTTATCAATGATTGATGTAAGCTAGGAATATTTCTGGTGCTCAGTGCCAATAACTCACACTGGATTTGATCTGAACACTTTTAGAGCGGGAATCAGCTTTCATGTTGTATTATATCAGTCAAACTTGTTTATGTTTAAAAGTTTGTGCTTTTAACATTTAAAAATTCATATTTGATCTGTACAAGTGTAAAACACAATGAAAATTACTGGATCTGCCTGTAAATAACTTGAATGAAGAAAGTCAGTGTTTTCATCTAAAAAAGTTTAGATTGTCTGAAACTCTGCTCAATCTCTGGTAGGGAATAATTAAAAGCTATCTGGCAAAGCTCAACAGAATATGCTGGTTGTCAGATTATTTGCTGAGCTATCTTGTGAGTTGCATAAACTGCAGCTCTACTCATGCCATATTACACCTGCACTTCCGCAATGTACCAAACTATTCCTGGACATGACTAAGACTTGCATACCTCACCTGAGTTGGGGCGTGTTCAGGACAGGGAGGTTCCCACTGAACAGTTTTTTAAGCAACATGAACACTCAAAATACAAAATGGGTTCCTAATATCTTGAATGCTGAGCATGTAACAGTAAATTAATTAGATTTCCAAACTATAACATTGTTACATTTGTGTACTGTTGAGAAGCATGTAATCTTTTAATATCTTCACTTGTCTTAATTATCAACACTGTTGTATTTAGATATTCATTGAACACTTTTATATTCTCTGGTAATTTTCCCATGTTCATGCAGGCATGGGAATTTTATTGTATAAAGTATTTTAAGTTGTTTATCCAACTGTCTATTTAAGAAAAGAACATTTCTGTCAGTGACCTAACATCTATGAAGTTGTACATCTCAAACCAGATACTCCAGATAATGAGTAGTCCTTTACAAAGTTCAAGAGAGCACAACTAACGTTCAATGAGAAATTCTCTTCCTGAACACACCATGATCATCTAAAGTGTTAAGATGACCTTAAGTGTTTTAACATCATTTCCTCATCTGTTACTTCTTACAACTCATCTTTCCACTGTGAATAAGGTCTATTCTAGTCTCAGTTTACAGCTGTTATGCCTCTGTGAAACATAAACTAAGACATGAATTGCCAGAGTTTTCAATATGGTGTCATGAAAATGAATTATGAAGTACAATAATGATTTTAAGGACATAAAGAGAAGTTTAAAGTTTAAAATACAGTCTGTGACATAATCTATAATAAAAACAACTACAAACTGGTACATTTGACAACAGCTTCCTGTTTGAGCAATGATACTATCATTTGTGTTCACATCATTGTCATCTAATTATCTGTTTGAAATCAAGGAAATTATTCCACAATTGCTTTCTTATGTTCTATCAGTGGAATAATCTATAAGCTTTGGGTCTTCTTTAAGTCCTTGTAGGACAGTTGCCACCTCAGACAAAGACATCAAATTATGTCCTAGTTTATCATTTACTTTTTAGGTCAATTGGTAATTGAGACAATTGTCGTACTGTTCGTTGCAACCATAACCAGTTTGAGAACTGAAACAGCACCTAACTTTGGTATTTTTTATCTGGGTTTATAGAACCAACAAGGACAGTTACCTACGGGAAACCTTCCACAACTGTAAAAGGAATTATTATAAGATTGTCAGCTGGGTTTCTATATGGTGTGTTCAGCCACTTTGTTTTGTATGCTTACGGAAAACAGTATAATAATCTTAAGGAAATAACTTGTGACTAAATATGTATATTTATGTTATCTATCTTCTGTATATTGTCTGAGATTTTGTATTAATCATTGTATGTAACCCTGCATTTGGGCCCAGGGGCCTATTTATTTGAATAAAATTGATGATGATAATTCAGGGGTAAGCATTAATCATAAAATGCAAGGTAAGGTTAGTTGTGTTAAGCAAAATGTACTTCAATAGAAGAACCAACCTCCTCAAGCTCCCGCTGTAGATCTTCCTCCTCAGGAGACATGGCCTGACCCCCAGAAAACATGGCCTGACCCCCTGGAGACTGACCCTCAGACTGGGGGTACTGGGAGGAGAATCTCTGTGCAGCTACAGCCTGTACCGGGGTCTCCCTCTGTATTGGTATATGGTCAATCTGGTCTCCTGCATCATACACACAAGAATATTTCATAGCCCCAATAATTACATATCTGATTTTTCTCAATAAAATTACTGACTAAAAAATGTACTTGTCTGAGAGCCTAAAGGTAAATGACCCACTTTGCTAACAAAATCCAGGATTGGCCGGAGTCATTCCAGAATATCATAAAATTTAAGTAGATAGGTAGTGCAACAGCCATTCCAGAGTAGTTTACTTTCAGGAACTATAACTCTTAAACAGTCTAGGATTGGCCACAGCTATTGTTAAGCTAACCCAGAAGAGTAAATAATGGATTACCTGAGTATCCATTGGTGATCTGCTGTCTGCCAGGACCCTGGCCTCTAGCTGGGTAAGGAGGAGGGACTCGAGGAGGTCCTGCAGAGGTCTGGGAGTACTCCTCTGGTCTCAGTGGACTCTGCTGTCCTGAACCAGGGTACCCTGGGGGGGTTCGATTTTCACTTCCCAGATACCCTTGGCCTGGGGAGGTTTGATGTTCACTTCCTGGGTACCCTTGGCCTGGAGACCCTTGGGAAGATCCAGGACTGCTTGGGTATCCAGAACTGTCCTGTCGAGAGTGCTGTCCTCTAGGAAGAGGTTTCGGGCGGATGCGTTTGCTGGATTTGCGTTTGGGTGGTGACTGTCCAGTGTCTGCTGGGAGTCTTGTTCTTGAGGACAGAGTCCGTCTCAGCTTTGGTTTGTAGTCCGGGTTGTTCTGGTTGTTCTCTAGCTCTGCCCAATATTTGTCAAGGTCACCGACCTTCCGGTCAAGTTTTCTCAGCTTGTGATGAATTGTGTCCGTAGTCCCTGCTTCATTTATGCTCAATCTCTGGTCATTTCTAAAATAAAGTAAATGCCATGAATACTATCGAGTTTTGTACAGGCATCTCAAGGAACAGCTTAGCTTCTGATAACACTGTATCCACCATGACACAAAATAACAATAAATACTAAATATGGATCCAATATGATACTGTAACAATTCAAGCAGGATAGGACATATAAGTCCAAACAGTTACTGAAAGTTAATCTGTGATTCTTGCACTGAAGAAACAGAGGACAAAGCTGAAGGAGAACTAAGTACTTTGGATAGTGCTCTTTCTATAGCAATGAATGAGTGGGAATCAATCAAACCTGTTTTCCCTTCATTCTAAAAGTTTTAAATGCCTCTTCAGTAAGACAAAAAAATGATCACTTACTCATCAAGCATTATGACAGGAAGTGCTAGTCTGTCCAGGAGAGCGGTCCCCATCTGCTTTGTCTCAGCACAGTCGTTGAGGAGCAGTTCCTTTGGCTTGGTATACTGGACCAGAACCTCCTCGATTGGGACTTCACGCCCCAGTGCCTGGCTGATAACAACTAGGATCTCCTCAATCCGCTCAAACAGCTGCGTGGAAAACAACATACTTGATACATAAGTATAACAAAGAGAACATGATGTCATTTAACTTATCAGATTCATTTCATGCATCATAGTGCTGTGTAATTTCACAACAAGTGTTCATCAGCAGCATGAGACAATTTAACATGTCCATTTCTGAACACTCTAAATTTAAACTTTAAATTACCTAAATATTTTGAAGGTTCACCTCCAATACACCTAAGTACACATGCCATTTAATATTTCTTACATAATAGGTTTATCCTTACTAAGTCAATGAAGTTGTGAAGTCAGCTGGACACTGTGGGGACAGAACAACAATTGAACCTGAACTGTTGGACATATAGGTATCAGAATTCACAAACCAAATTTACATTGTTACTATGTGTATGGTATGATCAGATAATGATAAAGTATCAATATTAGAAAACACTGGAACAATAAATAATGGTTACAAAGGAGATACCTTGTCACAGGACGAGAGGAACATGGCGGACACCGTGAGTCTGTTGGCCCTCTCGCTGGTCCCCTGAGTGAACCTCTTCCATGCATACTCCAACTTCTGGGCTCGGATATTGTTTGGTTCGAGGTCATACCGGAGAGATCTGCGGAGGACTAGGGCTGCTTGTAACAACTGCTTTCCATATTCATATGTGCCCTGCAACATTTCACATATATGCTATGCAGATTTATGGTTAATGTGTAAGAAAAGAAAAATCCTTGATAAATTTTCATGTTCTTGACCAAGGTGGAGGACACTTAGTTTAAAAGAATATGTTATGATGACAGAAGTTTTTACAACAAGTCACTGAGCTTTGTACATATTTCAAACCAATAGTTGATTGTTGGCAAAAGAAGGCAAATCAATTACTTTATGGTGAATATTTTGCCAAGGTAAGGGTAAAATGTGTAAATTCAATGACTTCAGAATTACTGATTTTATTACATCAGCTTTAAAGATAAAAAATGAATAATTCCGTAGGCTGTTAGAGAAAACATACCAAGTAGAGGAGATGATACAAGAATACTTATAATGAAAACACCTGTAGCAAGACACTGATAATAGAAACACTTACTGCAGCAGTTGACTCAAAGTTCCTGTGTTCCTCCTGTAGAGTCTCAGCCTCCTCATGGGTCCGTCCCATGTCTGTGTGTGTAGTCACCATCACGTCACACAGCTCCAGGATCCAGTCAATAGCCTGTGGAAAAGAAAGACAAAGTTGTCAGCTATTGAGCCAATATTTCATACAGACCTATCATGTAAATGTAAAAGAATTCACATTAAGATCAACTCCAGCGGGTTTCAAACCCTAGACCATTGGGTGAAAGTCAGACACTCTATAGATCTGCTTTTTGAGCTCTAGGGATATTTACGAGATAAAGCCAGTAGGAATACTTTTATCTCACCCTGCTACATTAATACATATAATTATTTTGATCTCATTTTCCTGAATAAGTTTGAAATAAAAAGTTGTAAGGTTAATTAGTAAGTCCATAAAATATTTAGGACGACAGATATCCAGTGGATAATCTTTTGTTGAGTTAATTAAACTTACCTGGTCTGCATCCTTCTCACATGTTCGTAGCTGGAGAATCTGCTGAAGCTTGAGCCTGCGGACATCAGCAAGTTCATCACATCGCAGCTTCCGCTCCTGTAGTTCTTCTAGTTTCCTTGTGACGTGTTTGATCTGACCCGCGTAGTCAGGGGAAATATCCTTCCCAAATGCATTTTTTATTGGCCGTGACATTTCATCTAGGAGACTCTGTCCATCATTTAGTGTGTGCTGTGCAGATTCATCTGCAGGAGAAACAGAATGATGGGTAACAATTTTGCTTCGAGGATTAGAAACAAAATTAAAATATTGATAATGGCAGTATCATACACTTACACATGTCTCATTGATTAAACCAACTGCAATATTATTTTAGGATGGTATTCGACATTCACAAGGAGGTTCTAGGTTCAAAACCACTTGAGGTGGTTTCACAATCAGCTATGAAGCCTTGACAAAGAATTCTGAAGTCCTTTAGGGTTGGTCTCACGATCAGCAGTGTTGCACTGACAAAGATTTCTGAAGAACTATGTCTAGGAGACAGGACTCCTATGCTTTTGCACTGTTGTTGAAGATTTTGAAGGGCAGCTGGGTTTTAATCCTCTAGGATTGTATCATGATGGGCACTGTTGCACTTTCAAAGACTTTTAAAGAACAATGTTGATCAGACATCGTCTAGGGTTGGTTTTATGATCAGCACTGTTGCCCTTACAAGGAAACTACTTTTAGACAGTACTCACCGATGCCCTCGCATTGCTGCTGCAGGTTGAGGAGGGCACTCTCTGCACTCTCAACATCTTCAGCAACAACATCCGAGCAAAGCAGCTCCAGCAGGTTGTCCAGTCGCTGGGAGAACTGCATACAAGCAACATGCAATAATATCCCTTCCATAATACCTAATTTTCTCAATACATGGTCAGAATTCTGTCACAGTTACCTCCTTATCCTGTTTTCCCCAATAATTTTTTTTCTTGATGCTTGATATAAACAAGACGACGGGTGCCTTCATACCTTCTTTCCTCAAATTCAACTTTGGGTTTCTTTTTTATTATGTCAGCTATTCCTCCTTTTCTCATTCCAAATTGTTGGTTGTTTTATAAGAAGAATGATATAAAGAAGAAATCAACATGTCCCTACAAGCCATATCTCTGAATAGTGCCTATTTCTGAAAAATTACCTTGTCATTATAATGTAACTTTGGGCAAAAGTTTTCAAGCTGTGCTATAAAAAGGTAATTAAAAAACTTTAAATACATATATAACAGATAACTTAAATTTTAAAAAATCAAACAGTTTTGATAAATGGCTGGTAAAGATCACAATTTACCTCTTCAGCGAGTCTGTGGAAGCGGACTGATGTGATGAGAAGGACCCTCCTGCGCTCTAGTCGACTAGCGAAGCTGCGACAAACGGTGTCCATGTAGTCACGTTGAGCCTTGATGTCCACATGTAGCGGTCCACCATTGTCCTTCAGCATCGTCTCTGCCTCATGACGCAGCTCAGCATACTGACCGTAGGTGTCCTAGGGGAGACAAATTGGTGTGGGACTTGATCAATCATGTGATAAAACAGAATTATCTTTAAATACATCCATAGCAAATTCTTCAAAGGAAATATTGATTATTTTTAATCTTAAGCAAACTTCTTACTGTGCATTTGATCTGCAGCTCTTCATGTCTTTTCCTGAGATTTTCTGCTGCCTCATAAGAGTCACCGATGTCTGTCTGTGATGCAAGGAGTTTCTCACCAGGTCCAAGAACCCAGTCCACAACCTGGTAACAAGAACAAAAACTTTAAGAATAGTCTTCAGTCAGAAAGGATAGATTACGAGTGTTTCAGCATTTTACAAAGTCTGTCATGTCACACATCTTAAACTTAATCTTTCCATCATAACAAAATATATCAGCAAATGCATTGAAAGAGGGCTGGTAATAGACTAACATTTGTTCTGATTTGACAAGTTATTTCTTAAATAAGGCCTACAACGCACCGTCTGGACATTAGTCTTCCACTCCCCGTATTGCATGCTGAGGTTGAGAGACTTGTCGCGGTCATCTAGGAAGTCCTGCAGCTTGTCGGCCCTGTTCTCCAGGTACTGGATCACCCTCTTGGTCTGCTTCTGGGCCTCCAGGTTGTCCAGGGTGGGGATCAGCTCCTCCTCCCCCCGGGGACCAGTCTGACCGCTGTCGTACTGCAGCCGCGTCAACAGGTCCTTTCCTACAGGATGTGGCAGGGTATCAATATTTACTTTGGCATTGGATAACTGTGTCAAACTAAGGGTTTATAAGAAAGGATTAAGGTGCCACGTCATAAGGGTTTTACCTACAGGAGGTGGAAAGGTCTTGTTTCAATATGAAATTTGGCTTTAAATACATGCATAAGCTAACAGCAGTGCTGTGTTAATTAACAAGTTCTTACCTATGCACGCTCTTGTTTCTATTACCACTAAACACTTACATCAGATGAATAGTTAAGGTCTTGCTTCAAAATTTGCTTGTGCATTGTACAAAATGCAGCAGTTAAAGGGAAATGATCTTTTAGCATGTTTCAAAAAGAAATTTAAAACTCAGGGAGCATTCACTTGGATGTAATCCAAATAATGATAAAACTTACCTTTTTACACGTATGTTTTATTTGCAGAACACAAACAATACATTATTTTGCCATATCATGTTTCTTATGTACTTC
Organism: Phorcus lineatus; assembly: GCA_921293015.1. NCBI lineage: Eukaryota > Metazoa > Mollusca > Gastropoda > Trochida > Trochidae > Phorcus > Phorcus lineatus. The sequence continues at coordinate 23,461,345 of OV121091.1, forward strand.
ATTTTAAGCCTTGGCAATTTTACCCTTATGACCCCAAACGACCTAAGAAAGGGCCCTGAAGGAGTAAGTTTTGAAAAAAACAATAGGAAGAGTCCATTCAATATCTATAAAAAAGCAGTAGAATTTTAATTATTTTCATTTTTTCTTCCTTCTGATTTGCTTAAACTGGACATTTTGGCTGTTTTATTTTCGAGCTTATTTCCTGAGCAGCATAGACCTCTTTCATTTAGAATGTTCCACCTGTGAATACTGTAGAGTGAGAGAAATCTGATAGTCTGTAATCTAGCAACATTTTAAGGATATTCCTTTTATTTCACAACCAACATTTAGGCTTGTTAGTATTTGTTCATAAAGTATCACATGGTACGTACCACTAGCTATGACCTGTGTGGGGTGAGAGAGTATTGAGTCCTGAAAGAAGCGGTGTTGACGGAGGGCCTCGACGGGACTCATCTGGGGGTCGTGTCGCGAGTAGGTTTGCTGGATCTGAACCTCGTCCTGGTCCAGGTGTTGAACAGCGTCCTGTGCATCTCGGAGAAAACGCTCCAAGTCCTGAAACAACCAGAGCCATTGATGAATTAATTGAATTAATAAAATTCATTGGATAAGAAGACAGAGATATTCTAAAAAGTGACAAAAAATAAATTTGCATTGCAAAAGTGATTTCTATAAAGAAAATTCATTGCACAAGATGGCAGAGATATTGATATCTTATGAAATGAAATCAGCATACCACAAGGGAATATTTTTTAGGAAGTAAACATTCTCATTAACATAAAAGAACAAATATTTGAGCCATAATTTCACAATGTATGTTAGATTGTACTGAACAATCCAAGCACAATGATTATCTAAACAAACTACATAAAAAATTATCAGATGGACAAGATTGCAGAGATATTCAGGTTACTTTAAAGGATATTGTCATAATGTAAAATTTGAATAGAAACTATCTTAGAAATTAGTGTAAATATCTGGGTATAGAGCATTTTTTCAAGAAAATTTAATTATCGAAGTGAGGAATAATTGAATCCCACCACTGCTCTTTAAAAATTATACTTAAGAGCTGTCAACTGTATTGGCTAATATTCAGACTGAATGTTTTGACTAACCAACCAACAGTAGGGGATAGCCTTATATACGAGGTATATGATTTTGACAGCAATTTGGGGGGCTGAGAAAGGGGGTTGCCTTATACACCGGGTCGCCTTATACATTGTAATATCTGGTATATACCTACCAGTCGGTTCTGTAACCATGTATTGTGGTTGTATGGGAGGAAACCTCCTATATCTGTCGTCAACTGGTTTCTTTCGATGTGTTCATGAAGTTTTGGGATTGACACAAATAATGGCTGAAAATGAATAAAGGACGTTTTACAGATGCTCACACTTAATAAGATTTTTAAAAACAACCTTTTTTAGATCTCCTAGGTAAAGGCTGAAAGTTTTCCTCTTCTATTCTTTACAACAATTCTTTATAAATGTAACAAGAAAAATAACTTGGAATTGGCTACTAGCTTTATGAATTTATTGTTGGACCAACAGTTAGATGGTTCAATTGATGTTATAGGAATACCTCAATATTGACCGAGGGTCGCTCCCTCCGAAGACTTGACCGCCGGTCATACTCGGACTGGATGACGAACACTTGCTTCAGGTACTCCCCCAGTGATTGCTACAGCGACACAGGTACAAACACGGGTCAGGACACATTGATGAAACATCAATCATAAACAATTACAAAATAAGTTTTTTGGTTTTTACTTTTTTTTCAGAAACCCTGTTAGAAATAGGACTTCAACCAAGGGTAGAAGAAGCCCAAAGGAAATAAAAGCATGGAGTATTTGAGGTTTCGAATTTTGTCAACAAAATAAGGTACCTTGAGACAGCCGAGGACAGTGACTAGATTGGACCAGGACCCGTCCCTGCTGTCGATGACGATACTGAAGCCGCGTCTCTTGTACTCCTCGCTGCAACACATGGACATTCACATACATCATATTCAGAAAGCTTCAGAGTAATAGAACTTGTATCAACAAATTCATGATTTGGTTTCAAACAAGGTCAATCAAGTTTGATAAGGGATATTGATGCCTTGAAGATATGATATTTCAAAGAGGCATGTGCTGTATTGTAGCCTATTATCACTTTCCATCATTAATCTACCTCTTGGTAAAATCAGGATTTCTGTGAATTTGACATGGTCACACAGATGATCCTAACACATCACAACTGTAGATAGTTCTGATTATGAAGCAGCTTCTTTACTTCACACTGAAGTTTGAATATTCATTTGGCGTCATAAATCATATTTCATTGTTGCATTGACAGTTATGTTGATATTGATAACGTTCTTTATAACAACTTATCTATAAATTTATCTTATAAAATTTAAAATATGTGCAGCTATCAGGTCAAACATAAAAAATGATAAAAGGACTCTTTGAAGGACCTTGGTATTTGGGCCAGATATTTGAGACAAGTTGCAATATCTGTTGGCGAAAAATCCCCTCTCTTCCCATTGGCCGGGAATGTGATGAGTGGTCCCCCTTGTGGGTCTCTTCCTCCTGGAGGTAGAAAACACACATATAGTACTCTTCAGTGATGAAGATCAGAATAAACAAATGTTTAAATTAAACAAGTCTGTGCACATAACTCCAAAGATCCTGAAGATGACATAAAATGAGGCTAAACATTTCTATAAAATTCAAGAGCGATTATCATTTTTGACCTGATAAAACATATTTGACCTTAAAGAGACATGAATGATGAGAAACATTGCTATATCAAGCGCACTATGACTGTTTTAAAAGATTTTAGAAAACTTCAACAAATACTTCACAAATATTTAAAACAAGAAATTGCAAACCAATTACACACAGAGAAAAATGGAATCATACATTAAAAAATTTTAATGAAAATATTCATTTACTTAATTGATTGAAGTTTAATCTTTTTTATTCATCTTATTTGCAAAGACTACAAGAGATGAGTTTTAACATTATTGCTTACATGATCCTAATCAAAGGGAGGTAACTACAATATGATACTATTAGCTCTGAGTTATTACTTGGCCATTATATTTTGATTCTACGCAACTTAATCAGAAAATGTGCCCATGAATAGCTGGTGAACTGATTGGCTAAAAATGATTCTATGTGGCAATTACACAGGAATCACTTACTAGAATCATGGCATATCTTACCAGATTTTGACAGGTATACCCGATTCCCCAATCAGGTATTGAAAAAACCTGATTATAAGAAAACTGCCAAGGATTGTCAGTCTAAGAGCATGGTATCCATTTTAAATGTATAACATGAACATTTTCCAAACCTATTCATCATATTTAATGAAAGTTCAAACAATTGTTTGTTAGAAATACAAGAAGTACCAGGGGCGAAAAGTAGTGCATAGTAGCTGTTCTGTAACAATACTAGACCAGTTATTGGGAAATATGTAGTAGAAAGGGGAAAATAATCAATTTGAAAAAAACATTTCGAAAAAAAAGTGGGGGGGGGGGGGGGGGGGGCCTAAAGATAATCGTAAGTCACTAAGGTTACCATAATGCAATGTTAAAGAATAGGAGTTAAGGTTAACCATAGTAAAGATTGCTTTGTGAAAGGCGGCCTTGATGGTTAAAGGTTGAGATTGTCAGTTAACGTCAGCCTAAGCCTCAAGCTCATGTGGCCTTAAACACTTGTTAAGCTGATTTGTGAAAAAAATATGTTTTTTACTTTCATGAATAAAGTGTCAAAATCTACACATCACCTACCTGTGAGTATAACAATCCCTTTCTGTAGCACTTCTAGGATTTGTGTTGCTTCTATTTCTCTCCCTGGAATGAAAAAATTATTTATGATCTAAAGACAAGTTATTAACATAATTGTTAAAACAAATATATCATGAATTTCTTCGGTTACATCTCATAAAATCCTTACAAAAATAATTATCCATTGATACCAAAAACTATTTTGATGAAATTAAGTCAATAAAATTTGTTGAAGTTCTTGAAAAAGGTATATGCATATTTTAATAAGTAATCAAAATGATAAGTCGTGGAATCAACACTGATTTTTATCTCACTGATTTTGTCTATGTCAAAACACTGTCTATACGAAAACTTGCATATCGATAAAATTATTCTTTTTTCATCATAACTCCAATTTCTAAAATGAAAATCAATGAAGATTAATGATGATAATAGCATACCATGCCCAAGCAGATTTTAAATAAACAAATTCTATTATTTCCCCGAAAGCTCTGCTCACAAAACATTGGTGCCTATAGACCCCAGCCTGCCATGAGAGGCCAGCATGTAACAACAGTTACCGCTTTGAAGACTATTCTAGAGGTACAGCAAGATATTATAAAACAAGTATTCACCTCCAACCAGGTACCCATATATACTGCTGCCAGTGCTGCGCCGGGCCAGACTATTGCGGGAACTGTGCGTGCTGTCCCCTCTCTCCATTTGACGACCCGAAGGGCGGCGACGGCGGTCACTCTGGATGGACGGATTTGGTGATGGAGGGACATTTGGGCGGTACGTGGCCATTCCTCACCCTGTTGAGAAAAATAATTTCATATCAAAAACTTGTCATATAAACTTTCGAGGCACCATGAGGCTAGTCTTAGGCTAATTTAAATCATTTTATTGCAATGAAAAGCAGTAGATGTTCCCATTTACAGATTAAACTGCATCACTATTAAGCAATTCAAAATTTAAAGGAGGCAAGGTATCTAAATTGTTAAAAAAAGTAGACATTATTCTCATTTTTCATGTCTTTGCTTTGGTTGTTGTTCCAGCTACAGTGTTGTTTATCTACTTTATTTTTACTTTTTATTGGAACAAATATTCATGCAGGACAACATTTTATTTTATCATCAAAAAGACATGTTTCCAAGTGTTGATAGCATACACCACTGTATAAAAGTAATTTTTACTGGTTTGTGGTTTAGGTTGACAAATGGATAATTTGGTTGAGCATTATTGTTGAGGATAATCAATAACATATTTTTATAAAGGATACTAATAATCTATTATGCGCACATAGAAAAGTGATGCGCTGATGCCAAAGAAACATTTAATTTTTTTAATTAGACTAGTATATATATGTATTCACTAATGCCCTTTTTACATGCACACTTTTACTCCTGTAAGTATATTTACTCCTAGGAGTAAATATACTTACAGGGAGTAAACATGCCATGTAAACGGTCCCTTTGCAATTTACTTACAGGAGTATATTTGCTCCTAGGAGTAAAATACTCCACCCCAAGAGGTAAAGTAAAAGTATATTTACTTTTGCTCCTGTAAGTAACCATGTCATGGAAACAGGTTTTGTGTTTACTCCTGTAAGCAAACTGAATGCAGCATCCCAAAACTAGACATAATATTGCATCACTTCTTTAAAAACAGACGGTCACAATCTGTATATGTCAATTTGAAGAGATTTTATGTGAAGACAATCTTTTACTGTTATATCACAGTTATCCAAATGAGTCAAGAGGTTCACAAGATAAAAGAGGAAGAAAACATTGCTACTCATTTCACAAGGAAGGAAAGGCAAAAATAGATTTTTGTGTGGCATTTGCTTTATCTATTCATGATTTTTATTTAAAATTGAATTTTTTTCACCTTCTAGTGTTAAATCTTGCCAAAATGCGCTGAGCACGTAAATATGAAGAAACCAAGAAATATGGTGTGAATAATGGTGTAAATATTGAAAAATCATAATTTTTTCTTTTAAGTTGTGCAGATATGTTTTAAAACTTTCTGCTCTTTCCAATGTTCTGCCCATAATGAAATCAACTCAAGAGTTCAGATCATTTAGAAGTTAAATAGTTGTGTTTGTAAAATTTCCGGAATACATTGCTATTCAACACCTGCCTTTTAGGTTTAAAACTGTACAGTAGGCATTAGCTGTAATTTGCAAGTGTTAAATAACAATGAATCCGAGAAATTTTAGAAACACAACTATTTGTTGATATTATAATGTAACATGACCGTTATAGTATAGTATAAGAGCAAATTCTCTTTTTGCGTATCATCTTCTGAGTGGAAAGGACTTTGTGACTGTTCAATTTGTTTAGGGGTATAGGAAGGTCATAATAAAAGGGAATTCCCAACTTAACATACTTCACAAATCAACGTTAGTGTAATACCAAACAATTGCTTTCATAATTGAATCTTACAATAATAATGTAACAATATGCACTATGTCATTTATGACCAAGATCAAGATTTCTACTCAATTTTTGATCAATTGATTATAGCATAGCTGAAAATTGATGTTTTTGGATAAAGATAACATCACTAAAAAAATTGTCCAAATTTACCACAATTATAAATGTTGTACTTAAAAAGCTGAGAAATTGTACTTTACATTGTGTATATCTAAACTACTTCTATAAATATATTAGTGGTAATTGGAAAATAAAAGAATTGAGACTTAGGTTTATGGTTGTTTTCATTCAAATGAAAAACTTAAGTTGAAAATTGTTTTTATTGTTCATAAACATAAGCTGACATGTCACCATGATTCCAACAGTTTGACACTCACGTCTAAATTTAGGTAATTTGAGTAAATTTTTTTTATACATTAACTTGGAAAAAGTGTGGATCCGGACCCATTGAGATAATCCCTTTCCACTACCTTTTATTCTGTGAGTAGCGCCACCACAGATGAGTAATTACCTGAAATAAAGGTATTTCAATTTGAATATTTCAGCTATGAATTAGTGACATATTAACAGTAACAGTAACAGTACCCATGATTTTTACGTCAAATCGATTCGTTTTTATGACATCATGTTATTGGAACAACATTCAAAAGAAAGCAGATTTTCAGCTATAGCTGTACACAATTTGTGTAACACAAACAGTTGCAGGTCCAACTCCAAATAGGTTACCAATAGTTCTGTATTCAGAAATTGATGCGAGCCAATACATGGTTATAGCAACCATATGTTGAAGATCTATGGGTTCTCCGACTGGAGGCAAAAAAAGGTCTTAATTCTTCACAAAGTGCAAACAAGGTTTCTCTTGTCATGCGGAAGTTTTCTTTCCACTGTTCATCATTAAAATTACCTCTCACAATGTCATTCCACCATGTCAAAGAACGTGTTTTTGACCACTTATTTCTGTGAGTTGACAAACCAAGCACAAAACCTGTACGCAGGAAATATTGACAATCTGTTCTTCTCCTTTGGATAAGCAGTTTACTCATTGTGAGTTCTCGCCAAAATGATGTTTTAACCGTAAGCAAACCATATATACTTAAGGGTCCTTAATTTTCAATGGAACGTAAAGTAAATATACTTTTACTCCTAGGAGTAAATTTGCTCCTAGGAGTAAATATACTCCTAGGAGTAAAGAGTGCATATAAAAAGGGCATAAGTTAATTTCATCAAGATAAAACAGATAAAACAAAGGTTTAAATTTGACTATCAATTTCACCTCACTTAAACATGATTATCATAAGATGTCATCCCTTCTTTGTTACGGACGAGATGATATGTAATAAATGAAAGTGTTAATCCTCCTAGTAATATAGCTTCTTTTTTTTAATTAACTCATGCTATATTTTCAATTGACAATTATTTCATGAAAGTACATAATAATATCATGCATACCTGCCAACTCTGATGCATTGAGTGAGTGAGTCATTTGCTATTCCTTCACACACCATTCTTACACACCTAAATAATACATTCTCACACGCTATTAGAAAAAATTTCATTTTGGCTTAAGTGGAAGTATTTAATACAACCTAGAGCATTATCTTGTTTCGTGATTATTTGTAAAAATGTAAAACTTCATGGGATAATGAACTATCTGATCTATTTATCTCTCTCACTATTTGCTTTGCAATGGGTAAGTGAGTGAGTGAGTTATTGTTTAATGCCGCTTGGGCAATATTTCAGCCATTAGCGGCGAGTCTTTGCAATGGACTCTAGTGTCTAACATATAGTCTTTTGAGGTAGTAAATGCATTGAAAAGAGCATTAAACTTTTATTTAACAAAAATTACTATAAGGCAGAAACCCATCGGCAGGTATCTGGCAGGTATATAGCAGAGCTCTGATATAAGAGCAGTTTTGTCATTTTGCTTTTTAAACCACAACTTTTACTGCCTTCACAACATACTAAAAATTGAAACATTATACATTGCTTCTTAAATGTCTTTCATATCCTTTCAAAATCTTTAGGTTTGGTCCCAAATGTTATTCGTTTCTTCCACTATGTGTTCTGAATATAACCTATATAATGGATTTACTCTCAAAAGTTCAAAGAAAACATAAAGGCATGATATGATAAAAGGGTGTTATCTGATTGTTTCCATAGAAACAGAGTAATATCATAGTCCCATAGAGAATATCTCTTTGTCAATTGTACAACAGTATTCTCAGGGAAACAAAATATCTCCATTTTCAAAAGATCAAGATACCACACCTGACAAAATATTTATGGAGGTATACACGATTTAAGCGTTAAATGTATTTCTTTTTATGGTCATCAAAATGGGTAATGCATCATCATATCTGACAACTGTCAGATACTCTACATAAACCATATAAAGGTTGTTATCATAATTTTAAGTATGCATATCATTTCTAATCTTAACGGTTGGATTCTGCGCCCTCTGAGTCAGCACAAATATGACAAAACTACAATATTTTACCTTCTCCTGTCTGACAGCTTTCATTTCATTGTCCATATGACTCATTCATACAGAGGATTTGAATTTTAAAATGAATGTGTATGTGTTGGTTAACCTTTGAGACCAGGGAAATACATAATATGTAATGTAAATTAAGCTTGATGTCACTTTCTTTCAGATACACTTGTTATAATTGGAGAACACGTTGCAAAGTCAATTTTATGTATCCCCTTCCCCTACAATAAATTATATACTCTATGTCCAAAGGAGTATTAATATTGAACAGCTAAATTGTTTTCCAATTAGGGGTTACCATCAGGCCTTTCTCCACGACCCTGCCTTTTAAAAGTCTTACCCATTAAAAATAATAAAGGTTGACAACTATGGTATTCATTGACATAATAATATGTTTTCTTTGACATCTTTTGATTACTGTTACAAATGTTTAAAGGTAAACACCTCATCACAACAAACCTTATTTGTATCCATATTTTATAATCTATGTTTGTAAACAATGTAATATAAATGGTTTAATACATGACATTTTTAACACCATGAAACTACTGTTATACAACGTTTCTGAGTATTTTAACACTGGCATCACAACGATACACATTCTAGTTTCTCAGCATAAAAGCGGTAATACCCTAAGGAGCAGTGAGCTGTTATGTGTTGTTTTCAACACTTTAAATACCAGTTACACACTCATGTTAACCCATTCATTCTCTGGACAATATCACCTCTCTTCAAACAGGCTTCACAAAGCCTCACAAAAAGAGCTGGGCTATGGAGGCAGGGCTTCAATGGAGCTGTAATCTCATTACTACACTCACAATAAGGGGGAAAGGTTGATCGTGCCCTACCCTCCTGGGAACTGATCTAGTGGGAGGGGAGGATTTGGGACAGTTTGGGAGGTGTCTGGTGGTTTGGTGATTTCAGGTAACAGGTCTGGTTTTAACAAAACAAAAGCGAAAGAAAACAATAAAAATGATCATAGCTCAACAGCAAGTTTTTTAATTATTGTTACACATTTGACAATAACAACATGAAGGAAGAGAATGTGGGGGAAGAAGGTATTGATGGATTCAGGTAAAAGTTCTTGTTTTGACACAATAAAAAAAAGAAAAGAAAAATAGGATAAAAGCATCTTTGGAAAAACAGTTATGTCTGACAAGGAAATATTCCAATTACTACAATGTTTAGTAAAATACTGTTTGAGAAATTTACAATGTTGTTACACATTGTGTTAAAGCATTACATGCTGCTGTTTGTGGTGCTGTAATCCCTCATGAATGTCACACCATGACTGCAGTTACCTTGATATCTTCAGTGAGTAATATAGCAAAATCAAATACCTAACCCAGTTCTTAACTAAAATCCTTTCTAAGAAACAAATTAATGGTTCAGTATCCAAAAAGAAAATGGGAAGTCATTCTGTATTCTCTCTATCAAAAAGACACTTGCCACCTGAATGTGTGTACTTTATCCTTACTATAAAGGTGAGAGGAGGCCACCTTCTCTGAAAGAGTCACGGTGATTAACTTGTTGAACAAATATTGCCTCAAAATATTGAACCTAGTTGTGAATGATTTCAACCTTTGAAAGTGGATTTCCAGAATGCATTAGCAAACTTGAGGCTACAGCAAATATTGAAGTGAACAGTATATACAGTACTTCAGACTGGACGAATCTTGGGGTGTTGATAGTATTGTGTTGAGGGGAAAGTCCCTTTGTGAGCTAAGCCTTGATGGCAGAGTTGCTGGGACATTCAGCTGACTTTGAGGTTTGGTTTTAACTCTCGCTATGAACTAGTCATAAAAGAAGAATTTAAAATTGTATCATTGTGATCTTCAATGAAACAATGTGACATTTGTGCACTAAGTAAATGGCATGTCATTTCGAAAAGCATCAAAGGACAAATAATTTGAAACACTGCAGCAAAAGAAGATAGAGATGAAGTATGACCTTCACTTGTTCTTCATACTAAGCTACTTTCCTACTGTCTACCACTGTTCATTCAGTAAGGAGGTTAGGCCTATTGAGGACAATGAGCACAAGCATGCATTTAGGAACCAAAATGCAATGCAAAATTGATTTAAGGACAAGAATTAGACCAATTAACTCTCCATTCCTACCCTAGTTCCAAACTTCCTTCCATTTAATACTAGTTTTATTGAACTTGCTTTCGTTTGTTTTATACTTAATTATTAAATAGTTTTTTAATAAAATAGTATCAAATGGAAGTCAATTTAGTATCCTCTATGTATTTTTACTTTGTCTTTCCTGAAGGCATTTCAAGGATCAGTCCTACGTTTGAACATAGACACATTGTCATTGATTTATACAGAGAGATTGAAAGGATAATCAATGTACTAAATAATATGTCATTCAGGGAGTCACATAGATTCACACCAACCTCTACAACACAAAAATAATCATTTATTACTAGTAATAACAGAAGTCACCTGCTGGATGTATTTACAAGCACTTGTTTATCATCACCAACTGCTTCTTACTATATATCTGGCAATTCTTATAATATTATCAATAAATTCAGAATGTGAAATAAAACTGAGAGGCAGGCATTTTGAAGTTTTGACTTTTGAAGTTACACGATTTAAATTTCAAATTGAAATTGAAATTGCTTAGCGTGTTTTTGAATGTAGATACAAAAAAAGAACCAGAATTAAAGAGGTTGCATAAATCAGAAGAATTATGAATATCAGAAATATCAGTTAATCATTTCATTAATAAAATTAATAGATAGGGCAAAAACACATTATCAATAAAAAAAATCTAGATTGAAAATCTTTAAAATTTGGAAAAAATGTAAAGTTCATCTTCAAAATTTGTTTAAAAGCTGGTATTCATCATCAATAAAATCATGTGAAGCAACACAACATTCAACCTGAATAAAGTCAATAGAGTTAAGTCTGTAAGTGTAGGATCAATAGTTACACATGTGCTACATACAGCAGTATCAGCAGCACAGGTTGTTCAAACCAGGCATCAATATCACATGTGCAGGATACAGAGACGGCTCAAACTCTTATCATGTAATAATAAAGGTAATTTTCACAATCAATGCAACAAATTTATGCAAGTAAAGAACTAAAAAAAAAAACCCAGATAAAGTTGATATCTGGCTTTGAGGAAGACTAATATTATATACAATGATTCCAGCTTGTGCATTATAAACATTGTGTCCGATATTAGATTATGAAGGAACCTTTTATAATAGTCTCACCTACCAAAGGAAAGCTGTTAATTTACCAATTATATTACTGCAAAGAAAATACAGTAGGGGTAATTAATTAAGATTTAAAGAGACAGAAAAAACACTGTTGTTATCATAACATGAGATGAACTGTCTTCATCTGTTTAGATTAATGACATGAAGTCTCTGTGGTTGAGTGGATGAACTGATGGGAGAGTCAGTGCTGGCTACTGGTGTCTGAGCTTTATAGTGCAGGTTTGAATCAAGCAACGGTATCGACCCAGAAAGATTTGACAATACGATAATGAATGAGGAAATGGCATGAGGAACTGTTTAAGTGCGAGTACCTGTAAAATTATTTCAAGGGCTGAATTCGAGTCAACTTATATATGTATGTCACTGTGACATTCCTTCACCCACATATTTCTGATTGATACCTGGTGACCTGATGTATCTCACCTGGCTAGAATACCTGAGATACCTGGCATTACCTCCATACCTGGGACACATTCAGGTACCTCTTCAATCAAGTCTAACACCAAAATCAATATCCTCAAGAAATGTTTGGAGGCAACTGAGCCCATGCCTATTCATGTACTATTTTTTGGGCTGGCTGGGATAAAGTTGAAATCATTACTGAAAATGATACTTATCTTTTCATGAATCATTGAACATAATTATTTTTTAAATGTTGAAATTCATGATTTTGACATGAATTTTTAAAACATTCTTCAGCTACGAAATGGACAGAATAAGGAAATGTCATGCTGGAAGTGTATCATCCATTCCCTTAAACAATACAAAGGCATTAAATTCCAACAAATGTTAAACCTTTTTTATTGTTTCTCTTAAAAGTAAAAGGCCATTTCAGAATATCCATTTAATTCACTTATTCGAATATTCAATTATCTATTTAAAAATATGATTCCAGACTAGCAGACCATACATGCAATAATGACTGTAAATGTATCTAAGATGCAAACCCTAACTAACCTAAAAAGTACTCTTTAGTACCCTTGTGCATAACCATAGAAGCATGTGTATATAGAGATTATTATTTTAGTATACCAGTGTTAAATTTTTGTATTACCCATGGGAGTGCAGTTTCGTAAAAATCATATGACACATTACCTAGTGTAATAATCTTTTTATTAGCAAATTTACTCTACTGTAAAATCATAATATTTCGCGGGGGTTTAATTTTCGCGCCTTTCGCGCAAAGCCATAATGCGCGAATAATTAAACATCGCGAAATATTATGGTAATGAACGTAAAGAAAACCAATATCAGACAAATAATTTGGTTGACACATTTTATTACTCACAGGAATGTTTGGTTTGTTCATTAATGACGAGTCGCTGATGAGAGCTCTCACAAGCGTGCACGCCGATATGCACGTTGTTTGTTGTGCAAACACAATCATCACAATAATCCGGCCTGGCGGAATCAACTCTTGATCGCCAATATGCGTGTCCTGATGTTTTGATTGCGGTACACTTGAGCTTCGATTCGGTGCGTATTGCGGTACAGGACCCTCGCTTCAAATATATTTTCGTTTCGGTATGATATTTCTTTGAACGAGATCTCGAGGAGTCACATCATTCAAACACTATTGTTTGGAGTTAAAGATCAAACTAAATCATTCCGAATGTTTACTTCCGGGAAAACTTGGCGACAGGTATCGTTACCACTTCAAAACTTGAAGACGTTTAATGACAATAAATAAATAAAATTTTCATCATTTACTTTTTGAATAAATATTATTGTTTTTATTGTTAATTACTACTAGTTTCAGGGTGTAATCTTTGCTGCACGGTGCATGTAGTTTTGCTCACCAAATTTTTGCTTTTGCTTAGTCGATATGCGCGAAAATTAAACCCCGCGAATCAGTCATTTATTATGTTTGCGCGAAAATTACACCCCTCGAAAATAAATGATTTTATCATAATGAAATATCAAGAAAACAGCCTGCTTTCTTTGCAAAGGTCCACTACCCTTACATAAGGAACAATGGCTTTATGATGAAACAATTGTGCTTGGCAAAAGTGATATGTGCACATGTGCCCATATTGAAAATATCTCACTTCTTATGTTTCAACCTATGGGTAATAACTCTTGAATAAACCCTGATCAACAATCCGCCCAGTGGAAAGTCACAAGGAAAGAAATCATCTACATACCATCTGTCTTCATCATACGTAGAAATCATCTATACATGCTTCACACTTGCCTAGATCCTTGTTGACAGACCGACAGACCGACAGACAGACAGACACCTGTTTACTGAGGATTTGGTGTAACAACACTTTCTCAGATATGAAGTACACAGAGCGACAAACAAAACTAAATTCCCATGGACAGTTGGACCAACCTGTTCCTGGGAGAGCAATGACTTTTAAAGAATGTCAGCGATCCTACAATTTCCTACAAAAAAATTAGGATTTTTTATTTCCCAGGTTGTTATCACTGAAATGTGTTCTAGGTTTAACATTTAAACCTTAAACAGATATGACTCATTTAAAAGGTTTCCTCCTTTCTTATGTGATGGTAAATTTGAAAAAAAAATCTTCTCTATTTAATGTTATTGTGTTTTTTAGTTGCAGGTAAACAAATGTGCATTATAATAGGTTTTGGAATGCATTTGTATTTTCATAGAGTTCATTTACATCTACATTTCAAACAATTTACATTCTCACAAATGCATTTTAACCCTTAAGATGCTAAGCCCGGACCTGTCCGGGTTGAAATTAGCTTTGACCGCATGTCCTCCAGGCGAGATACGACAACCACACTCAGTTTTTCTCACGCTAGCTCATTATCGCTGTAGTGCCCAGTAGCGAAGGACGGGCAATTGTTGTACGGCAGTAGTGTCAGTTCAACGCTAGTACTTTCCGTCCGTCTGTCGCTAAGCTACCGAATTTTGTTTCGTTGGTGTTCTAAATAATGCGCGTACATGTTCCGAAAATTATGCAAACATTGATAATGTTTATCGTACGAGCACGAGCTTACCGTCCCGCGCGTGCTATCGTTTGCTTACAAGCCTGCACTCACACCAAACGTACAACCTTATATCGCACGCCCTATGCTCTGAACCCTTGGGCGGATTTCAATACCGGTTGGATCATTTGAAAGAGCAGAAAATTGTCTTCAATTCAATATAAAATACATAACTACGCTACCTGAATTGAAGATACAGCATGTGCCGCAAAAAAGGTGATTTTTACATATTTTTAGTTTTACACCATTTTGTCACACCAATTTTTACATGATGTGCTCAACGTATTTTGACAATTTTTGTATCATAAGACAGAGAGAAAGATTGTCTTTCATTCCATGTAAAATTTGTACATGCGCAAAATTACAGAAAGACACAGCAAGCGCCGCACAAAAAGCTAATTTCTCTATTGAAATCATGTGAACTGAGCGGCAATTTTGACATGTGCCTTTCTGTCGCTAATATCTTCTCAACAGCTAGGCATATATTGAAATTGATTACCTCGTGATAAAGAAGGAATAATTGTCTTCGATTTGATGTAAAACATTTATATGCGCTATATAAAATAAAGATACAGCAAGTGTCGCAAAATTGTGACTTTTGTTTATCCTTTATGTTTTTACCATTTTCTCGCACTTTATATCACATAAAGTCCTCGGCACATTTTGAAATTTCATATATCAAAATATAGAGAAAAGGATGATCTTTATTTCCATATAAAATTGGTATGTAAACAAAAATCAGTAAAGACCCGGCGAGCATCGCACAAACAGGCAATTTCTCTATTCATATCTTGTTAACCGAGAAGCGATATTTTCAACAGCTTTTTACACTTCCTATCCATTTAACGGCGGAGCGCATTATCAACATTTTCATATCACAATAAAGAGGAAAGGATCGTATTCAATTCTATATAAAATTTGCAAATTACAAGTAGACAATAAAAGAGCGGTAAGTGATGTCGCAATTACCAAAATCTGTTCTCAAAAACCTGAGAGTACCATCTTTGCAAACTATATATATTCCAAACCAAGAAGTACATATTTATTATTTTTATATCATCGTAAAGAAGAAATAAATACCTTCATTTTCATGAGTAATTTGCCCATATTTGTTTCAAAATAAAACGTGTGGAAATGATGCGACAAATGTCGCGTTAAGGCGACTATCAAAGACTTTATTCAGTAGCTTTACCCACGTTTCGTTGGTAATAACTTCTAAATACACTGAAAAAGATTATTATGATTTATTTATTTGTAAAGAAGAACAAATTGCCTTCAATTCCATATATAATTTGCATGTATACAAAGCGAATAACTTGATTTATGAAGTTGGAAATAAAGACAATTGCTATTATGTGTGAGTGTATTTTTCAGCGGGGATATCCTGCCTGCACGCGCTGAGCGCGTGCGTTTGCCCGGGGCAACTAGCTTAGTAATATTGCTGTGGGGGTTAGAACTTTATCGGGGTTTATCACTACCCTTCTTTCGTAATTTATATCTTTCGTTTAGGATGGCGTATCGTAATGAAATTTATCGTAAAATATAGAGCAATAAATTAGCTTCATTTCCGTATATAATTTGTCTATGTGCACTCAGTGATTAAATGATTTTATAGAGTAAGAGTAGAGTAGAAATATAGACAATTTTTAAATAATTGTAAAATTCATTCTAGACATGTTTTTGTAATAATTTTTATATCGATGTCAAGAATAACTATTCGTCTTCAGTTTCGTTTTGATTTCGCGCATGTGCTCTCAGAATTTATGGAGTTATGGCGCCCGAACTAAAAACAAGTTTACTTCGGTTATAGAAACCGTTCCAGGGGCGATAGAAATTTCATTCAAAGTGCCTGGTAAGTATCATCCATTTGTGACACGGGATTGGCCGACTAGTTTTGTATACAACGAAGATAACGTCCGTACTTCGCTATGTAAACACACCATATGTTGTTAAAACGGTCGCATTTCGCGGCGCTGGAATATTCAGCCACGGGTGCTAGTTACGCTTTTACGGTAGCGAGGCGAGTGCTGGAAAATTCAGCCACGGGGGCAAAACTGGTCAAAATAATATTCAGCAACGTAAGAGTTAAAGATATCATCAATGATTCTTGTCATAACAACTGATAATGAAGACGTCTCATTAAATGCAATAAAGAAGTTGTGTATCCATAGAACTTGTCCTTCTTCATCACATCAGCTTCCAGAATGCCTATCAACGGCGAAAATATAGAAACTAACCTCATACTAAAACTACCTTTAATCTAACTAACACAAAAATAGGATTTCATTTACATTTTGTTGCTGTTTCTAAATTTTACAATCAGCAATGAGGTTAGGTAAGCTGACCTGCAATCTCATTGAAATCAGTTATAACTTAACAATTGAACCTAGCTGCGTTTATGATCCGCTTTATGAAGGTAATGTCAGGTGGCTCTGTCTGTGACCTTTGACCTTCCACAGACTCAAACAATCAGAGGCCCACTAAAAAACCTAATGAGATCAAGTGGTTCTTTGCTGATTGGCTGGAATGCAATGGGCATCTGACGCAACCCCTATCAGGTAATACTAAAATCAGATGTGCAGTGGGGTACAGTTTTGATCAGGTTTAATGAGATTTGGTGATATGGTACATGCAGCAACATAAGGCAAGCAAAATGGCCAACAGTACAACTCATAACTGAATGAAAAGTGTTTCTGTGAAAAATTGTGATGAACTATGAATAGGGGTATGGGAGATGCATGCTTCAAAAAAAATATTTCTCTTATTTTTAGCGTATGAACAGCTGCTTATGAATCTACCTGGTAGGCAAACAACACTAGTTTGATATGAGTGAGTGAAGTGCATGAGCGGTCCCTAATGAGTGGGTAGGTGTATGTATAACATGCCACGGATACTTGCTCTACTTGAAATAGCGAGGAAGGCTTATGTCTATTCACCATACATAACAGGGAGTAAAGGAGTGGAGTTGACAATGGATTTTACCTGTGCATATTCAACTCTCAATATAAATCAGTCAAAGGGAAAAGGAAGTTTTGTGTGCTTGGTTCCATATGTAACACATTATAGGGAATCATTTGTGTGTATAGGAGAGAAAGTTGGTAAAGGAGATCTTAAAACACCTGTCAACATCTACATCCACATCTATGCAGAAGGTTTAAATATTACAGCTGAAATTGACCAGATAGCAACAAGATTCATGCAAGTTTCACTGCTATGATAATCTGTATTGGTTTAGTGTTCAAATAAAGCCGGTGTGATGAGAATAAACAACACTGCGTTTAAAAGCTATTACTTCACTAGGTATAAATGAATGAAACATAAAAACAAATCTGAACAAAAACGTATAACAGTATATATTGATATAAAACTTATAGTGTGCAAAACATATTAGTTTAGGATTAAAGAATGTGTCTGACATTTTATTTCACTAAAAATTACCTTTTCAAAAACTTATTTAATACAAATTTTGTGCAGGGTTCTTTAATTCTTCAATTTGACATATCAAAATTAATTCAACATAGCTAAGTTATAAGTCAAATTATGAAATTCATTTCAAACCTTTATATTTCAAACTTTACCATTAACTAAAACTACTCCAAGAAGATTTATTTTCGTATATATAGGAATGCAATGCCAGGTGAGTTGAATGGGGAGTATTTCACTTATATAATGGCTGCTAGTATCATTGCAGGGAATAAGCCCACAACACTACTGTGGATATGCATTGCGGTGAAACCTGCCAGCATCATCTACAACTAGCGAACCATGTGTAATACTGTCCTGAAATTCAGTGTAGCATCGGACCAAAACCTTTCTAACTGAGGAAAAGTTCTCTACTGCAGACGAAGTTGCCGATTTTCTGACAGTATGTGAACCATGGACCTCCCGCTTAATCCCAAGCCAAACACCTACCACTGCATTGTCACACCACAAGGAATGCAAGGACTTGCAAAATTACATTAACACAACCAGTTCATTCTTAGCAATTGTACTAAAGGCTATATCAGATATTTAGAGCTTTCAAAAGACTCTGATTAATAATTCATTAGAAATCCCATTGCAAATTCTTTAGTGTGTGATAAAAATTGTAGAAACCCATTATGAAACCATAAACTTTCAAATATTGAACATGATAAATGATTTGTGAGTAAATGATATTTTTTAAAATTATTTTGGTATAACTGATGTACAAAAAATGTTTTTACATTTATAGAATATTTATTGAGTTATTCAAATTATTTCATTTGAATTTTTTTAAGAAAGCATATACTACTATGTTACTAACTATATTAGAAAGTAAGTTGGTTCTCAGAACATTTTTTTTTTTAAAAAGAATCATGTTTAGAAAATATTAGAAATAAACTTCCAATTTTAACATTATATATGTTAATTTCTATTTTTATGATGATCATTCTCATTTGTTTTACAATTTTCTATGACCAAACTTAGAAAAGTTCACATAAGGGTCAAGGTATTCCCATGTGAAACAAGAATCACTTTACAACTGTCATAAATCAGGATTAGAAAAGATCCGAGTTTTGAATCATCTCTATGACAACACAGCAAGGCATATTTTATTAGATCAAAAGTGAATATGAAACGTCACCTGAAATATATCATATATGTCAGCATGCAGTTAAGGACATCATCTTTTATACATGAGGGGAGATATGTATCAAAATTGTAAAAACCAGAAATTTAGGAATACATTTAATGGAAATTGTATAGGAATAAGTGTCTCTTCTTTGTTGCAAGGTTTGTTAAATTCTAAAGTGCTTGTTTCCAATATGCTTTGAAATAGCCTATTTGAGCACAAAAATGTATGCTATAGTGCCATTTAACATACGTAAGAGTACCGGTAAGTGTTGATTTGTCAAATTTCAAATAGGTTGTTGCCACTTTGTAAGAAGCAATAATCATCAAATATTATATGACATGTGGCTTGTATGAGGCATCTGATTGTCAATTGTAAGAATATTGTCAGCAGCAACCACTTCAGTTTCCATAGAGAGAAACAGAGTCACAATAGATGTATGAATTGGCAAAGTTCACATTTTTTTAATGTTTTTGAATAATTGTTAAAATTGATCACGATTTCCCACTTTTACGGAGCTAATCTGAAAATATCATTTTTTGAAAACAAATATCATGATAAGCCTGGGATTAACTAGTCTGAGTACAATATTGTCAACAGCAGCTTACTCAGTCTCTACAGATGGCTGCACAGAGTAACAAAAAATATTAGAATGACAAAATTTCAAATTTCCAGTCACGCTTTTAAAAAATTCTAAAAGGATTCCACAAATTCCCTCTTTCAGGGATCTAATCTGAAACTGGTGATGTTTACAGTTACATGCTATGACAAGACTGTCAATCAAATGTGACACCTGCTCAGTAAGCTATTAGAGTGAGGGACACATGGATAGTCATTGCAATTAGGTCAGCTGATATATACACTACTAGTTCTACGTTACTACACCTAGCAGCTCCCGCCCCGCTCGAATCGCAGCATGTAAGACAAGAGCAAATATGACGTTAGGTAATTAGAATGAAGACTGTCAGTAAATGTGAAAACTGATACACCCATTTTCCTCAGGTAGACCTAGACTTCGTACAGATTCTACATTGAATATTATAATTTTGCTATTTGTGCTAAGTTGTAATAAACACAAGATAATAGTCGATGTAGTATTTTGAAAAAATTAATTCAAGGTTTGTTGAAATTTTTCTAAACATTATCACTAGTTGGATTTTTTATTTTAGAGATGACTGTCTTTTCAAATCAATTTAACTTATATCAAGATGGATAGAATTTTTTGCAGACAGTAAGCATATAAGACCACTTTGTAGCTATATTAATCCATGAAAGCTACAACTTTCTACTGAAAATGCATGTTAAGTGATGACTGTCTTTTCAAATCAATTTAACTTATATCAAGATGGATAGAATTTTTGCAGACAGTAAGCATATAAGACCACTTTGTAGCTATGTTAATCCATGAAAGCTACAAGTTTCAACTGAAAATGCATGCCAAGTGCAATAATGAATATTATAGATAACTGCGTGGAGAATAATTGCTTACAACAAGTATAAAGATCTTCTAGCAGGATTTAAATCCAGGACCTCTAGACCCGAAGACAAATGTAAATTATCATCATACCTCCTCTCCGAAAATGCTTGACAGGAATATAGACGACTGGGACCAAGGCAAACTGTCTTCAGTGTAGTGACATATTTAATGTTAAGAGGCCCGCAGGCAGTGAGACCTTTGCAGTCACTAGATTTGGGGAAATACTTTAATTTCTAGAATAAAATGAATGTCACATATCTTACACAGATTCATTCTAAAAGTCCATATTAAGATATTTTTATTCAAATCACCTTACCCAGAATCAAGTATTACTTTCTTTGGTGAAGGTGACATTTTTATATAAAATTTCAATTAGATTAAAAGAAATCTTAAACCAATTACAAAATATTAAATAATATTATTTTATGTGATTGTAATTTTTTTTAGAACAAGACGTTTCCTGATACATGACCATGTATGTTTATGTTAAAGTAATAACACCCGTTCTTCAATCTGTTATCATTTGTTTAAAATTCATTGGCATAACATCCATAACACAGCAACGTGCATACTGGATTGTTTGAACATCAAACGAATCAAGGCTGCACATTCTGCCTGCAGCTGCAAAAAGAATCCCACCAGGGGCCCAGAAACTTTGTTTGCAGTAGAGAACTGTTGTACACGCAGTCAGGTTTGGGTGCAATGCTACACTGAATTTCACAGGAAATGTGCCGTAGCACCCATGGTTCACTTGTTCTATCTGATGCTCGCAGGTTTCACCGCAATGCATAGCCACAATAGTGTTGCGCTTTGTCCCTGCAATAATACTAGCAGTCGTTCGATAAGCGAAATACTCTTGAAAGCGGTGTTAAACCCCAAATCTCCTTACCTCAAAAGGAAGCCATGATTCCATTTAAATCATGTGAACATAATTACTTTTCATTACATACATGCCACACATTTGGACTCAGGAAAACTGATATTAATTGCACTGGGAGTGTCCTTGTTGAAGTCATTAATCAAATTAATTATAACGAACCTATCAGCAAAGTATGCAAGTAATTAATTCCCTGTAATTGATCTTATCAATAACTGTCAAGTAAGATTAATTCATTGTAATTAATTAGAGATTGTTTTAATGTCTTATGCTAATTACAACGACAACTGATATTCAAACAAACTAAAACAGATCTTGAGTACTAAATCTAATTATATTTCCCTACATAGAAAACAGTGACAAATATAAAACTTTCTCCTGCATAAAGGCCCTAATTAGTTCAACAAGTAAATGGTTTGATAGTCTTCATTATGATTAATACTTACTATCTCATTAACCTTTTCCATCTGCCAAAGGCATGCGGGAAAATATCTAAATGACATATTTCAGAAGTAATGGAGAGACGCCTTCAGTCCACTTGTGAATTTCTAGCTTCTTCAGAAAATCTACTTAAATCAATACAATAACATTGTCAAGCACTATGAACTTTTGAAGAATAGATGAAAGAAGTACAGACTGATGTTTCAAATTTTAGAAAGAGTGGGTCAACCCAAAATATTTACAACTTATGTTTCATATTTATCATATTCAAGGATGATGATCCAAGAAAGAAAATTCACTAATTCAAATGGTTTGAGGTGGGGCGATCTATTGTAGCAGCAAGTGTTCAACCTATAGACAATTCAAATCTATGCTAAACAACAAATCATATCTGACTCTTGATTTGCCTTTCATATTTCGTAGAATTCTAGCAGAATTTCGTTGTTCCAATTTTCCACTAGAAATAGAATTGGGTCTACGCAACAAAATCCCAAAGGAAGAAAGACTGTGCAAAAGATGTTAGAAAAATAACGTTCATGTCATCGAAGATGAGTTCCGTGTGTTACTTAAATGTCCCTCCTACGGTGAGATACGGAAAATCTACCTTGATACAACCTATATTCAATATCCAACTATAAACATTTTTAAAGTCTTATTACAATTAAATAAAAAAACTACTTTATGCAACTTAGGTAACTATCTTTTAAAGATACCTTAATGTAACGAATATAATGTTTAAATGAATGTAACTTAATGCATGCTGTGTATAAACATTCATGTTGAATTATATATTTTTGGCCAAAGTCCTTATACTGAATAAAATCTGTCTGTTTGTCTGTCTGATTTGGGGACTGACGCCACTTTCAAGAGTATTTCACTTACATTGTGGCTGCTAGTATTATTGCAGGGAGAAAACCCGAAACACCATTGTGGCTATGCATTGCGGTGAAACCTGTGAGCATCGGCTGGAACTAGCTAACCATGGGTGGCACTGCAGTGAACTTCAAATCCAATCTACTGCAGATAATGTTGCCGCGCCCCTGGCGCAATTCGAACCACGGACCTCTTGATCCGACAGCCGAACGCGCTAACCATTGCGCTACCCACGCCCCTCTAATGGTTTGAGATGTTTTCAATTATGATGGAGGTTTAGTAACAGCTGATATTACAAAGAATTATGTGTTCAACAACCTTATCATTTTTAGTTATTCTGGAATTTTCTGGAAAAATATCTTTTTTTTCTATAAGTAATAGAGATTAAAATACCACACTCTTAAAAGTCTTATAGGTTATTTATAATTGAATTATTTTATCACTTTAACTAATTGAATAACCGAATTCAATTATATAAGGAAGATGGCCTTCAACTCTTAATATCCTCTTAAAATAATAAAAGTCTTGTTTAAATAAACAGATCTTGCATGATTTCCATCTTAGAATGCAATTAATATAAAACTGCAGAAAGCATATACAAGTACCCATTTTATGCAAGGGTAACACCACTAGTTAGGAGTGAAAGCTAAGCTATGCACCAATATTTAAGACTAAGTGTTAAAAACACATGGTTTGATAGGCAGTCATATATTGTAATTTCATTGCCAAAATTATGCAACTGGAGAAATGTGAAAATACTTGATTATCTAATATAAATGCAACAACCTGCAATCACCACACTGAGAGTATGTAACAGAAGAAAAATGATGTCAGAACGTAGTCCCTCCCATTACATCATCATGACATATGTTCCTTCACATGATAATTCCTGACTTTTACCCTAAACGTACAATATATATATGCAATGCAACTTCAAAGAAAGTTATTCTTATTTCATAAGAGTTACAGTAATCCTGCCCATGGGCGGTCATTGTGTGAGGTCAGGTCCACATTCCAGCCAGGAGCTGTTATATAACAGTAACTACACCACCCAGGGGCTCCGAGCTGCATTAAGGTGCCCTCATACACTAGCTGTCAATCAACAGAGCACTGGTCCACTGATTATTAATGCTTGGGAAGTCAATCTGTGGGTTCCTTTTTTGTGTATTCATTTTGTGTATTCATTTTGTATATTCATTTTGTGTATTCATTTTGTGTTTTCATTTTATGCATTTATGTGTATTCATTATGTGTATTCGTTTTGTGTATGTGTATGTGTTATGTGTATGTGTATGTGTTATGTGTTATGTGTTATGTGTTATGTGTTATGTGTTATGTGTATGTGTTATGTGTATGTTTTATGTATATTCGTTATGAGTATTCTTACTGTGTATTTATGTGTATTTGTTATATGTATTAGTTGTGTATTCTTACTGTGTATTAGTTGTGTAGTCATTGTTGTTAATTCATTTTGTGTATTAATTTGCGTATTCATTTGTTTATTCATTTTGTGTAGTCATATTGTATATACAGTTTGTATATTTCTTCAAAGTGTTTATTCATTGTTTTCTTTGTATTCAATAAGTCAGTGTTTTCCTTTTAACTTTTTTTCTTTCTATGTATTCCTTTTGTGTAGAATTCTTGAACATGTTCATTCATTCTGTGTGCTTATTCATTCAATATGTAAGCATTCATTCTTTCTTTGTATTTCTTGTGTGTATTTTCATTCATTCAATGCATTTCTTGTGTGTTTCTCTTAATTTTGTTCATTCCTGCTATGAACATCCCTTTGAATATTCCTTTCCTGTACATTCACCTACTTTTTATTTTTATGTTCTTTCAGTGCATTCCTTATTGGTGTACTTGAGTGTACAGTTCTTCCATATGCTTATTCTGTGCATACCTGGTGTGAGTGTTCATACCATTCAGATAGACTTATATGCACAAAGATCACCTATTGTAAATAGCATATTTGGCGACTGACTAACAATAACTGAGGCAACCCTTCTGGGGACTCGGATGTTCTGTCCCAGAACACTAAAGTGATAGTCAGTTGCTAATATAGCCCAAATGAGTGTCACGTTACTGACGTTAGTAAGCTAAGATTCACCTTAGTAAACATTTTGTGCAAGGAATTTCTAGAAAATACTCCATCTGGTGATTTTTCTATCATTGTTTTTAAATCCATATACTAGAACATAAGAACTAAAAATGCAGAATGAACACAAATACTATATGCCTTTTGGATAACACTGTTCACATGAATCAAGCTCATTAAGCCAGTCACACTTCTTTTTATGGAATCTTAATTCAATGTAAAATTTATTTTAAGAACTCTATAAGAAACTATAATTGAACAATGTTTCTTTGCTTATTTTTTCAACATTTCTTACATAATACAGATTTGGTACTTTTACAAACTTTTATCAGGAATGCTATTTCAGTGCAACAAATAAAATCAATCAATCAATCAGAATGAAAATATAACAATGTGACTTTAATTTATGTAACATACAGTAACAGTTGATAATTGTTGTAATTTGTCACAGCTTTAAATTT
The DNA here is from genome assembly GCA_921293015.1 of Phorcus lineatus. NCBI lineage: Eukaryota > Metazoa > Mollusca > Gastropoda > Trochida > Trochidae > Phorcus > Phorcus lineatus. Next base: position 23,487,047 of record OV121091.1, read on the forward strand.
CTAGAAGTAAATAAAATATAAATTTTCGTTAAAAAAACAAAAGATACTTCTTTTTTAAAAAAAACATTAAGATTTTAACAATTGATTTAAAAGATAGGAATATTTTGAACTGCTCGGTGATGTGAGCCCCCTTGGAGGGTCTGATGTTATCTGTGTTTATTCTCCAGTTAGCCTCCCCCTACACCAATGTTTACACTCAAGCTACAAAAGTTTCAACTATTTGCTCCAAGGCGGAAGTGATAATGTTTGTAGTATGCATGGATACAGGAAAATTCTCTACCTCCTCCAAACGAATTGTCAGATAAGGTCCCCGTAAGAAGATTTACAATGCAAGAATTTCAGTTTATATACATAGCTTGACATGTACATTCCCGTTCCACACCAGTGCATTTCTGAATATGGCGATATACGATCTAGAAAGTAGGTCGGGACAACCCTCTTCTAAGATCATACCTTTTAAATCTAAAACTGACAATTTTACAAACTTTACACTTGTAGGATGTAAGATTACAAGGAAACTATCGATGTGCATCTAAACAACATCGGTATGCGGGAGGTTTTGGTCCCCACCCACTTTCCACATAACGCTGCAGACAGTATAACTGTAATTGGGCACTAACAAGTGGGTGACATCTACAACACACCTGCAATCAACACTCACCTGAGCAGGTAGATACTCCTCCCCATGCACTTCCCCCGAAACCAGAGTTATTCACTCCATACAGCTCACAGCGTACAATCCAATACGAAAAATATGTCCCTTCACTACGACATGGTAGAGTTCTAGGACAGGACACCGGCGCGCTAGTTTACAGGTTCACCTGTCTCGAAATCACAACACCCGGCCTAATTACACGTGCATCTCGACTTCAAAGGCACGTTTTACCTTTGAGAATGACACCTAATATCTCTCGTATTTGCTCACTTCGTGCATATATGACACTTGTGTTGGCGGTGTTGCCTGAAACTGTTATCGGAGGGGTGGGTGCGCCTGTCGGAACAGCCGTGTCGCTTGTCCTGTTAGCGGTATAGTGAGCGTCCCGCCAGGTAAGGTAGTCCAGGTAGGAAGACGCGCAGGTAACTGAGGTAAGGGGCACTGTCTACCTGTCTACCTGGATAAATAACGCCCTGGGCTGAATATCACCTCGGCCACTGAAACTATGCGTCTTGAACGGGTATGCGAAAGTGACAGCCTTCTCAATTAGAAGTCATTAACTTTTCGTTAACGTTTCTAAGTCATTGAATCGAATCTTGCATATTTTGCTTCCTAGTTATGATAGCTTCTACATGCCTTGTTCATTTCAAATGTAACAGAGAAAAGAGTTTTTATTTGTTCATGGACGGATTGACACACCAACTAAAAAAAAAATTTTATATAATAACCGAATATAATATTATAAATGCAACAATTACATTTATGTACAATAAGGGAATAGCCCTTCGAGTTTTGTTGCTACAAAATACTCTGTCTATGTTGGATTATGACATGTTTACGTTGTCTTTATATTTTGTAGACAATATTATTCATAATTTATCCTTTTCCACGGGCCTGAGACTTAATGAACACTGAGAATCATAATAGCACTAAACACTAATACTAAACTAATAACTTGGAATCGGATATTCTTATTTTCTTCATATTATTCCTCAGATTTACAAGAACAATGAATTGCGTGTTTGAGCGATGTTAATTTTATTTTCTGAATATGAATTCCATCATTTATACTTTGAGTCCATATAGACTTGACTTGCAAAGTATGAATCATATACTAGTATGCTGTTAAATGCAAGTGTATGCTAGACCTGCTGCATACCTTGCTAAATATGACATTTTTAAAACATTTTTTTACAATTTAAATGGCACATACTTCTAATATACATGAACATACTGTTCCTGGATTGTCTACAAGGAAATACGGTAATAACATATCGCTAAAAGATCCATGTACCGTTTTGAAGCCCTACACCTACAAGTTTGCCGACACTTTGTCTACTGGGGACGTGATTAGAAAACTAAGTAGTGGGTTGGTGTCTTGTCTCCGACAAGTGCTTATTGTGACTTGTTACTTACTCATATAGATAGCGGGAGTGCACACACCTATACTACCTGTTTAACTGATCCCTTAATCAGCAATATGGACGCGTCAATTTACATGACCTAATGTTAAAGCCGTTGACCTGGATTTATGTACGCTGGACAATTCGCATCTTTATCTCCAATAACAACATTTCTCTATCTGATTACAAGTCCAGGGCTTTTTCGAAGTTACGAACCGTTATTCTTGAAATATAATTTATCTATACTTGCGCTTTTCAAGGAATAGCATTTCCTCGTGATACTATTCACTATACGAACAAAATCTTTAATACTTTAATAACATAAGGCCTTTGACTAATCCATTTTAATACGGAGTATGAGATGAGGTTGATGAACTTAGAGGGAGTCTGGCTTATCAGCTACGGTCTGCCATGTTGTATTTTCACCCCAAATCTCAACGAATTTTAATCGTGGAAATTTCCGTCGAAACTTTATCAATATTGATATAGAGATGTCGTAATAACTCACACCTTTTGGTTCAACATAAAAGTGTAAATAATTCATCAATAATGTTTCAAAACTATGCAAAAGAACCTTAGAAAAATCTGCAGAACGTCGCATTTACACCTGCCTTGTCCTCAATATTTTACGTCCGCTTCACCACTGATTGCATCATATGATTTGATTTGTTTCTTCAGTAAAGTTGTCAACGATAACGAAACATACAACAACATTGTGTAGGTATCATATACTGCTAGTTTCAAGTATGTTTAAGGGAAATGTTAACTACATGCAAGCCAAGTATTCACTGATATTTCACAAACACTCGATAACTGCTGTATTAAAAACCTCCTTGTTCAGCAGAAACATATGTATACAGAGAATCTCACGCAAGTGTCTTCTGATATCTATATATCAACACGAGTTGATAAAAGTTACGAATATACGAGGCTTGCCGAGTATATTTTTACTTTTATCAACGAGTGTTGATATATTTGATATCAGAAGACACTAGGGTGAGATTTTATTTATCATTCAAAATCATTTTTCATTTCGATTATTTGAAAAAATTATATTTCTGAACACTGCACTACTCTAAAACTCTCAGTGCAGTGATGTCACAGTATTGTGACGTCATCATGTTAATGACGTCATAGCATTGTGATGTCATTACTTGATGATGAAAAACAATTGTGATGTCATGAACTTGACTGTAACAGGGCATTGTTCAAAATCTACTGTCGAAACAATATCGATCTCCTAGGAGATATCGCTTGATCTTCCACAAGCGATATCTCCTGTGGAACACAGTTTTGGATGATAAATGACTTTCCTCACACTTGTTTACACTTGTGTGCGTAAGGTCCTTTTAGCAAAACGTGAGTACAAATAAATTCCAAACATTGTTTTAAAGGGGCAGTATCACGTTTATTTCACTAATAAACATTCGTTTATTCCAAATGTATTCACCTTTGAGTCATTGAGAAAATAATCAAGTATCAATCAAAAAACCACTTGTAGCCATTTTTATGTGAACTCGTTTAATCATTTGGAAATTGACCAATAATGGTACGTTCGTTTTCACACTACTTCATGCGATTAAAAACATTGTTTTACAGTCGGAAACATTTTAAATTTTGTTACCGAGATTAGTTTATTTATCTGTAAAACATGATACTGTCCTTTTTTACCTGTTCATTAATATGGGTAAAGAACTTGATGTAGCATTTGAAAAGTTAGCATACATCTTCCGACGATGACTTCCACTCAAAGAAAAACTGAATCAAGGTGTGTTTAATCAAATAAACTGTAAGGTTAAAATGTGTTCTGGGTTGGCTAGCAGATTTAGTGATTGTAATGTATATATAACATCCACGAAGAATGATTGTTTGTTCACCTTTGTAGGCGACACATGTCTTTGCAAGTCTTCTTGTGTTTTAAATTATCAACGGGGCTCAGAGTATGTTGTTGGGTTCAACTTTATAAATGGCGTTAATTGATCGAGAAGTAGTGGTTGTGTCATAAAATTAACAACTCAATGCTTATAATTTTTGTATCAAGATAATAAACAGGTTAAAGTCGTTTTTCATTTAAAATTGAAAAAGGAGAATATCATAATGCTGACATTCAAGAGATAAAGATGTTTCCTTAAAAAGGCGATTTGAACTAAATTTCAGCATTATCTTGGCTCTTATTCAAGCCTTATTATTTTTTTAAAAACTTGTTCTGTGTTACTAAAACGAATGAGATAGTCCTGAAATCTTAAGTTACCCGACACATTGATCTCGTGGAAGATTTTATCTTACAGTTGTTCCTGTTACGTTATAGTCATGGTCTTTTTCGAATGATGACATTGACATAATTATGTTTATGATGAGAAACGAAATATATTCTGGATAAAAAAAGATTTGAAAATAATCCATGTTTCGGAGTATAACTATCGTGCTCACTCCTTCAGAATATAAGTGATAGCGTCGATCGATGATGAATTAGATAAATTAGAATGTAGCCATCGACAGTTTGTGGTATATCAGTGATTACTTTTAACACGCAAACATTTCTCTCAGTTGTCATTAGTTAAAATTTAACAATACGAACATTTTGTTCCGCCTTGATTACATAATTAATATTTATACTATATATTAATTATTGAAATTACTATCTGCATCAATCATTTTAACTGATGGATTTAACTAAACACATTATTAGCTATTAATATTCATCTGTTAGCAGTCGTATTGCACTTTTACTATTCAAAGCGGCCTACAAATCATTATGAAATGGCATCTCAAAATACCGTTACCGTATGTGGAACCGTATGAGGCCTAGATTTTCGAAGCTCTCTCTGCACTAATATGAATCAACCATTAACATGGCTTACGACGTTTTTAGCACTAAGAGATCTTTGAAAGTCTAGTCCCAGTCTAAGACCCCCTTGAAAAAAGGAGCTAGATGTCAGGTCTTCATCGACGTTTGTTACCAAACAATAGTTGTCTACTATACTACTCCGTGTTTTAATGCGCTTTCATTATCGATCATGTGGGTGGATATAACACATGGATACTCAATGTCATAACGAATCACATTATTGTAACCTAAGACGTGTCACTATACATGCAGTTTGTGGCAAAATCGTAATATTTTACGGGCGCTTTGTTCGAATTCGGTTGCTCGGTATTTGGAAATCATGATACACTTGATCTTTTAATTGATAAACGAGTGCTTACAGGATCGATATCTGGTCAAATGCACAACAACAATACACTTTTTTACACTTTCTCAGAGTATTTGCTGTTGTCTTGTGTGTACATAGTTGTTTGAACCTTTTTTTTTTTAAATATCAAAGCTTTTAACTTAGCATGTTAATAAACCCTGACCTCAATAATGCAATAATACGAAAACGGGGGTGAAAATTGGCTACTCGGCAGTGCAATGGCAATATTGCACTGCTGAAATTATCAAATTTGATTACACTTTATTCTCATGATGTTATGTGTTTATTGAACTTGTTGAATGCAAGATCTCCAACATGCTGCATATAATACATCCTGATGGTGGAATGGTAAGGTGGAATGATGGAATGTATACCCAGCAGGCAATCTGACGTTGTATCAACGTTGAAACGACGTCGTTTAGCAACGTTGAAATAACGTTGAAATTTGATGGGATTTGAAATTTGCGGCGACGTCGAAATCTTAAGTGATTTCAACGTCGGTTCAATGTTTAAGCCAAGACGTTGTAATGACGTTGAAAAAACGTCATTTCGACGTCCAGTCTTGTTGATCAATCAGGTTGTGTTTATTGTAATTATCTGTGAGGCTACACTTTCAACTTCAGCTCTTTCATATTTGGGTTTCCCGAAAGAAGGAATGATGTCATTAATCTACTTATGACAATTGTGAAATTTACAATATTTAGAATAAAATCATACACATGTAGCCCTGGATTTGATAAAATTTGAACTGAAATAAATAAGATTTACAATATCGAGAAAACACATGCCATCTCATCTTGTAACTATACTAAGTTTGTTGGGTTCTGGTCCGACTGTCACCATTTATTTGATTGAAACTATGTGATAATGTAATGTATGTATAATGTATGTATGCCCATGTCGCTATATAATAGCCCTTTATGTATTGGGTTTTTTACGTTGTCAATATGAATCCCAATGACCTGATAATACCTTGTTGAAAATTGAAGTGATGATGTTGTACCGCAAAAACTTGAATAAAAAAACAAAAAAAAAAACTTTATTCAAATGGAAAATTTATGTTGTCAGTTGTGAACATAACTGAAAAAATAAAAACTGTTGAGAAATACCATATACCTTGTTTATTCTAATTAGATATAGGACAGAGTTACTTCCCTTTATTGTAAAATTGAAAGAAATTAACTTTTATTTATCTAATTCCAATATCAATAACACTTTTAAATGTCAATGATAGCTGTTTGTTTTTGCAATTTTTACTTCATTCATTAAAACAAACCGTAACATATATGATGTTATTAATAATAATGAAATGTTATAAAAGTAATCACTTGTCAGTTTTAAGTTGTTCTGATGACGTTGAAACAACGTCAAAACACCAACCGAATTTGAACGTCAGGGAACTAACGTTGTTTCGACGTCGAAAATTGGTTGATCGACTCCTGACCTGAATTCAGTCAAATTTCGACTTTGAAGTGACGTCAGATGCCTGATGGGTACATTCAAAAGGGTTGTCGTTAATAACATTGTACACATGTGTATCACTATTATATCCACCTCTGTAAGAGACTTAAGTGCAGTAGCTTTGGAGTTTTCAGTCTCATCACCTCTCCGGCCAATTTTTGAAAAGTAGAATAAAAATATCCAAGAAAAAGTCTTGGAAAAAGTTGTATTTTGTCAATGTGATTATTCTCTGGTAATGAGTCGTAAATGGATGAAAACCATGAAGGGATCATATTGTGTTAAGAGTCAGTGTATGAAACAAGGCCTTGTATCCTGATAACTTTTGGGCCTGACTGTTAACTTTTGGAAGCTTTTCTTTGCCCCAAAATTGACTAAATCATTCTCTTGGGCTGGCCAAGACTTCTCAATCTGATTTCATACACTGGCAGAGTTGAGTGAGTTTTATGTTTCTTATTTTATGGTTTCCAATAGTTTGTTCTATGCATGGCAATGGCATGTTACCAAAACTGTGATGCCTAAAGAAAGTACTTCTCATGACCTATGGATTGATATGGAAAAAGTAATTTTGTAGTCAATGTTTAAAAACAAAAAGAAAAGAAAAGACTGCTGATTGAATGTTAGCAATACCTTCAGATACAAAGAATGTTACTTCTTTATATAACATGTGTGTCAGTAACTCTGGTGTCTCTTTTAACTGCATAGTGTGGAACAAAACCACATTCCAGACCCTTAAATTTTTGTAGGGATTAAACAGATAATCTGGGCAGACTGACCAAAAGCCCCTTAGACTATAGATTAACTAGAATGACTGATTCACAGGAGAGGGCTTTCTACTTGTTTACATTTTACAACACTTTCAAGCTTTGTGAAAATAAATCCTTGGCAAAATTAGTAAGTAGGAAAAAGAAGGTGCCTTGGTTTTTGTATTAGGCTTGTTAACATTCCTAGTTAGTGATTCCTAAAACCTTAATTATACTCTGTATTCACCTATAATCATGTACCAAATGCTGGATACACTGGAATAAATTTGACATAAACCTTATTCCTCAACAAACAACCCTTAACACAAAATTAGATTTAGAGGGAACTCCTCCAACTTTATGCATGCATTCAATGTTTGAGTTCACAATATTGCAAGATGTTAATGCACCGTTTGAACAACTCCATGAGGACATGTCACACTCACATCACAGAACAACAGTATTGCACTCTAGGGAGCAACCCTCACGACACTTAACAAGACGCAGTTGTGTAGAGGTCCATTAACTCTCCACAACAATTCATATGACACATAACAAGCAGTTGTGTAGAGGTCCATTAACTCTCCACAACAATTCACATGACACATAACACAACATGCACTTGTGTGGAGGTCCATTTACCCTCAGTCTCAGTCATATCACAGATTTGTAGGCAAAGTCCTTCACATGTACTGCCGCCTGCACAGTATGTCTTCATAAACTACAGTGGTCAAGTAGTCAAGTTTGATCGGTGTGAGGACCTGACTTCATGGGTCCACAGACTTATGGTACTGGTACCTATCAAGAGTCTACTGAGTGTTCTTGCAAGTACCTTTCATGCAAATTTCACACCCAAATTCACATATATTTGCTCCCAAACAGCAAATGACTTTTTCTCAGAATGACAGTAGATGTCACCATATTCAACTGTACACTCCATATTACAGGATAACTCCAATGACCGGACCACTTTAACGTACACAGCATAAACAGAACTTCTGTGTTTTTCTCACTGACCGCTGATAACATGCATGAGGTTCATAGAAATCCATATACATCTCCACTGGATAAAGACAATTTCCATCAAGTATCCACTGAGATGTGATCAACAAACAATTTAATCCATAGTTAGGGATGTTAAGCACTGATGAATCTCCACAAGCATATTCCACTGAATGAACAGGGCTTGGCATGAGTATCCATGGCTCAGATGTGAGATCATAAGGAAATCCTTAAACTGTTCACACAGATACATGGGTCCCCTCACGTGACGAAGAGGCTGAAGAAAAACAATGCGGCAAGATGGGCAGGAAGAGACGTTGGTTGCGAGGCTGCACTGGCGAGTAGTGAGACGGATAGCTGCAGCGCTGTGTTGTTATCAACAGCAACATCCTCGTTACAGTATGAACTGGTGCAGCAGGACACACACTCCTGAAACATGGAAACATTGAGGGATTTAAGGAGAGCCTCAAATATCTTCAAATAAGTTTTAGCTTAGAAAATATATTTAAAAAACTTCCACATAAACAATGTGAATTCTAATATTAAGTGAATAATTATTCAAGTGTGTATTTTTAATGATAGTTGGAGAGCTTACACCTAGATAAGTTTTTTGTATTAATAAAAAAATAGACCAATGAAACTCTTGTATCAACTAAATTGAACACAAATACTTTAATGGTGATTGAAAGTCTTTCAGATGGCAGGCAGTAAAAAGAGTTTGTAATTAGGTCTTCCTGCATATAGCTGAACAACACTAGCTTAAAAACGAATATATAGAAGAAAAAAATGCATGGACACTTTGCCAACTTTTACCAAAATATTTTTCTTTTCAGCGGGTGAAATGTTAATCTTCCATTTCAGGTTACTCAATTGAAGGTGAATTTGACTAACATGCCTATACTGACCGTGATAGGCGAGTCTGAGTTCTCCCAGCACCCGACGTGCTGGCGGCGGCACAGTGCTGGGGCAACACACTCCTTGTGTACCAGCACACTCTCCCCAGACTCGCGCTCAAACTGGTGCACAGTCCGACAGATACTCTCATCTACCGATATGAAAGAACATACATATAATATTGGCTTTTTAATTATAGACAAAATAACATTAAATAAATTTTCACTAAAAAAACAATAGAAAACTAAGAACTATTTTAGAAATATTTCCAACTGTAATGATTATATTAGGAATAAAAGACTATTATAGAATAAGCTGTATCTATTTCTATTAAAAACATCACAATAGTATCAATTTAAATCTATTATAGATACATATATCATTTTCAATTGGTGGTTAAATAACTGAGTTTATGTATTTGACCCTGATGTGGGTAACATGCTACATGAATATTCTTCATACTAAGGTAATAGGGAATACTACAAATGGTTGAAAGTAACGGGGCTGCTCCATGGTTGGTATTCATTGCTTGGAATAAACAGTGTAGGAGATGGTTAAAAGTTAATTTGATGTTACTTATTTGGTACTCATCAAAAAGGTTCATATGGTGATTTACTAAGTGCATTCTACATAAGATTTGTACTTCTAGTGCGACCTACCAGTTGGACAGCGGATCTCTGGGGCCCAGTCATTGCACTCCCCGTTACTGGTCTTGTTGGGACATGTCCAGCATGTGATGGCTGCAGAACAGAGATGGTTTTTCTTTATACAGGTTATTGTTCATGGTCAGTGAACATGGTTGATTTGCCATTAATTCAGTAAAATATTTATACAGCTTTTAATGTACTTGTATCTCTCCTGTTATTGCTGTTATTTTGATATTGAACAAGCAATTGTGGGTTAATGGTCTCAAAAGAGACATCCAACTTATGAATAATTTAAGAGGGGGAGTCCCGTCAAAACACAGGTAGAACACTTGTATAAATTTCAACATTTTATTTGTGATGTTTTGGGGGTTGTTGAACCCCCTTCATCAAGTGTTCTACCTGTGTTTTGACGGTACCACCCCCCCCTTAAATTATTCTAACTCCCTTGTACCGTTATGAATCATTCCTTTGATCCATAGCTATTGCACTTTTTAATTTTTTTTAACTTGAACATAAGTGGGCCCTCCCTACCCTAGTATCAACTTGTGAGTCTGACTACTGTGGTATATACAGTCCCAGAAAATACATACATTTTGCCATTGCTGACAGTATGATCTCAAATATAATAACGCAAAAATATTTTCATTCAACTGATTATAACAGTACTTACAGCTGGAATGTTGAGTTGTTTCGACAACAAGGTTCTTCCCAACTGTACCTCCCAGCGACAGTGTAAGCACCAGGAGTACCGACCACACCGACACCCACTTATACTGCATGGACTGCATCATCAGCATCATCATCATCAACTCTCCTCACTGCTGACACTTTCTTTTGGAGCAAGATCTGCAACCACAAACATTGACTTGACTTATGGATTTTACACATATCATCATCTGAAGATCTGAAAACATGATTTATAGAAAGTACAGGTTGTCACTGTGGTGCTGCTTTTATGCAGTTAGAACAATCAACACTGCCATTAATAAAACAACCTCTCATCTTATCAATTTTGGACAAATCCAACCAAAAACTAAGAAGTTTGGCCTCGTGAGCACTACATACTGGCCATCACAGGGTGAAACAGGTCTCCCCAGTCACGAAAACCTACACCTCTCGTATAAACCAGAGCCTCAGGGCAAGGACTGATGCCGAAGAACAGAGATGAGGAGAGTCCATGGCTGACTGGAGCCAGCTCAGGATGAGTCACCACTGTCGGTGTCCGTGCAGTGTGTGTGTGCTGTGCTCTGCAGTGTCCTGAAGCGTGCTTGTGCTCATTGGTGCCTATTGATCTGTCCAATCAGAGACAGAGCAGGAACCACCTGTCATGGAAAGCTCCTGGTGCCATATTCACTGCTGCAGTGGCAGTTAAGAAGCTTTTGTGTACATGGTAATTCAGTATAAGATTGTGACGTTAAAGATCCCTGTACCATTTACAACCACTCTGTAAAACAGTATGAGTATGTGTACCAATCCATGAAAATCCCTGAATAAATCAGTAGGCTATCAATAAATATCTTCCACTTTTAGTCTGTTGTGGGTGAATATACAGTGTTAATGTCCAGGATATTTGAACAACGATATCCAATTGAGAGTCAGCACACTGAGATAAAGGGATATCCATCTTGACCATCCTAGAAGTGTAGACTAAGTTTAAGTATATGAAACGATTTAAAAGAATTAATGCAAAATGTTTTTTGATATTTGTATATAGTATCAAAAGCAACACAGTCAGAGAAGGACTAGAAGCGCTTTTAATCTCTATTATTAACCCTTCCGTGGAGTAATATTTCAAACATTTTGTCATTCAGCAGCCATGTTTAATTTTTATCATTAGTTGAATTGACAGTAATTGGACTTTTTCTCATTATTTGACTTCTCCAATGTCATTTTCATGTAAAGAGATTCAGTCGAAGAGGTAATTTATGTTTTTCAAAAAAAGGAGGGAAAAAAGGTTCTTTCTCTTTGTGAGGAAATTACTACCAATTAAGAATGAGTTGAAGTTATAGGTGTAGAATTAACTAAATACCATTAATCTTATAGTAAAGTCAGGATAGGGCATCAGATATTGCCTCTAACTTACCTATACAGAGTCTCAAATGATTGTGGCCAAGTTTTGGATCATTTCTGATTTATATAGATATGTCTGACAACAAATAGATTGTTTCGCAATTTCAGTAGTGAGAAGTAGCTGTGTATTTGGTAATTAAGTGATCTAGACAATGTTGTAATTGCTAACTAGGAGAGACATGTTTTGATTGGTTATCTCCAGTGAGACGTGTTTTGATTGGGTTCAAACAAAACCAATGGAGAAGAAACTAAGCTGGATTAAAAGACAATGTTATGATAGGACAAAGGTAGAGACAATGGGATCTGGAGCCAATGAGAACAAAGTGATTACAGTCTTAGAGCAATCAATGTGAACAGATTGGATTTCTTAGCAATTATAGTGACATCCATCTTACTTTCATATTTACTTTCATTCCATATATTACATGTAATAATGACCTTCCTCTTGGTCACATTAGCAGGCATGAACAATAAACTAAATATTGTTTTCAATTTGGACAAAATTCTACCACTTTTGGGTAAAATGGACCACCATTTATGAATTAATTTTCAATTTTTAAAACATTTGTTTTCAACATTTCTTCAAGATATCACCTTTAGACATTGGCTATCCTTTGAAATCTTGGTATTAAAGATAAAAACACCAAAAAAGAATTTTTTAAATGTTTCTGCCAAACATACATTTGTCAAATGTAATGTTTCTGAAGTAGGATATTGGTACAATAGCCAGGACTAGTGGACTCAACACATATTGTAAAACTTTATATTTATATTTATAAATTAGTGTTTGTTCTATAATCATGTTCATTTTGATTTATTTTTATTCAACATGAAATATATGATTTATATTCATTCAAAATGACAATATTCAACATACACCCCAGAGTTCACAGGATTTGCACAACAAGGATGTGTAGAATTGTTCTTTTGTGGAACCATAGCCTATTGGTGGATCCAGAAGGGATCTCCCAAGAGAGGTCCAAATATAGTAAATGTTGAGAGTCTTAATTCTCACACAAGGTAAAAATATACAAGAAAGTATGGGGTATGAAACCTTCATTTAGTAAATTAGCTAATTTGCTTGTGGACACACATTCGTTGATCAAAAGTAATAATTTTTACAGATCTTCTTGTGACACACACTTCAAAACCCTCCCAAACAAAAATCCCATAATTGAGATCCACCTAACAGATGGATGGATGGATACAACAGGACTCTCATACCATAATTATTGCGTTAATCATTTTTCAGTAGATTTCAAAATAAGTAAATTTCAAAGTTATGTAGGATCATGCCTATCCCCTTGTCAACCCTGTCTTATCAATGTCTCTAACAGACAATGTCTCTCCCATGCCCTCAGGGTGTCAATCAAAGCTACCCATGCTAATTGTCCCGAGGAAGATGGTATTGTTCCCTTGCTTTGGGGTAGAATTACCTCGTAGGCTCTGAAAGGTGTTAGGAAAACATGCTAATTAGATCGCTCTTGGGCAAACACACTTCTACAAGGTAATAAAGATAAGAGAAGACATATAAAGCTATTTACAGCAATTGAATGTTTAACCCGGATTTTGTGCTCACTCAGTATTGTCTGCTCACGCTGATCTACCATGTTGAAGTGAACGTGATTTTCTTCCAAAGAGTTGCATGAACAAACTCTGCTCAGATATATGAAGACTTCTTGCAAATAATGTTAAGTTACACAACATTCCTCTTTAGCTGAACGGACCAATTAGATTTGAATATAATGTGATATATATCATGTAAATAATGATATTTTCATACCCATCAAATCTCCACAATTGTCCTCCAAAGCATGCTCAGGGCTTCATAATAGGACAAACGGTCGAATATTACATATAATTCTAGGGAGAATTGTGGCAGGGTGAAATAAAAGCATTCCTACTGGCTTTGGCTGAATCGGTAGAGTGTAGGACTCTCACCCGGAGGTCCCGGGTTCGATTCCCGCAGGAGGTGATCTCACAATCACTCCTGTTACAGAATGCATCTGTGGTTATGATTTCAGACTTTCATTTAGTATCAATTTGCCTTTATGAACATTCTGAATAAAATATTCTTTAACGCATGAATATAATTGCACTCGATCAAAAATACTCATTAAGTATCTATCAGTTTTATTTGAATAACTTTCAGCAGGATTGAAAAAAAAGTAAGTGATTTAAGATATATCTGTGAATTTAAAACAATGTATCAATATGAAAACAAATTGAAGCATTTGTCATCAAATATTATTGAACATGATGCAACAATGTATAACAAAGTTAATCATAAAAAAGTTTGTGCTTACATGCTATTTTGTTACACAATGTTGATTAAAATTACACAAATCAACATAATGTTCTTGTATCACCCTCACTTTTGCCCCCATAGCAAAGATTACAAAGACAAAAATCCTATATCTTATGTTTTAAGTGTGCCAATGTATGTCCCATGATAACATTATTGTTAAATGAAGAGTGGCTATAATTCTGTATTGTGTAACTGCAGCGGCAGACCACAAGTGCTCTACATCTAGAGCTGACAGAAAGTCCTCTCTATAGATCGTTCATTCAGTCAACATTGCCTCATTCTAACAACACTGCAACAGCAGCCTGTATAGGATCGTTCCGTCTGCAAACAAATCAGTGTCAACTTTAGCCTCATTACAACAGGGATAAGAAGAGATGCTAATCCCTGATTGCATGCAATGAGGCGGACAATACAGTGGACAGGTAAATCACACCTGTGTAGTGGCTCACCTGTGTAGTGCATCACCTGTGAGCAGGACCCAGGGCATCTTGCCTCTGGCTAGCAACAACAGCACATGGCTACCCTGTCACTTACCCTTACATATTCATTCAAATCAAGTATATAAATATATTGAAAAGCAGTAATATCTATTTCTTGGCTAAATCCTGAAGTAATAGACTTCTATTGGTTGTTCTTTTATCTTGAATAATCCAATTTTGCAAAGGTTCAGATGACACAACAAGAATATCAGAGCACAAACTGATGAATCATAAAATTTTTCCAACGCCTAGATTTTAAAACACTCAGTCATAATTAATGGTAAGTTAGTTAGGTATAATTAACAAACATGAATGAGTTAAAACATAAGTTAAAAGCTTTGCCATGTTTGATTCAAAGCTACTAATAAACTGTATAGAATGTATACTGACCTATACCATGCAGAAAATTCACTGAATGAGTATTTATCATCCAGTCTGTTGGTACTCGGAATAGACACAACCTTGGTACATAAAGGGAATCTTGTAAGCTAGCATCTGCTAAGTGGAGACAACTATCCTACTTCACTGATCATAAAGCGGGTTTGTGACCCCGACCACACTGTGTCAACACACCTATCACTACCCTGTCCGAGCTTCTCATAATCTTTATGGTGTAATTATACCCTGTTTAAGCTGTTAGCAAAATTCAAACACCAAGCACAGTGAGAGCCAACAAGATGTTTTTGAATTACTGTTGACAGTAAATAGGATTTATTCTCTTTCATCATACCAGCTTTTAAATATCTCTCTCTCACATATTTTAGCCTGTTTGCTAATCCTTTTTCCTTATAGTATTTATCCTAATTTCATTTGAATTAACATAGTGTTTTAATAAAAAAATCTCTCATTAAGATATTTTTAAAAATTGGCAAGAATACTGCAAGACTGCAGAAGAAAGTAGCCAAGAGTTGACAGAGGCCTAAGTATTTCTGCAAATACGAAACCATTATTGAAACCGTTAACCCTCATATTACACGTCCATCATTACCATTTTGTTCACCAATTTAATCCACGAGTTGTATTCAAATAGGCTAGTTCTCTATTAGCCTTCCCACTTCCTTATGTGAAATGCAAGTTTAACAACTTCATAACAACAGTTCTTATGAAGTTTCCAAGTCATTTAGTTTTCAAATTATGCTCTGTAAATGATTTTTCACGGACCTTTGAAGCGCTATGTGGCCCTATATCTAACATAGCAGGAATGAATAATGTACAATTTTGATAATTCTACGCCAGATACTCTGGACAAATCCCAGACTCAACCCATTAATATTATTACCTCCCTTTGCTTTAAAGAAAGTGAGAACAACAAAATTATTCCAGCAAGATACTCCTATTATAAGATATATGTCCAACCTACCAGCTTTTGACATTTCTCCATGAAAGCAGAGCAAGGACTAACAGCTGCAGGAGAAAAGGGAGTATAGACAGAAGTGATTGACAGAAAAGAAATTGAGAACATTTATAAAATAATTCTAGTGTAAGATATGTATGTCTGACCTATCTCATAACCAGCAATTGACATATCTCCATAAACCCTGGACAAACAGCTCACGGTGCTAGGGACTTCAAACAAAACAAAATTCTAGACACTGGCAGTGACAGCCAGTTTCCTCATTGAAACACAAATCTTCTTGATCCCTCGGACAAAACCTTGATAGAGAGTGTCCCCGACAGTGATCCACCAATTTCATTTTTAAGAAAACATGCATAAACCATTAGTGGGTAACTTAACACTGGTGGGGATTATGGTAGGATTTCCTCGATTCTAAGCATGAATATTCAAACCTGGGAGAAACACTGAAACTTGACATGATGTCCCCTATCAGTTACACACAACAATAGGACGGGGTACTGCATTTTGTCAACATTAACCTACACAAGCATACCACACTGGATAAAGTCCTCAAATTTGCAGCATGACGACTTAGTCGTTTTGATATTAAAATCAATCAGAAGTTGTTTATTTCAGTATGACCCCTAGATCGATAGATGGATTGTTGTTAAGGTTTTGTTAGGGATGAGTATCAGTTACACATAACAATTGGATGGGATATTGCATGCCTTTGTCAACATTAATTCATTCATGCATTCCTCTCTAGATACAGTCCTCAACTGTGAAGCTTAATGGTGATATATAATTGGAATCAATAAGAAGTTCTTAACTTTGGCATGACCA
Organism: Phorcus lineatus; assembly: GCA_921293015.1. NCBI lineage: Eukaryota > Metazoa > Mollusca > Gastropoda > Trochida > Trochidae > Phorcus > Phorcus lineatus. The sequence continues at coordinate 23,504,079 of OV121091.1, forward strand.
TTTCTAAAGGACTCCACTTTGTTAAAAATGAAAGTCACTTTCTTCAATCTAAAATATTTTTACTAATGACCTGCATGATGTCCCTTATCATATAGTACAGTTACTGACTACAGTTCAACAGATTACTGGATTTTGTCAACATTATTTGACACAGTTTGAATCAATATTAACTTTTTCAATTTGGCAAAGTTAATTGGAAAAGAAAAGCAGTGACATGAAGGTTTTGTTGAGGATTGAATTTCTAATTTTTGACTTACACATATTCTTATCTATTAATTCAAATTGGTGAATATCCTTCTTTAATTGTGTGTCTTTAGTTTAATTCACATTCCTAATTCATACTTTATTCAAATAACTTAAACATAATCCCAGTTCATGCCATTCAATAATTGTTAATAACTGAATATGAAATGGCTTTTAGATGTACAGTACAGTAAATGAATGGACTATATATAGATATCGATTATTTTTGCCATGTACAATGTTTTTTAGACTATGTAGACGATAACCTATGGTTTGCATTTAATAACAGGAGGTGCATTTTTTAATCCATTGCAAATCCAAATTCTCATGAAATCCAAATCATCATTAAAGATTGAGGGGAACTTATCCTTTAACTTTTTAAGTTGAGGGCAACGTAACCTTTATTACACTAAAGCACGGTAGGAAGTGATAACATGAATAAAACAAAAATATATTTTCAAAAATTTCAAAGCTTGTGTAGACTAAAGCTTCTGTTTCATGACGGGTTTCCAAAACCAGATTTAGAAACATATTGTTTAGCTTTTAAATGTATTTCTAGAGTCAAAAACATTCAAGAATTGAAGAAATATGAAATGTTTGTTCAACTTCGCGGAAGTTTTTCAAAACATTTAACCAAGTCACAATGATAAGGCTTGAACAAGTCCAGATACGGCATGTTTCACAAAGACCTAAGACCAAATCACAGCATGTCGAAAGGGTTGGTTTACAACTCACCGTACATGAAATTTCCTGGTCATTGAGTATGCACCACTAAGAACATATGACATCATATCGGCAAACACCTGCATAATCCATTAATAAACTGAATGCCAAGCCAGTGACACATGTATATCCTTCCCCACAACAAAAGCTGAAACGGCTTGATATATTCAGCCGTCTCTCACAACTATTAAGGGTGGCTAATTTCCCGGGAGAAATGTACCACACTATAATAGGGTAAGTGAGCCTACCTTATTGAAGGGCTGTTAGTGCTGTGTAGGGGTAATGAGATCGGGCTTGGTTATTGGGCTAATGCTTGCCAATAACTGACCCGATTGCTCGATTAGTTGACTGTCACCAGTATTGTAAACCGGTGATTGATTTGACAGCAGGTCAGATAACGTCAAAACACGTTCACTTGCAGTTCACTCCACACTTACACAGCACATTAAAACAGCAGATACTATCTGGTTTATGCAACGCCATGGCTTGCTCCATATTTGAGATAAGGCTTCAGACTGAGTACTATCAGGCTAAAGCATACCATGGTTTCATGACCAATGGTCAATATGACATATGTAATGTAATGTAAGTTGAAAAGTTGTAAAGCATCAAACTGCCATGAAACAAAATTGAAGAACTATTCCAAGAGAAAGAGCTAGTGCTACGAAAATGATAAGAAATTTATAGATGAACAACCTCTTTATCGTCACTATAGTCTGGTTTTGTACTATCTTTGTACATGCATGCATAAACATGGTATATCTTTATGAAATGTCCCTTGTGAAAAGTATTCACAACAGTGATGTATTCAAGAATTTTTCATTGGGACATGCACAATCTAAAAAGAGAGGGGGCGGTGGAGGGGCACCATAAAATGTGGAGGGTCCTCCCCTCTCAAACCCACTGCCGAATTGATCCCATCATAAAACTTATTTTATTATTTTATAGATACTGACAAGAAAACAGCCAAGGGATAGAATATTCTATACATTATGTTTGATTATGCATTAAAAAATAAATATATTACCATAAGTTAACCCATTAAACATTTCATTAATGCTACGTCCAAGGACATATTATTAAAAAAATCTTTTCTCTCACGTAAATAAATTCTCGTCAAATTCTACATGAAAGCTGAAAATAGAGAATACTCGTGAGACAAGTTGAAGCTAGAAACCTTGGAGTTGGACAACTGTCAAATACCTTACCTTGAAGTCTCGATGTAAACAAACCATCCAGGTAGTCTAGGCGATCCATTCGCCTGAGAAGTTTCCATACATCTTACAGTTGCAATATATTATCGGGTGACATCTATTTGATGAACTTCGTTAATGACATCATCAACTAATTCGGTTTTAAGATCAATAACGGCAAATCGTGGGTTACCTTTTCACTTTACACCGGTAAGCCTTGTCGTCTGCTAAGTAAGGTCGTTCCTCAACTAAACAACAATATCGCACGGGGCTTTGTCTGTTCGGAGCAGTCCATTGAACCACTAGGGGTCTTGGGTTGTATACAAATTGTAAACGCTCTGCTGAAGGAGATTCGTTCCGAAACATTCCAGCCTTAGGCTATGTGAAATTACCCCTCATATCGATTGCGTTTGTTAGGCCATGTTCAATTTAGCGAGTTCATGATAACAAAGAACCCTACAATTATTGTGAAAATGAAGAGAGCATCCAAGATTTGTTGGTAAAAGAAAGAAAAAATTAAAGCTGTCTCTTCACGCTTTTAATACTTTCAAATACTTATACTACTTTTTTAAAAATAAGAACTAACAGTGTATCTCAATATTAACATTTATTTGTCTCAATTGCACCACTCAGTCACGTGTATTTTAATATAGATAAATATACCTTAGTGAAAATAAAAAGCTAACCAAAGTCACATAAATTGATTAAATTGAACGATTGATATCAACCATAAACAAAGATGTGCTAAGCTTCTTCACATACTGCCTAATTTGGTATAACTGTAGGATTGGTTCGCCACCTATTTTCATAATCACTTTACATACCTATATATTCTTCAATATAGCATGTTTGATATTATTTTCCTTTCATTTTATAGGGTTAGGGTTAGGATATGTATTCTAGGTGGCGAACCAATTCTATAGTTGCTCCCCTAATTTCATAGCCCATTGCGATCAACTTAAATTTTCCATGAACATACATATGAATGTTTTTGGCATACTCACAGTTTTCAAGTGAGGACATCAATAGAGAAGATATGAAACGAAACGACCGAGGCCAATAAACACTTATGATGTAACAATCATCGACACAAACTGCGAAGCCTACACTCCGACCAACCCTCGTTGGCGACATACAGCGTAGATCATAAATGGATGTTTTTGGCACCATACCGTCTGAGGCCTCATGCTTTTCACGAAAACCCTATGCTGAAGTGGTCTGCAGAATGCGTGCCAATGGGCGGTCAATAAACGGCGTATTTGCACAAGAATCACAGCGGAATCAAACGATAAGCTTTTCAATGAAATCAGTCAGTTAATCTGTAACTAACATGGAAAATCGATGTCCCGGATGGAGATGTTTGTTTTTGGATGATAAATGGTGTAATATGCTGAACACATGGTTTTAAATGTTATTATACAGTGTATGTTCGGTCAGCCGAACAGGCTGGTTGATACTTTCAGAGTACGAAACGACTGAGCATATGTATGTATGTCTCTAATAAGTTGAAGTTCTTATAAGAATACCGAAGAATCAGAAACACCAAGGAAACGTGATTTTCAGAAACTTAATTTTAAGGAACCATTAAAATAATGTAAGTTATAGACATTACCATAACGCGTTCATGAGAGTTTTTAATCTCACCATTGAAAGAATCTACATTTAGGAGATATTTACCACTAAAACACTTATGATTTAGTCATTTGTTTTTGGAACATATTTAAATAATAACTTGATTTAGCTTACTAAGAAGATGTTATGCGTTTGTGCTTGGCAAACATTTATGAAGAAATCAAAGTAAATTCTAATATTTCTTTGGATTTGTGTAGAATCGTACGATATCAAGCAAGCGACCAAGAGCGGTGGGATAGTAGAAAGCTACCGTGACCGTGCCATAAAGGCAACAATAGATAAATAGCTCTATCAAATGTACAATTTAGCAATGGTATTAGCGTTCAAAGAGAATTCGGTGTCTCTATCGACACTCCTCTAGTTGAAAATATGACTCACTCTCAAGCCGATCCATTGATTTAAGTTCACACAAGCCCGTATCCTTAGCGGAAAAATTAAATCCGGCATGAAATGAAAGTTTAAAATCAATGCAGTATTACATCGAGTGTTGACTCTGAACTGCAGAGTGGGCCATGCAATTTCTGTTGATAATACCAGCCAGCGCTCGTCTAGCGTTAGAGCTGGACGCTCGCCAATATGAAAGATAACTTCATTCCACGTTGTACATATACATTCACTCGGACTCTCTGTCTAGCAATTTACTGAAAGTTCGTTAAACCCTGTCTTGCACTTTATATGCTTTAAAACGTACAAGAATGTAGCACTTTCAGAGTAAAGAAGATGTTATCCATAACATATGTAATTCAGCGTTTAACTTCTAAATAGACTCTTGATGAAAATGTCCTCTACTCTACTCTAGTTATCAAGAGGTCATATTTACATTGAGCATATGTGGATAGTAAATGAGCTTCAGATATTACTGATTTGGCAGTATGATTTGGTCCCAAACTGCCCTCAATGTTGCAGAGGTTTTTCAGTTGTGTAATGTTTCCGAAAATGTTTAAACGTTATAACTTCTACATGGCGAGTACCGTATTTGGCCTAATAAACGACCAAATGATAATGACTTATTGTACTGATGACATCTAATCAAGAAATACAGAAATAAGACAGACTTTAACCATGTTAAATAAAAAGAATTAATACTAAACACGAAGGTTTGCTGTTACTATGAACAGTTAGCTAATGTTTAATATAATATCTATTTGTGACATTCAAATCGTTCCAAACAGGCATAAAATTGTAAATTCACCTCCAACGATTATTTTTTAGATCCTGGAAAATGAGCAATAGAAGTTGCAAAATAAGTATTTTCATGTTTTTTGTTATTTTTGATACATAGAAAGTCACTGAACCTAAAAGAGTCGTGATTTTCATTATTTGCAGTTTGGCTTTGATGCAAACCTAAATGTCATATATGGTGACATAGATTCAAAACACCTAACACATTCATCCTCTGATATATCAAATATATGAAGAAAAAATTCTTGTTTTGTAAAACTTAATCTGATGACAGCCTTATGTAAGTATGCCGAAATCAACTACATTGATACTCATGACATATCCTTCTACATAACCCTTTCAGCTCTTCACATTTGCTTTGTAACCTTACATCACTAGCAATGCTGTAGGCCCAGCATATTATCAAATACTCTTCGCCAACTGAATTTTTAGCAATAGAAAGTGAAATATCTGTGACGAAACCGATACAGTGTACATTAAGGTTATTAATTTTTTTTACGTAAGTGTTTATATAAATGCAATTACAAAAGTTTAAAACATTAAGTTTGACTAATTGACGTGCTCCAGTGTCCGGTTTTCGATCACAATCACAATTTTATACCTTCATTGTCAGCTGCAAACCCGATAAGCATTAAAATTATAATTTTCAGCAACGATCAGAAATGACAACATTGATCAAGTTTGGCTTGTGTGTTTCCATTAACTCTTGGATTTAAAAAAAAATATGCAAATATCAAGCCAGCCACACCATCAGCGTTGCGTTAGTTTTTTTCTTTTGTCAAAGGTGTTTTGCAACTGTTATATATGTATAAAGTAATCACGAAGTAGCTCTTTGGGTATTCAGCTGATTTAATGAGAAGATGTCTTTATGTAGATACTGCACTTGTTATAAAGCCGCATTTGAAAGGATAAAAACGACATGATACGACCGTCACCATGCAAGGGTTTTGCAATATAAGTTTCAGCGAAAATGTCTTTATGGAAGACCTTATTTATGCAACAAAAGAAGCTGAATGTCTCTCTATCGTATTTGATTTATTCCATATATTATATTTTAGTCCAGAGTCATAGTTCAAGCATTGGGAGAAACTGCCAAATGTCAGTCGATTAATTCAGTGACCGATTTCGATTACGAGGGCAATAAAGAATATCGCTCCCGGCATTGATATCATCGCATTACGTGTAAGTGGTTTACTATCTCAAAATATGCCGTAGCTATGCCAAATACAACTTGTTGATCAGATAGTCACGCAAGAGACAACATGACAAGGACGAGCATTTTCTAAACCCTCTTAGCGTCAAAATCCTCGCAGTCATATTAGAGTACCACGTATGGTCCCTCAAGATATTTGGATACATAAATCAAAGGTTTTAGTTCTAAAACGGAAAGACGAAAAAGAAACTTTGAATATTTTAATTTTAAGATTACATTTTGAAAAGAACAAAGAAGTGGACCTTGACGAACCTTGGACAGAAACAGTCTAGAAAAGTGTCAGTTTGTAGACTTTGTCATACATTAAAATCGGCTTAAATAATCCTTACAAAAATGTATATCCATGTCAAAACACGAGGTGTGGGCTGTTAATGTAGGGGATACCTCTGCAAGAGAGTACAGTGGGCTTGATAGGGTAACCATATACCTACCAGAGGTGGGTTCGCTTACTTATATGAATACGCTAATGTGAAACCCTCCACCCTGAGCCGTGACTGTTACTAAAGAGCCGATGAAGGGATAGAAACTCGACTCTCTTCAACCAAACTAACACAGACTTGTTGACAAACAAGATTTCCACTACATACAGCCTGATCTCTGCTTGCAAACAGCTTAGTATGAATCATCGGTACATAATCCGTCCACTTGACTCCAAAGTGGCCAATATAGGCTAATAACAGAGTTCCAGATCACTTAATTCTCTTCTGAAATAACATAAGCTATGGTTGGTAACTGATGCGGAGTAAATGTATCTTTTTAAAACGTTTTATAAATAACGAGACAACAAAGCAGGACCACATGATCAGGACAATTAACTTAAAATACTTCCAACACAAGAATAGCACAAAGAAGAACACCACAATATTGCAATTGGCTGGATACAAAGTATTTGGCAGGTAACCAACTGTACGGCTCAATATGTAGAATGTTCGTGTCATTTCACTTTCACACTACGCTTCATACTAAATGTTTAACATTCAATGGCATAATGTATTTACACATGTGGTATAATTTTTTATCCCTTTACATATGTTTAACTTTACATCGTCAAGATCACGATAGCAAAGAGAAATGTTCTTCACTGATATTATGTAACTTTTTTTCAGGTACTCAAGGAATTCACACTTGTGTGTGGTTATGTGAACGGGGTAAACACAGAGGGTCTCAAACACGACCCCTGCCTCGCTCCAATATTGACTCTCTGGACAAGATATAGAGGGGCACTTATGGTACTTGTAGGCGGGCTAACTGAAGATATAGGACACAAAGAGCATCTTGATGAGCCAAAGTCAGTCAAACGCGCATTCTGATAATCAAAAGTAATGACTGACGTTAGTCCAGGAATGCGGAGGGCTGTTTGAAGCATGCGAAGCTCGAGCAACACAGCCGAGTGACTTGGGGGGAATCACGGAGATGTCCGCGCAGGTAAAGGCTGGTTACGTCACAGTGTTTGAAAGAGGGGGGTTCGTGCTTGGTTCGGTCAGGATGGTATTTACTTCGATGTCCGGCACGTTCCAGTTCTCTGTCGTTGAAGCTGTACACAAAGAAACTTTCCCCTATAGAGTTTTAAACATCACTTACGAGGTTGAAAAACGGGAGCATCCGCGTTCTTTTTTAGGAAGAATATCTTTATGTTTTAAGTAAACTTAGTTTCATATTTATGTCATAGCTGAACTAAAAATACGGGTTTTATTTTTGAAGCTGAGAAAAATAAACAACGTCGTTGCAACGTCTTAACACATAATATTACTTTTTGTCATTTTTTGGGTACTTTTCGTAAAAATTCTCTATTTGACATCTGTCTGATTAATATCTTTATTTATATTTTCTAATAGGAACTAAATACTGCTTTAAATGGTGTGGAAAATGTTCTTTTCCTCTCAATACCTAATAATTCAGGAAATCGAAATAACTGTTCAAATGTTATGAAGAATGAACGACAATTTACATTTCTTATAACAATATGGCCTTGTAAATATCTTGCAATATAATGTTTTCAACAATATGTTATTAATACTTGTTAAATCTTTATAACATTTTTATGATTAGTCCAGGAGTAAGTTATTTCTATTTCTCGTTTCTATTGTGCCTCATTTTATCTGCCCACAATCAGATATATAGTAGTTCATGTCCATCGTATGTTAAAACTAGGCCCTGATGACTTTGATTGAAATAAGGTGAATAAGCTGACTTTTTTAACAACTCAGTATCATTTTTGTGAAGAATAGATCTAACGGATACCTCTGATTTACGAAATATATACATTTATGTGATTAGTCAAATGAGCCAATATTCAATAGTACTTACCTTAAAGGGGAACTGACACATTTATTAGAAAAAATATTTATCAAGGTTTCTCCCAATTTACATTGTTATCTTCAGAGGGTCAATCATCTCATTACTCAACCCGGCCGTCGATAGTTGTAGAAGAAGTATCAAATGTCAAGCAATAACTACTGGCGGCCATTTTTGTGTGAACACCTTTTAACCATTTGAGGTTGGGAACTGGTTCTAGAACTGATTCTTTTGTTTAAGAAAACATTGTCTTGCAATATGTAACATTTTGTTTCGTTTTCCTTAGGTCACTTTATTTTATAAACAAACTGCTACTGTCCCAAGTTTCTCAAATTACTTATTTGTTATTTTAAATTATTTGAATAACTAGTGCATTTTTGACATCTTAACATAATTTTTGTCTTTTATTTATCACGGCAATCGGATTTGGAGACGCACTTATGAATCTTATGATCTATGAATCTGGGTTAAATAAAATGTGTTAAGCAGTTTAGTCGAAAATCCCATCGCGGATTATGGTACACACAAGTTTTCAGCTCTTAATCCCATCTAGTCCGAGTATGGGTCTTCAACATAAATCCTCTTTCATATCGCTGACTGAAATAGATAAATTTTCATCTTGCTATATTTCTCACGGGGGGGGGGGGGGGGGGGGGGGCGACATTTCGTCACGGGTCAGTGATTGATATGAACAAGGTATAAACATATTGTATCGGCATCCTTGATTGATGTATATCCACATATCAATCATGATGTCAAGGGTTGACACTTGGTTGACAGGTATGTGCGTTGTTTCATACATGTAGTGTGCTTAAAGGTAAGAAATCGAAAATGATCAAATTGCCCTAATAAGATCACATGTCCCGAATAATTATGAAAATGTCTCTTAAACACATTGTAACGTAACGTTGATTTAGCAAAATCGTTTATATAAAACTTTTTTAAAATGCAAATACGTTTTTTGTTCACATTTAATCGGTATCCCCTCTGTCCGACCCCCTTACGTGTGTGGATATCCAACATCTCCGAGGGGATACTCAGTTTTGTGAACTATTTTGCAAATTGTCCAGGAATCCGGGATTCAATGTCCTCCTGATAACAGTCGAGATAACGACTTTCGGCTTTTACTTTTGCTGAACTTCAACTCGATATCAATATCTAATACAAACCTTTTATAAACGATCCCACGTGAGCAACAATTTCTAAACGAATTTCTTTCCAATTGTAACTCATATTTAACATGGAAATATTAACGCATTTGCGTCCCTACCGTGATATTTTATGAATGCTTTTGTCAATTTTTCTTTTCCGGAGAGAAGACCATAGGCTCACTGTTCGGCTTGGGATCAAGAGGTCCGTGGTTGAAATCGAGCTTTGTCTGCAGCAGAGAACTTTTCTACAGGAAGTAAAGTTTGAATTTCATGGCAGTGCCACCAATCCTTTGCTAGTTCCAGCCAACTAGCCGATGCTAGAAGGTTTCACCACAATGCATAGCCACATTGGCTTTCTCCCTGCAATAATACTAACAGCCTTGATACAAGTGAAATACTCTTGAACACCAAGTCACCTCATCTCACCAATGATGGACTCCTAATACACTTAAAATTAGCTGCAAATTGGCTCTTCTTTATACAATCATTTTAATAGTACCTGTCACTACTAATATTTCTTATGTTTCTTATCAATGTCAGGCAACTGAATATATGACTATGTAACCCTTGCTTCCAGTGGCGCTGTTGGTCTAGGTTACAAAAAAAAAGTCAAACTAAGTACACTTTACTTTTTTTTATTAAGATTTTCATTATTTACAATCTAAAAAACACGATAGAAATATCACATTCTTATACAAGAAATACAACTCTACAAAAGATAAATTCATCAAGATACTGTGTATTTAGATCTGCTATCATGACACTCAAAACAAGGTATGATAGAAACTTGAACTTGCACAAAGGCTCTTGAGTGTAAAGATGCTTTTAGCCTTTACCTTCAACATGGAATACTGAACATCTTAGTCTTTTGGCCATTCATCCATTCATTCATATTAACATTTGTATAGCCCAGATATCCAGCTATGCAGATATCAACCTACACTGCTCAGTGGCGCCTTGTTTTTTACCTCGGTCATTGGATGCCAAGATGACGAACTGGTTAACCTGACCAAACCTTGATACACCTGCTAAGTTTAAAATGCTGGAATGACTAAGTTAAAGGGCCCTCCTGGCCTAGCCTAATCCTAACTCAGGCTACTGAGGATGCCCCGAGCACTTAGTAGCCTGTATGAAAGTAGGTGCAGATCTGGAATACACAGTACTAATTGAATCTACTCCAGCCATTAAAACAGATTACATTGAATAAACCATCAATTTTTACAACACACACTTGTGACCTATTTCTTCATAGGATCCCTTGGACAAGCTCTCTTAGCGCTAAGATGGAAGTATGTAGATTTTAACGTATATTACTACACCTATCTAGCAGTAAGAGGGGTGTCTACATCTAGCTGGATCTGGGGGCCTCTTCAAAGACAAACTTAACATCCATTCTTCAGCAGTTCACAATGTATACGTGAGACATGATTAGATGTTTTGTGGATAGAGCTACTTGGTCCAGTTGCACAAACTACTGAGGTGACCTTAAGTCATTCAGTTAACCTTATAGCACTGTTAAAGGATGGCACAAGGTTAACCTTAGTGTTAAGTTGTTTTGAACAACGGCCCATGGTCACTTAATGTATTTACTATGCCTTAATGTACTTATGCAGAACCATTATGTAGAGATAATATCCGGCTCCAGAAATGTTTTAGTTCCCCATAGAATATATTATATATAGATTGAGCACCAATCAGATGGAATGCAGTCATGGTAACCGCAGTAAATGTAGAAAACCAAATTCACATAAGGAATTGTCAAATTTGTAAATTCATCCAAATTACTTCATATATTTTAGGCAACTATAAAAATGATATGGCTAGTACATGTAATCTTCTTGAGTAATATTGCAACCTCAACCCTGGACATTCTAGGCTAATTTTAAGCTAGTTTAAATTCAAAGCAAATTTAATGATGAAAAGTTGTTTCAGTTCACGGGATAGGAGAATATTCTAAGAATCTATAAATAAATCATAGCTAATATTAAAAGTTAACGTAATGCAACAGAATAATGAATGCCAAACATAGAGATGTAATAAGTGAACAACAATAAATTAGAGTATAAACAAAATCATAGAGTTTTCCCTCATTTCCCCAGTTTATTAAATAAATAAACTTATCATCTTATTAGTAAGAAAATATAATAAAATTTTGAAACTTATAATACCGGTACTTGACAGGAATGAATTTTAATAGGTTTAAAGTGGTTATAAAGAAGAAAACGTTTCCTTTTTTGAACTTACATTGTTTCTAAAACTATTGTACTTCGACACCAACTGCTGGCATAATTTCAAGGAGAAATCCTGCACAACCCCTATGCTAATGCACTGTAGTAAATTAGGTCAAGATATGAAGTTAAGCCCTAGACAATGCAGCCATTCAAAAACCATAGTTACACAGGTGCAAAATTATTTTCTTTATACAAGAAAAGGTTATGAGCTTCAGAGAGGATTCAACCCTACAACTCTTGATCTGGGAATTGACCTGCCAAACACTGTACATCTGTGCCATATAATTTAATGTGCTCAAAATATAACAATGATAAAATTGATTCTAGCCACATTGAGCATCTTCAAACTGACAAACACAGTTGTTGAAACTAGTATCACTTTTATGCTTATATTTCATTCAAGAGCTTTAAGAAATAAATATGCAGGAGCATCTAATACTGTTATGCATATTAATAGTGATTCCCTATATCTTGAATTTAATTTGACATGTGTCATATCATATATTTACCATCATTACAAGAAATAATACTTTTTGTCAAGTCAAAATACAAATACAAGAAGACAAACAAAAGGAAATCATATATAAACACACAAACGAGACAATCACAATAGTCATCTATTTGCATTGACTAAATAATATTTTCAAGTTATAACTTAAATCAAAATATCATACATGCTATAATTAATCTTAATGTGAAATACTGATTTGAAAGACAATCTAAAAAATCTCAACATACATGACATTAAGTCCTTACCAACAATATATGAAAGTAAATGGCTATCATATGTAAAATGTACAGCACCTTTCTATGTAAATATTACTGTATTCAACACAATAAGCACACCCTCCTTGTAATTGACACCTCACCACCTGTATTCTCACAAAATAGTAATCACCCTTTTCTCATATCTTACCCTGTGAGGTGAAGCTAGGCGGTCTGTTGAAAACATGAGTCTAGCACCTACTTTCAACAGTAGGGAGCTGCAGCGTTGTCTTGCATGTATGGGACTGTCTTTTTGTTCCATATGTAAGCAAGCGAAACCATTTAACGTCCATTGAACATATTAAAGAAGCAGAATCTGTTCTTTTTATAATCTTTTTAATCTTATGGGAAGCCATTATAAACATTGTCCTATCTTCTGGATTTTCTAAGCACCGAGGGTGCAGATTTCTTTGAAAACAGCTTCAGATGCTCATATTTTTCCCGAGTGATGGAAGAAATAATGCTTTTTAGCCTCTCTGGTAGAATAATATATGGACATCTTTATTGCCCAAACATAATGAGTATTTAAGTCAAATTTATCACAAGTATTATGCTTGCTACTGGGTACAACCAATAATTATCCTGCAAAATTAGATCGGCACTGCAGTAGCAAATTAATCTTTTCATTTAATGTTCCTTCAAAGGACAATGAATTAAAAATTTCTAAGAAGGATTTTTCCCAGATTGTAGGGGACTTGAGTCTTGGTCGTGTACAGATGAGAGTGATTACTACTGCTGAGTATAAAAGTGGTTGAATTATCCATAACATTAGGGAAGTTGATGTTTGATTATCTGAAGAATAGGCAAGAAAACAGATCAGAAATAATCTTCACTCAAATGAATGCCGCTGATTGCTGAAATAATACAAAAAATAACAACTTAGCTTAATGGTATCAACAAAAACATTCTCTCTCCAAAGAGGGTGGCTCAAGTCATAACAACCTACACTAACCTCTGTTCTAATACAAGCTCATATCAGGCTAGAAAAGGAGAAGTCTGATTGATTGATAAGTTGTGCGTTCTGCATCGACATTTCCAAGAATCATTTGCACAGCCTTGGTAAGTTAAGTATGCTTTTGGAAACTATGAATCTATCGACTGTGAACCGTACTTCTGAGTTTCTTGACAGAACACAGTCATATTAAATCAACAAAATAATTTACAGCCAGTAAGCCTTCAGAGAAAGTGTTTCCATTGGCTCAAATGTGGCAGCTAGATTGTTTGCCAAGTAGGGGAACCTCCTGGGAGCCAGAGTAATGCTCTATCCAAACAGAGGTTAGTGTAGGAATTTATGTCTAGACCTACTCCTGTGAGGAGAAAAAGCCCAAACAGGTGAGGTAAAAGTTCATTAGTAGCCCTACTTTATCAACCAGAAAGCTTGGTGTAACATTATGTCAAGATCTTGGCGTAATGTCTTTCTCAATTCACATTTGAAGTTTTCTGTAAAATTCAGTTAACAGTTATTGTATATCTTTCAGTTCTGTTTTTTGAAGATAAAAGGGTAACAAAAATATTGCATCTGCATTTCCCTATGGTCTTAGTAATAAAAACAGTATTATATTATCAAGAAAGATTTTGTTTCCTGAAATTGTTTTTTTTAAACAAAATAGAAAAGCTGCCATTAATGAGAGATGAAAACAAGTTTGTCCATCACCAACAAAAATAATTAAAATACATGACAAACTATCTACATATAACCCTAATCTACAATTAAAATTGTGCTCCCAAAAGCAGAATACATAAAAACATGTACACGTGTACACGGATACAAATCATTATTGATATATGTTAAAAATAAACAAACTTCTTGAATGTAAGCCATATTTATTAAACCAAATTATATAAAACATAAATAAATTTAGGTTGAAAAAGGATCAATGAAGACAAAAATGCAAAGGAAGCGAATAAAAGGCTTATTATTTTAAGAGACCTAACAATTGTATATTGCAGGTATGCAACATGAAAAATTAAAGTCTCTAGAAAAAGTCAACCGCTTGATCATCATGTTTAACGGATAACCTTCTTCATAAATAGAAAATATTTTTGAAAACTGAACATATGAAACAAGCAGGCAATTCTATGACATACACGCATACCGAGTATTCAAACTGAAAATATCTCAACAGTTCACAACCTTGCTAACCTTGTTAATGTAATTGTCTTGGGATGCTTTACAATATGGTCTTATACTAAGATATGGATTGAATGTTGCACAGACAATCGTCTCAAGCAATACGTTGTTGAGGTTTATAATGACATAGTCAACAAAAGCCCAGTTTTACTGGTTAATTAAGGAGTAAAAAAATATTAAGTGTTTAAAGTCTGTCATGGAGAAATTGGTCACATACAGACTAGATTGAACTAATCATTCATACTTTATTCCTCAAAGAATTTTGTTTCAATGATCATGAGAGTTATAAGAACTTGAGATAGAAAACTGAATTTTCAGTATTTCAAATATTCAAATAATATATATATATATGAATATTTTTACCAAACTAAGAACACAACAATAGTTAACACTTCATTATGACAGTCAGTTATTTCAAATAGGCAATGTCATATGTTTATTATGAACTCAGTGAGAGAGATATGCACATATACAGTATTGATGTACAAAGTTTGGGATTCAGATTTAAAGTCAAACCATGAACACTGACCACAGCTTCATATTTTGTACGTTTGCAATCTTCCAAACAGTGAAAATAACTGAGGCCAACAACGTGCATGAACACAATCAGTATGTACTCCTTTCTGACGTTGAATTGATGGTCTGGGTAAGTGGACCAACTTAAGTTTTGACATTTATGATTTTGGTTGAATTAATCTATTATTTATTATGTTAAAAGTTTTCATTCAATAAGCTAGCATGAGCAACATTCTCCACACTGATGAAATTGAAATGACACAGTGAATAATTATCACAAGTGTCACCACTCCATGGATTATAAGATCGCGAGATTGCCTTAATCCTTCCTTTCAACCACAATGAAAAATATGTTGTTTTCATATAAATGTCATCATATGACAGTAATTTTGAGCTATATGATGGAGACAAAAAATGATAAAAAATTATCTATGATATTATTTACCTGACTAACTAAAATGTATAATGATACAGAAAGGAATCAAATTAAAAGGTCTGTGAATATTGATTTTTTTTACTTATATTGAAAAGCAATATATTTCAACATTAAAGAGAAGTTGAAAAGTCTACAACTTCGTTATCCAGCATACAATTAGACAGTTTTTGCAATGCTGTATATACTGTTCAAAAACAAGCATCTGTAACAAGACGTTTCCAGATCTTTGCCGGTGACCATTGGATTTTGATATTCTTTAAAATAATTTTGGCTTTTCAGTTTTTTCTTGATCTCCCTCATTAAAACACTTTCAAACATCACAATGCATTGAAAATTATGGAAGAATTCTTTGGACTGACCGCCACAAAACTGAAACGGACTATGTGTCATCTTTGCTGGACTCAGAGTTGGTTCTTGCTGATGACCAGTTCCAGGGGAGGTAACTGCTGTATGTGCTAGTCTCCCCTGAAGCCTCCCCAGCCTCTGTCGCCAAGTTAGGGTTCGAAGATGATTTCTTAGACAAGTTGCTCATCTCTACCTCATTAATGTCATTTTGGCGTTTTTTGACAGCGCGACCACCAAAGAAACCTGTCAAAAATTTTAAATGTAGTAAAAATGGTAAATGATTTATAAAAACATTAAAGACATATTGGTGTCTTTTAGTTACTAAATGATATTTGAGTTATTCAAGTATTTAATATATATTATAAATTCTGGACACTTAATACATTTTCCCTTTATAAAGAAGTTTTATGACTGACCAGCCATCCCGCCTATTCCTGCACCTGCCAGCCCTCCAACTTTAGCACCAACAAACAGGCCGGCTGGACCCCCTACAACAGTGCCAAGCATCGCCCCAGCAACAGGAAAGATGGCTGCCTTGTACTTAGCAGCCTGTTGATGTGAAAGTGGGACTTTTACTTTGATTACTTGCCATTTAAGTTTTTGCAAATCAAAGTGTCTTACCAAATCCATGCATTCATACTTAACAATTACTACAACATGATTGTATCTTTTGACTTTTAGTATACCTATCATTAGCTGAGCATTATATGAAATAGTCATGGGCTACTAAATCAATGTTACCTTTAAGTGCGAAAAATTGTTTTTTATTGCCAGAAAGCATAACAAGTCCTATGCGACTGACCTTTAAAGGTCCATATTTGAGAGTTATGTGACAAGAAAGAGGAGATTGAGGGGTCACCTTGCCGAGACTGAAGGCGCCCTGGTTGACGTCTTGCTGCGCCTGGTCTACATTGCGCTCTATGTCGTCCAGCTTCTCTCCCTGGCTCTACAAGAAACACACTCTATTTGCATATAGACTACTTGTGATACAACTCATTCACATGATAGACTTGAAGATATTGACAGATTACAGTGTGTTCATTGTAGTCAACTCCGTCTCTTAGCTTTATGAAGGTTGAATTCAATATGTTTATATACAACTACTAAATAAAGTACTTCACTCATTGAATGTTGCATAATATTAAATTGAAATTGTCAAACTCATGAGAAGAACCAGGCTTTGCAATTTTGGTTCATGTAGGAATAGTTTTACCACACAAATATTATAACATCTTATTACTTACATCCACCATAGTAGCAAAGTCATGGATAAGATCATTCAATTCCACAAGGTCCTGTAGACAAAATACAAAAGATTATGATTAGTACTGACAACTGAATAATACAAAAGTCACAATTCTAATTTGTTGGTTGAAATTGATTTTGATTTCACAAGAATACTCAAAGCTGTGGAAAATATTTTATGTTAACAAACATAAGAGTGACATCAAAACATCTTTACTTTACTTGCTATCGCATGCATATTCCTTTGACTAAACACTCGCCTATTGCAGATAATTTCCTGTATTGACTAATTGAGAAGTTATTATTTCTATAGTTCAAGCTCTCAGGGATATCAGGCACTCTCAGGGATATTATTCGGTAGTCAAATGGTTGATATTTCACAAACATTTCAACCTGAGGGTTGTGGTCACCTTTTGGAGAGTTTTCTATAATGCCGCAACTCTTTTTAAAAAAATCTCAATTATGGCAGTCATCTTTTGGAGAGTTTTCCATGATCTTGCAAAACCACAAGACACAAAAAGAAGTTGCATGTGGTGCCCTAACATTAAGCAGATAGAGCTTATATTATCAAATATCATTATAGAAATATGGCAGTCACCTCCTGGAGAGTTTCCCATGAGGCCGCAGCCACGGAGTCCTGGGGCACAACATGGAGCTGAACCTGGTGGGCAGCAAGAGTGGTTGGCAGACTGGTGGACGTGATGTCTGCACTCGGAGAAGGGGTGGAGGGTGATGAAGTGCTCGAATCTAGGACCAAACGTCTTAGTTTAGGTAACAGGTAAAAGTATCAACTAAAAGGCGTTTTTTCTCTCTGAAGAATTCATGCGAGTCTTTAATGTGGAAAACTAAAACTTACATTTGAAGTCTAGAAAGCGTTGCTTTTTGATATGTCTGTTTCATTTTGAAAGTGCATTGCTATCGAGTATCATAAAATTTACAAATGAGACTAGAACTATTTCAGGGATTGAATCCTCAGTCATCATGATATCTCCGAACCTGGTCTACAAGTAATGAGTGAGTGAGTTGGGGTTTAACTCCGCTTTCAAGATTATTTCACTTATATCGCGGCTGCTAGTATTATTGCAGGGAGAAAGCCCCCAACACCATTTTGGCTATGCATTGCGGTGAAATCTGCGCGCATAGGATAGAACTAACGAACCATGGGTGGTACTGCGCTGAAACTCAAGTGTAGCATTGCACCAAAACCTGACTGCGTGTAGAACAGTTCTCTCCTGCAGACAAAGTTGTCGAGCCCCTGGCGAGATTCGAAGCCAAACGAGCTAACCACTGCGCTATCCCGCCCCCAGTCTACAAGTAATGATCACCATAGGACAATGATGTAAACTTCATTGTCCTAGTCCCTAAATGGCAGGGTAAGGGTTAAATTTTTAGTGATAAAGCCCTGTAAAGACTATGATCAAATGTTCAGTGGTATCATAATCTTTAGATAATCACTTATCAGTTTTCAAACAAGCAAAATTCCATGTCTGTGGCAGTGACACCTAAATATTAATCAGAGAAAAAAAGGGGATTTAAAATATATCATCCACAGCAAACAAAACATATATAGTGCAGATTGGCTTAGTCTGATGTCGTGCTGAAATAGTAATCAGACAATCCATGACCACATTGTTATGTTACTGGAAATGGTGGGTTAATTATGTCAAGTTTTGGATGTTGGCATTTTTGGTTGTTATCTTTTATGTTTTCAGCTGTTTTCAATAATTCTGTCACTTTTTAGAATTGAATATGACATCTTCAAAACATACAAGGATTAATAACAAATGTTTAAGTCAATAAATAATTCCCCTTAAGCTACTTTTTACCTCTGATGAATGAATAACCAGAATGCTGAAATCTTCAGTAAAGACAAAACTAGACTAGCAGATTATAACTGAATAATCAGTGAAGATTCAGTTTTAATAAAACTGATTCATTTCATACATAAGTCTTCAACAATTGATGCAATGAATCATGCAATGACTGATGAGCTACAAAGCCCATGCTCTATTTATAAACCAATGGAGTTATGTTAAACTAGCTAATTTCAATAAAGCAAGGTGTAGGTAGAGTACTCACCAGAGTTGGGTATGACAGTTTCAGTAGTGAAGGCCTCAATAGATCGGACCGCCTTCTCTTTCATAGCCTCGACCTTAACATCAAACTTCTCAAGGTCATCCTCTAGGGTCTGTCCACGAGCCTTCTCGATCTCGCGGATGTTGGCCTTGATCTGCTGGACAGTGCGTGATGCGTTCACCTGTTCGCGGTTGAGACCACCCCAGTTCTCCTGGACGATAAGCTAAAACCAGAGAAACAGTCACAAAGTCCATGTAGCTTGTAAAACAAGCCAAGAAATTGGGCAGTCCTAAGTCCATACCTGCTAAACTTGGTATATTCATAATTTGAACCTAACCCAGGGTTACTTCTCTTTCCACTCTTCCACACAGTCAACAAGTCCAAAAGCATGAAATACATTTACGAAATTGGGACTTTATGGACTTAATGTTAAACAGAATGCCTATTTGTAAAGAATTTGCAACAGGTGAAAAATCATATCTATTCCAATAAAATATGTACTATGCAAAAAGAGTTCACAAATTTAACTTTATCATAGCTTGCAAAAAAACTTTCTTAACAAACTGAATGGATTAAATTGCAATAAATGCTTTAGAGATCCCAGATCAAGAATTAAAGTCTCAGCTAAAACAAAACAAATACACTACCAATGTTCACCGAGAAATTTAAACAATTTCATTCCTGTTATTTTGAATTCGATAACAGAAATAAAGAAAAGCAGTATCTACCTTTTCAATATTAAGCCGATGTCTGTGAAGCCTATCGAGGTCGATCTCAAGAACCTTCAGAAACTTCTGTATAGACGGTTCGAGACGTCTGATTGGAAACTTCTGAACTGCTTTGTTCTTGCTGTTGCTTGCAGATCGCTCGAACGACATCTCAACACTGTTACATATTGTTAATGTATTACAAGGGAGTCGTATATGTTGAAAGTAGCAGGTAGTAAGGGTGAATATTGGCTAAATTTGACTATTGTGATAGCAATAGTCTCTTGCAACATACTTTGGCGACATTTTTGTGACCTAATATTGCAATTGCTTTTGCGATAGTTTTGGATAGAAACAAAAACGTATTTCAGTTGTGATTTCCAAAGATTTTATAATGAACATCTGATTGATGACACAGATTTCAGTCATTTAACACAACAAGGGTTAACCACTCTAAAAGAGAACTCGTCTTGAACATTGAGAAGTGAAATGACTTCAAACAAACTTGCTTGAAATACTTGTACAAGTTATGTTGAATATTACTAATCCAGGAAAAATAACACTTTTGACAGAATCAATAGTTTAGCTTACTGTTGATGTATCAATAGCGTTTTCATGTTGCCTATCGATAGAGTACTATTGCAAAGATGACTATTGTGATAATCGATAGTTTGATATATTGCAATTTTTTTATGACAAGAAAGATTAGCTTTAAAAAATATTTAAAATCAGCAATACATAAATCACGATACAAACACTGTATCACAATCCTTATGTTGTCAGATTACCGTATTTCCTCGTATATATTATATATTATTGTATATTTTCAACACCCCTCGACCCCCCGCGCTTATTATAGGCCTGGCACTTATTGGAGACCCGGCACTTATTTCTTCAATCGATATTTGATTCAACTGAAGTATCAAGCAGCCATATACAAATTCATGATTGGAGGTCGGGGATCATTCGTTTCATCATCTTTTTACTGAGGGAGCATAAATTTAATGGCTTTATACCGGCCCGCCGCTTATTAGAGACCCGGCGCTTATTAGAGACCCGTCGCTTATTAGAGACCGGCGCTTATTCTATCAACTACCCTTTACCCCGGCACTTATTAGAGGCCCGGCGCTTATAATGGAGGCCAGTCGCTTATTAGAGACCCTGCGCTTATTAGAGACCCGGCGCTTATTATAGGAATTTGATATGTTAAATTCGAGTTTAACTAGTTGTAGGAATATTGTATTTTTTTGAGGTCGCAGAGTTACCTCCCTTTAACTGCGCTGATTTGAATTTGCAATATGGCGGCGGCATAATTTTTTGACGTGCTCAGCAAATTAAGTCAAGAAAAATCATTTAAAGAAGGGCGGGTATTCTAAAATAATGGATAGAAGTAAACGTGAAGGTGCGGGGAAGAAGATGGGCGAAGCCCTGGAGGTTTTGAGGCCTCAGAAACGTGAGTCGGGCGGAAGTGGACTGCGCGGCATAGGTGATCGAGAAGTCAACTCGCCGTTTGGAGACCCATCGTTTACCACACCTAGCAGCAGGGACTATAATCAGCTACGGTCAGTTGAAGATGAATGTTTGACTTTAGAGACAGAATTGAGGGCACTTAAACTTGAGAAGCAAAAAGAATCGCTGAAAGCAGAAATAAGGAAAGTTAGAGGTGACCTTGACGACATGCAGGCGTCACGTGATCGCGTCGATGAGCGTCAACAAAGGGAGGTTACTCCAAATGTCGCTGATGAAGGTAATGCCCGTCAGATAACAGATTTCATTTGGATGAACACTCTTGATGTAAATAGGAACTGTGATTTGCAATTCTACAATGGCAAACTTAAGTTGGGCAATGATAAGCCTCCGCTTAGCGGTATCAGTATGGAAATGTGGGGATATGCTAGTCTGGGAATATTAGATGTGATGATTCAAGAGGGGGCCTCGACGCAAACAGTGCTAGACTATCATCGCTACATGCGGGACGTTTTTAGACTAGCAAATAGAAATGTTTGGACGTCAGTCTTGTTATATGATAAGCAATATAGGGACAGCCAGGCGAAGGAACAATTTCGATGGGGAACTCCGAATCAACTTCTCCGGGAACATCAGTTGCTAAGAAAAGATGACCAGTGCCATAAACATCCAAATGTCGAGCAGAGAGACGCACCTTTCGTCATGCAGAGACAAGGTAACGCGAGGGGGTGGCGAGTACAGTCGAACAGAGGCTATGGATGTCCCCTAGGTCAAAGGTCAAGAGGTCCACCGGGCCCGTTTACAGCTGATGGAAGGGAAATATGTAGACGCTTCAACAGTGCATTTTCGTGCCACCTCTCTGACTGCAAGTTAGTCCATGTGTGCTCTCTGTGCAGAGGGTCCCATCCGTCAAGCAACCATACTTTCAGCCCACCCTACAATACAGGGTATTACCAGGGAAGCGGTACAATTCCCACGGGTGTGCAGACCATGCCACCAGCAAAAAACTGATTAATTCTGAACACTCCACGGCCAAAAGTCTGAACTATGATGCGTGGGTCAGCCTTTTGCCAGAGAACTATAAAGATAGGCAGTATATATTAAATGGTGTTAAGGATGGTTTTTATATGGTGGAAAAAGATGTTAATTATTGATAGTGTAAAAACGGCCTTTACCCAAAATCACAGATCAGCAATTGCAGATAGGATGTTAGTAGAAAAGCAGTTAAAAACTTAACTGTCAGCAGGTCACTATAGATTAGTATCAAATTGTCCAAAGATTGTGAGTGCTCTTGGTGCGGTGCCTAAAGATACAAATAAGATTAGGGTCATACATGACGCCAGCCTGCCTGAAGGGAAGGGACTTAATGTATATATGTCAGACTGTGAATGTTCATATATGGATTTGCAAGTGGCAAAGCAGCATATTCAGCAAAGCGATTACTTGGCGAAAGTAGATCTTAAAAATGCATATAGATCTGTGGCAGTCCATCCTTCAAATTATGATTTGACTGGTGTGAGTTGGACATTTGAAGGAGAAAAATCGGTGTCTTATATGGTAGATACTCGTCTACCTTTCGGGGCATCTAAGAGTCCGAGTATTTTCCGGTGCTTGACGAGAGCTGTGTGTGCAATTATGTTGGAATGTTTTAATATATGTGTTATTGCATATCTTGATGATTTATTAATCATATCAAGGGACAGGAAGCAATGTGTTAATGATATGCATATGCTGGTATTGGTTTTGCGAGATCTGGGGTTTGATATCAACTGGGGCAAAGTTGAGGGCCCCAGTCAGAGCATTGTGTTTTTAGGTATAGAAATCAATACATTTCTGTTAACGTTTTCATTACCTGGAAGCAAATGTAATGAACTACTGAAACAATTGTTGGAGTTTAAAGCGAAGACTAGAGTCAGCAAAAGACAGCTTGAGACACTTGTAGGCAAGTTATGCTGGGCAGCACAAGTCGTTCAGGGGGGTCGGACCTTCCTTAGGAGGCTGTTCGACGTGAAAGCTGTCTTAAAAGGGAGCAATCACAAGGTTAAAATTGATGCCGAGTGCAAGGCTGATGTTGTCTGGTGGAGTGATTTTATGTGCGCTTTTAATGGAACGGTCAGTTTCGCCCCAAGTGCACCGTCTATGTGCTTGTATACTGACGCTTGTGATAATGGCGCTGGTGCTTACGTGGAAGGTGATTTTGCTTACTGGAATTGGAAAATTGATATGCCACAGGTGGTGGACGATCACATTAACACTAAAGAACTTGTAGCTGTGGTACTAGCACTTAAGCGCTGGAGGCTCCCGTTTCGAAACAGGAAAATCTTGGTGCGGACAGACAATGTAACATGTATGACTGCAGTAAATAAGGGGACGGTTCGTAGTCAAGCAGCCATGAAATATGTTCGCCAGTTATTTTGGATTAAAGCTTTGAATAACATTGAATTGGTAGCGGTGCACTTAAAAGGGGAATCTAATACTGTTGCGGACACTGTGTCTAGATTGGATGAGCCTGGACGATTGTCGTTTTTATACGATATTTTGCCTCATTTATCTGCCATACCATTTACCAGATTCAACCTGTTGAATCACATGTCTTTTGCATTCATTTCTTGCAGATGGGGCGACAAGGTCTCTACGTGTTAACTTGCAAGGTACTGTTCTGAGACTGAAGTCGAAAGCTTTGGCAGTCTCAACGCAGAAGACGTACAATAGCCAGCTAAAATCATATTTAGATTTTTGTAGCAGGTTGGATGTCTCCCCTTTGCCAACTTCCACAGAGACTATCGCTCTTTACATCGCATACCTAGTTGATGTGAAAGGATTCCGCAGTTGCAAATCGGTACGAGGATATCTTGTACCCATATCAAATCTCCAGAAAGAAAACGGAATTAGTGATGTATTATGTGATAATTGGCATCTCTCTTGTATTCTGCGTGGAGTGAAACGTGAACTGGGAGACGCCGAAGACCCCGCTGTGCCCATCTCCCCCCAGTTGTTGTTGACTCTGAGGTCTAGACTGGATATGTCAGACTTAACCCATGTCAGTGTATGGGCTGCTTGCTTAACAGCCTTTTATGGTGTATTAAGACCAGGTAATTTTCTGTCTGAAAAACTGTTCAACCCAGAGAAAGATTTGCGTCTGTCTGATCTCTCTCTTTGTGAGGGAGGATACAAATTGAACCTGAGAGTAACGAAAACATTGCAGTTTCGAGAGAGACAGTTGGAAGTCCTGTTGCCCAGGATTGAAGGGAAACCGTTATGCCCAGCCGAAGCCTTAGACACACTGCTCCAGAGGGGCAGACAAAGAGACTGGGAGCAACCATTGTTCTGCACATCGACAGGGGCTGTTTTGACAAAGAACATCTTTATTTCTACTATTCACCATCTGTTACAGGATCAGAATGTAGTGATTTCTGGTCACTCCTTCAGACGTGGGGGTGCAACATGGGCTTTTCAATCCGGGGTGCCTGGTGAAATTGTGCAAGCTCTAGGTTTTTGGAAGAGTGACGCTTATTTACGGTACATGGAAATCTCCCGTGCAACAACATTAGACGCGTTAGCAAAATTTGGTCAAAAGTTGCCAGATTTCTAAATTTAACCTTGACTATTGTCTTCTTATCTCAAGGTTTTTACTCTACTCATTTCCCCCTTTTCTTCTCCTCTTTGGGGTTGGGTGTGTTATTATATGTTTACGACATTGTAAAGCCATGCATGAGGCTACTTTTTGCATTCAATTTTGTCAAAGTGTGTGTGGAATTGTACCTTTGAAGTTCTTTGGCGCAGTAAAAATTTGCCAGTTTCATTTATTGTTTATTGTCATTGTTATTGCAGTGTTTATAATAAGCAATATGAGTAACGTTTAAAATAGGAATTTGATATGTTAAATTCGAGTTTAACTAGTTGTAGGAATATTGTATTTTTTTGAGGTCGCAGAGTTACCTCCCTTTAACTGCGCTGATTTGAATTTGCAATATGGCGGCGGCATAATTTTTTGACGTGCTCAGCAAATTAAATCAACTTATTTAGGGTTAGGGTTACCTTATTCTATCAACTACCCTTTACCCCCGGCGCTTATTAGAGGCCCGGCGCTTATTAGAGGAAATACATTATGTATTATGATTCTCGATACAACAATATATCATCATACTTATCATTCACTATATTGAGAGTTCAGATAATCTAACCTTGTGTTCATGTGCATGACTAAAGAGTGGTTCGATCAGGAAGAAGGGAGATGAACAGAGAAGGAAAGGAAGACAAAGTGATACAAAGAGAGCTGGACTTCGTACAAGTCGATTATTACCATGAAATACTTTATTATATGTGGTTTGCACCTTGGGTTGAAAATGAGCTCAGGAAAATCAAGATTGACAAGTAAAAAAGGGTAAAGACGCATTAAAGTTCGGTAAGCGTAGCTTCAACAATGCATGATGTGAGTTAACCTACGAGACGGAAAACATATAGCAAAGAATTAAATATAATCAACATGTACTTCAATACCTTCTGGTTGTTACGCTGCCATGCAAAAGTCCTGTCACTTTTTACGTGTATTTACTAAATCAAAAACTCACGTAAAGTGTGAAAGGGAGGCGACTCTCGCTGTGTTATATCGACTGGTCTACGCTTGATTCATGCAAGCGGCATTTACACATGTGACCAGCGTACGCCACAGGACAGTCCTGTCAAGGTGGAAAATTGGAAATGAAATTTAGTGGTTAGAGTTAGTCGGCGTGGTGCTGTGAAAATAGCAAAATTAACTTTAAAAGATTAATAGAATAAACGCTGTTTAACAGGTTCACAGAGTATGTTTCTTTGTTGTATGTGGGTTAGAAAGGAGGCATAATATGGCCAGTCACCCTATTAGCGTGGCAAAAGTTTTTCAGTCTCCAGTGCTGAAGTTTATATTTACAAAAGGCGTAATAAATGAATAATTCAATTGGAAAGGTATCTAAAAAAAGCTCAAGAAAAATTAATATCAAGTTATATATTTGACTTATTTTAAGTCTTCAGTATTATTTTCATTTGGAAATATTACTCTATATTCCTTAATTTAATATTCTTTCCATATAAAAGATTGCCCGTTTGACTTTTACTTTTGTTAATGAACAGTTGGATAGTCAACGATGAGACATTGCAAATGGAAAATGCATTGAAGGTTTCACTTGTGTTGAATATTCTATTTACTAAAAAAAATAAGAACCAAATCCAAAATTATAACAAACATTATAAGATATCACTGGTTTGAATAACCTTTTTATTTGTAGATGACGTATATACGCCCCATGCTAAAAGAACGTCTTTCCAAAAACAGTTATTTTATTTTTTTCATTTATTCATCTTTCTTTTATGAATGTCTCTCCCCTTAAACTAAAATCATGAATATTTTGTGACACATTGAAGGAGAAAAGAGGAATTAACTTTTGGGTCATTTAAAATCATTCGTTTGAACAAGGAAATTTTGCGTGGATTTATAGTTTGTTTTATGTCGGGCATTCGTGGACCGCCATCTTCATACTTTTGTTTTATGATAAATCGTTTAATCTTATCTGGTTTATTGTACCATACTAATGAGAAACATGGTTTTTCTCGATCATCAATATTGTTTTTTGATGGGTTAGGCAGAGCATAAAATAGATGGTATATTGTCGGTAGTATTAAGGATTTTAATATTGTTATCCTACCTAAAGGTGTATGGTTTCTAGCCATCCATATTTGCATTTGTCTTTTAATTTTTTAAAAGTTTGTCTTTATAGTTTCATTCAACAATTTCGGCAAGGTTATGGGTAAATACAATACCGAAAACAGTAAAGTCAGTTTGGGACCAGTTCAACTTCCACTTTTTACATAGAATGTTAGTTGATCCTCTGAGAGATCCTAGACAAATTATTCTCGTTTTTGTTACATTTATTCTCAAACCGGAATAGTAGGTATATTCATCAAGTATTGTCTGCAAACTGGGAAACTAGATATTTAGTATTTCCAATTTTTATTCCCTTAACATTCGGATTGTTTCTGATCATTATAGATAAAAATTCTGCACATATTATAAATATATAAGGCGAAAGTGGATCACCTTGTCTGCAGCCTATAGTAACATTGAAAAAATCAGAGCCAAATCCATTCACCAAAAACAGATGAATTAATGTTGCAGTTCAATATTTCAATCCATTTTATCAGACATTCCCCAAAGTTTAAAAAGTTTTAAAAAACGTTGTTAATAAAGTTCCAGTCTACTGAGTTAAAGACTTTTTCAAAATCCATTAATAATAACATTCCAGGAATTTCCATAGTTTCTAGTGTAACCCCTTATCATAAAAAGAATGGTTTGAAATAAAAATTGGTCATTAATTGTAAAAGGCGGTTCTGCATCGTTAGTATTATCTCTATATTGCTTAGTTGTGTCTTTAATTATTGCGTTTACTTTATCAACATATGCCTGGTCACGTAACGAGGAATTATCAAATTTCCAAAAACCAGGGTCTTTTTCTATGTCATTGAATTTTTAAAAAATCTTATGCATTGATTGATCTGATCTATAGCTTGGATCTATGCCTGCGTTCGTTATAGAATTTTCAAAGTTTCTTGATAAAAGGACAAAAAGTCTAATCTTGCTTGTTTAAAAGGGTTTTGTTGACGCCATGTATAGCGCGTTTGCAGTGGGTTATTATCTCGCTGTGGGTCAATATGGTATAATTCATCAATATATTCTAACAGTACATCTCTTGCCTTTGTGTTATTTACATGTTTGTAGTTTAGATCTAGTTTAGTATCTTGTATGATATTAGAGTCTCCACATAGGATAAAATAGTTAGAATAAACTTTTTGATGATGTCAAATATGCTATGTATAAATTCTGGAGTATCTCGATTAGGACCATAGACCGAAGTCAGTGTTATTGTTCTTTCTTCTGTTTCTAATTTTAATGCTAGGTAATTTCCTAATTCTTCATCTTTATGTTCATCAATGTTTTATATATCAAAATTCTTATTGAATAAAATGGCTACTCTGGCGTTACTTCTATAAGAACTAAATTTACAAAACTTTGATCCCCATTCTTTATATGTTGTATTCCAAATGAGAATGTTTACTTTTTAAATATTCAAATACATCTCTCCTCTTATTTGCATTGTTTAGTCCTTGACAATTGTTACAGTATATTTTCAAATTGTCTATCATGTTGCATAAAGGAGCATGCTAGCATAGTGGTTTGGATGTTTGTCAAATATCAAATCATGTAATGGGTGATGCTTAGTGGCCTGATTTTCTAAAAGAACAAAAGGAAATACTAAACTTATTATAACAACAAAACGTTGGTAGCTTTCGCAAAAAACAAAGGTAGACTCCTACAACCTATATCGGTAATCAAAGGAATTAGTCATATACAATTTTCGGCAACTTAGGCTATATACATTTTGTAATTAAAAAAGAGTATCAGAATGTATCTACTTCATATCAGAGTAATCATTATGTATACAAGACGGATACTTACGGATTAAGTACAACACTACAAATTAAATATAATTCAGCAAAATAATATTAAGGATTTATTGATTTTAATACAGTCATAAAAAAAGCTTGAATTGATGAAATATATTATACCTAAAACCATTATGCCAGATGCGGGGGATAAAGATTGACCATGTCAACCTCTTGTTGTCCACAATTCTCTATCTTATCAAGTCACCTATATGTTAAATAGTAGAACATCTTGATTATCTTGATTATCTTTTTCACTTATTATGCAACCTCTGTAACTATGCAACAAGATTCGATCAGATATAGTCTTACAACTACGACTGACTGCTGGCTTGTAAGATTTATGTGCACAGCGCACAGATGAAGAATCCACAGTCTTCTCATGGTAGTCCCCTAATATATGCTTAGAATTATCTACATACTAGCATATTGCCAGCTATAACAATCTCATTATTATACAAACTGCTAGAAAAGACTGATACCATGCAACGATCTGGCCTGTGTAAAATGGAGAGAGATTCTTAATAAAACGAGGAAACAATTGGTGAAATTTTCTTCCCAAGAACCACCAGGGACCTGAACCTGCTAAACCAACGAACCTATCTGAAGCCATCAAAGCATGACGAGGTCACTTTACTTCTTTTTTTTCTGTGGGTACAACATATTTATATATATGGAGAGAGATGATGTTTATTAAAGTCTCACTTTCTGTACAGGGTCAAAAATAAAACAAAAACATTTTCATTGGTATTAAAAGTACAGAAACCACCCCTTTAGGTTATGAGAGACTATATATATATATATATATCTTTAAAATTCAATTCAAATAAATACAAACTGTCAATGATCTATAAATACTAACGTACATAATTCATACATATCATACATATGTGATATAATTAAAAACAAATACATGCATACCAATATGCACATTGACATACATGTCAACACGACTAGACAAGATTCCATCAGCAACACACGTTGGAAGTAAATTGGTGAGGTTGATATTCCTTTATTTTTCTCTGTACCTTTCTGGAGTATGTGATCACTTCCTTTAAGAACTTACAGTTTTAACCTTACCTTCCCTCCCATTATTTTATAAGTTCTACTATACCTAAACTAGTGTTCTTATTCATTTACTCACTCAAGTAGTGATTAGGGATCATCTAAAGTACTGTGTGCTTGTTGTTTATTCATCCCTATTTTTAGTCCACCCGTGTCCCGTAACTACCTTTGTTTATTCGCCGAGTGTTGATTTGTCTTATTGATGCTCGTTAAGACGGCCATTAGCTTATCTTGTTGTTACGACGCCTGAATGATTCCCTACAGTTTGTCTATTTGTTTATTCATGGTTTGTTGACTTCCTTAATTAGTTGTGAACTCCTGTTGAGTGGATTACGGGTAGCTTGTAGCTGTACCCGGTTATCGTCTTGTCTAGACTGCAATAAAAAAAAAATTGATTCACGGATTGGCTTCTCTCTAGTTATTTATTGGCTTGATTATTTTCTTTTCTTATCTTTCTGTCGGATAAACGGGTCTCGTCTGAGTTTAGATATCGTTACACATACATACATACATACATACATACATACATACATACATACATACATACATACATACATACATACATACATACATAAATGTATCAACATATATGAACACCTCTCGGGTGCTCATGCTGAAAAATACATTTACAACCATACAAAGGTATATTACTGTCTTATATACATATATAAAGTAGAATATAATTCAGTACAATAAAAATATGCATGCATACATTCGTACAATTTTCATACTCATAGTATACAATTCTAGAATTAAAACAAACGATTATAACTAAATAAATCATGGCAATCATTTTCTAAGTAAGTAGGTTGTGGCAGGACGATCAGAATTTGATACAAGAATCGTATTTACAAAAGGAGTTGGTGTTCGATTTAGTTCACCTTTGGTTTCAGGCCTGTATCGATACCTTGTTAAGAAGTTTTCTAGAGTAGATTTTCCTTTTAAAAATCTAAATCCAAGAATTATTGTTTCTGAATTAATGAGTAAATGGGTTTCTGTTTCTTTTTCAATCCATTTGAACAGATCTTGACACATTAACAACAACGTTCCTTTTTATATTTAATTTCAAAACAAATTGTTTCTGAATTAATAATTTATGTGTTTCTGTTTCTTTTTCAATCCATTTTGATTGATCTTGACACAGCTTTTTAGCAAATGTCCATATATAGTAAATGGATGATTGATTTTTTTTGAACGCTACAAAATCTATAGACTGGTGATTCTTTAGGTTTATATTATTTATATATTTTCAGTCAGAATTCTACGGAGAACACGGTATGATAACTATCTATGTTTTTCGCAATACGATCCTCAAAATGGTTTCTATTTCAAATTGATGGTTTCCCAAAGGTTCAGTTGAATACTCTGTATAAAATTTTATTCCCCGTTTGCTTTGGTAACGTTGGACGTTTGTGGTATAAAAAATCCTTACGTAGAAGTCGGTTATAGAAAATGTTAAATCTGTTATTAGTTTTTAAAAATATGTCCAAGTTTGCTTATATTGACTAAGTTATGTTTGAACATGATGATAGTAATCCTGTATATTCAATGAAGTTTATTCAAATTCCATACGGTTCAGCAATGTCGTTATAGAATAGAACTGTATTCTTATTTTCAAGGAAGTCATTAACAAATTTGATATTTGTTGTAGATAATGTAAATGCATTATAGGTTTCTTTGCTATAGTCACGTTGTCTGCCCACATGAAGTGTCTACCAAGGTTATTCTCGGAATTACAGTTTTCTTGTAACTTAGATCAAGCAGTAGGTACGTCTTTCCAAAATGGACTTACGAGATAAGGAATATAGTATTTTAAAGATATAATGGTCACATCTATTTGGTCGGGTTTTCTCACTAGGAATGAAATACATGTATGTAAAAGACGACTTACTTAAGGGTCATGTACGAATAATCTTCTAATCGTTGATATTTCTCGGATTTAATTTTTTTGTCTTCTTCCACCTTCTTGTTTTGTAATCAAAACTCTGTTTATTCTATTGTTTTTTCCTTTCCAAATAAATGTAAAACAGTATCTTTGAAGGTAAGCTATCGTTTTGAGTTTTGAATTGCTAATGCAGTAAATAAATGATTTAGTGTTGGTAGTATCTAACTCTTTAAAGAGCCACTCCGTGAGTTGTTGGGGTCAAATATGCCAAACTTAATCAATGGTGTAATTTGATCGCGGAGTATCGTCTGTTACCAAAAAGACACATTTTAAAGCTTATTGTTTTTTTACAGTGACAATATGAAGGTAGAACGTCGCAATTATATGATCGAAAACCGCACAGTGGCGCGCGTCAAATAGTCAAACGTAATTTTGGAGACTTATCTAAAACAGCGAGGAGGGCAGTTAGGAGTTGATAGCGTTTGTTAGGTTATATAACTAGTATCTATGTATATTGGACGTGATATCTACACCTGGGTGCATTTATAAGGCTGTTTTTAGATTTTCATGGAAAACCAGTATTTGTCATGTATATGTCTTTTCGACATGAAAAGTTTAGATGTTTTGATTTTATATCACCACATGTGACATTTAGATTCGTATCAAAGGTAAATAATATGTGATGAAAATAACGGAGTGTCTCTTTAAGACAGTTATAATTCCTCAGGACTTAAGGTCTCTCAAAGACAACATTTTCATTGTTGTATCAACTTTCTTCACTTAATATTTATTTATTTATTTATTTTTTTTAATTTTCCTTATTTTGTGGTACAGGCAAAGACACATTTGACAAAAACAAAGACATTCAGCATATAAATACAGTTACATACATCCAAATATATAAGCACAATTCAATTTAGTTAATGAGTGGATTATTTTCCAAGTAGTAAATGTAAAGTTGACCAGTACTTAAAAAACATTTCTTCAGTTTCTGTTGATAAAAAAACATATCTTGACAAATCGTAATATTGCATAATTTCACTTTTAAGATACTCTAACTTCGGTCTAAAACCATTTATGCTACATTTGTAAATATGTTGTTTGACTAATAAAATGATTGCATTTACAGGATTATTGTTCTTTCCTTTCATTCCCAAAATGATTATTTTATTTGTAAATTTTTGTTTTAACTGTACAGAGTTTAACCATGATTCGATTTCTTTCCATAGTCTAAAGATAGGTTCACATTCCCAAAAATTATGATTAATTGTTTCTACTTCTTTTTCACAAAATGAACATAATGGTGATGATATATATCCAATTTTATAGAGAAATTGTTTTGTTGGGAGAATATTGTGAATAATTCTATATTGCAACCATTTCAAGTCTGTGCTTCTCGTACATTTATTGACAATAATATTAAAAATTTTTGATTGACATTGTATATCTTCTTCATTTACGATTTCCTTTTTATTCATTAATAAAAAGTCTGACCATTCTAAGAGTATGTCTTTCCAAATGGAGTTAGTTGCAAAAGGAATTATCTTAGTTCGTATGAAGGCGCTATCCGTTAGCAGAAGCGGAATTTTGATTTTTAGTTGATCGGTAAACAAGTATGTCCATTTGCAATCATTACCGCTTATTCTTTTCGTCCATTTTAATTTTTGTGATGATATCATCTTTCTAACATTTGGCGTCTTTATTCCCCCATGCTCAGGGTTTAACATCATTACATTTCTTTGTACCTTATCCGGTTTATTTTTCCATATGAAATTAAAACATTTTTTTTGCAGTCTTTCGATAACGCATTTTTTCGGATTGGGTAAAGATGAGAACAGATGGTTAAGTTTTGGTAGTATGAGTGATTTAAGTATAGTGTTTCTTCCATATGGGGTTAAGTTACGTGCTGACCAAATGTTCATTTGCCTGTCCATATGGGAGAGCTTTTCATTATAGTTTATATCAATCATTTTATCTAGATCGATGTCGAAATGTATTCCCAGAAGAGTGAAATTTGTTTGTGACCAATCGAATTTCCATTCCTTACACATTTTATATCGGGATCTTTTTTTGGAGCCTATCCATATTAGTTTTGTTTTATCTACATAGACTTTTAATCCTGAAAAACGGGCAAAGAATTCTAAGGTATTCAATGCTGAATAAAGGCTTTTTTCCGATCCATCTAAAGTAAGAGTTGTATCATCTGCAAATTGTGAAAGAAGAAATTCTATATTTCCAAGTTTAATTCCCTTTATGTTTTTGTTGTTTTGTATCATGATACCTAAGATTTCTACACATAAAAGAAAAATATACGGAGCTAACGGGTCCCCCTGGCGGCATCCCCTACTGACTTTGAAGGGATTTGACGCGAAACCGTTACCCAAAACCCTTGATTCAATATCAGAGTAGAAAGTTTCTATCCAATGTGAAATACTGGGTCCAAAATTAAAATAACTTAGGACTTTTGTGAGGTAGTTTCTATCTACCGAGTCGAAGGCTTTTTCAAAATCAATTAGAAGCAGCAAGCCTGGTATCTGACAAGCTTCAGTATGTTCCATTAGATCATATATAAGTCTCGTTACCTCGCCAATATATCTCCCCTTGACAAAACCTTTCTGATCTTCGTTGATAATACTGGGTAATATATCTTTTATTCTGTTTGCAATTGCTGCGGCACCAACTTTATATGAAGTATTTAGTAGAGAGATGGGACGCCAGTTTTTCATAAATTTCTTTGGTTTATTAGGCTTAGGAATACACGTTATCAAACCTTGTTTTTGCGAAATTGATAGGTGTCCGTTCTCATAACCAAGGTTAAGCGAATTGAGGAGAAATTCTCCTAGATCTTTCCAGAAGAATTTAAGAAATTCTGTAGTAAAACCATCGGGCCCTGGACTTTTTTCATTTTTCATGTTTTTAAGAGCGAAAGCTATCTCATTCAATTTCAATTTACCCTCAAGGTTGCCTTTGTCATGTTCATTTAAAACTGGGACATTTTCATTTTTAAACAAAATGTTAAGATTTATATCAGACTGTTCTTGTGCAGTGTATAATTTTTCATAAAACAGTTTTGCTTCGTGGACTAACTGTTCACTTTCGGTTATAGACGTTCCGTCATTTCTTTCC
Source organism: Phorcus lineatus (assembly GCA_921293015.1). Lineage (NCBI taxonomy): Eukaryota > Metazoa > Mollusca > Gastropoda > Trochida > Trochidae > Phorcus > Phorcus lineatus. The sequence goes on from OV121091.1 coordinate 23,539,182, forward strand.
AGAACAATGATAGATTTATTTAAGAAATTTCTCGACTCTAGCTTTAAAAAATATTTAGTTGGTTTTTCACCTTTTTCGATCCAGTTTGCTTTAGATCTTATAAGTATTCCGTTTATTTTGTGATTTGCAATTTCATCTAGGTCTTGCTTACAAACAGTAATTTCCTCCATAAGTTTCTGTTTCATGCCATCCTCCTCATTAAGGTCTAATTTATTTTCTAGATCCTTAAGCTTACATTCCATTTGCTTTTCCTTTTGGATTGTGATTTTCTTTTTAGTTGACGAAAAGTATATAGTTTTGCCCCTGATCATGAGGAGTAATGTTTCCCAAAGTAATTGATCATCTATTGAATATTTGTTTGATTCATCATCTGAGATTTTATATTGGTCTAGCGTTGATTTCATTGTTTCTTTTACTAATTGCACGTACTTTCTATCTTTTAGGAGTGAATTATTAAATTTCCAAAACCCTTTTCCTCTTGCTTGGGTGGAGCATGTCATAGACAGGGTGATAACTGAGTGATCAGAATTTATACTTGGGAGAATATCACTGTTATCGACTGAGGATAGCAGCCCATGTGAGATTAGAAAAAAAATCTAGCCTTGCTTGTTTAAGGGGGGTGGGTTGTCGCCAGGTGAAACGTGTAGCATCATAGTTAAGTTCACGCCAAGGATCTTTTAGATCTAATTTATCTATCATTTCGAAAACCTTTTCTCTTGCCTTAGGGTTGTTGATGTGTTTATAGTTATAAGTGTCCAGTTCTTTATTCAATACTAGATTCCAGTCTCCACACATACTTATTTCATCACTGTCATAATCTAAAGCTATATCCATAATAGTTTGAAAGAAGTCTGGACTATCTTCGTTAGGTCCATATATGCTGATAACTGTATAAGTTACCTCATTAACTAGAATCTTGAGGGCAACATAGTTTCCCAACTCATCTATTTTACTATTTAGTAGTTTAAACTCGAAGTTATTATTGAATAAGATGGCTGTTCCCCTGGCGTTACTTTTAAAGCAGCTTACATAACACTCATTATATCCCCATTGTTCTTTTATCTTCTGAATTTGATCCTGGGTAAAATGTACATCTTGTAAACAGTATATATTGCCTTTTTTCTTTCTTAAAAAATTGAATACCTTTCTGCGTTTTAAGTTGTTATTTAGGCCCCTACAATTGTGGCATAGTATCTTTATCTTCTCAGTCATTTTTATCTAGATAGCGTATTTGTTCAATATAAGCCAACTTGGAAACAGTTGTAGTCAAATACTTACTTATTTCTACGAATTTTGCCTGTTCTTTTGATAAAAGGTACTTCTGGTACAGTAACAAAATAAAGGAAAACAGTATCCCGCCTGGGGATAAACATTTAAAAATACAACAAAATATAGGAAGGAGACGTATCATGTTGAGGGATAACCTACCCCACGAATATCCCTGAGGTAACACAAAATAGTAGAAGGATGAATTAGAAAAAAGTAAACATGAATATCATACTCACGAGTAACATAAGGATTTCTTCATAAGGTGGAAAGTCCGTGCTTGTACATTGCAGCGCGAGTCAATCATGCGTTTGAAAAACCGCCACGTTGTATGGCTAATATGAAGTTGTCTTATTTGAAGTAGATTGAATATATACACGGATTTACGTTTCAGATTCAGAGGATTGTAATAATAATTATCACTTATGGTTTGGATTATTCTTTGACAAGGTAAGAACAGATTATGTCTCATTTTCAATGTTTTCATTGATTTACATTGTTCAAAGTTATTCTATGACACCAACGAAGTCTCAATTTAAATGCCGTACATAGTGCATATGCTATAAAGTTTTCACAAATAGTATTAATAAGAAAAATGTACATATATACAAACATACCACACACTTATTGTACCGTAACATATACACACACCTACATACACGTACATATACACACACATAAACATATACACACACGTACACATATGTTGGGTATCTATCTATATATATTTTCATTAGCTCATATATCAATACATGGTAGATATGCATTTATTGATACCTATATACATTTTTTCAGAAAATCCCATCATTAGTCTTGTTGATGCTATGAGTATATTCTGTGTATACATGTGTGTCATATTGTTTCAAAGTATACACTTATCATTATCAATGCTTGCTTTAGTATAATAGAAGCAGGAACTAGTGTAACTTTTTCCATTCGTAACATAACTTGATTGAAAATGACCTATCTCCTTAAGAATCATAATATAGATTCAATAAGTTTACTATACATAAGTAAAAAGAGTGCTGATTCAATGCAGATCAATTTGTGAACATGCGCGTTATATATCTGTAATGAACGTTCTTATGTTCAATGATTGGATTTCCTTCATGCGGCATTACTGAGATGATCGATATGCTAGAGAAAAAACATGACTTTGTTGTAAAGGTATCGAAAATGCAAAAGGATAATGCTGAAATATTCTGACGAATCTTATTTTAAGAGACAAAATAAGATTTTATCAACCACTGCATCTTGGTACACACATTTTAGTTGAGATGGTTAACATGGTAATATGTTTTGGAGAGGAAAACGTGTACACAATGACTTATGTAAACAAGTTCAGCTTTACGACGTCCGTATATACTGTTTGAAGTTTGTTAATGTATAAGTTTGATTTAACCACACACTTTATATGTCGTATGGTGGGTTCATGTCGCCAGTTAACCTGATGCGACTTACCCATGGTGAAACACTGTTGGATCTTGTCTCAAGTACATGGTCTACACCAACTTGTCGGACGCGGGTTTGAACCTTCTCCTCATGATATATTTCTCTTGACTTGCGATAGAGAATGGCGCGCTGCTTTTTCAGTTTTGCGGGGAGGTCAGTGCGGATTGACATACGTTTACCCTTTAAAAGTTTTGAGGATCTCAATACCATATCTCTGTCAGCCATACACAGGAAACTGGCTATGATTGGGGAGGGTGCGTCTGGGGTGGGGTCACCGGGGAAAGGTTTTCTTGGGAGTCTGTGCACTGCCTTAAAGTAAATATTGTACACTGTGTTATCCGAGAATTTCAGGTCGTCAGTGAACATAGCACGCAAAACTTTTTCGGAGTCTTCATTGGCATTTTCTTTGATTCCGTAGAATAGAAGGTTTATCTTTCGGTCGTGTATTTCCTGCTGTAATACTTTTCTTTCAAATACGACAGACTGTTCAGTTAATTTGGACTTAAGTGACTCAACCTCAGATTTCAGAGTTTTCATTTCGCTATCACGGATGGCGGCCATACTTCCTCCGCAACATTGCACACTTCAAAATTGTCAATAAAATGATGCATGCATATGCTTAAAGCACTTGTATGTTTTTCTTAATGGTCCGTCTAATATTAATATTGTGTTAATAAATCTGCAAATTGTGTTCATAAACATTCTGAAGCAATCATTGTTTTACCTTTTATCTTCTTATTTAGCCTTTGCATTAGAGCCAGAATTTCTGGAAAATATAAGGTGAGAGGGGACCCCCTTGTCTACAACCATGCGGTTTTTTTTAAACTGTGAATCCTGATGGACAAGGGCTTTTTTATGTTTTATTTCTTAAGTGCTGAAAGAACTTTATCCAATTGTAATTCTCCTTCAAGAGAGCACGTATCGTTATCAGATAGTCTTGTATCATATTGCCTTTCAATGGGTCTTAAAGTTAAAGTCATTTCTATTTTTATTGGTGTATAAAGTTTAAAGTTGTTCTTTGCATAATTGATAACTATTTGTGTCACTTATTTTTTCCAATTCAGTGTTTGCTTTGTTTTTACAAAGTTTTTTGTTTATTTTCAATAGATTAGTCATTGCTCACACCATTTGAGTTTGGACCTCAATAGAAACCCTTATGTTTTATATTCATTTAAGTTTTCCTTGATGATATTGCTTTTGTCTATTGATTACCAGCATTGTCAAATTCAGCTTACCTAATGTTTTATTGTCTTCTGATTTCAGTCGTTCTTTCGTTTTCTGAGGTGAACTTTTTATTGTAAAACCTCTATTTTTAACACATTAGCACTTCAAAAAGCAGTTGCTTGTTGATTGAAATATGTTTTATTCACACAAGAAATAGATTGGACACATGTAATCCCACTTATAAAGTGACGGACAGAGTCATGGGATATATACATTACAAGAGAACGTCAACGTCGATGAAAGTGTGTAGGATATAAATGTATACAGATAGGTTGAATGTTATTCTTTAGCACCACATCTCCTTCTCTAAAATGGGTACTGTTCAACTGTCTAAAAATTTAATCATTTCTAGCACGTATTCGATACAGCATTAAAAAATTATAGAATAAATTGTAGCCAAAGTTATCATTTTTTTAAAACTATACAATGTATATTATACATAATACATATGGCGAGATAATTGAATATTTATATATAAGATGCATAACCTATCTACGTCCAATACGATAGTTTGAACACAGAGGTCAAAGTAAATCTACGGCATTTTCTCTTGAAATATTTCAAAATGCGATGTAGTTCAACTCATGACGGTTCATTTTCTGTTTTATTTGTTTAACACATTCATACGTTTATTGTTTCCTATCATACCTTTTCTAATTTGAATTGAACTCTAGTTTCGATCAATGCATTTTGCTCCCCAATAACTCAAGAGTAAAGAGTAAAATGTATTTAACTCAAAGTCTCAACAATTTCATATTCATATTCAACATTTTACTTCAACCTAAGACCTCATGACATAAGGATTATCTTTAAACCTCTGTGTTTGGGTATTCCTGCTTCCGTGGTTCTAGGCTCCTTTCAAATTTATTTCTTATGTGATAGTCAAAGATAAATATAGTTAAAATGTCATTTTTATAGAAATAACTGATAAATATGTTTTATTTAGAATATTACATACGTTTAATTTTTGTTTTTAAACTCAATTTATTTTCTATAATGGAAATATTAAGAAAATATTTGTCAGACAGCAAATAAAAAAATAAAGAAAGAGAATCGAAACTATTATCAACAGCAATATTCAAACAGCGCGAGCAGAGAGAAGGTACAGTGATTGTGGTTCGTTTCCACAACGCAATCCTTCTTTTGCAGCTACGGGGCAAATCGCGCTCGACTTTCCAAGCGGACGAAGTCGAAAATAGGCTAATAAAAACAAAAGCTGTTTTTCTTGGCACACAAAGGCTTTTTTTCACTTAACCATACCATTTTATGATTTTCAATGAGGCAATTGGATTTATTTATATAGATTTCCCTGTTTGGGTCGTTTCCCGGTTTGGGTCGTAACATCTCTTGTGTTTCCACAAAATGTTAGCGGCACTGAGCGAGTGCATAGCGTCAAATGACGGGCATCAAGAGGTAAACCAAATAGCTAACTTAGCGAAACTGTTCCGTACGACAATGACGCCATAAGACTAGTCTGATTCAATAACATCAGAACAAAGTTTTTTTTAAATTTCATGACATAATATATAATTGTGGTGTTCGATCTTTCTTATATCGGAGGTTATAATTCCTCATCAAAAACCATGTTAGTATGAACCCTCATTACATACGTAGACTCTTTAGCTTGTGCATCTTAAACTTACCTAGAAATAGAAGTCGCATTTGTATTGTTGTTGAATGAATACAGCCGTGTCGGATACGCGGAGGGTAAAGATATGCACTCACACAAAACTTAACGTAGTAATTCAGGATGAATGTCAGCTTGTTATAGATTGAAGTTGGTTAATTATATATTTTCATGAAAAGAAAGTCTAATTTTTATTGTAGATAAGAATATGTTTTATTTAATGATTATTCCAGTGTGTGTTTTACATATCTGTAGATATATTTAAGGATTCAGCAATTTTGCTGAATCCTTATTGTTATTGGCGTGTTTTATTATTTTTTTTTTCCACCGATTTTGTGGACACGATTTAGCCCAAACCGCTAAAGCTACAACAGCCAAACTTCGCAGTCTGGTAGAACTTCATGAGAAGGGGTTCTAATAAGCTTTTGGACTTAATCGGATTAATCGTTAAAGGCACAGTACCACTCAAATTTTCAAAAATTAACATGGGATTTTTTTTTCAAAATGCACTTAGAGACCTGAAACTTTTTTTAAACGATAGGCAATTAAAATTTGGAGCAAAAAAGTAAATCATGGCGACTTCGTAGCATGCATACTTACGCCGCCATATTACTTTTTTTGACTTTTTGAAATTTCCACGCACCTTTGAGAATCTTCTCCTCCGAAGATACTAGCATCTCAGAGCTGAAAGTTACATATGTTGTAGCTGAAGTACTGAGTAGAAAAAGTTAGTGAAATTTTTGCTCAAACTTTAATACTTTTTACTCAGCAACCCTTCGAAGTCTTGCGACTTAGCACATGTGAGCATGTTCAAGGGGCGATAACTCAAAAAGTTAGACTCACAACTGCACCAATTTCTCAGGAATGTGAAACCACTATGGGCACTTTACAAATCAATAAAAACATTGGTCGCGAACAGTCATTTTCGTTGACAATAATCGATCAAAATGGGGAAAAATACCTTTTGCAAAATTAACATGGGGTATTTTTTCAAAATTGACTTAGAGACTTGAAACTTGTTTTGGAAGAAGCGTAATATCAATTCAAACAAAAAAGTAAATCATGACGAATTCGTATGTGTCATGGTCTTTTAGCATTATCAACTTCTTTGCAATAATCGCGGTTTGGTTACGAAACTTGGTCACATAAAACATGCTGCTGTGGACTAATGCGTGAGCCAATCTTCATGAAACTTTCAGGGTTGATTGCTAACATGACTATGTTTGTACTGAATGTGCTTTTACAGCGCTGAATCCTGTCGTCGTCGCTTGCGACTATATTTTATTTTATAGTCTCTCATAACTCCGCGCGGATTGTTTCAGTTTTTACAAAGACGTTGTATTTTGATGTGAAACTATGAGGTGAGACTGAAATAAACCGTCTGTCTTGGTTTTATATTGACAAGTCGCACAAAAGATTGGCAAATTGGGAAAAACTGACGAAATTCCTAGCATACATTTATTCCAATACATCAACAACGCTCAACAAGGGCGGGTTGCCGTAAATTGACGGAAATACCCGATGTTCTATCATTTAGAACAGTCCTGGTTAATTTTGTTTTTAGTTTTGACGGGTAGTGCATTTTCCGAATTTTTCCTTTTAATCCTCTTACAGACAATTTCGGTAATCCCACTTTGCCGTGTCGTGGTAGACGGTTTTGACCTACTTTTATTTTAATTCCCATTTCTGCCGCATTCGGTAATCCTATATTGCCGGACCGTTGTCGGCGGTCAGGATTTTCGACGCAGCGTGTGTATACCAATCAAGCATAGCCATGCGATTCTTCGCTGTCGTCATTTCCGGCGTCGTGCAGACCAAGCAAACCCATTAGGGAAATCCCCTGTATCTGTTTTCAGACTATGAAATTCATACTTCTTTAAAAAAATTGTTGTAGGTCATTCTGGAGACTTTCACAACATAATCATTGAAAGGGTGAACTAAGAAGGTATCTAACGGAGGGTAGTGAGCACTGAACCGAAATCAAGTGATCCAGACTTTACCAAAAGTTCAGAAATCGAATTTTTATCTTTGAAAATCTTTGTTATGTTTTGGCTATATGTGAATCTCGCCACTCATCCTTAGCTGAATGAAAAGAGTAAAAACTTTGTCCATATTGACTTGACATGATGTACTGACGTCGACATGATGACGAAATCTTTATTTCGGTGGAAGTGTATTCAGAGGTCGTTAGGCCTAATATTTTACATACTGACCTCAATTCCGGCACAAGGATGTGACAATTTATTGCGTCTTGATGACTGCATTGATGCTGACATTTACAAGGATAGATGGAAAATGATTAACGAGGAAAAGTGCGGTACTCAACAAGACAATGTTATGCATTGTCAGAAACTCACAAATGGAAACATCTGCTCAGTATGCGCAACTGAAACGATGTGTCAAGCAGGTCAGAGTGATTTTTATTGACTGTACATGCCCTCTAAATATTAACTTGCTGAAGTAAATAAACTGCGATTATGTTCTATCCCATCGATACAAATGCTTTGGATATATCTTACTTCAATCAACTCGTGTTGATATATTGGATATTAAAAGACACTTGGTGAGATTCTCTGTACATGTATTAATCAAATCACTCAATAAATAAACAAATGATTAATAACAAAAGTAATTAGCAAATCCTTATTGTATGGTTCCGATTTCCATGCATTTTCAAAACCAAAATGAAAACAAATGTCAATTCCTCAAGTTTTATGATTGACTGAAACAACAGAAAATAGGGATCATAAGTTTCAGTCAGCACTTAGACTTCTCAACATTCATTCACTGACAAAATTACTTTTGATAGCTGCTATGAATAAATCTTAATTTACCAATTTACTAACCAATGAAATTCATAAAGTAATAAGTTGTAGTACATACCATTTTGTTTGACCTTCTTATCCATGTGAATCTACAAATGTGATGTGGGAAACCCTCTCCCTATAAAGTTCATGCTATGTGCTCTCCCCTCCAGCTAGTTACCTGACTTACCTGGTCTCAGTAACTGAAGCACTCATAAAATAGCTCTCTCATATATAGCATTTCATTCTTTCACATTCCTATACTTGTATTCAAATGCATAAACAAATACATACCCACACAAGATCAACTCTCACATTCACAAATGCACTCATTTACTCATGCACTTACAATTTGCATATAATTTGCAGTCCATGTACTTTCAGACTTAAAAGCCATGATTTTCATAACATATTATTTACCTTTGATACGAACCTAAATGTCATATGTGGTGATATAAAATCAAAACAGCTTAACTTTTCATGTCCAAAAGACATATATGACAAATAGAGTATTGCCATGAAAATCTAAAGACAGCCTTATAAATACACACAGGTGTAGATATCACGTCCAATATACATGGATACTATTTATATAACCTAACAAACACTATCAACTCCTAACTGCCCTCCTGGCTGTTTTAGATAAGTCTCCAAAAATACGTTTGACTATTAGACGCGCCACTGTCCGGTTTTCGATCATAATTGTGACGTTCTATTTCATATGGTCACTGTAAAAAACCAACAAGCTTTAAAATGTGTCTTTTTGGTAAAAGTAAATACTTTGCGATCAAATGACACCATTGATTAAAGTTTGGCATATATGACTCCAACAACTCGTGGAGTGGCTCTTTAATGCAATACGATCACACTTGAGACTTATTTTCTCTCAAACAAGACACTCTTTAAATTTACATACAAATTCAAATCATTTTCTGAACACTACACATGTCATTCGGTAGCATGGATTCACGAACTGACATCACCAATTTCTCAATGTTCTCTTTTTGAGTGAGTGCAAGCCATTCTTTTTCAAATTGTGAATGCCTAGCAAAAAAATTGAAAATAAAATTTGTGAAATAATAAAGTTTTATTGGCAAATGCATATTTATAATAATGTCCCCTTGGATATGTTTCTATTGAAATACCCTAACAGCTCCCTCTTTTATTTGTGCATGAAGTTTTTCTGAAATTTATTAGTATAGAACCCACAGAGCTGCCAAATTGCAAATTTATTAATCAGAAAATGTTCATCAATCTTTCTGCAAAAAAACAGATAAGATTTAAACTCTTGATTGAGATGGATAAGCTAGACTGCTTGTTTTCAAATCATTTTGCAGGAACTTATGCACGTATTCAAACATTGACAAGACGTGTGGACTGTGTCCGTTGTAGACAGGGCTGGTATCAGAGTGAACCTAAAGTATCATACCACTTCAAAACACCCAGCTGCGACTCGATACATAACGGCTGCAATGAAGGGAAGACACTCTGTTTTAATGGAACCACAAGTGAAGACAACAAGTGTCTTTGTGATCACACAGCAGGGTTCAGACCAACAGAGGAAGGCTGTAGATGCTTTGATTTCAACAGCCTGTGTGACTGCACCAATGCAAACTGCCCAGGAGGAGAAGAACTTGATTCAAGTGAGTTCATTTCTGAATTCATCTGGTCCAACTTCCCAACTTGACCTATCCGAGTAGTTATGGCATATAAATTTGCGAGGGTTGGCTTGGGAAAATATCATTCTACTTACACTTCCATGGAACAATGCGGTAATATTCTCCGAATGTTCTACTTAAAGGAATATTCCGGTGCGAATTAGTTTTTTTTCTAATAATAGATTGAGTTTCAAAGATCGTTCTCACAAACTATTAAACGTTTTGGTTGATTGGTTACTTAGAGACATGAATCAGAAATTGCTACTTTCGCTTGACACGGGCGCAGCCATCTTCCCGGTAAAAATGGCGGCAATATTCTCCGAATGTTCTACTTAAACTCATTACTGTCAGCCGCCATCTCCACCATGGAAAACGCAGTCAGACGAGTTCAAAATGTTCTTGAACATTCAATGTTATTTTCCTTTAATACATTAGAGATAATAACTTTTAGAGTTTTAATGTCATGCCAGAACAAAATACAATACTCTTCTGATAGTCTCACCAGTTTTGATATGGTATGATATGGTAAGAAGATTAAAACTTTAGATCTATATACATCTGCATAGAAATCAATGAACAAATTAGACAGGACACAACGTAATGAATATGTTTTTTTCTTCTTGAACTTCTCAGTACTGACCAACGGTGTGTTGGATAACTAGTTGCCACCTACATAGGTGATTATGGAATTAGAAATTCAACTTAAGCATTTAAGCAAATACATTATTTCCTTTGGGGCACAAATTTGATACATAGAGTTGAGTGGTAAAGTGGTTAGGATAGTCAGTGCTGGTTCTGAATGCACAGGTTCCAAGTTTCCTACAGTCATCAGAAAAATGGATTCATCACATTGTGATGTCAGCAACAAGGAGTCTGTGGCATTCATTTATTTTTAATTTTCAGATTATAACTGCATTCCCTTGCCAACAGTCAGGTAGGCATGTTTAACATATGCACATCTACAGCTTCTCCAGCCAAAACTTTTATTGTTTCAAATAACCATATTCAACCAATTGGATAATGAACCAATAGAAACTTCATGAGCCTTACTATTCTTTGTCTTGTAACCAGAGGCTGAGATTGAAATTTCAGTAGCCTTGAGGCTATTATCAAGGTTATGATAAGAGGTTGTGCAATACCTTAGGAACTATAAAAGTCTACAATTACTGGCTATACAGAGCAATTTGAGATACAGAATGCATGGCTCTATTTTATTTTCAAACCAACCATCTGTTTATCATCATTACCCTTTTTATCAATTTGTTCTTCTTATTTCATACTTGATAGAATTCAATATTGAATGTTTTTTCACTAATCATATTTCCCAATTTATCAGGGGTTTAGAATTTAGCAAGTCCCAGGTCATCTACCAAACAATTTTTTTCTAACAAATGCAAAAAAAAGTCAATGATTTGCCTCTTTTCAAAAAACGTTTGACTTTATTACCAAAGTAGGTTAGGTCAAACCTTTGGGATAAAGTTCTGTGACTTAACCTAAAATTCTTTTTAAAATCCAAGATTCATGGAGGATTTTTAACCCTTGTTTTTAAAAAAAGAAGCTGTATTTGATCAGTATACTAAGGAAATAAGTGTGATATTGCTTTGTTCCTAGGACCGAGACGACTGAGACAACTACCAATCCAGCAGGTTAGTGAGAATATGTCTACTTAAAAGGGCAGTAGCACCTTTTTTACAAAGATTTGTTTCTTCATGTTTTGTTCAAAGAACAACAATTCATGCCAATTGTATTATCTGCAGAGGGTGAAACTCAACTCGATCATCAGTAATCATAGAAGATATTATCAAGTATCAAACAAAAACCACTTGACCATTTTTGTGTGAACACCTTTTAATCATTTGAGGTAGGGAAATTGATTCAGCTTAAATTAACTTGACATATGTTCATTGTAAAACTGCTTCTTTTGATCAAAAAACATTGTCTTGCAATTGGTAACATTCATTTTTGTTTCTGAGAGATCACTTAATTTATCTAAAAAATTATTCTACTGCTCTTTTAGAAAATGCATGTTTAGGGCTTAACATTACAGTGTATAAGTCGAGTTTTTTGTAACAGAAATTGAGGGGTCAAGGAGGGGGGTCTACTTATATATACGAGGTCTATGTTTCACACCTAAAAATTCTGAGGTCAAGTGACGAAGGAGACGAACAGACGAGATTCAAACTGGAAGCCACGATGTCGACTCATTGTCAAAATAATGAAATAAAATTACTTTAATAACTATTACATATCTTACTGTTTTTATATATATATGTTTGCAGCACAGATGTCTCTGGTTCAGGTGGTTCTTCCTCAGTCTCACTTCTCACCAACTCCCATGTGGGTCTTTTGTTAGTACGTAAGGAGATCATGGAGACTGGTACTAATACATTTTGGCAGTTGAAGTTAACATTCGTAGCCATTAATTGAATAATGTTAGTGAGTAACTGAAGTTTGTTGCTAACGCCACCCACGCCTGTTGGCCATGGCATGCATCAGAAACAGGCATTTACACTGCTGATTTCCTAAATAACACTGGGGATGCAGCTTCAAACGCCTGGTGGGCGCCTGATAATTTGCCTGAGATGTCGGGTGCTTGGTCTTTTCAGTAGGTTCTTCATGACGCCTGCTTGGCCTTTGTTCTTGATGCTGGTGTATCTGCAGATGATGGGCATCTCAATGATAACCTTTATCCTTTTTATCCCTACAGGCCTATAAAAAGGCCTGTAAACGTATTTGTTTCATTTTCTCTTAGGGGTACAAAAGTTATGCAGCAACAGATGCCTTAACAAATGCTGGTTTCACCTGTCGTATCACAGCCTGTAGTGTTAAAACATAGACCCTCCCAGTTGGCTTCTACTCCAGGCATGTTGTGTAGACCTAGATGAGACGCTTTGCACACCCTTTATGTGGCAGGCACAAACCATAACCTACATCTTATCTCACTTGGACATCACCTGGGCAGGAACTGTGGCTGTTTGTAGATCAGTCTTTTTGCTTTCATCTTTCTTTGATGAGTTTACAAAAAGAAACTATTGTATTATCCAAATAACATGCTGTTTTGTTTGGTGGGGCCGTTGAGAATGTTCACAAGAGACTTGCTGAGTCAGTTTACTTAAAAATGACTCAAGTATCTGGCCCTGGCCTGAAGAAGAAAAATCAGGGTTTAAGAGGGTCTCTGCATCAATAGACAATCTCCAGACCAGACAAACAAGCTCCAATGGGGTGGATGGCCATCAGAGACGTGTTTGAGATTATTTGCCTCCTGTTTCATCGTCCAATGGCCAAGCTGTTTGCCTCTAAACTGAACCATCAACTTCCTTCTTATGTGTCTCCAAATCCTTCTTGGGCGGTTAACGCAGTAGCTTTGTCTTGTGAAAGACTGGTGGTGTATGAGTTCCCTCCTCCATGTCTTCTACCTTGTGGAGTGTCAGATATGATGATGTTGCAGAGTTTCTATCTGATTTGGGCCCTGCCTTTCTGTAACGTGCTAGGAGATTTTGTGTCAAGCAATCCTGTACAACTACCAATGACAGACAGGCTTTCTGGGTTCTCCTTATAGCAAGTAGCTAATCCGGACCTAAGCAAGTGTCTTCTGCATGCATGGGTCATCACCAGAAGGCTTCTAGGGACAGGTTGCAAAAATCATTTCCAACGTCACAGATGATGAATTGGTGTCTTTTGAGATGTTTTGAATTCCAAATATCAGGATCCTTTGGATGCATCAATGACAACTGTTGGTTTCAAAGATAAGGACAAGAATCTGAAGATCTACTTTTATAGGATAGCACGGAAGTCAGGGAAAGCGTCTGTCTTTCAGTTTACTTCCAATTTCTATGAAGGGGATAAGCAAAAATACCCTCCATTTCCCTGCGGTCCATGGTTTTTGGCTGCCTACAGTGCCATGGGTTGCATAATTCGATTTTAGACATCTAGTATAGCTTAAAGACTCTGTTTAGAGGTAAAATACAGTCTCCACCTTCCACTGCCTTACACTTGTCATTGCTGCTTCTTTGGTTGACTGCCTTCGTCTCAAATTGAAAAAGGGTTTCCTTTTGGGTGATTGCTGATGTGTTAAAACGTACAGCACATGCAGCAGATCATTGATGTCTTTTTTATTTGTCTAGATACATTTCCTTCTGTCTGTGTCTCAGTATGTGCATTGTGATCAGTCGGTAGAGCAGGGGAGGACATTTACTTTCCAAATATAATAAATATTTTGATTTTAATAATTTTGTTTTAGCTTAGTGAAAGTATGTAATTTTTGTGGTAATGTTAATTTGAATTGATAATAGAGGGATATATTTCTTTTTACAGTTATTGAAAACATTGTAGGAAAGGAGGAAGGGGAATGTAGTACAGGATGTATTGCTGGCATTATAACTGGTGTCATTGTACTTGTCCTTATCACAGGTAAGTGTCATCCATCAATAGCAGGGCCTGGATTTTCAAAGTTCTCTTAGTGCTAAAAAAGTCGGCAACCATTGTTGATATATGGTACTTACTACTACCTTATAAGAGAGCTGAACAAATTTAGGTCCTGGTTTCTAGGAGAAATCTAAAAGAATGATAGTCAATGTAGATACACTAATGTTAATTTGCTCTTGGCATAGTGAACACATTCATGTGAAAATGGCATTATTGTTTTCTTAAATATATTGCAAAACTGTGATAAAGATCAAGTTTAACTTAATAATTTTCAGAAAATGATACAATATTCAAGACCAAATGTGGCCGAAGTGAATGCAGTGCAAAAATCTTTGTATAAATAGTATTTTATTATGCATCTTTGAACTGATTGGAAGGAAGGTTGGATTGTTTTATGAGAATAATGTTGTTTTAACCTCAGAAGGGAGAAAGAATAGCAAAATGAAATATTTTTGACCTCAAGAGAGAAAGAATAGGAGAGTGATATTTATTTTATTTTATTTTTTTTATTTATTACTTTTTTGTGGTACATGGACATTACAATTACAAGTATAAACAATAAATCGTATACAAGAACAACACTATACACATTTGGCAGAAATTAATAACATTGTGCAATACAAAATGTATAAAATATATAATAATTCATCCAATTAAAGGCGTCAGTTTTAGTTTTAATTTAAGAATTTTTAAAAATACAATTGTACAAAGCTATAGTTTTACAATATTAGTCTTGGTTAGTCTTTAAAAAAGTAAGTGGCAGTTTGACCAAAAGGTCAAGAATTTCGAGTAGTTACAAGTTGAATAGGCATTGAATTTGTCAATATTATATGTTTTCTTCACATCATTCTTAATATATATGTAAAATTTGGTCTCATTCCATTTTGCTTTGTTTTAAAGATGTTGTATTTAACAGTAATGATTATCATGTTGAGTACTCTATTTCTGTATTCAGGGTACCCAAGGCAAATGTTTCTTTTTGAAAAGTTAAAGTTAGTATTCATACCTTTCTCTATCCATTCTTTAACTTCCATTTTATTGTTTTGACCTCAAAAGGGAGAAAGGATAGGGGAATGGTATTGCTGTGACCTCAGAAGGGAGAAAGGATAGGAGAATGTTATTGCTGTGACCTCAAAAGGGAGAAAGGATAGGAGAATGTTATTGCTGTGACCTCAGAAGGGAGAAAGGATAGGAGAATGGTATTGCTGTGACCTCAAAAGGTAGAAAGGATAGGAGAATGTTATTGCTGTGACCTCAGAAGGGAGAAAGGATAGGAGAATGTTATTGCTGTGACCTCAAAAGGGAGAAAGGATAGGAGAATGTTATTGCTGTGACCTCAGAAGGGAGAAAGGATAGGCGAATGGTATTGCTGTGACCTCAAAAGGTAGAAAGGATAGGAGAATGGTATTGCTGTGACCTCAAAAGGGAGAAAGGATAGGAGAATGGTATTGTTTTAACCTCAAAAGGGAGATAGGATAGGAGAATGGTATTGTTCTGACCTCAAAAGGGAGAAAGGATAGGCGAATGGTATTGCTGTGACCTCAAAAGGGAGAAAGGATAGGCGAATGGTATTGCTGTGACCTCAAAAGGTAGAAAGGATAGGAGAATGGTATTGCTGTGACCTCAAAAGGGAGAAAGGATAGGAGAATGGTATTGTTTTAACCTCAAAAGGGAGATAGGATAGGAGAATGGTATTGTTCTGACCTCAAAAGGGAGAAAGGATAGGAGAACAGTATTGCTGTGACCTCAAAAGGGAGAGGGTAGAGGAACGGTATTGCTTTGACCTCAAGAGGGAGATAGGATAGGAGAATGGTATTGTTTTAACCTCAAAAGGGAGAAAGGATAGGAGAATGGTATTGTTTTAACCTCAAAAGGGAGAAAGGATAGGAGAATGGTATCGCTGTGACCTCAAAAGGGAGAGGGTAGAGGAACGGTATTGCTTTGACCTCAAGAGGGAGATAGGATAGGAGAATGGTATTGCTGTGACCTCAAAAGGGAGAAAGGATAGGCGAATGGTATTGCTGTGACCTCAAAAGGGAGAAAGGATAGGAGAATGGTATTGTTTTAACCTCAAAAGGGAGATAGGATAGGAGAATGGTATTGCTGTGACCTCAAAAGGGAGAGGGTAGAGGAACGGTATTGTTTTAACCTCAAAAGGGAGATAGGATAGGAGAATGGTATTGTTCTGACCTCAAAAGGGAGAAAGGATAGGCGAATGGTATTGCTGTGACCTCAAAAGGGAGAAAGGATAGGAGAATGTTATTGCTGTGACCTCAAAAGGGAGAAAGGATAGGAGAATAGTATTGCTGTGACCTCAAAAGGGAGAGGGTAGAGGAATGGTATGGCTTTGACCTCAAAAGGGAGAAAGGATAGGAGAATGTTATTGCTGTGACCTCAAAAGGGAGAAAGGATAGGAGAATAGTATTGCTGTGACCTCAAAAGGGAGAGGGTAGAGGAATGGTATTGCTGTGACCTCAAAAGGGAGATAGGATAGGAGAATGGTATTGCTGTGACCTCAAAAGGGAGAGGGTAGAGGAACGGTATTGCTGTGACCTCAAGAGGGAGATAGGATAGGAGAATGGTATTGTTTTGACCTCAAGAGGGAGATAGGATAGGAGAATGGTATTGCTGTGACCTCAAAAGGGAGAAAGGATAGGAGAATGGTATTGTTTTAACCTCAAAAGGGAGATAGGATAGGAGAATGGTATTGTTCTGACCTCAAAAGGGAGAAAGGATAGGCGAATGGTATTGCTGTGACCTCAAAAGGGAGAAAGGATAGGAGAATAGTATTGCTGTGACCTCAAAAGGGAGAGGGTAGAGGAATGGTATTGCTTTGACCTCAAAAGGGAGAAAGAATAGGAGAATGGTATTGTTTTGACCTTGATGGATGTAGGGAAGGTACAAGATGATTGAAGAGAGTTACTTGGTAATCCAAGCTACAAACTATCCCATTCAGTGAATGCATCATGAAAGGGAGCGCTCGGAGGCTTACAATCTGTCTGTTTGGCTGAACTTACAGAATTAATAGCTAAGAGATTTATTGCAAGTAAATGTTCCATTTGTGAGCACTTTCATAAAAAGGTTGAAGGGCATATATTTTAATACTAATTTTCTTGATGAAAAATCTCAAATGATATATTGTTTGAGAATGGCAACATTGATATTAATGTGATTAAAAAACTGTTTGGGTATGTAAGCTTTACTCACTTTGGTTTTTTTTTACCAATCCACTATTCAAAAAATCTGTTTTAAAAATACTTTTAAAATTTTTATCCTTTTATATAATTGTATGAACTTAATCTTTACTATGTTATATTTTCAGTTGTAATTGTAATTTGCTGGAAAAGACATAAAAAAAGCAAACTGTCAATGAAAAGTAAGTAGAACAACGCTTATTACTTGAATGTATTATCAACCCCAACCACTAATTGGAAGGGGGAAGTAGGTTTAAACTTCTGTGTGAGTTCATTCATCCATCTCATTTAAAAGGAGACAGATTTTCTTAGTTTAAGATAGGATTATCAAATTTTACCTGAATACCTTTCAGATTTATTTCCATTTTTCTGTGTTTTATTTATTCAGTTTGAGGATATCTCCAAACAGACAAACTCAGGAACTTTAAAAAAATATTTCTTTGTACTACAGGGTTTTGAAAAGGAGAAGCACACAAATTATTATTTTGGGAATATTTTGCCCTTGTTATGTTTAGGACATTTAGTAAAATGTTGTGACTTATAATGAGAACCATTTTTGCGAAGGTGTTGATGACAATGTATTCTTGTTGTTAGATTAGTAAGGTTATCATTGCATATCCACTCTAATGCCACCTGTTTTTTATTATCTATGGAATGCATGGGCCTGTTTCAGATTATATTTCATTTTCCGCAATTAACATAAGTTGAAACTTATTTTACAAATAAAAGCGAAGACACTCATTGAAATTGCAATACTTCAATAAAACACATCCACAGATGTATCAATTGAAAGAAATCACTGAACCTCAGACCTGTTGGTTTCAGACCTTATTACCTAGTGAACCAAGTATTAGACCATTGACACCAGTGGATATTACTTTATATTCTTTATGATCAATTGATGAGGGTTCTTATAATGCCTGGACTGCAAACATAATTTTATTAAAACTTACCGTGTTACTACCGGTAAGTCAAACAATTGTTGTCAGTGCAACATGTATAAAAATATATTAATGTTGAGTTTTCCATGGTCATACTAAGATAATGTTTGTCTAATCCTTCCCAACAAAGAACTTGGAGGTATGTAGTGGTCAGTGCTGTGCTCTCTACTGTTCTTGATTACAGAGTAGACATCTGAGAAAGGAGAACATTGCTTATTGATAGTTGACTTCTTCATTGTGTGAAATAGAGACTAACAAAGTTATCAATGGCTTGTGTTAATTTTTGCAACAAAACATGTGTAACTGTTTTTCATGTAATAAAGAAAAAGAGTATCCATGACAACTTGTTCCTCTTCATCATTCAGCCTCTCAAACGCCTACAACCTCTCAAAAATAGTAACATCTGATTGTTATTATGTTGTATTTCACCCACAGGCTCCTCTGCAGTTGAAGTTGAAAATTGCATTTCAGGTAAGTTACTCATTGTTTCTGAACCAAGAGATATATGAAAGATTAATCTTAAAAAAACTAATCAACAAGAATCATGTTATGCTACCAGGACTTGTTAGATGCCGGGGTCTATGGTAATTTTTGTAACTGGGCCAAAGGCCCATTAACCCCCAAGTTAGTGGGCCCTAAGTCTTATGGCCGGATTCGCGCAAAGCGCAGATCCGCTCAACAACGTATAGTTGTTGGGGGGAGGGCATGGGAGGGTGCGCCCTCCCATTGATGGGGGTATGGGGGGCCTCCCCCTAGAAATTTTTTTATTTTTTGAAGTGAAATGGTGGCATTTAACAGCTTCTGAAGCCCAAATATTTTTATAAATTTCATCAGAAAAGTCAATGTTTTTTGTTGTGAAAGTTCACTATTGATCAAATCAAAGCAATGACAAAGAAATCGAACATGGCTGTAAAATGATTTAATGAAATCAACTTTATTTTGCATAATTAATTTGTATTTTGGGGACAAATGAATGAAGCCACTTTACAACAGAACAATATCATAGTTAGTCTAAATACGCGACTGGGAAGTTGGCATTGTTAATGATTATTGATTCGTTTCAGTATTCAGAATAGATAAAGATAGTAACTTCTAAACAATTAAAGTTTACGAATACGTGATGAATATTTATGAATTCAAATAGTTTCTGTTTCATATACACATAAACTTTGATAACTTTAATTTCTTTGTAACATTGCGAAAAGAGTCTGCTTGTTCACGTCCGATTCGCGAGTGATTAGAGTTACTTCCCTTGCATAAATTATGTATCGCCAATTCTGATTGGTGCAGTAGTGAACTCAAGCTTCTCAACGTCCAATGAAATAAAATGTTATAGAATAAATCGGTGTAAGTAATGTTACGGGCGCTCTTTATTTGATATGAATTGACATTTACTTCTAATGATCATAAATCGATTTTAGATATATTTTAACGCTTTGCATTTAAAAATTATTAACAAATACTCAGGCGGGGAAGGCGCACAGTGTTCTATTTATGTGCGCCATTTATCATCGCTATGGGCCTTGATGGCCCTATAAATTTTTTAGGTTGCGCCAATTGAGATTTTGATGCGCAAATGGCGCAATGGCGCGGTGTAAAGGAACACCTGTAGATGGGTTGCTCTAAAGGAACAGTTGACTGAGTTGATTCAACCTAAAAAATGTCAATGACCGTAAGATATTGAAGAGTCTTGCTTCATCTGGTTAGAACCTCCCTTCAGAGGTGTGGCTGTCTCAGAGAACAATGGGTTCATAGGAGGACTGTCCATTTATGATGTCGGGGAAAGGTTTTCATACCAGGTAAATTTCCATCAGAATATAATAGTCAATGTCCACTCGATGTCCACAATTCACATCAAGCGTTCATCAACATTATATCATGGAACAGAATACATTGGTCCATACTAAACAATTATTGACTTCAAGTGAGGTTGATCCAACGATTTAGAGACCTTGGACATTAATATTAACAGAGGCGAAGCCGAGATGAATATCACATGTCCAAGGTCAATAAATCTTTGGATCAACCATGTCTGAAGTCATTCATTTGTTTTATTATATGAATTAGGTCTTGAATTAACATTCTTCTGGTATTTCCGGTAGACCGGGATTTCCGAAAGCTATTTTTATCCACCGGAGGTGTTTGGATTGTTATATCTACCTCTCGCGATTCACACAGGTTGACATCACTTGACGTCAATGCTGTCATGTGACCAAGAAGGCCAATCAGAAATCAGAATCAGAAATAATCCATTCATATAATAACGCATGTTATTGCATGCTATATATAGCAGAGATAGTGTTAGAAGCAAAGAGACAGTCAGAATGTACATGACTAAGACCATCATTGTGGAGGAAGTTCCGTTAAAATATGAAGGTTCCTACATGAAGTATAAACTTGTAATTAGAAATTACTTCCCTTAAGATTTAAAAAAGATTTTTGTTGGGGGATCAGGGTTTAAAGTTATGGTAGGTACAATTTCATTGTTGAAAGTAGCTTTAAATGTCACAAGATAATTCTTTATATAAGTTGTAAATTTGATAATATTTTATGATTTCAGGAACAGATTCTCCCATGATAGAATCTTCAAAAGAGATTGCTTTTCATTGCAGTGAAGGTGATTAAAAATTATATACATTCATATCCCTTTGGATGCAATTTGTTTTAAATCATCATAATAATCAACTTATTTTTATTCAGAATAATGCAATGTGCAATTTCATTGTTCATAGTAATTTGAGTCGTGAAGAAATGATTCTTTATATGTAGGATCCAACTAAAATGAGAAATAAATTCATGATTTCAGTAAACCTATTAGTTCAGTCAAATGGGATTCAACATTCAACTGAAGGTAAACAATCATGACACTTTGATGCCATTGTCTTTTTTAATTCATCACAACTTTTTGATGCCAGAAGAGATCCATTGATAATTTAAATAAAAAGTGTTATTGAACAAGTTAATTTAAAGGATTAAAAAAAGTTTTTATCACATGTTTATAATCCTGTTTTTTTGGAAAAAGTAGCTGTTGCTGTTTTTCAATTAATCATCTTGTTGATAAATGTAACGAAAGGAATAACTCCATTGAATATATCAAGACTTAATAACACAGTTTATACTTGGATTTAAATTGTAATCAGAAGAAATGTTTTGATATCCAGACTAATTCTATAAAATTGCTGTCTAAATAAATTTGATAAGTTTAATTAATTATACCCCCGCCTTACAGCGTAAGCGGGGGTATATAGCATTCATTCTGTCCGTCCGTCCGTCCGTCCGTCCGTCCGTCCGTCCGTCTGTCCGTCCGTCACAAATCTTTGTCCGGAGCATATCTCCCAAACTATACATGCTAGCTTCACCAAATTTCATACACTTATCAACCATGTTCCTAGATGTGCCTTTTGAGGGTTAGACCAACAAATGATTTTTATTTTTTGCCGTTTCCATGGAAACATGACTAAAACAGTGACTCTATGACAAAGTCCTTTGTCCGGAGCATATCTCCTAAACTATACATGCTAGCTTCACCAAACTTCATACACTTATCAACCATGATCCCTAGATGTGCTTTTTGTGGGTTAGACCAACAAATGATTTTTATTTTTTGCCGTTTCCATGGAAACATGACTAAAACAGTGACTCTATGACCAAGTCCTTTGTCCGGAGCATATCTCCTAAACTATACATGCTAGCTTCACCAAACTTCATACACTTATCAACCACGATCCCTAGATGTGCCTTTTGAGGGTTAGACCAACAAATGATTTTTATTTTTTGCCGTTTCCATGGAAACATGACTAAAACAGTGACTCTATGACCAAGTCTTTTGTCCGGAGCATATCTCCTAAACTATACATGCTAGCTTCACCAAACTTCATACACTTATCAACCATGATCCCTAAGTGAGCTTTTTGAGGGTAAGACCAACAAAGAAAGCTAGACTATTGTTTGAAGCGGGGGTATGTGAGCTGTGCTCACTTCTTTACTTGTTTTGAAAAATTTCATTTTTGTTTTTAACAGAATTGGAATTGAAGAAACCAAAAGGTAAGGATTATGACAAAGCGAAAGGAAATTCTTAATAAAATACTTGTATTCCTCAAAGGCACTGTAGCATGCCTTCTAAGTTCAAATTAGCTGTTTTAAACGCACTAGTGCACACCAATATTTCATAAACACAACGAATGCACAGAAACTGCTTATCTCTCGATATTATTCAAGATCCTCACTCAAGTAATCTACCTCATAAGTTATTTAACAACTGTTTACGTATTCAGGTAGTAAAGTTGATTTTTGAAGACTGAAAGTATTTAATGTAACGTAACTTTAAATCCTCATGAACTATGATATTGGAAATTTTAAGATTTTGCTTATAACAAAAAAAGCCGAAACGGCAGCCGCTTTGGTCAATCTAATAGCAATGCTAATGCTGTGTTATTAAATTGGTTTATTTACAACATTGCTTTCATAAAACATAATTCATTCTTTGTTCTCAGTTCAGAGTTTAGATAAATTCAACAGCTGCACATAATACTAGTTCAGC
Source organism: Phorcus lineatus (assembly GCA_921293015.1). Classification (NCBI taxonomy): domain Eukaryota; kingdom Metazoa; phylum Mollusca; class Gastropoda; order Trochida; family Trochidae; genus Phorcus; species Phorcus lineatus. Next base: position 23,562,313 of record OV121091.1, read on the forward strand.
CGCGTTCAACTGTCCATAATGTATCTGTTTTGTGCACAGCTAACCATAGATTTTTTATATGTCCAAGCCGACAGCGGCTGTCTAAATTTTTTCATTGCTGATTGCAGGTCAATTGTAAAGAATTTTAAGTATTTCATTGCATTGATAGAAAGCTTAAGTGAATGCATAAGTCCTCTTAAACATTAAAATAGCCAATTTAAACCGTAAAAGCGTGCACTAGTGCCTTTACAGCATATGAGTACATTGGCCTTCACTTTCGCTTTCTATCAAAGCAGTGAAATAGTTATAATTCCTTTCAATCAACAGTGAAATTGTTAAGATAGCCACTGAAGGCTCAGAGATATAGATAAACAATGGTCAGCTGAGTAAAAAAAAAAAATGGAAAAGTATGGTCAGTTGGAAATGACTGAACTAATAATGTGAGCAACTTTTGAATTTATCTAAGAGCTGAACTGAGAACAAAGGATAAAATATAGTTTATGAAAGCGATCTTGTAAATTAACCGATTTAATAACTTAGCATTAACAATGTTATTGGATTATCGGTGGCTATTGTTTTTCACTTTTCTGGCTGTAAGCAAAATTCATATGGTTCATATGTTGCATTAAATACTTCAGGTCTTTTAGAATCAACTGTATAAATTGAATACGTACATATTTGCTAAAAAACGTACACGGTAGATAACCTGTTATCGAGAGATATGCAGGGTCTGTGCATTCATTTTGTTTACAAGTTATCGGTGTGCACTAGTGCCTTTAACACATGATCAGCATTTATGTTGATTTTTACAGTTTTTGTTTATTATTATGTTGTATCAAAGTTGAAAATCCAGAAGCAGTAGAAAAAAGATGAGGGGTCTAGAAGTATTTTTGTAATACATTTTACAAAGCAATAACCTTGCCATCCATCCACCTGTCTATTTCCATGTGTGCACAATATGTCTTTAACTACTGGGTTCTACTTTTTATGCCCCATAAACCAAGTTGTGGTTTTAAATGATAATATCTTATAGAATATCTGTTTTCTCTTGACCAATACCATATTACTTTCTACCTTGCACTATAACCCATGTGGGATCTGTCAAGGATTGTCAGACAGTTTCCTGTTTTATATGATGGTATTGAGTATGTAAAATAGTAACAGATTGTCATCATTCATGATTTCAGACATTGCTTTATGATGTCAACATCCTTATTTTAAAGTTATACCATATTCTTTCGATTCTGTTTAAAGTAGCTATATAATATTGTGAAATCATTACATTACTCTATCAATATTGTGATTTAATTTTCTCCAGTAAAATAATATAATATTTCATTTGTAAAAATTGATAAGAAATATTTATATAAACTCTTCAAAAAAAGAAACTTGACATTCATGTGAAAATAATTTTTTTCGAAACGGGTCAATTTTTTTCATGATACATACCTGTAATTTAAAGAAAGGCTTGCTCAAAAGTGTAAATTTACCAAAAACAATAGCCCAAAAAGTATACCTTGTGTTCAGGGACGAAAACCAGCGATTCGTCCAAATGCATTTTCTGCCAAAGCACGTGCAGCATGGGATCATGAAGGTTTACATGCAGACACGTCTGCTTTAGGGGTATAAAAAGCCATATCAGCCGCTGTTCATTCAGACTACACAACATTGGTACAGCGACCTAAAGAATGCCAAGACTGAACAGAGCGCAACGCAACAACGCTATTGGCAGACTGCAAGCAGGAGCGACGCAGCGAGATGTTGCAACACACTTTGGCGTGTCCCGACAAACCATCTCTTTATTGAGGACCCGTTTCAACACCCGAAATAGCATTGATGATAGGCCAAGGTCAGGCAGACCAAGGGTGGCTACTCGGGCCCAAGATCGGTACATTCGACTGCTCCACCTTCGGGAATGCACCAGGACAGCAACGTCAATAACAACGCAGATACCAGGCCTGCGTCGACTTTCCGACCAAACGGTATGCAACAGGCTGAGAGAGGCTGGACTTTTTCCACGACGACCAGTTCGACGTCCCGTTTTAACGCAATGTCATCTGGCAGAATGTCTCCAGTGGTGTCAACAGAGGATGAGATGGGCACGTGCAAGGTGGAGAACCGTTCTCTTCACTGATGAGTCCCGTTTTCTGCTTCGATGAAGTGATGGACGAGCACGTGAATACCGACGTCATGGAGAACGTTATGCTGCCAACTGTGTTCAGGAGGTTGTCCCATTTGGAGGTGGGAGTGTCATGGTGTGCGCCGGGATTCGTCACGGTGTCAGGACACCCCTTGTGCATGCTGTGGGTAACCTCACAGGAGTATGGTATAGGGACTTGATCCTATAGCCTTACGTTATTCCTCACGTCAACGTCCATGGTGGTCTCTTTCAGCAGGACAATGCTCGACCACATGTTGCACGTGTTTGTCAAGACTTTTTACAGCGTAACAATGTCCAGACATTGTCATGGCCAGCCAGGTCTTCAGATTTGTCACCAATTGAGCATCTCTGGGACGAACTGGATCGACGCGTGCGCAGTAGGAATCCACCACCCCAAACACTTCCAGGACTTCTTGCAGCACTTCAGCACGAATGGCAGAACATTCCACAGGCTGTGACTGACAACTTAATTGCATCCATGGGTCGTCGGTGCCAAGCAATAATCAATGCCAATGGTGGCCATACCCGATACTGACACTTGTGCACCTGTGCATTTCAAGATCATGCTTATTCTGAATAAAATTTACTGAACAGAGATCTTCAAACAGCGTTTTAATTTTCATTTCAATGTTTAACTTGATCTGTGGTCTTTATATTGAACTTGGAAAGTCAGTGTCAAGTTTCTTTTTTTGAAGAGTTAATTATAGCTGAAGTTTCCTCTGATGACATCCCAGTGATGGTATTGAACACCAGTAATGGAGACCTAGTGAGGGAGAAAGCATTATACACGGGTATGTAGCTCATACTTTATGATTAGAATGATAAAGATACTGATGATTTTAATAGTATCAAGTCAATGACAACACTAAACACAGGGGCCACATCCTTAAAACGTATTTTCATCTTCTACTCGAGAAGCATAAGGCCTAGAAAGCTGAACTCCTTAGCTAGTGGGTATTATAATTTATAGATTCATTCTCTCTGTGACCAGAAAGAAAGGCCACAGCACCACACCCTAAAAACATATTTTCATCTTTTTTTTTTTTTAAGAATCAAAAAGCCTTAAATCCTGAACCATTGTGTACATACTTCTCTTAGCTCATGGTGATTAATACTTATAGATTTTGTGACTCCAAATAAGGGCCAAAGGTGCCACTCCCTGAGAACTGTTTTCATTTTCCTCTCTAGAAATAAAAGCCCTAGAAAGCTGAAACTTTTTGTGCATACTCTTTAGCTGATGAGGATTTTTATTTATTCATTAAGTTATTTACCGGGTAGTTGTTAGAACAAAGTACCAATTAAGTTTCAATGATGTGATTGATATTATTTGTGTTAGTTTTTTGTTGATTTTGTTGTTGCAGGTAGAGAGGCGGAGCTGAAATATCAGTTGGCTACTAAACCCACTAGTGAGTAAATTGAATTTTTTATACTTACCTAACACTTCATTTGCATATACACATATCACATCAAGACAAGAGGTTTATCATCACAGGAGTTTATTCCTTTCCCTATGTTTATGAATACGCTCTCCCTCCTTCCTTATACCCTGATATCTTTTGGGCTAAATCCCTCATATAGCCAGCGGCTTGATATTTGTGGCTATGTGCTCGCCTGTTATTTTTTCAACCAATTAAATGTTGTTAATTGGCATTTTGAGCTTGCTTAAAATGAAGTTTATGTTGACAAACAAGGTTACGTACTCATTTCCTTACTCATATTATACTTCCGCTTTAAATAATTCCTTCATGTGCATGACGTCATGCGCAACCTGTCATGCACAGACATACTTCCGCCCACCACTTTTCTACCGAAGTTGGCACTCAAGAGTTCATCTTTTCAAGTTTCAAAGTTAGCGATCAAATTTGTGTTCGTTTAGAATCACTTCATTCTGTCTTTAGGACAAGAGAGCTACGTAAAAATGCCCCGTCACTTCTTCAGAACCAAGTTCGAAAATCTGCACGCATTGCCAGAAGCCGTTCTCCATTTTAGCCAAGCAATTCCAACATGGCGGACGAGGTGGAAAAAAGACCATCGACGCTTCCAGTCGAAATTTCAGAAGTTGTTCATGATACTGATAACTACTTAACATCGCAAGATCTATGTCAAGCCTTGTTCGACTGGGGCATAAAAGTGCCAACATTGTATACTCGTCGTGAATTATGGAAGCTCTACCAATTAAATAAAGATCGGCATGGGGCAGTTACATTTACTTCACCTGGACAGTCTAGCGCAAAGGGAAGAAGGAATGCCTCTTCTACTGTGACAGCTGCCGTCAAAGCCCAAGAGGGGCCACCATTTCCTTCTTCGTCTCTTACAGCGGACCAAAGTTTTGGTGCTACGGGTGGTCACAAGAACTTGACGGGACATCGCAAGATCCAAGATGGCCACGCCCAGGAGCTTGCTGACCTCAAGAACTCGGTTACTATTCTTACCAATACTGTCGATCGTTTGATTCAGAGAGACACGGAAACCAACCGATGTCCTCCAGTACTGTCCGAGTCTCATTTTCTGCCAGAAGGTAATTAAGGAGCTTGAAACTACTAGCTTGAACTCAAAGGATTTTTCCATCTGGGTTGTGCTGCTGTTGCTGAATGCGAGTCGTCTCATTGGCTGGAGAGATAGCTATCGATTGGCTTGAAAGAAATTAGGGTATTAGGAAGGAGCAGAGCGGATTTATTTCAGCTGATTTAGCAGGATGTATGCTGATGAGGTTGATTACTTTTGCATTTTACCCACTTCTATGTACCATAGTTATTTCAAACCCCAATTGTTGCAATGAATTGTGCACTATTTTTCATTTTCATTCACATGTTTGGTGCTTATGTGGAACTATTAGAAAACGGTAATTTTTGCAAGGACCCTTGTCATTTTACTGCAAGAGCTAATTATCACTTATAAATGCAAGTATTGTCAACCTTTTTTTCACCAAAATACATATATTTCTTTCATTCACTGCACTTTCTTGTATGTTCACAAACCATCCACAAAAATAGACCATGGACACCAAAGTATTTGAATCTTTGAATGATTTGAATCATATGTGGCATCAAACAATGAATTTTTGGATTTTTTCCCTTGCTTAAACGGAGTCCGTCAAGGTGAAAATTTGTCACCATTACTATTCTGCATTTTCATAAATGATTTAGAAGAGGAATTATCTGAAAGAAATTGCAAAGGCATTAGGAAAAAGTGTTTGAATGATGCAAATGAATTGTTCTTAATACAATTCCTAGCACTTCTTTATGCAGACGATACTGCCTTATTTGGCGACAGTCCAAAAGCATTGCAGCTGTCTATTGATCACTTTTATGAATATTGTAAAACATAGAAACTGACAGTAAATATCTCTAAAACAAAAATAGAGATCTTTGGTAGCGGGCCAAGCAAATCAAATAAATGCTTATTTAAATTTGGCAATCAGAATATCGATATTGTTGATAATTATACTTACCTCGGATTAAATTTTCATAGAAATAGACGACTCATTTATGCTATGAAAAACCTTTCACAGAGTGCTATAAAGGCAATGTTTTGTCTTATAAAACGAGCTAGAAATATATTGTTGCCCCTCGATTGCCTTATCAAAGCCTTTGACATAATGATTGTACCAATCTTACTATACGGTTCCGAGGTATGGGGCTATGAAAACATAAATATCATTGAAAAAGTTCATTTAAAATTCTTGAAGATGATAACTGGATTAAGAAATTCTACAGCGAATTACTTCGTTTACGGCGAACTAGGTCGCGAGCCACTAAGTATACAAATATACAAAAAAATTATATCATTCTGGCATAAGACCTCAAAACAAACTGACATCGTCAAGTTATCTAGCACAATTCTAACATTTCTAAAACTTGATCAGCACAATGCCAATTATAAATGGCTGAAGAAAGTGGAAGAAATTCTAAACAATTGCGGACTGAGTGATGTTTTCAATAACCCATTTAACTATAGTACAATTGGCTTATTGCAAAAGTTGATTATGTATTATTAAAAGATCAGTTTCTCCAGTCATGGAGAGAATCTATTCGATCAAGTTCTAAGGGACACTATTATGATTATTTTAAAGATAGCCTGCACTTTGAAAAATATTTGTTGTTGCCAAAAAATATCTCAATCCCAATTTTACAGTTCCGAACATGTAATCACAACCTACCCGTTGAGACAGGGAGGTGGTGCGGAATCCCAAAGGAGGTGAGGACATGCCACCTCTGTGACTCACCGACGGTTGCTGACGAAATGCATTATTTATTCAAATGTCGTGCCTTAAGTAGTTTTAGAGCTCAGTTTATACCAGTTTATTATTTAAATTGGCCAAACCCTCACAAACTTAATCTACTCCCCAATAGTAACAATTCCGATGTTTAAAGAACCTCACTTTGTTCATCAAATACATTTTTTCACATTTGTAAAAGTGAATATGCTGTTGTATGTTACTTTTTATGTTATGCATGCACAATCCGTATCTTTACTTCGCTTTGTAAAATTGCTCATGTACCACCGTGCGTGGTTTTAGAGAATAAAGAATCTCAAAGAATCTGATATGCACATTCAACATGCTCTGATCAACTCCTACCCAGCATTCCCTTTGCCTTCAGCCTTAACTTTTCTTGTTGTGTGTTTACACGTTTAGACTCGTTTGCTTTTTGCTGTTCTGCACATGACAGATGTGCCTTTTGTTGTGCCCTGTATGTTAAGGCTCTCAATGCTTACCTTGCTTTGAGGGAGAAGTCATTGTCCAGAAAGTCCTGTGGTTCTTTGACTGTTTCTGTTCTGGCATTGGATATCAGACGTCAGATGCTAATGGAGTTCAAGATGGCGAAGGTCTCCCATATAAACGACGGTGAGGAGATTTAAGAGAAGTAAGAAGAGGAACTTTCCATCAACGCCCCTTCTAGGATCAACTTCATAAAGCCATCATAAAGTCCAGGTATCCTCGGCTGACTACAAAAGCCCATCAAAGGGTGCAGGGGGGTTGGTTTACACCCTTGGCGACTGAAGAAGTCAACAGAGAAGGTTGTGATTGACAGGCAGTCAACAATCACAAAAACTTTTACCTCATTGACGTTGGATCCTTCGACCTAAGACGCGTACCCTATGGGCTTGATGACAGGTGTACCAGGCTCCTTGACAGTACTTCCAGCAGACACTCAAGAGAGCATGAACAATTTTAAATCTAATAAGTACCAATATATTGCATTATGTATTCCAATATGCTTTTCTGTATCGCTACCTTCTTAGGGAACTTGCCAACCTAATCAAAACTTTTGATATGAGATGGCATTTGCTGAAAATCAGCTATCTTTGTTTATTATAATGTTAATACTTTTTAAATGCCTGATTATTATTTTGCAGAGCTTGTGCAGACTATCAAGACTAAAAATTTTAACATGGTGTATGGAGAAAAAAGTTATATCAAGCAGGTGAGAATTAGTAAGAGTAACCAATGTTTTACTTTTCATGTTATTTAATTTTGAACTTGAGCCAATTCTATTTCAAGTCATGGATAGCCAACAACATTTTCATAGTTTTCACCTTGTTTTTGTTTTTGATATGCATTGATTTGGTCTATTCATTTATATATTACCAGTGGATTCTTTGCCAATACTGTATTTCCTTTGTGGTAATTAGGTACAAAATTTATTAAATCAGACACGGCAGAGGCAAAATCTGTTGTTACAATGAAATGTGAAGGATTACCGTTGTTATGCCATATAACATTTGCAGTGACAATTTATTTGTGAAAACAAGAGCTACTTTTAATTTGGAGGCAATGTAATTGTACTACATGATAATATTTTCATCAATAATTATCTATGTTAATAAACAAGTTTTCCTACAAGGAATTTTGTCAGATCATGGAGACAAGACATTGGTTTTTGTGTTTTAGGTATGTGACATGGTTGTATCATATTCACTCATTGTGACACAGTGGAGATTATTCTTGCAGGAAACAAATACCTTACACAGGATAGACAGCTCAGACACGAGTTCACTAGAGGACGATGGTGGAGATGAAGGACAAAGCCATCTAATGTTAAGCAGTGACGATGAGCAAGAACCCAGAAAAAAACTGTTAGCAGATATGGATCAAGCAGGCACCAATCAGAGAGAAGGTGACCGAGGAGGCACCAATCAGAGAGAAGGTGATCGAGCAGGCACCAATCCGAGAGAAGGTGATCGAGGAGGCACCAATCCGAGAGAAGGTGATCGAGGAGGCACCAATCCGAGAGAAGGTGATCGAGGAGGCACCAATCAGAGAGATGGTGATCGAGGAGGCACCAATCAGAGAGAAGGTGATCGAGGAGGCACCAATCAGAGAGATGGTGATCGAGGAGGCACCAATTTCATAGAACTTGATGGCCAAACGAGTATCGGCAGGAGAGAAGATAAAAAGCAACCAATAATCATTTCAATAGAAAAAGGAATTGGTGAGACAGTTGACAGAGAGCAGACCTCTGTTAAAACTGTATGAGATTTTTTGTCAGTAACAACTCAGATAATCAGGCAACTGTGGACCTAGGATATAGGCAAGAAACTTTCAAGAACAACTTTAGAAAGGATTCTACTGTGAGGTTATCACCATTTGCCAGCTCTTAAATCTCCTCATTTCAAATTCCGAAGAAAACAGAGTTATCCTGGTATTTTTTATCATTAGAGAAACTCTTATGGTCACTCATGAATTAATTATTATATAATTCATTAAGGGTTCATGTGATACTGAGTTCATTACATTTCGGGACCGTCAGAATTTAAGAATGTATCTGTTTGTATTGCATTTATTCTAACATGCAAATGAAATTTCGATTTCTATATTTATAATAGTGAATAATGAGGCAGCTATTATATGTTTTCTATTTATTTAGAAATGATGTGCCCAATGTAAATTATGGAGGTAAATGGTCATCACTCTGATTAATCAGTTATCCATAACAACTTTGATATTAATTGTTAATTGACTTGCACAAATTTCAGATAAATAATCCATTTTCATTGAAACACACTACTACAAAGAACTGATAATGATAATGATAATGATAATGATAATAATAATAATTTATTGATAAAGGAATTCTTACAACATATTAATACATATGAACAAGGCATTGACATATAAATGAACGAACCTTATAAATATTAGATGCAGATTAAATACAGTTTGTGTGTAAGTTGCTAGAGGCATAATAATCTAATAATCTAACGTTCCATTATGATTTTAATTTTTTTTTAAATCGTGGTGATTGAATGCAACATTTTCATAATAGATTTATCAACATTAAAAGATCTTAATATTCTTAAAAAAGTACATATGTTATTGACACTTTTTGTAGACACGGTTGGTGGTTTGCAGAAAAGTTAAGTCGAGCGTCAATGACAGTTCCAAGATACTTATATTCACTTAAAAATTCAATTGGTTCGTTATCAATGTGTACAAGCTCACAGTTTGAATTTATTTTCTGTTCAGTAGACTAAGAGTAGGGTCCTCAACTCCCCTGCGGGCTCGATACCGGAACTGGAGTGGATCAAACTTGTGTTTGAAGTCAATCAGCAAATGGTGCAAAATAGTTTGTCAAATGTCTTCATAAGCACTGATGTTAGTGAAAAAGGTCTTTAGTCATTTAAAGTTGATGGCTTGGAGTGCTAAGGTACAGGGATGATTTTGGCAAGTTTCCACAGCTTGGGTATCTAATGGGTATTCAATGAACGTTGGAACAGCGTGCGGATGACATAAGCCAGCTGATTTTGACACTCCATAAATGGTATAACAGCAATACCACCATCAGACATGGTCCTCAATCTGGAGTTTAATGCAAGGAGACCATTAGGAGATAAATCCTCCACATATTCATCACAAGAATACACTATGGTGTGCTCAGTTTATAGATGGTTAAAAAATCACAAGATGTACCATGCTTCGATAACAAAGTGGTATGTCAGCATCATTTGTTGGATTTTATCACAACACGAGTGCATTTACGACTGACAGCAACAAAGAATTTAGAAAGGAGTTGATGTTTTCTGCATTCCTCAGGTTTTGTCTAGTGTGAAAGAGATAACTTTAACAGCAAGGTCCTATAGTTTCAAATATCAGTCCTATCAGGTTATTTGTTGTAGAAATGGAATTCAAGAGCTCATTCCATTATATGCATGTATGTTATCAACGCAGGATTACTACATAACCCATTTGAGGCATTGATAGGATTAACATGTTCCAACATATCAGAATATCGGTATGTATAAGGTCTCTGAAATCTGGGACTAGTCAGATATCTAAGTTGGGGTCAAGCATCCCATTGTGAAAGAAATTGGCAAAATGACCTCAATTTATTTTGCCCTCTTTCTCAATCTTGGGGCTATGTTGAAAATCCCCTTAGCTATTTATAATATATGTTGATTTAAAAATGACAGATGGTACCTCAATTTATTGATTCCCTGCCTTTATAGTTGTTTGAATGATGTCTTAGTGCAATATATTTGGTGGTAGAGTGTTGTGTTATCAGATGCATTAGATTGTTGCAGGTAGAGTGCTTGTTCTTGCAACTTTGATGGTATACTCTTATTTTTCAGTATTTGTATGTACAAAGTCATGGTTATATCCGGAACCTACTTCTTGCACTGAGGAACTTTGAAATGTGGTATATCGAGCAATCAGCTTGTTTAAATGTGCCTTTTTTTGGGTTGACTTATTGTTTTTTTTATGGAAACATAACTTTCATTTCAATTTCATTTCCAGAGCAGAACTATAAAACTTTCAACAGTGTTCGACCTTTGACTGTTCAACGAGTGATAAATCAACATGTTCCTCTGTTAACGCATTTTGATATGTCACTGTCATTTGAGATCTACATTTTCTTGCCACTTTGTTCTGTGTTTAATTGTGAAAAAATACTTTCTTATGTTTTCCAAAATGCTCACTTTTATACATGTAAGGAAAATACTTTGATGATGAGAATGATAAATTGTAGCTTTCAGAAAATTCATTAAAGGGGAACAACAACCCTAGCCTTTCAGACCTAATTGACCAGCAGTTACGTAATTGCCTAAGCCAGGAAAGAGGTCACGTGACACGGACTGGGCGTCAGCCAAGCGAAGTGCGGTCATTGTGACAGAGGAATACCCTTTATGACATGCGATCGTTGATTGGCGGATTCATTTTCGTTCTTCTGTTTATAAACAATGTCGTGTGACACGATGCCTGTTTTCATTTTATATTAATTTATTTCATTTATCTTATTCATATTTTTTATATATCCCCAAACCTTCTCATTTTTCTATTGTAAAATCTTACCTATTTTTTACCATTTATAACTTATCATTCCTGGCTATGTTACTTAATTCTAAATTTATCCCTCGCTTCCCCCATTTTATTAATAAGTAACATAGCCACGTCGGCGAAATCACCTACAGGTGGAAGCAGACGTTAAACCCCTAAACCTGCATGCCTGCAATCCAAAATGGCTTGCTTTTCTACTATCACATGTCGCTGTAAGAACACTTGCAGTCAGTCGACTAAACCAGCCGTATGTTGCCTTTTGCCGATAATGATTGAAAATAAGTAAATATCATAATTTTGGCATTTAGGTGATGAAAATGCAATTATTTTGACATGACTTCAACTTTACGCAGGACACATGGTATATTGGTTACTAAGTATGCGACATAAACAATTTCGAAACATACTCTGTGTCACTTTAAATTGTCTCACTAGTTATGAATAAATATTTCAATTCTTGTATTTCAGTAAGGTGCCTTACGCCCACATACACTTGTATACAAATAGAACAGAAATAAAAATGAAGTGAATTGACAATGTTTATTCAATCTCACCAACTGAAAACATGGGAGTAGAGCGAGATTACAGTGACTGTTTAGACCAGACTTTCCAAGTACTATATAACTTCCTTGAAGTGTTATAAACAACGTATGTGATCGATCTCTTACATATTATCCATATTATCATTTCCTGTTCCGAGGACAGCTGTGCTTTATTGCTCTATGCCTGGCTGGCTGGTTGATTAATTAGATAAATACATAGTTGATTTAAGTTTTACCGTTCATGCATTGTAAAATGTCTGAGAAACTACGTGGAATGAGATATATCGATAACGAAATGTAAATAATGCGGTTTTGAATATATGTTCAAGATGAATCCAACTCTATATTACATTTTTCACTATCTTTTAAATGTCAAAAGCATGTGTTCATTTACTGTGAATTGGCGAAAATAATCAAAACAAAGTAACTATTTGTCAATCCGGGATTAGGACGAGATAATTTTTATATTCTCTACTAAAGAGTATCTATCATTAATTATGGCTCAGATTGTTGGTGCCCTTTTCTCTGTAAGACTGGTAAATACATGTACGTTAACAATCACTGCCAGGTATGTATACATCATTTTTCAAGTCATTCTTATTCTTATCCATTCGTAATCAGAAATCCCATATCGCAACTATCGGGACGCATGACGTATGAGGTGAACCCCTTGTCGATGACTATGAAATAATGAAAACAAATAAATCAATTTTGGATTGTATCATCATGAGATTATACCTTAAAAATTTTCTGATGAATAGTCAACTCAAATGCGATTTTTTACACAGTGTTGTAAGACATACTAAACCGGACCTTACATAACAGTTTAAAACCTCCTACCAAAAACACCCAGTACGAATGACTACAATCTCAGAGAAAATTCATCCGTACGAACAATGAAGTGTAGAACGGTGACTTATGCCAGGTCTTTCTTACCTGACACAATACAACTATGGAACTCATTAAATCCTCACATCCAAAATATCGATACATTATCCGGCTTCAAAAATAAGCTTTGTGGATCTAGAAATACAAATGTTAACTTCGATCTTAATTATGGTTCAAGAATTTGTCAAATTATCCATTCCCGCCTCAGGCTCCGTTGTAGTGATTTGAATGCCGACAAGTTTGATAGACATATCGCGGACAGCCCAGAGTGCTCATGCGGTCACCCAATTGAAAACGCCGTACACTATTTTTTCACATGCCACAAATACACAGAATTAAGACAGAATTCATTCTTCTATTTGAAAGGATTTAGTATTAATACAGTACTTAGGGGATGTACATTGCTCTCAAACGACGATCTTAATAAATTGTTGAAGTCTATTCATCAATATATCATAAAATCTGATCGATTTGACTCCTTTTAAGCACTTGAATATGTAATGACTGCCACGCAAACAACATGATATTAATGTAAAACCACTATCTTTGAAGCTAAGTTGTGAATCGGACATGTGTCACGAATATGAGTTTGTATCTATTTATATGTAACTGTATCGGAGCGGCCTTGATATAAGCTCTTCGGAGCTTGTTGGCCAATCCATTCATGTACTATACAAAACATGAATAAATATGTTTAAATCAGTTTAAAACACCCTATCATCAAGGTAACCATTTTAGTTAAACTATATATACATGTTAACATTGCAAATTGTTTCTTAGCTTTTGAAGTTTCCCATTTTATTGTGTTTGTTTCCAGCCTTATGTATTATGTAAAAGAGCGGAAATAAATATATGTGTAAACCAGTTAAACTTTTAAACTAGTGACCAGTATATCCTTCATATATTAATTTTTTTATAACCATCAGTGATATTGTCAAATTATGGCAAACGTGTCTGAAATTTCTGAAAAATGATTGTGTCCTTGTCAAATGACAACTTGGTGTTCAATTATACTTGTAAATGGTTGGATAATTATATGAGAATTGTATCAATATTAAAAGTGCATTGATTTTACATTTGTTTAATCAAGGTTCAATTTATAAATATAAAAAAGAAACCTCAAACCCCTATCTGTCATAGATAAGAAATTTCAAATAGTTAGTGAAATTTCTTTGATCATAAAAATTGAGTAATAGAGACGAAAATCCAAAAAATATCCCCACAAGACAGAACCTAACTTTTAAAATATCGAAAGAAATATTGCGAAGTTTGTAGTGTCCAAGCATAAAAGTAAAATGTAAACAAAAGTTACTGTATAATACCAGAGTACCAGAATTTTTATCAAATTTTGTAAAAGGTGAGGGAAATCTAAAAAAAACTAAAAGAAATGTCAATTTACAAAGATTTATTATTTTTATCTCATATTTCATATCTCATATGGCAGTTCAGTTGTAGATTGATTTGTTTACGACATTCTCACACACATATCCGGTTGGGTAATTCACGCGAGTAGGCAAGCTGCGCAGTAAAAACACCGCTGAGTAGAGGGCGCGCTGATTGAGATTTACGACTCTCGCAGGGCCTCGTTAATTAAACACTGGAAGTTAAGATTTAGGTTGCAGATTCCCTTTAACGTTTTCATTAACATAACTTTTTTTATGTGTATGATTACTCCTTTGTCAGGTGGATTGCAGGGCAAAGCTTAAATGCATAGCATAACCAGTGAATAAAAGATGTTAGGCACCCTTTCTTACAAAATATTTTGTCAAAAACTGACTATTTGTTACAAAAAATGTCATCTATAATTGATAGAAATCTGTCACTGTACATGATGGAGATATCCAAGTTTTATCTCTAATAATTTGAACACGAAGTTCAAGCTCTAAATGCAGCGATATTTACAAATGACCTTAACAGATACCACACCTATATGTTGTGATAGGGATTAAGGGGGGATTAACAGTGTGGGTGTGGGGCTATAGCCTGTTCTAATTAGTGTCACTGGTGAACACTTCTAAGAAGAACTGAGTTCACCCTTAGTAATAAGTATTTTGAAAAATAAACATTTACTGATTTGTGATACCAAGTGCTATATTGAGTTTCAATTTCCTTGTTTATATTTGAATATTTATGATAAATGTCTAAAATAAGTGTATATCATATCATATTCATACCAAGTGCTATTTTGAGTTTCAATTTATATATATATATATATATTATAAATGTATCAAATATGTGTATATCATAATATTTATAAAAATTTCGATTAATGATGAATATAACTGAATCAATGTTTGCATATGTAAATCTGTTAATGTATACCAATACCAAGTGTTATATGTTTTAAATAAATGTCTTAGCAACTGCCACTGTGTCCTATAGTCTGAAACAGAATATAGCCTAATCCCCCTCTGTTAGCCAATTGGTCACGGCCCAACGCTCCTAAACTCAGCACAAAAGGTGTGGGACAAGTGAGGTTAAACCATACCACAGTCAAAGTCTACAATTAGGCAATGTGTACAAAGACTCAAATAATCAGTCAATGTGCACATTGCCTAACGAGCCTAGTTATTGTGTACATTGCCTAAAAATTCCAGGCATTGTGTACATTGCCTGATTAATTAACCCAATTATTGTAGAGATTGACTGATTGTTAAACAGCGATCATGCAAAAAGTTTATTGAATAATTACTCATGTCTTTATAGATCAGGTGATTTTTACGAAATATTGTATACAAGTAAATTGTGTTTAGTAATTTAATCTTAATGTGCTTATTAGTGCCATTCTGAAAAATAAAAAAATCTATTTCTTTTATGAAACATTTGATTTTGTGGTTTTTTTCCTCAGAGAGCGTTTATTTCAACCCTTGACATAAAACATTAATCCATAATGGCCTTTCCTCACCTTGTGGGAGAGACGTTAGAGTTTAAATTGATAAGATATTAGAATGATTCATTACACGTTACCTCTCCTTGGTTATGGAACAGTGTTTTTTTCTAAATAATGAATTCCTGTCACAAAAAAGAAATCAAAACCCATATTTATAAGAAGTTAAAGGGCTGAATCATCATGCATGACAAAGATGCAAGATTCAGTATCTAAACTTCCCTTCAGAATAAAGAAGTTGTCATCCACAAACGTTTGTATATACAAAAAGACAGTGGACAAAAGTATTGGCACTGTGACATGTTTTTATGGACTTGGAAGATAATTTAGATGAGCATATGTAGTTGCCATGGATTTATCTTACCAGAAGATAAGGCTTCAACCTCATGCTTACTGAATAATCATTTCTTCTTCTAGTGGAGATGATATCAAGTCAACCTGCAAAGTTTTAAATAGATCCAACCAAAAATTATTTCTTAAAATTATTTATGCTACACTAAATAAGTAAGAAGGTATATGGAAATGTCACCAAGAATATTTTTGTCAGCCACCTGTATTAAGTTTTGTTGTTATGTTAGCTGTTAAATCCCAAACATGGTTCAACATGTCTAAACAAAGGACAACACACTGACACTGCACATACATTTTATTTAATTAATGAAAACAATTTAATTACACCTTTGTGGCCTAAACAAAAAAAATGAAGTGAAATGAGTGATATTTTCTTGCCCTGCAAATACACTTCTGTTGCAAAAAGCACTACATCTACACAACTGACTCATGAGTTAAGAGACTTGCAGATAAGAAAGCATTGAAGAGAATTCAACAAACATTATGTCACATTTAAAATGTTTGACATGAGAACATAGGAGTTTCAATATGTACAAGAAAGGGCACTTTGTATGCATTTTGTTCAACGTTAGTGGGATATTCTTCATTATCACCCGGCTTCATCTGTATCATACAAAGTGCCTTCTCCTCATATACCCGTTTTATCTTACAAAAGCAAATATACATTGATCATGGTATCGTCAGCTCAATTCAAGAAAGTTATTCAACTACTTATTAACATTTGAAGGTTGTGTATAAAAAAAACTAAATCTAAGTGCAAACATGAATGGAAAAATTTGCCAAAGAAATAAATAAAAACAAACAATTAGTAAACTAACGTAAGTTATTTCTCCGAATAGTTCAATATATTAATTATCCAACATCAATGTAACAAGGATTTAAATTGGAGTACTCCAGCCTCCTTTACAACAAATGGATACAAAGATCCAATCAAACCAAATTATAGTAACTCTTTTAGCTTGAAATGAACTTTTCTCAACATAATACATGTAAATCAAGGGCAAAACAATTATATCTTCAGCATTTTTGGTTATTTCATGACCTTTATCAATTTGGAATTCCATTCTTGGATATGTAGCTTGATAGGCATTTATCTATCAAATCATTAATTCCTGTAAGAAATATTTATGAAAGAGGTAAAAATCGGAGTAAATTGTTGGCCCCCTAAAGATCAGTGATCATCAAATTTTCATTTTAAGAATTGGACAGGGAATCTGTTAAAAATGTTTTGAGTTCTTGAGAAAAGGGCTGAGTCATCAAGTTTACAACGCCCACTGATGCAAGAAGCTTCATCAAAGATCTTAGTTCTCTACAGCCAGAGGTCTTTGAAAAGACGAATGAAATGCTCTTAATTTACAGCCAGACAATTAACAAATAATGGACAACTTCCAATGCCATAAGCTCAAGAGATCCTGATGAGCTTAAATTTCATAAGATTCAGAAGCTGACCTGACGCTAGAATTGCTTACCGTTACAAGTGCTATAGCATACATGCATATACAAACAAGATAACTGAAGCGATACAGGTGAACTAGACGACTGAGAATTGTACAGAACATTGCATAGTTGCGCGAGAGTTATGATTATGCAAGGCTGCCGCTGATTGGTTCTGGTTCCTCTGGATATGCTTGTATTCCTTCCCTGTGCCTCTGTACACAGCATTATGCACCTGTCTACCATCACACACTCAGCACTGGGTCCACAGCTCTCGGTCCCGTTGCACAAGGCCCTAAGGTAAACCCAACTCTCTTAGGTAACCTTAGTGCAATGCTAAAAGATGCCACTAAGGCTATCTTAGTGCTGAGGTTCTAAATAATTCAGTAATCTTACAACAGGATGCGAGTATGCAGATATGTGTCTACTGGGATGTCCATACAGGTTTTTTCCTTTATAACAGTATACATACAACAGTTATTAAAACATCAACAATATTTGTCAGTCAATCTATGAGCATGTCTTCTAAAGAGGAAACAAATAATGATAAATACAATACATAAATATATTGTTTATTGAAACGACCCATGTGCACAAAGCCTAAGGAGACAAATGTAATGGCTATTCATTTCACCTGTCAGCGCATGTACTTTGAAAGATTATGATTTACAAATTGCTACATATGGATAACCCTCAAGTCAAACTTTTTACTTTATAGGTCAGTGTTATCAGTGATTTTTTCAGTTAGAACCTTGTCTTTTCTTAATCTAAGCTGTCAAATGTTTGAAGCTGGTGCCTTTGTGTAAAACAATTTTAACGAGTTAGTATAAGGCAGCTTGTAGAAGCTGCAGCAGGGATCAAATTAAGGATGTGTTTGTGCCAAGTGAGCTTTGTGCACGGGTCGACCTTCAACTTGATACAGATTATAGACAATGTATAAGAAGTGTTCTGTATGGTTCATGGCTATGTACTTGAGCTTGTGACCTGTAGGAGCTACCATGTGTTCTGACTATCACTGAGTGTGCCCTATCTTCTCAGACTTTCTTAACCAGCCACCAGTGAAGGAGAGAGCTTTCATCATGCAAGGATGAAACACTCTCTTTCAGCCAATGCTGGCAGCACCAGAGATCATAGAGAGTACTTGGGTTAAGTAGGGGAGCTAGTACTCCAGTTTAACATCTTGGACACCCAAAATACCAAAATATCTTTTCTACAATATGTCAAATTCATACATAATGTTTTGATTACTTTCAATTCAATTAAATTCTAACAATATTGTGGTTTTAGTTTTCTACTCCCCGACCAACAAGTGACATCCCAAACTTATCAGCCAATTATCATGAATATTGATGACAACCTGCTCTGGAACTGTCGCCTACTTGGGTACAAGTATTATAACGCAGAAAGCATGGAATCCCTGCGCAAGAAGTAAGTGTGTACATTTAGAACTAACTGGCCTGTGCTTGAGCAAATACAAGATGACGCAAAAGGTAACAACAACGGTAACAAATTGAGATGATGAATATGTTCATGCACAAGTGCACCAGGGCCCTGCTGGCAACATCGTCTAGTGGTCTGTCAGTCTGTCCGTCATTCCGTCAAGAATATGTCACATGAACCTTATGACTACACTCTGCTTTGAATGGATACCCACTACCAAGGGGGACTTTTCTAATAGTGGTTTTCTCCACATTCCAAAAATAATTTCTTGAAAGGAAGCTCTGAATATTTTCATCCCAAAGCAAATAAATTGTAGATATCTGGCAAAGCTAAATAATGAGATTTATCTTCTATCTGTCCTGTCATTCTATCAGTTTGTCATACCCTGATCTATAAACTTCCCACAAAAAATAAAACCTGTACAAGTGTCATCACTAGCTCATATACTGCTTTTTCCATGTCTTCAGAACAGAGGACTTTAAGCTGAACTGACAGCCAAATCAGATATCTTTTTGAAATCCACATATGTGATCAATCATGCAATGATGTCATAAACGGCTGAAAGGTTAGCAAGAAAACGAATCAAGCAGTATCACACTGCAACCTGAATGCCGAGTCTGTTAACCATGACTTGAGCAGATTTCATCTGGGACAGATATACCTCTTACTTAATAAGATTTTTCTTGAACAAGTTGATAGTTAGTTTTTGTCTTGTACAGGAAGTTCTAGGTCAGTCTGTGTTTATTGTAAGAATGAACTTCTGTCTATGTGCGATAGAGATACCTATTATCAAGGGAAACTTTTCTTAGTCTGTGTTGATTTGTCAGTCATTTATATGAACTTCTGTCTATCAATCAATGTTAACAGTCCGTCTGTCTGTCTGTCATTGTATTAGTGAACAGGAGCTGAAATCTCTTCATTGGACGGCACGAAGAACAGTTCAAGATATTATGTAAATCTGCTGGACTGAAGCTCAACCATCCGTATCTCAAAAATGGGTTACCACATATGACTGACTATAATTGGTTAAGGACTTACAACGGTGGGTACTTTATGGGGTTAAAGAATATTCATTGACTCACTTGCTGAGAAGTCATTTTGCCATCTGGGAAACAAAGCTGATACATAACTGACTTCGTTATTAAACATAACACAAACAATTTACATCCTGTGATTAAGAATCAAAATACAATTAATACAACATCACATATTTGATTGGTGTATACATATTTGTATATATATATATGACATATCAAAAGCATGATTTGACAGGTGAATTTTTAAAATCATATATAAAAATTTGATACATTTAATTAATAATTTTGGATCTACAAAAAATGAAGTGTTAGCACAATTCTAATTGAATATTGATGATACAGACAGTAAGTTGGGAGTACCGGATATATCAGTTGATCAATTGAACATGGCACATTATGAAGGGTCGTGAGGTATGTAGGCTTACAAAACATGTGAGTAAAAATCTGCATAGATGCACAGATGACGTACGTTCAATGATTCTGCCCCCCCCCCCCCCCTTCTGTGTAAGCCAGACACGAAACGTGCATGAAGTGTACAGTGCTATAGAAAAATATCACTCTTTACAACCGTCAGACTGACTGACCGACCGTCCATCCCACAAATCGGAATCAATTAGCCAGACCAAGGATTTCTATATATTAAATCAGATGAAATAATCCTTTATTTTTAACTCTTGGTGCTAACTATAACTGAATTGGTCGCAACTTTGATTTTACCTCGACAAGTATTTCTTTCTAAAACTGATGGTAAACAATTTCCTGTTAAAAACTTAAATACATTTGGTAAAATTCTGCTTTTCTAAATGCTTTACAAAAAATCTTGACAAGGATTGTGCAAGATCAATCTTAGATATGACTGATATTTTGTAATATTTTTAAGTCTCCAATTAGCTGCATGGCAAGTTCAATACAAGATTCAATAGTATTTTTTTCACCTCGTCAAGAATTCTTGCTAACCTAAACTTTTAATAAACCCTTTATCAAACTTGTGGACCTTAACAGAGAGGGTAAGTAAATTCTTAAGATAACATATTTTGCAACACCAACCAGTCAAATGTGGATGTGTGGATTTGTAACCAAGCTATCAAATCTATTTACAGAAATGTTAAGTCTACATTCCTATCCAAATGTTTGGTGACAGACAGATGGACGAACAGACGGCCAATCTTTGCTTCTATGTACACGATGGAACTGATGACTAACTGTTGACGAATTTCTGCAATTAACACAGGCAGCTTTCATTAGTTCAATACATCAAGTCAAATGAATTGTTAAAAAAATTACAGAAAATTCTAAAATCAAACTGTTTAAAATCTGGTGTAACGTTGACTTAAAGAGGTTTTCACATCTCCTGGATGAGACAGTTCATTCTCAAGTACTGAACATGTTCAAATGTTAAAATATAAAAGCTAGATATAGGAATAAAACAGAAAGGTCTCCAAATACAAGGTTCAATTTGTAATACAGTGTGACAGGACAGGAACCAGCATTACATCACATCAAGGAAACAGTAACATATGCCCTCAATATTTCACAAAATCTTCCTTAATTGGTACACATTAGACCTGTAAAGCAATAATATTTGACTTCGATATTTCACAAAATCATACTTTCATTGGTACAAATTAGAGCTGAAAAGCACTAAATTTGACTTTGTTATTTCACAAAATCATACCTTTAATGGTACAAATTAAGAGCTGTAAAGCACTAAATTTGACTTCAATATTTCTCAAAATTATGCCTCCAATGGTACAGGATAGAAGATTTCTGAGGGGAAGAATGATAACACATGTGCTATTGCTGTGCCTGTTCTTGTCTTGTCAAACTCTATAGACTAAAGACTTCTTGTCGCATCAGGCATGGGACTGGTATTCTGCTTTTTTGGGATTTCAATCTCTTGTACCAGCACCAGAGCATTGAATCAGAGTTTGTCTTCTACACACTCAACATCGCTCATCCTCATCCTACCCTTGGGATATCTTTGTCTGCTCATCATTCAGCGTACCCTCAGCTCATCATGTGGTGACGTAACTCTTTGAACCTAGTAGCCTTGAGAAGTGGCTTATCCTTTAGAATCAACTTCACCTTGAGATGCAAATCATCCTCTAAGTTTCTATTGTAGAAATGGTTTATCCTCTGATCCCTGCACGTTTGATGCTAGCAACAAACCATCCTCTTATCCATAAAGAAAAAAAACCTAACAAACATTTGGTCCAGTTATATACTCCTCAGGAATTAAGCAACAAAGCAAATATGTTTGATAACAACTGAACCCCTTGGAGCAAAGTGCGGACTGGAGTCTATTCCCAGCGGCACTACAGTCAGCTTGTTGGGTCCATTTGGCTCTAGTGTGATGAAACAGACATCACATGACAGGCACAACCAATGAGAACTTCTCATGAACATGACTAATAATACAGGACTCCGTCTCCTGAATGCTAAATGTACTGTACAAAACAGTCATGGCACCACCAACAGATCGCCATGGTAACAACATAACAATGGCAGTATATAGACAACTTGATGAAGCAATTCATTTCCTTCAACCTATGGGACTAGCTCCAAACTGCAGACAACTTGGTCTGTCTAGAATAGAACCTGCAATGTAGATGACACTTTGACTTGTCTAAATTTCAACCGACACAGTAGGGCCAGATAGTTTCTGACATGACTCTCTGTGCCCGCATGTCCATCCCAACTGTGGGTGCCAGCTAGCCACGCCAGCAGTTTCTTGCTGGTCAGTCTATGAGCATTAGGTGTGAGTCAACAAGGCCTACATCTGTATTACACAGTCGTTTCAGAGTTTTGCTCTGACGATAGAAACAATGGTTTTGATTCTGGGTGGCCACCAATGTCATTGTAATAATTATGTCCATTTGTAACCAGAGGTTTGGGCATTATGACAGGAGCATGAAGTCCATTTTGCCGAGGCTTCATCCATGGTTCGTCCTCAGATCTGTCGAAGTATTCCGGGTTGGCAACTGCTTTAGGCGAGGAGACTGGGGGAAGGAATCGGTCTGTTTCCTCCGGTTCCTCAAACACCTTCTCATTCTGATAGTACCCTGCAACACAACACAGAAGCTCAACATGTGTACATCATTCTTCTAGTCTATTCAAATTAAAGCAAGATCTATTTATGAAAATATGTTGCCTGCTAAGATTGAAATTAAAATTAAAATGTTAGATATAATTGATAACAATGTTCTGTGTCATCAAACGGTTCTGTGATGTAATAACAAGCTCATTAATTTCATGTTGTTGCTGAGGCAATGGTTCACCGTTGAACTTACTCATTGTGTAGGTAGTTCTACTATGGTATGTATAAGAACAAGATTTTTATGAAGAATATATAGAGATAATCTTGAAATATTTTCACTCTATTCAATAAAACTTTTGACATAACTCGATGTATTTAACATGATATTGGTGAGAAAAAGACAAATATCAACTACTTTCACTAAGACCATTGACTTCATAGTAGCTAGCATTATTGGTGGACAAAAAAGGGAATAAATGTCTGCAAGTTAAGCTATCCTATATATGTGTTAAAAAATCTTAAATAACGATGATTCCAGCTCAGAAGTATAAGGTCAATGTGGGCAGCAGGGACAAGCGACTCAATTAGATATTGTCTAAATGATACCTATCAAGCTCCTGAAGATGTTACTGAACAATGAAAAGGAAGTTGATCTCAATCTTGTTACCGGAGTCCAGTACAGCAGTAGGGATAACTCGTGATGTCAGACATGAAACACTAACCCTTATCACTGAGGTCCATGTATGCGGCGGGGTTCGTGGACTTGGGTTGGAGGTAATCATCCTCATCCACGGGAAGGTGGAGAGCAATGTCCGGCTTCTGTCTCTCAGGGAACCCACTGTACGCTGCATGGACATCCATCGAAGGGTTCCGGTCCACCTCATCTGTAACAGACCAGCCATGCTTCTGTTTACAGGGGCATACACCAGTTGTACTCACAGCTCAGATTAGCTCTATTGCGATACTAGACACTGACCAATCATATTCAAATGCTAGACACTGACCTATCATATTTCAAATGCTAGACACTGACCAATCATAATCAAATGCTAGAGACTGACCTATCATATTTCAAATGCTAGAGACTGACCTATCATATTTCAAATGCTAGAGACTGAACTATCATATTGCAAATGCTAGAGACTGAGCTATCATATTTCAAATGCTAGAGACTGAACTATCATATTTCAAATGCTAGAGACTGAACTATCATATTTCAAATGCTAGGGACTGAACTATCATATTTCAAATGCTAGACACTGACCTATCATATTTCAAATGCTAAACAATGACCTATCATATTTTAAATGCTATACACTGACCAATCATATTTCAAATGCTAGACAATGACCTATCATATTTCAAATGCTAGAGACTGACCTATCATATTCAAATGCTAGAGACTGACCAGTCATATTTCAAATGCTAGAGACTGACCTATCATATTTCAAATGCTTGAGACTGACCTATCATATTCAAATGCTAGAGACTGAACTATCATATTTGAATTGCTAGACACTGACCTATCATATTTCAAATGCTAGACAATGACCAATCATATTTCAAATGCTAGACAATGACCTATCATATTTCAAATGCTAGACACTGACCAATCATATTTCAAATACTAGACACTGAACTATCATATTTCAAATGCTAGACAATGACCGATCATATTTCAAATGCTAGACAATGACCAATCATATTTCAAATGCTAGACAATGACCAATCATATTTCAAATGCTAGACAATGACCTATCATATTTCAAATGCTAGACACTGAACTATCATATTTCAAATGCTAGACAATGACCTATCATATTTCAAATGCTAGACACTGACCAATCATATTTCAAATACTAGACACTGAACTATCATATTTCAAATGCTAGACAATGACCTATCATATTTCAAATGCTAGACAATGACCAATCATATTTCAAATGCTAGACAATGACCTATCATATTTCAAATGCTAGACACTGACCAATCATATTTCAAATACTAGACACTGAACTATCATATTTCAAATGCTAGACAATGACCTATCATATTTTAAATGCTAGACACTGACCTATCATATTTCAGGTAATGAATCGATATTTGTCTTTTTTTTCAAAGCAGATTATGAACTGCTATTTACAGGCTTCATGGTATATACGTATCTATATATATATAGTGGTTTTGAATACTGTTGAAAAGACGTGTAAATCAATGCATCCAGTCATTATTAAAATGTAATCTACAAGTGTCCTCTGAAGTATTTTATTTCAAAATATACATTTACTTCATGTGCGACCTTCTTTTTTTTTTTACCTAAATATATAAATATTTGTCATACTTAATTCTCAATCAAGTAAACTGTATTTGAGAATGAGAAACAAAATCCTAACAAAAGTGTCTGAATAAAGAGACTATTAGCTATGTCAACTATTTCATGATACAGAACACATGCTATAAGATGTATCAAGATAATGAGAGAGAACCTCAAGACATGCAGACCGATATTCACGTACTCTCCTGGTCCTCCTCTACTTACCTTGTACAGCAGCTCACCTTATCCCTTCACAAACAACTTACATGTGAACCTTACAACCATGAAGGAACAAGACTGTAGTTATCATATTTTTTAAAATTCATTTCTTATTGCAACATATAGACATGCAGGTATTTAGAACTTCATTTATAACATAAATATAAGCAATATAGGCAATTATACTTCCTTATTAGTTCAAATTAAAGAAGGCTGGCTAAGTGGCCTCACCTCTCTCCTTGATGAAACGAACTGGATCAGAGCTGTAGCGAGAGTTAATACTGTTTTCCCGACCTCGTGTGGGTGAGAGTTGTTGTCTCAACTGTTGGGCCTCTGCAGCTTTGTCCAGGTGTGCGTAGCGCTTCTCTCGCCACGGCTTCATTGCTCCCTCCTTGAACTTCCCATCAAATGCAGCAGCACCACCAAGCAGGGGAATCTGTGTTATATACATAAATACTGAAACTTCCCTTGGTGGAATACACTCGGGAGTAACCTCATAGTGGACTGACTTTCAACAACATAACTAGCTAAACAAAGGAATAAACCTGAAATTTTTTAATAATTGATGTACTTAATCTTCCTGTAAGGATCAAATTCTGATATATTTTCTAAATTGATAAATGTTGCATAAAGCTTGTTGCTTCTATTATGACGCAAACAGGTTCACTTTGAAAGGCATATCTGATTGGCTACTGCAACTGTATGTAGATATGACCAGTCAAAAGGGATTGATTATTTTCTAAATATCAGGGTCAGGGTGCAGCTCCAGATCTAGTCTCGATACGTTTGTCTCTAGTCTGTCATCCAGACCCTATGGCAAAATATTAAAGGAGCCTTCTTAAGTCTAGAAAATGTTGGCAAGTCTAGTTGCCTCAACCTGAAATTAAGAATTGTACAGGACTCCTTTTTTACATCATTTCATATCAAAAATTGAAAAAATAAATTTTTAGTGAAACCTTTTTTTCAGGGACTATATGTTAGTCTACCTTTGTCTCCTCCGGCAGGGGCGGTTGCTGAGGCTGCAGATAATCGTCGGCTTCCATCACCTCCTCTGGGCCATCCACCGTCACGCTCATACTGCGAGCCAGGTCATGTTTGTCGTACGAGTGACTTGGTAGGCGCATAAGCCTGTCTCCCTGTAGTGAAGCACATGTGTCAGACACTGTCTCTTGTGGAGGCAAGATTTGTCATAGAGTAAAAGAACAGTCATGGGTTAAATATCAAACAGCATGCTAAATCTGTTGCTACTTGCATGATGCACGATGCGCCAGCAGGATGTTTGTAAGACAAACCATATGAGATGTTTAATGATTAGGAAGTTTGCAATTCTTGATGTATACACTGTCCTTTTGAGGATTAAGAAAAGGAAAATAACTTGGCTTACAGGGTAAAACAACACATAGATACTATAACACAACCTGGTTATCTACCCTTTTGGGAATCGCTTTGTGATTCAGCAATCACATTGATCAAAAACATACATTCTCTTCTAGATGATATGCAACAAGTGGAAGAGGAAGAATCTTAACTTAGACATAGTGTTCCCTCAATGAAGACATAATATATTTCCATTTTATCATTGCAAATTTTACAGAGTGAAACTATGATGCATCATTCCTTATTATTACAGCCTATCATTTCTGTATAAATGAATACTAAAATTATATCTTATTATTGTTTTCTATTCTCTGGTTCAGTTCATTGTATATGGAAATGAGTGTTATATAGGATAAGAAATTTATCATTATCTATCATATTGAATGTAGAACCAGAGGTATTTCACTTATGTTTTGAGGCCTTACAAACAAACCACAGGTTATTTAGGTAAAGTTCAGCTTTTGCTAATGACTGAACATAGCTGACAACAATAAACTGTAATTCTTGTAATTTGACCACTTAAATTGGTTTGTCATAGACGACATAAAAACAAAAAGGTTTTATAATATAAACCATAATGTGAGTATCTCTCCAATTTCTTATCTGCTTTCAGAAATATCGTTTTGACAATAATTCTTGAACTGCATTAGTGGGTTACATTTGATCAATTCAAGTGCAGTCAAAATTCCAGTCTAAGCCAATTTTAGTCCTAAAAACATTTCATGATGCAAACTATATTTCATCATACTATTGCATGCATTAAATTACTCTCTGTAAAATATATTGACTTTTAGAACTCTTGTTGGATTCTATACTATCAAATTACCACCATTTCTCAAAAGAGGAATTAATTTGCATAAATTTCTATCTATATTCAAAGAAGTTACTCAAAACAAGTTATAGAATATGTCCTTAGACAATCTAAAGTTTAAAGTTATTCATAATTCTTTCAACATCATAATTGTATCTTATAACTGACAGCTATATATATATATGTAAAATTACCAAGAAAATAACTAGGAAAATTCTACAAAAAAAAAGAACAAAATGCAGCAAATGAAGAAAATGCTATAAACTAGATGGATCACTAAAACATTCATAATGGAAACAATACACACACCAGAGGACTGTGTACTAGAACAACATGTAAAGACTGACAGCAGAGGACCAACGAGAGGACCAACGACTAGCATACAAGCAGATAGTGTCTGGAAGTTTCAATTTAGCAGATTGATTCTATATATAAGGGGCTCAAAAACTCTAAATGATAATAATAATAGTTCAATTATAATGCGCATCATCCATGTTCAATGCATGCTCCAAGCTCACAAATTTGCATTATTACCCTGAGGGAATTGTACTTTTGATGCTGCCTGTAAAGTGTTTGCACGACTCTGTCCTTTTCCTATAGCTATTGTTTCAAATAATTTGAATCATAACATAGATGTGTCTGATAAAATCTTTATATGGAAAAAACCAGAAAAAACAAACAACTTGACACAAAGTTCCATGCAAAAAAGGGGTTGTTTTTATGTTAGTTGTTCACTATTTTTGGAAATGCTGCTAACAACGTATTGTAGGAAGTTACCCAGACACATAAAATATGGCTTTGGGTTATTCGCAGCTACACCTCTGGTATGTAGTGTTGATGTAGCTGAGATGTACACAAGCAAGCAAATGTCCATGTTTATTTTGCAGATAGTCGACAATTAAGTTATTTAAAAAATGATGATCAACATCATCTTACATATTTTGTATTAATGCAGAAATGCAAGGGACAATTTTAAAGACTTGTATGATGCTAGTAAATGGTCATGCAGTTACTGCTTGATGGGGTTTGCATGCCTGTTTGTTTGTCTGTCTGTCTGTCTCTCATCATTCAACTGTCTGTCTATGTGTACGTCCGTCTCTAACAGGTCATGCACTGCTGATCTGTACCTACTGTCTGTATGTCCCGTCTCACGAGACAAGTTTAAGGAAATACAGGACAGAGGATGGGCTGCAATTACTATACTAGAGGACATTAACCGTGACAGGATTAACACACATGCAGGGACCAGCATGGACTGACAGACTGAAGTACTGACGGACGGCGACACTACTGCGTGCGGTCGAGCTTCTACCTGATACAAAAGTTGTTGCCTACTAACTTCAGAGCTATCAGGGCCTGCGATCAGGTCAATTTCCGTGATAACGTTTGTCTGGTCTGGAAATTTCTTCAACACATCTCCCTGTTTCACAAACAGTCACACAATCAGTGCTCATGTAGTAAGCATACATAAATCTTGATTACCTTGTTAAACTGCTTACCTAGCATGTCTAGCACAGAATTCAATCCTCATTCATTAAATCAAGTGGAACTAGATTTATTAATAATAATAATTGAGAAATGGTCAAGAATGACTGGTGACCTAGACACATACACACAACAAACAGGGGGGGTGGGTTTCAGTGGCGGATCCCAGGGGGACATGGGGGAGGGGGTTCGCATAAAACTCAAATATTAATTCCACGTGAGATGGGTGAAATCCCTTTTGGATAGTGAACCCCCTGGAAAGTTGCAGAATCCGCCACAAGATTTAACAAAAGTTTGGAGTACCGAGGGAAACAGAAGCTATGAACTAAACACAAAACAGTGTGTGTTCCACTGGAGGAAGCTTAAAACTGTAGTTACATGTTCGGTCCACAAAAGAGGCTTATAAAGAAAACAATCAACTAATGAAAACGTAGCATTCAGAGTTAGTATATTTACTTATGTACATTACACCTATTTTCTTAACTAGGAACAAAATTTTATAAGAAAATTAGGGTTGTTTCTGCCACCAGCGACTATGAGCAAAATGAAATCTAAGTTGAATGGAAACTAAAACTTACTGAAAATAAGCAGAAAATATACACAATCACCTTATTGTAAAAGCATTACAGTTTATTAACATTAGAATATTCTTAAATTTGATTGCTTACATGTTCAAATTCAAAGTTTATAAATTAATGACTGCTGCAATGCAGAGCAAACGTTGAATTATTGGCGACACTATCCACTATAAGTATAAATTTAAAGAATTTTGCCATCTACTCTCATCAGAATTTGTTAGATTTTACTTTACAGAAGCTCTAGATTCTATTTGTTGATTACATCATCACAGGTAACAGGTAAGTATTAATCTGATTGCATAGTTCTAGCTTAGCTATTAACAGTATTAACGATTCACCAAAATAATTGAACATTTTCACACCTGAACTTCCTGACTCGTTAACCTACCTGTATGACGAGGTACCTGCCCGGGTCGCGCGCCATCTTTGCAAACTCTTCCGCCAGTTCCTTGAAGGAGGGGCGACTGTCAGCATCCAACATCCAACCTACACAGTCTCAATGTCATCAGCAATGACAAATACAATTGTGAGTGAGCACTATATACACAAAAACATTTGTAAATTCATTTACTATTTTTTTTTCTATACCAAAACTTTCAATATAAACACCCGAAAAAAACATTGGAATGCTTAACTTTTGTCTGGGTGTATACAAACAAAAAGATCACGTAAGTAAACAACTTCAAAAGGCAGTATGATTTCAAGTCAGATTACTCACATTTGATCATGATCATGTAGACGTCGATGGTGCAGATTGACGGCTGGGGGAGACGTTCACCCTTCTCCAGAAGATCGGGCACATCACGTGCACGAATGTTGTCATATGGCTTCTGTCCATACGTGAACAACTCCCACACTGTCACACCTGGGGAGAAGAGAAGAGGTGACCACAAGTGACCGACTTGTTTAGGTAGGTACAATTACCATTTACATCTAGTAATCATGATGGATAAGATCTTGTCGGCAATGAAAGGAGATCTAATGTCACTTTCTTGCTTCACCGCCTTTCTCTTCTGCCATGATTGCTAGTATAATCTGAGACACGGAACTTTGCTTGTAAAATCTGAAGGCAGAGCCTAGAACAAGTGTATCATGAGTAGTACTTCACTTCACCTTAGTGCAATGGTATTAATCTCAAAATCTTATCTATTAATTAATTTATCATTAATTTTCTTTATCGAGCTTGCTCTCGCTCTGACTCTTCTTGCAGCTCCTACATCCCTAATGCTACTGGTTCAAATATTGCCTGTATATGAATACAAAGTCATATACTCAAGAAAAAAAGGCTCTCTTGATGACCATGTTCCGACTCTGCATGAAGACTCACCATAACTCCAGACGTCACTCTTGTGGGTGAAGATCCGATGCTGAATACACTCCAGGGCCAGCCACTTGATGGGCATCTGACAACAGAAGAACATAATGACGGATTGTGGAAAGCTGGACATCAGCATGTATGACCTCTGTATAGCCATGAAGTAACCTTCAAAATCTGATAGAAGTGAGACATTTGCTTGATCCTTTAATCATCATCATTGAAAACAAGTCTTGAAATTTTTGCAAATATTTAACAATGGTTTCTTACAGTTTTGGTGGGACTATTTTGTATTGTACACCGATTGACTGTAATTTTAGTTTAGATATAGCAAATCAGTCACAGAGTCAAAATTAATAACTTAGGATAATTAATTTGCCTACCAATGTCTAACAACTAAAATTAATTCTGAACTTGTGGAACATTCATAACAATCAACACATGGAGAGCTATGGTTCCATTGACATCACTGTAGCCCTGCCCAGTATTACAGACACAATTCAACCAGAAAACTAAACTAGTTATCTGCCCATGCCTTTACAGTTTGACTGACTACAGCTAGTCTCACAATAGTCCGTCTATTTAGCTTTTGATAACTATAAACTAGCATTCTTATAACTATCCCTGGTCATTCAAAGCAGGTCGGCCTTTGACACCAGTCCATGGAGTAGTCAACTGACAAGCTGATTAACAATCCATGAATGAACTATTGCGCATGACCTGAAAGAGGCATCAAAAGGTACAGGACTCACTTTCCCTCCAGCGGCGTGGTATTCCTCCTCATTGTAGTCGAGTAGTTTGGCCAAACCAAAATCTGTGATCTTCACCTGGTTGGGGGTTTGAACTGTGGATGGTAAGGGTTATGATTGGTTAGAAGAAAACAAGTCCATTAAAACACTATTTCTGATTGGCCAATACAAGTACTCATCAGTTGATTCATAATAACACATCAAATATCTTGAATCAATTAGTGGTCTACAAACGCCAACTGATGATCTAATGTATGTTTTTAAATGAGTATAAGTATAATTTTGACATTAAATGGATAAGATATAAACATACCCAGCACATTTCTTGCTGCAAGATCTCTGTGAACAATCTGTCTATCTTCTAGATATGTCATACCCTGAAATAACACAAGCTGACATATTAGCAACCCATATCAACATCAATAATATTAGCTTGCATTTTAGCAAGTTTACCAATCACAAACACATAAATATCAATTTCAAAAGCTAGTGTATCAGCAAGTTTACCTCCATGTATAACCAAAATATAAATATCACAAACATCTACTCCCCATCAAGAAATTTGAGCAAAACTGAACAATCAGTGCTGAAGTTCCAAATGTAGCCCTTGTTAGATGTAATCTGCTTGAAAACAGACTTGTCTACCAACTTTAGGAGCCCTAGGTGTACCCAGAATACAGATTTGCTTAGCAATTTTATTCTTAAAACTTATTCACTGAAGAATTAAGATGAAGATGTGATGTCTTCAACTGAGCCCTGCTTATTTAGGCAGCGAAGACACTGAAGTATTGAAGAACATGTACCTAAATTCAAGACACATACATTAAATATAATTAAAGAACAATAACTTATGCTCTGGATTCACAGATAAACTATTAAAGACCACGTACCCGAGCGATCTGTGTGCACCAGTTGAGAAGGACCTTTGAGCCGATGTGCTCCTTGTTCTTGCGCACATAGTCGAGTAGGCAACCTAAGGGCATGAGCTGTGTGATGAGCATCATCTGGGCTGTCATACACACCGCCAGAATACGCACACAACACGGGTGCTCCACGGACGCCATGACACGGGCCTCTTCCAGGAGCTCCTTGTTCTGGTTCGGCGTCCCCTCCTGCAACACCTTGATGGCTACGGGGATCTTCACGTTCTCTCCAGCGGGGATCCAGAAACCCTGTCAAATAGGGAGAGAGTTTATTCCATGAGACATTCTAAAGGTGCTAGTTGAGATATTGCCAATGGATATAAATGCGGTAAGTTAAAAAAAAAATACCTGCCAGAGAGAAAAACAAACAAACCGCAGACATGTCAACAAGGACTTGCTATGTCAGCAAAGATTGCACAAGTAATTAAAAGAACCTTTGATATATACAAAATTATCAGAAAAAATATACTTGAAATTGTAA
The DNA here is from genome assembly GCA_921293015.1 of Phorcus lineatus. NCBI lineage: Eukaryota > Metazoa > Mollusca > Gastropoda > Trochida > Trochidae > Phorcus > Phorcus lineatus. The sequence continues at coordinate 23,595,598 of OV121091.1, forward strand.
GCAGAATGTTTAAATGAAAGTTATTGAGCATCAATACATATGAGATGTGTGGTGACAACTTTACCTTGTACACAGTTCCGAAGGCACCAGAACCAATGATTCCTCCTCGCCTGAGATCAGATTCCTTGATGAGTCGCAGTTGGGCCAGGTCTGGCTTGGCACTTGTGGGTGTCAGCGGCTGAAACATGCACATCAACATTAACATAAATTCAAAATAATTTTAAATGCTTTTCAATTCTGAGAGGTCAATATACAGGAATCAACTCATACAGAAGCTTTACTCAGAGATCATCATGGATCATAGCTTCTTCAACCCGAGTAGGATATGCTTACCTACATGAAGTAAACAAAAGAGGGACTTTTTGAAGGTTACCTTATTACACCAGTCAACAATTTTCAATTTGGACTTGCATGTAATGAATGGCACAGAGTGGTCTTCAGCTCTGTCTTTATATAGCTATGCTGTCTTCATCTTGATTTTATGTTTATATGAACCCAGAATGCTGAACTTTAGCATGTTGGCTGCTTTAGAACATGAGCTGTTGAAATATAAGTGACAATCTCTTCTTACTGGCCAATTTAATTAAAGGATGCATCACATGTATAAAAAATAATTTTGGATGGGCCACTATCTCCAGAAAGGTCATAGAATATATCAAAAATCAAGGGTAAGTGTCATCTACCTTTAATGAATTATGGCAGACAAAATATTACATGAATTATGTCCGTCCTTCCCTTTCAAACATTGATTATGTGTAGTGCTTCACCTGTATATCGTCGTATCCAGTCATCTTGGCAGTCAGCGCTGCGGTCTTCTCCTTGGACTTGGCACGCTGGTTCCAGTTGTACGCCACACACACAAAGATAACCCCGATGAGCAGAACTCCTCCGATGGTTGCCCCCGCGATGATTCCGATCTTCTTCTTCTCTTCCCTGAAACCAGAGGACATATATATTTCACAAACATGCACATGAAATTACTTCAATCATCTAGAAAACAACATGTATTATCATTCTGGTACAATCATGTTATGGCAAGGGTAATATATTTATATTGAGGGTTAGAATCCTGCGGGAGGTGATCTCACAATCACTTCTGTTACATTTGGCGCCCAACATGGGGCCGGGGCAACTCCAAAGTTCTCACTGCAACCTGAGTACATTGAATTACGGTGCTTGATAACTCCAAATGGCTGGACTCAAGGATGAGTCACTTTGTTGTGGCAGGGTGAAACAAAAGCATTCCTATTGGCTTTGGCCAGGGGGAAATCTCTTTGGCTGAATCGGTAGAGTGTAGGTCTCTCACCCGGAGGTCCCGGGTTCGAATCCTGCGGGAGGTGATCTCACAATCACTTCTGTTACATGTGTCCAAAATGTCTGTTATTACTCACTCTTCGTTTCTTTGAAGCTCTGCAATCACGTCCGGATGAGTCTCATCGGCACACACAGTCCGGGAGAGATCTGAGCTACTGTCTGTCTGTTTGTCCAGCACTGTGTAAGGCATGGTGTCAGGACACTGGTCTGTGCAGTTAAACTGTGGGGAAAAACAAGGTTCTGGTTTTAGATTCAAATATTCACACTCAGGCAGGATATTGAGTAAATGAAGTAGAGAAGTAGGTATAAATAGGAGTCCAGGATCAATGATAAGTGAAGCCTACTCGGAGAAGTGAATTCACGAAAAAGAATAGACTGAATAATTTTTTTACACATCTAACTGAAAATAGGAAATTTAATTTCCTTTTATTCCTTTTATATTCGAACGTCATCTTTCTTTAACTCATCTAAAGTCAGAAAATGTAAATCCTTTCTGAAGGATAAAATAATGGCTAAAATTAACAGATTAATCCTTACCTCTGTGAGCTCTTCATTCGTGTAGATCTTAAGGTTGTTACAGGAATCACAGTCGCTCGCACTGCCCCCGTTGCATCCTCCGCGACATTCTGGGTCACAGCTGAGACACTTCTTGGAGGGGTCGGGGTAGGTGAAGCCAGGGCAGGTCCTCACACATAGGTTGTCTCGACTACTGAAGTAGCGGCACTCTGTGCAGAACTGCAGGGCTAGGCCGTCACACGCGAGACACAGTGGGTCACATGGTCGACATAACTGCACAAGAGGGAGGTCATTGGTTTCAAAGAAGTTCATTATAAGTTTATCTTAAATAGACCCTGACAACTCTGAATCAAGTGCATAAGTAGAGTCTTGATATACCGGTAAAATTTTTCTCAAAAACGGGAACATTTTTAGTTTTTGTTTCTTTCAATTCTGTCAACAATGCATTCAAGATGGCTTAATCTTCATATCTTATACATTGAATTATATAAAAGATCATGTACAATTTTATCAGCTGCATCTACAACGGAACATAATGGAATAAAATGTAACTGAAAGCACTCTACCACTCAACAGATACACTATCACTTCATACATAGAGATCATGATCTGAGCAAGTTTGTCATCTGACTTTTTTAAACGAGTGTAAATTTTGTATCACCTGAGGGTTAGACACAAGAGTTTCATAGAAGTCAAAAAATATATTTCACTCCTTATGCTTCACAATGTGCAACAAGTCACAATAAACTAAGCTTCCACTCACGTGTTTGCCGGCCATGGGTTCAAGTCCAAGAGGTTCTTGGTTCATGTAGTAACCTCGTGGGCAGGAGTCCAGATCCTTCTCCATACAGTAAATGTTGGAGTCACTCTTGTTCAGAATACCCACCTTGCAGGAGACGCAGCCATCCCAACCCACATGCTCACTGGGGCCTGTACAGCTGCAAAATAATAAAGCACTATCATTGTACCGTATTTCCTCGAATAGACGCCGGGGGTTTGGCTGTTTTAAGTAAATACAAGCTGGGTCTCGATAAGTTGATTAACTAATGCTCTCGTAGTTGAATGCAATGTGACCTGGATGGAATTTCCTACTTAACAATGAATAGACGCCGGGTCTCAAATACACGATGGGGGTTAAGGGGATCTGAAAAAATAGATGGCGGGGGCGTCTGTTCGATGAAATACGGTAATACAATAACTTCATTACTTGGTTCTGGTCATAGAACTGAGGGCAATCCAACTCATGAAGTGCCGTCCGGCTCAGCACAATGGCCATAACTGAGACATGAACTCATTTCAAAACAAATTTCCAACAGAAATGTCATGAGGATGGAGAACTTCATTATACTACTTACAAGAAAAATCACATTGGGGTCACTATAGGTCATACAATGTCATAGAAAAAACAATCACTTTGTCATGAACAATGTTATATATGTCGTCATGTATTGTCAATATCACATTGAGTCATAAACGCCTTGACAGCAGGTAACATATCTATTTATTAATTTGTTTCCCCCGGAATAGTTTACTCAATTCAATGAGTTTTGTATTAAATAGAACAACATATTTGTGTCTATATTCTACTATGGTTACGACACTGGCTCTTGCTGAAGAAATATTTATATTATGGCAGCCATCTTAAACATAGTTTGACATCGCAACTTATATAGTGTACTGCAATAAGTTTCTCTCACCCTTCGGCACAGTTTTCATGGCATTCCTGGCAGATGTTGTTCTTGTCTGGGTACATGGTTGGCGGGCACACATCCAGACACACATTATGTGTAGTATTGTTGATCTCTGCAGTTATCGTGAAATTTCGGCATCCAAAACATTGGTAATTTGCCTGCAATGTGCAACAGAGAAACATTATAAAGAAGTTTCTGAAATGTAAAATTTTTGCATTTCTCAATTTTGCATTTCTCTTGCAACACAAAACATTAGTGAGTATATTTGTTGTGAAAAAATTGGAATTGCAAGGTGAAATATTGGCAATCTTTATCTATTTACTGTTTAGGTTCCCTTTTTCCTTATGCAAAAATAATTACAATTTTTTTTAAACAGTGTCAGTTAAGAATGACTACACAAAAGTGAACCGCAGCTTCGTTAAGAGCAATTACAGAAGCTGGCGTGACAAGAACAGACAAGGTATATGGATAGTATACTTCTTTCTCACTTGAATGTAATTTTTTGGTGTACATGTAATCACACAAAATATACATTCATTCAATAAGAAGGCTGAATAACAATAGCACTTGTGACTTTCAGTGATCATCTACAGCTCTTAATGTCATTAATGTACGATTAAAACCTACCGGTCCCATACAGCTGCCGTTACACTCCTTGTGGCAGGGCAGACACACCCCTTTCTCCTCAAAGTAGCCTGAGATCTCATCACATGACTTAACGCACATGTTGGTCTCCAGCAGCCTCTTGTTGGAGCAGGACAGACACTTGTTGGGGCCCACTCCCCAGCACCCTTCCTTCGAGCACTCAGAGTGGCACCGGATGCCCTTGGCAGCTGCGAGGTTAAAAAATAGGGGTTCAGAAATAGTAGTACAGTGTAGACTAAAATTTGGTCAATGAAATATTTAAATTGTATACTGTTCCTTCATCCATTGTATTTGTTTCTGGCTCCTAATTTCAAAATGTAGACTTGCTGAATGAGGACCTAGACTGTATTAATGGCTCATAATTATATACAGTCATGAAGCAGGACTAAGTACATTGATGTAGGGCTGAGAGCTTTCTCAGAGACAAATTTAAGTGCACAAAATCAAGAAGTTCTATTTACTTTTCATACAGATGACAGTCACAATAAATACTCATTTTCCCTTGGGTCCTAATATTAATGTTATTATTATTTCTGTACATGGGTCCCTTTTAATTTGCTTTATGGGTTTTTTAATATTTTGATTGTGGTCCTGTAAACCTGCTTTTGGACACTGTGACTATGGGTTGATGACTCTCTTGAGTTTCTAGTGGCCCTTTTGACTTTTCTGTTATGCAGCCTTTTTGACCTGTTTCCCTTTTCTGAAGATGGGTAGAATAATGGGGTCATATATGACTAGTAAATAGAAGATAGTGAACAAGAAATTATCCTTACATTATCTAGTAAACCCATGCAAATTTAAGAAAATACTAGTGGCATTTAAAACATCTTTTGTCCTTTCTTTAGTTTTACATTTTAAGCACAAGAAGTCTGAACCAAGTATTTTCAGAATTATTCCTCACAACTTTCATAATGCGTTGTGTTCTTAGTTCTGAGATTGCTGCTGGACAACAGTTTTGTTTACACTTTTCTTTTGAAGTTGATGAAGAAAAAAAATGGTACCAAAAGGACCAAAAACAGAAGAACAAACTTAAAAGCATGTCATATTCACATTAAGTTAGCCTCAGATTGTATGAGGTGGAGTGCAAAGAACCACCATTTGTTCAATAATTGCCTGAAGGAAGATGACCTACTGCAGTTTTCCTTGGGGCTGTTGTTGTTAACCTTCACTTTCTGGAAAGGGTTGTGGATGATTTTGGTCCAATTCATTTGGTCAACGAGGCAAAGATCATGATTGGCTAAAATGTACACGTGTCCACTTTTCAGAGTCTTCAGTGACACAAGGTCGAGGGTCACCAGTGGGGTCATCATGATGCTCAGGGCGGCGTCTCCTCTGAAGATTAGAAACACATGCCATTAACATTGTGAACAAATGTTACATTGTTACATTGTGGGATTTGAACCCACTCCCTATACAGTCTACCATAAAAATCAAGGTCCACGAGCCGATGCTGCTACATGCATTACCCCTCAGATAAGACTTCCGAGTCCTAGTGGCCGGGTTAGTTGGCTGTTGGTGTGTTCTTGATACAGATATAACCACACAATGCACATTAAATCACTAAGAGGCTTGATGTTACCATAAAGTATTCCAGTCTACTTGTGCCTGTTCAAATCTTGCTGTGGTTGCAAGAAGTCTGTCATCGTTCTTTTCCATGTAATTTTTTATCTAGAATCTAAAAAGCCAGTGAGCAAACTACTCACCTAACATTTTACCCTCCAATTAATTGGAAGTACTGTTTATTTGTGATTACAATGATGTCTCAATTAAAATTTTTTTATCAACATTGATAACAATTTAATTTTCAAATGAAAAACTTTTTCTACTAAAACTAAAGGTGCCAAACTGGTGTTCAAGCACTCTTAGATTTGCCAAAACTATAAAATGTGAAACAGTACACATAAAAAGGATTTAACTTATGGTGTACTCTGAAATGAAATGGTAATTCTAATAAGTAGAAGAAGAATGAGTCACATACTCTCTGCCATGAATGATCTCCAGGTTTTCAAGGAAGGATAGGTTGCGGAAGTCAGGGTCGTTTGACTGCACCATCAGGTAACCTGTGATCTGCTGCACCGTTTTCAACACATCCAACTCACTGACGTTCAGTGGGCGAATACCTCGATGGGAGTCTCTGGGGACAAAAAGCAGTTGCTGGGTTATCAAAGTATCACATGGAGGGTATCACAGAGATTTCTTGGAACGTATGGAGGGTATCAAATTTTTTTGGTGACATTTCTACTGAACAGAAAATATAAAAAATCACACAATATTCTTTTGGTACTTCATACATTATAATATGATTATGTCAATCTTTTAAAAGGGGGACACTTTACTTTCTTTTTTTTTCAGGAAACATTCACAATTATAATATAAGTGGACAAGTTTTCCATTTCCTAAATAAGGGCAAATTTTTCATCACAAATGCCTTAGGTTACAGAGAATGAAATGTACATGCATGCTGGATCAACTTCAGTCAACCATTTTTCTTAGCAAATTTAAACCATATAATAAATTAATTTTTTTCTGTTAGTTTTATTCCAGATTTTCTGATCATTTCATCGAATCAAGAAGATGAAGTATCCATGCTGGTTGACATTATCCTATCTCCACTGAAAATCACAGATAGTGATCTTTTTTTAACATTAACCGATAAATAATTAAACACAAGGGTGAATTTAATGCTACTGTGTAATTGTATATTTACATGTATTAGTTTGTCTTACCCAACAAAGGTTGCTTTTAAAATGCGAATATTTCCATTTATAGTTGTACATTCTGTAAAGTTGTTGATGTTGTCGGCATGGAGCCACTCCGAGTCATCCACTCCGCTGCATTCTGTTACAATGTATAGCATATAGTATAGAGTTGGATACTCAATCTTATCACATGATTAGTGTTTAAATACCATGTTCATTCCAGGGAATAAAGATGCTTTATGTCTACAGTGGTTAGAACATGTTATTTTCAATTGTCAAAGAAAAACAAAAATCCTGTGTTTATATATACCTAGAGCAAGAAACTCTATCTTGTCATATAGTTTCTTATCACATGATTGGTGTTAAATACCATATTCCATCCACATTCCATGTCATTTTCACTTGTAATGAAAGAAATATCCTCTACTCCTTGTATACCCTAGAGTTAGATAGTCTATCTTATCATGAAGCTCAGAGAGCGTGATACACTTTTCCATCAATAAAATAACCCCCATATTCAACTACTTTTCCATCAATAAAATAACCCCCATATTCAGCTACAGCGATGATAACCTTTATCACAATGTAAAAAGTGCCCATAAACTATTTCTATTTTTACTGTAAAGAATTTTGTTTTAATCAGTATTTTATTCCTGAACCTCTGTTACAGGCCAGGACTAGGAGCTCGGGGGATTCATGCAACATCCTAAGGACGTTGTCAAAGTCATGGTGGCAGCTTTCTGAAGTCACACATTGACTGATAAAATCAGTCATTCCAACACAGAAATGCTAAACTACAAATAGAAATTCCCTTCTCCCCCTTAGACATGAACCACTATTATCTCATCTTGTGAGATAGAAGGGAAAACAGATATTGTAGTGTTATACAGAATGAAACACTACAATATCATTAGACATACAAACTATCAAATTATTATATCATGGAAACTTAATCAATAATTCTATAACTTTCAAAGCACCATGTTCAACCATTATGGAGACGAAGGTTGCTATGGATAGTATACTAGATTACAATGAATCTACAAGTTTTTGGTATACTCAAACAACATAAAGAGTACTTCATTTACAGACTCTCATGCCGATGTTTGAATAGGTAAGTTTAGAAGATTCTTGTTGCTCACGTTTCGGACAAGGTCCATTGCAGTCCACACAAGTGTTCCCTGAAGGCTTGTACCCATCTGAGCAAGATCGCACACATGCTCCAGAAGACTGCAGTAGGTGGTCTGCAAATATCACCATCATAATCATAATACACATCTTCAGTCTCATCATTAGATTGCATATAGCATAAGCATTTTTTTCATTGAAATACAACTCTGTGATAATGTACACTACATTGAAATACAATCAGATCAACGTGATTTCAATAAAAAAAAAACTTATGATGATAAACCATAATGATGAACTTCATTATCATCCCCCCCCTCCCCCAACGCCTTCTAAATTGTTGATTATTGAAACTTATTCAAGATCCTTTCTAGCATTACAACTGTCATCCTTTCTAGTATATTGTCTGTGGCAGTATCCTGCTTTTAACATGTAGCATTCATCAGCATTTATGAACATTCCAGGAATTTACATTTTACTGAATGCAGGGTTTATTAACCTACCTGGACACTAAGGGCTGATTACCTACCTGGACACTTAAGGGCTAAATAACCTACCTGGACACTAAGGGCTGATTTACCAAACTTGGCACTAAGTGCTGATTATAACCTACCTGGACACTAAGGGCTGATTACCTACCTGGACACTAAGGGCTAAATAACCTACCTGGACACTAAGGGCTGATTACCTACCTGAACACTAAGGGCTGATTACCTACCTGGACACTAAGGGCTAAATAACCTACCTGGACACTAAGGGCTGATTACCTACCTTTACACTAAGGGCTGATTTACCAACCTTGGCACTAAGTGCTGATTAACCTACCTGGACACTAAGGGCTGATTACCAACCTGGAAATTAAGGGCTGATTTACCTACCTGGACACTAGGGGAATATTTACCTGTATTGACACTAAGTGCTGATTAACCTACCTGGACACTTGGTGACACAGGTTGATCCATAGGCATACTTGACATATTGGTTCTTCACCTGCTTGTAGAGTCTGGGATCATAGATCAGCTCGGGAGGGCAGTATGGCTCACATGCACCATCATTGTAAAAGTTTCTACATGCCTGTGGACAGATACAGATAGTATTCTGTTAAAAGCTTTTCTTGTAACTTGTAAACATAATCTTATTAACAATTTCTTGTTGAATATAATACTGTTCATAAATCGACACCTAATTAGATGTTGTGTCATAAACATGCTTTTCAACCAATAACATATATATGACATGTTGTTATTTGAGGGGTTGGGGGGGGATAAGGGTATGACAAATTCTTTCTCAAACCCTCCCACCCCATTTGAAAATCCAAAACACACTCTAACAACGCACTTAAGTGTTTGAGACAGGATAGAATTTTGCTTTGTAGTGGAGGCTAGTACCCTCTTTCCCACAAGTGATATGAACTACCCTTTATTGGCACTTCCTTGGCTCTCCACTGTCCATCATACCGGTCTACCCTTAAGTCACACTCACCAAGCAGTGCCCTCTTCCCTTCAAGTGATATGAACTACCCTTTATTGGCACTTCCTTGACTCTCCACTGTCCATCATACCGGTCTACCCTTAAGTCACACTCACCAAGCAGTGCCCTCTTCCCTTCAAGTGATATGAACTACCCTTTATTGGCACTTCCTTGACTCTCCACTGTCCATCATACCGGTCTACCCTTAAGTCACACTCACCAAGCAGTACCCTCTTCCCTTCAAGTGATATGAACTACCCTTTATTGGCACTTCCTTGACTCTCCACTGTCCATCATACCGGTCTACCCTTAAGTCACACTCACCAAGCAGTACCCTCTTCCCTTCAAGTGATATGAACTACCCTTTATTGGCACTTCCTTGACTCTCCACTGTCCATCATACTGGACTACACTCAAGATACACTCACCAAGCAGTACCCTCTTCCCTTCAAGTGATATGAACTACCCTTTACTGGCACTTCCTTGACTCTACACTGTCCATCATACTGGACTACACTCAAGATACACTCACCAAGCAGTACCCTCTTCCCTTCAAGTGATATGAACTACCCTTTACTGGCACTTCCTTGACTCTACACTGTCCATCATACTGGACTACACTCAAGATACACTCACCAAGCAGTACCCTCTTCCCTTCAAGTGATATGAACTACCCTTTATTGGCACTTCCTTGACTCTCCACTGTCCATCATACCGGTCTACCCTTAAGTCACACTCACCAAGCAGTACCCTCTTCCCTTCAAGTGATATGAACTACCCTTTATTGGCACTTCCTTGACTCTCCACTGTCCATCATACCGGTCTACCCTTAAGTCACACTCACCAAGCAGTACCCTCTTCCCTTCAAGTGATATGAACTACCCTTTATTGGCACTTCCTTGACTCTCCACTGTCCATCATACTGGACTACACTCAAGATACACTCACCAAGCAGTACCCTCTTCCCTTCAAGTGATATGAACTACCCTTTACTGGCACTTCCTTGACTCTACACTGTCCATCATACTGGACTACACTCAAGATACACTCACCAAGCAGTACCCTCTTCCCTTCAAGTGATATGAACTACCCTTTACTGGCACTTCCTTGACTCTACACTGTCCATCATACTGGACTACACTCAAGATACACTCACCAAGCAGTCCGTTTTCTTGGGTCCTGTACACCCCCCTGCACACTCCCGATGACAGCACTGACTCTGTAACTGGCCGAAACATCGACTGTCGCATGATGGGTGACATTCCTTGCCTGAAGTCACTGTAACACATGGGAAAATGACTGAGTTGATTTGTCCAAAATAAAGCAAATGAAGCAAGTAAGTGTTGCCTAATAAAAAATGTATCAATATGAGTTGATTGGAGTAACAAATATCTAAGACTAGCAGAGAATATTTTTGGGCTTCATTAATGAGGATTGAATCTTACATATCATAACTCACAAGGGTGAGATTATTTATCATTCCAACACTTATCAGTGATAGAAAGAACATATCTCACAACATTGTTGTGTCTTGTAACTCTGTGATGTCATCCCATTGTCAAGTACGTTCTAAGACAATTCAGTGTTTTGTAGTCATAAACTTTTATAGCATGATGATGATTTGATTGAAATGATATTATTCTGGGAGAAAATTTTAGTAATTTTCACATTAAGGTTCATACTTCCATTTTGTAACCTGGAAACTATAAGTGTAGGCTTGCAACCTTTAACGGTTTTTCTTCAATTGTCATTAAATCTACAAAAATAACACAATAAGACTTGATACGTTTCAAACACACAGGTACCAGCCACAGAGACATGTAAGATATTTTATGAGAGCTTCACTGAGTGTTACTCACAGTTCTGACACATGTTTGGTCCCTCGCCCCAGCAGTGCCTGGAGTCAGTTGTCTTCTTGTAGCAGCTGGGATCGCACTCGTTACCTACACACACAATATTTCAAGGAATTGAATTCATAATCATGAAATTAAAAAAAATAGTTTGGTTCTTTTAACACAAGATTCAATCCATTAAGGGTCAATTAGAAAGATGCTAATATAGCGGGTGGTGTGGTTTGTGTGGGGGGTCTGGAGTTAGGGTAAGAATAAATTTGGAATATCACTCAATCAGCCTACAGACCTGATCAGCATAAGCTGATAATGAATTTTGCTTTGCAATTTCATACATTCGTTTTAATCCCTGTTGAAACAGGTTAATAGGTTTCTGATTATTTAATAATTGTCTTATTTCATATTTTCATATATGTAGATGTCAAGATCATTTCATCAATGATATGATAGAAACAATGGCTGTGAGTCCAGAATGTCCTCTGATTGTTATCAAGTCTGATGTCACCTGCTGTATTCCTCCTGCTCACCTCATGACAAGAATAAACTGTTCATGTCCTATGTACTCTATCTTACTTCTTGAAAAACTGATATTTGTATTTTTATTTGACACACATCCTTTCAGATAACATCAAGCGTTTTTTTTACATCATTGTCTATAAATGTAATGATGACATTTCCTTAGAAATCCTGAAAGATTAATCAAACACGATTTTCATTGTTTTCTTTAAAACAATTTAGAAGTATTTTATGGAAACAATACAAAGGGATGGCATTTCTGTTTATACATGCAAGGTTTAAGAATTTAACAAAAATTTCATACACTGTAGTTTCATTTATGAAGTTTATAAAGAAAACAATTTTAAGAGAATTAAGCCATCAATAAGCAAAGTGTGGAAAGGTTTATGAAGACATAACATGGCATTCACAATCCTTTTAAGGATTATTTGTAAAATTGTAGGCATTCTATCATTTGATTGAACGATTGCAAAATAATTCTTTTAATCATTAAACGTAATGCAAAATAACAACTTATTTTTATCATTTCAAGTAATGCAAAATAAAACAAATTGCAGACTATCTTAAGTTGGTGATTTGGCCTTTGGTCTCATATAAATTCTACTTTGGGTCAAATGGCATCCCCTTTTGATTTAATTTATTTTCTGCAAAAAATACCCCAACAGGATTGTCCTTTAAAAACTTTCAACAATTTACAGTTTCAGAAATAGAGGATAATAAATGACCTACCATTTAATACTATAATTTACCATAATTATTCAAGTTATCAAGTTAATGATTAAGTACAAAATAACAGAAAACAACCTTGATTCCAAATCATTATTGAGTTTAATTAAACTAGTATTAAATGGAAGGAGGTTGATTAATCTGTTTATTACCAACCCACACAATTCAAGGATTGTTGTTGACAAAATGCTGAAATAATCATCATGACTAGCTTGCACTTGTGGCCGCAGTATTGACACTCGATGTCACAACTCCACAATATGTTGATGTCATGCATGAAGAGATATTATACATGTTAGATATTACCTTATAAATATCACACTGCCGTATCTTACAATGGTGAATAATAAGGATTTTTATGTTCAAGTTTTATTGTTGAGTGCAGCTTAGGCAATATTTTGGCCATTAGCAGCATTTTTATGTTTAATGATATGATGATTAAAAGACTGTACATCATGCCAAAGTTTATACATCCTTTGATATCTGAATAACAAAGAACTGAGCATTCTCGCATCAAGGCAATCTTCTCATTTAAATTGATTTATCTTGAATATGTAGGCAGTCAGCTTTCCATTCTCACAACTTGTTGATCATAAAGTACATTAAACATATATAATAGATTTTTAAAAAGTGTCAACATGATATCTATTTCGAATTACCTCCATTTTAATCACTGAAGACAAATCATCTTTATCCTCATTATAAACATACACTTTATCTAGTGGAAACATGACTGTTGTGATATTATTGCAACCTTGAGGAAGCAACATGTCCAAATGAAACCTGTCAATACTCAACATTAAACTGGCATCATTTTCTGGTCTATTATTCAATTTCATGACGACTGTTCAAAATGAGTTGATAATCTTTCTCCCCGGATGAAAAAACCCTTTCTTAATTGAGGGCCCACAGCAATCTAAACCACAGAATAAAACTGCATCGTCTCAAATTGTTCAATTTTCTCAGCAGCTGACGACATAAAAAAAGTCCTCGCTAGGAGGGAGAAACTAACTGGTTGCGTTTGCCAACACTGTCCTAATCAGAAGCTCTGGATGCTCTTCAACATAAAAGTAATTTAGTTCCAGTAATGGTGTCTCTAAAAACATAATTTTTACTGTAGTGCTCAAGTGCATAAAAACAAATTGGAATAATTTGACGGTGATTACATGCTGATGATTTTAAACACCTTTGTTACAGAAATATTAATTTATAAAATTAAAAACCTACTTCTAAATTTTTTACATTGGGTGAATCAAAGAAAAAACAAATTGATTATATATTCTGATATGATAATGTACTTCCAGGTAACAAAGGAAACCTGTTTATAACAAATAAGCATGAACATAAAGAAAAATAGTTATTTTACTTCAAACCTTACACTAACTTGATGTTTTCTTATTACCAAGGTCTTGCATTCAGAGTCTATTAGCATATAGAAACAATGAGATGAATGTTTTTAATGGTGGCATGTATCATTTCCGACTCTTATTTCTCATCTTCCTTCTGTCTTTCAGAGTCAGATTAATAGCTCAGGGGGGTTTCTCTGAATGGATTCTGGTTTCCATAACCATTATGTACTAGCTCTGACATTTTTTAAGAGAGGATGCTTTTCATTAAGCGCTACAATGCCCATTTACAAGAAGGTTTGAGTAAATGTGGAAATAAATCATGCTTTGCATGTTCTCTGGTTCCAGTAGCCAATGTCCACTGATGGTTGGAGCCAGTCAGGAGGCTGGTCAGGTTCTTTGATTGTCATGTGGTCATTTGCATTAACTCTGAGAAGATACCGAAACAATAATCATGACATCCTTGGTCTAGATTTTGGAAGCTCTCTTAGATCCAAGATAGCTGAAAGTACCATACATTAACACTGGCTTAAGACTTTCTAACACAAAAAGATCATAGAATATGGTATTGTTGATTATGATATGATGACAGCTATTCGAATAAATTTGGTTAACTAATGTCGTAAAGCCATAACGGCATAATCTATCCAATTCATTGTGAAAACCTATATCTTGATTGCAAAAGCTTTGACAACCTACCTATCCTCATGTAATCTAGACTAGACTCTGAAATAACAATTTTGTCCAAAAACTTTAATTAAATAAAATTATATGAATATGAATAAAAAAAACTGTCTCTGACATCTCTCAATTTGTAAAAGACTTTCTTACCCAAGCGGGAACAAATATGCCAGGTATTAAAGTTTTCATAATGGTAATGGGAACTACAGTTTTTCAAAAATCTTCTCAGGACAGGCGCTTAACCATAACAAATGATATACTAACTACCGTATATTACCGTGTATAAGTCGACCCCCTTTCTCAGGCCCCCAAATTGCTGTCAAAATCATATACCTTGAATATAAGTCGACCCCCCTAATAGCGCGGCACATTGAGAGATTTAGTTACGGTAAGTTGATGTATCGGTAATTTTCAAAGTGAGTTGTAATACGTCAGTGTTTTGTGATACAGTAAGCATTTGTTTAATAACAGATTGTTGTAATAAATATATTATATATAAATATTAATAATAAAAAAATACATACGTGTGTGCTGGTGTTTGTTCTTTTAAAAAAAATAATTTTATGTCATTATGACCAGTGTTTCAGATTTACGGCGCGACCGAGACATTCTCGCATGATTTCTAAAAATTGTCCCATGGGTTTTCAGCCTTATGCACCTAACTGTCGCGTGTAATTGTTTAATTGTACAATTAAATTTTGAAAAAGCTGTCAACTCATCTTCATAGAGGATACAATAATAAACTGTCGGGAAATCGCAAGTCCTCATTGTTTACACATGCTGTTACTATACCCTCCCTCCAATAACTTCAATTTCCGGTTACAAAGGGGTGCACAAAGGAACAGCGACCTATATCATATCTGAGGTGATTGTCAATGTCAGCTTTCATTACAGGGTCAAAACACGCATCTATAATGAACTGTGGCGCAAAAAATAATAACTACTGGGCCACACCATACGCAATAAACATTAAGTACGCATTTATATGCATATCGTGCGTAGTATTCGGTTTCTAACTCAATTTAAATGTTACGGTTTTCATAACGAAATTTGGAAATTCCCGTAACTATTTATAGCACATTACCAAGAACTCATACTCGTAAGTGACCTCAGACAAAAGGATAAATTTAATTGGTTAATTCAGAATGCCCGTATGTGATTTGAATAATTCATTGGATAATTCTGTCATAACCTTTCGCTCTGCTTTTCTCGGAAATTGATAGTCGGAGTCGTGAAATTCCGAGTATTTTACGCGGTGAAAAACAAACCAAATGTCTTCATCAAATTCAAAAGAAAGCTAGAAGAGAAATTGATTTTTTCACGGGAGCGAGGTAATATACGTCTACTGATGAGGTAGGGGTACAAGATGATATTCGGCCCGATAACATTTCCAATGTGACTACACTTCAGTATAACATGTGACAAATCGCGGGTGTTATTTTCGCGCTGGAAAACGACTGATTCGCGGGGTTTAATTTTTGAGCATATCGACAAAGCGATTGGTGAGAAAAACTGCATGAACCGTGCAGAAAAATTACAGTGATACTAATAGTAATTACCTATCGGTTCTCGTGTTATGTCCATGTTACGTTTTGTTGACAGTCATTGAACTGTATATCCATCGAACGTGCATATCGGCGAAATATAATGATTTTACAGTACGTCTTTTATTTAATTCATTGTCATAACTAAAAGTTATGATAGAAATAACGTTAGATCGGGGAAATAAGTCTTAGCTAATGTTCAACTTCGACAGTAATTTTCTTCGCTCAAACGGATCAATTTCAAATCGATCAAACTGGATTCCCAATCGTAGTAATTTATTTATTTTTAGGAATTAAATGTAATAAAAAACCCAGCAAAACATGTTATATTAATAAAAGTTATTTTATTTCAATATTTTGACAACGAGTTGACATCATGGCTTCCGGTTTGAATCTCGTCTGTTCGTCTCCTACCGGCAGATCGTCACTTGACCTCAAAATTTTTAGGTCTCAAACATAGACCTCGTTTATAAGTCGGCCCCCCTCCTTGACCCCTCAATTTCTGGTATAAAAAACTCGACTTATACACGGTAATATACGGTAATATTAACAAAAGGATGAGTGATGTTAAATAAATTCTAGAAAAACTTCATCAAAGGTCTAAAGAAGAAATTTAGAATTAAGAGGTTGGAACTATTCACACATACTTCAACTGTGTCAATTGTCTAGATGGGTGGTTCTGATCTTGTCTCTCGATCTCCTGTGATGAGAGTGTCTACAATTTGTTCTGTCTTCTAGTTTCAATGATAAGCAGTGGGTTCATGGAACTATTTCTAAACTGTGTCTGAAGTCGAGGAGTGTTGGTTGAGTCTTGCCTCTAAATCATTGTTTCTACGATTTGTCTGTCTTCTAGTTTCAATGATAAGCAGTGGGTTCATGGAACTATTTCCAAACTGTCTCTAAAGTCGAGGAGTGTTGGTGCAGTCTTGCCTCTCAATCAGTGTGTCTACAATTTGGTCTGTCTTTAGTTTGTGAAGCTCTTGGTTGGAGACTGATCTTGTCTCCCCATCAATTCTCTCATTCTCCATTGACCCTCATAGAATCAGAGACCTCTAGCTGGACGACGCTCAAACTATCAATTCCCTAATCAGCCATGCTCAATCAAGCCTGTATAACTACCATTCTACATTAATTCTACAGATAACATGGATGAATCAGGGAGGTAGAGAGAATAAAGATTTGTAATTGATTATCACTTGTAGTCAATCAAAAATGTTAGTCTACTGGGAAGCACTTCTGACTGGAGACATTTACTGCTGTAGTTGAGTTTATTTGCTCTAGATCTGATGTTTGTAAACTCTCTGGCTGCTCTGAATCTTCACTCCTCAACTTCTCATTGTTATTACACTAGACTCTATTAACTCTAATCACACTGTTTGTTAACTCCATGGCCTCCTGCTTGTTTGATACAGATCTCACAGAGAAATACTTGTGTGTACATTTTCTCCTGCAAATCTAAACATATGTCAGGCAAATTGTTGCAATATCCCTCTTAACTCAAATCTATGTCAACTTGTTCCCTAATTTTGGCTTTCCAGATTTTCTCGTGTGCCACAATACAGGGAAAGAAATTCATTTATTTCTTGCCTTCGCTTGACAAGTTGTTGCTGGAGGCCTAATGTGTTTATGTAGAATGAAACCATCATCAAAGCCAGGAGGATTGAGTTATCCAGATCTAATCTAAGAGGGCTCAGGGCCTAGCTGTCCCTCTCACAGTGTACTGCAACATACTGTATTGTACTGATGTGTTCTATCTCTATACACTACTTATATACACAGTGAAATCTGGCATTTTGAAATTCTATGGAAGTACGACTTTTTTTATTGCAAAAAGATGAAACATAATTCCAAAGAACTTCTACTTCTTTATCTTTCAAAATACCAATTTATATTTGCGAACCTGAATTCCTCTCGAAGAACTAACTATATGACTCTTTTTTTCTAAAATATCATAGAAAGTTTTTTGGCAATACAGGCTCATATGTACCATAGATATATTTCATGACTGTGATTCTTTATTCAGAACATTGATTAAATAGCCCCTTGAATTTGCTGTCTAAAGATAATATTATCTTGATTTTTGTGTTAGTCAAATCATTCGTTATACAATTTATGTTAAGTTCAAAGGGAAACTGATTGGAGTGAATATTTGAAATGAAAATTATTAGCTTAAACTTTGGATTTGATTGGTGAATGTTGGTGACATGGTACGAGAGAAAACAGTTCAATCCATTAAGTTCAAGAATCTTGATGGAGAATCTTTATCTTTATGAAGTTACTTAAAAATTTATCAGCCAAAGTTCAACTAAACCACTTAATTTATACAAGAGTTGTCTCCCCATAACGGCTTTGAGAATAGTTATTCCTTTCTGTGTCTGTTGTAATCTTCCTTCACTTTATATGCTATTTCATAAAAATAAATGCATCTCGTGATAAGAATATGAATATTTCCAATGTTGTCAAGAATATCAATATTTGTTTTAAATTGTCTATTTCATGAAAGAAAACATTATTTGACTGGACGATCAGGTATTTCTTATTTCGTAACTCACATTTGCGCTTTGTTTCGTTGTTGTCTTTGATGAATCTGACTGGCGGTTCGAGGTTTGGGTTAATATCCTGCCAGTCAATGGAAGTCTCATAGCACAGCAGGTTGTTGTTCTGGAAAAACACCTTCCCTCGCAATATTTCTGAAAAAAATAATAAGGTTTTTGAAGAATAATTTCATTGACAAATTTAACCTTACACAATCTTTCAGCAAGGCAAAGTGATATTTCAATATGAAATTAAATTTTTTTATCAGATGCTTTTGCACAAAAGGCGGTGGATGAAATGTCATATATCAATTACGAAACCTCAAACTAAAACAGGGAAATACTTCCAGTCAGAACTAAACAACACCATATTTGAATTGATTGCTCTTACATGTTCAGTTTATTCCATGCTCTCAGGTTCAGAAATTGTCTACAAAACAAGCAAGTTAGGCTTACCTGCAAGTGAAGTGAATCGTAGTTCTTTGAGGCCAACATCGGTTGAGTTGCCCTTGAAGTTGAGGGCCACAAAGAGACTGTAATTTTCATCATGGTGGTTGAAGAGAGTCTTCCCACGAATAATCCTCAAGTTGGTCAGGGGGATGTAGTTAGCATGCACACTGACTATCAACACATAGCCTTCAACCTCTGTAATGTCCTGCAGGAAACTCATATCGTAGTTGCTCTTGTCCTCGAGAAATACAAGTTCCAGGTTTTCAAGAACATATGTGCAGTTTGTGTACGTGTTCTTGTACTTCTCATATCGGAAATTGTCCCCCCCTCTGGCAACAAGACCTTGCTTTGTGCCTCGACAAACTGAAAAAAACAATTCAAATGAATGAAAATGGTATTCATTTATAAAAGAATAAATGATTTGTTTTCATCTCAAGTTCTTGTTTAAAGTCTCGGTATTCTGAAAAAATCTTATCATTTGGCCCGAGTCTTCTTGTCTTAACATCCTGAATCATTTAAAAAATTTCACCTCCAACAATTTTAACCAGCAATCTTTAGAATAAGCCTTTAAACCAGCAATTTTTAGAATAAGCCTTTTAACCAGCAACCTTTAGAATAAGCCTTTTAATCAGCAATCTTTAGAAAAAACCTGAAAATAACATAGGATTCACAATTCAGAAGTTTGGTAAGGCTAGCATGTATAGTTTAGGAGATACATTGAAAATCTACCTGTTGGACGGACAGAATGAATGCAACATAGCCCAGGCAAGGTATAATAGGGTTAAACATTTTGCAACTTCTTGCAAGCAAATTAAAAGGTATTGCAATGTCTTCAAATTTCTTTAATCTAATTCTTTCAGTCTTATCTTGGGATTTTCAAGTTGAAATTGTTAGCTTTGGGAAGCTGACGCTCTCAGGCAACACTAATGAGTTATTGATGAGAAATAAAATGATAGTGTAGAATGCGTGTTTCATGTTACAGCTAACCTAGAGTTAATCAAAGTGCAGAGTCTTGTGACATTTCCCAACATGCTCTCAATGTCAGTGTTAAAATCATTCTTACATTGATTAGTTTTGTTCATACAATATTCTTGGCTTTTTTAGATATACTAGCAATGCTAAGAACTCTCAAGTTTAGATTTCTTAGATAAAAAAGGGTAAGATATATGTATATCAAAACAACTGATTGTCTTGATTTCAAATTGTGTCTTGAAACAAAATATTTGGAAGCAATTGTCAAAGGCTGCGAGGTCAGTATGGCAAAGAACCTTAAAAAATTTCTTTATATTACAGTAAAAACACTTATCTAAACTTTGTGGTAATTGAATTAGTTTTATGGCTTTATATGTTAAGTTTTTCATATATGTATATATATAAAACTACTACCAATGAAAAAAGGTTCTCATTCAAGACTTTATCTCTTATCATCGTTGTTCAGAAAATTGTGGTACATAATGACATTTGTCAATACAGGGTTCATAAAGAACCTTCCAGATAATCTTGGAAATAAATTTTTCCTTATCACATAACTATGCAGTAATTTCTGATGAAAACAAATAAATCCTTTATGAAAATGCCAAGAAGTTAAGATGAAAGATACCATGACAGAGATTACATCCTGGGGTTCTTATGTATCTATCCAAATCTAGAAAAACATATTGGCAAAATGTTAGAAAAATTGTCATTACTGCATTTATTGTATGAGATTCAGTCATTATGCGTTTCAGATCTTTGATTTCAGCCAAGCTCATAAGAAGCTCATTGCAGGTAAAAGGAAAAAAGTTTTGGAAAACAAAGAAAAGCTTTTTCATGATGATTATATTTCTTGATGTAGTTCTTGATTGTTCCCTCCATTCCATTATGGCTGATCTCAATGAGCAAAGGTATACTGGACAAAATAAGTTAGGGATATTGTCAATTTTATTAATGATATTTCATTAGGTGTGCTGTAAAATATGTATCATTTACCGTTTCAGCATTTTCAAATATTTCTCATTTTGATTTTTTTTTTTTCACTCTCTATTGACAATTACCATTTGATTCACAGTGGGTTACTATTTTGGTATGATGAAAAATCATATAGTCTCCATGTTGTCGTGACATTCCCTATTCCATGTTATGCAATTGTATCTTATCTATGACACCAATTGTGATGACTACACATTAACCCTTAAGATGCGGGTCCCGGAATATTCCGGGATGAAATTAGCTTTGCCCGCAAGTCCTCTTAGCGGGATGCGAGTAGCACACTCTATTTTTCTCACGCTAACTAATTATGACCGCGGGTCTCGGTAGCGGGTCCCGGAAATTTATTGCCTAGCAGTAGTCTCAGTTCAACGCTTGTATTTTCGTTCCGGCTGCCGCTAAGCTACCGTGTTTTGTTTCGTTGGTGGTCTAAATAATGCGCGAACATGCTCCGAAAGTTATGAGAATATTGATAATGTTTATCGTACCGAAAATAAGCGTTAAAATCACTCAATTTTCCCCCACTCCCCGCCGCACGTGCTAATAGCCTGTGGGCACTTTCTAGCCTCTCGCACGAGCTTACCGACCCGCGCGTGCTATCGTTTACTGAGACGCGTGCATTTTGACCCTATGCACGCCTTCCTATCGCACGCCCTATGTTCTGAACCCTTGGGCGGATTTCAATATAGGTGGGATCATTTGAAAGAGAAAAGAAATGTCTTTAATTCGATGTAAAAAACATATGTGCGCCTCGTGAAATAAAGATACCGCATGTGCCGCAAAAAAGGTGATTTTTATATATTTTTAGTTTTACACTGTTTTGTCACACCAATTTTCTCATGATGTGCTCAACATATTTTGACATTTTTTATATCACAAGATAGAGAAAAAGATTGTCTTTAATCCCATGTAAAATGTGTACATGCGCAACAATTCATAAAGATACAGCAAGCGCCGCACAAAAAGGTAATTTTGCCGACTTCCTTATCATGTGATCTGAAGCGCGATTTTCATGTGCCTTTCTTTCACAATGAATTTCTTTTACACCGTGAAAAAGATTTTGTTGAATTTTACATCACTATAAAGACAAATGAATTGTCTCTAATTCCCTATATCAATTATTATGCGCGCAAATAAATAAAGACTCAACAAGTGCCGTAAAAAGAACAACTTTCGCACTTCGCAATTCCGTTAGTGACGCAAATAGGGAAACTTTGGCACTTCATATCCCCGTGTACAAATGACACATTTCAAAACCATTTATATCATTATCAAGAGGAATAAATTGTCTACAAAGTGATATATAAAATGTACATGCGCTAAAACAAACGACGATGCAGCAAGCGCCGCACAAAGGGTTCTTTTCATGTGATCTGAAGTTCGATTTTCATGTACCTTTCTTTGGCACTCGATATTTTCTATACCACTTGGCGGATTTTGATAAATATTACGTCTAAATAAAGACGGAACGTTGTTCTTCATTTCAATATATTGATCATACATGCGCACACAAAAATAAAGGCACAAGAAGTGCCGCAAATTTGGCAAGTTTCGCATTTCGTATTTCTGTAACAAAGTGGCGCGCTCAACAACGTTTGGTATCAGCGTAAAGAGCAGAAAATTCTCTTCAATTTGATATACAATTTGTTTATGCGCTCATAGAAATAAAGACTCAACAAGCGCCGCTAAAATGTTATAAATAAATGTAATAAGTAAAAAAAATTATGAAGGAAACCCTGTTTCTTTAGTGTTCAATTATAGAGTTTTATAAACCATGAAAGTTGAAGGAAAAAAAACTTTTGGATTTACATTCATAGCGTTATTGATGTCTTTTTTGAGTTAGGGGATTTTTGCGTCGGGCACTGCCATCAGTTCATGGGAAAATTGTCCAACGAAAATGTTGTGGTTGAGACACAGTATGTCGGGGATGCCGTCGGGAACCGCCATCAGGTCAAGGCAAAGTTGTCCAACGAAAATGTTTGTGGTTGAGACACAATATGTCGGGGATCTTTCGCCGGGCACCGCCATCAGGTCATGAGAAAATGTGTCCAACGAAAATGTTCGTGTTCGAGAAAAAAAATTTCAGCGGACTTTCGTCGGGCACCGCCAGCAGGTATGTGTTTTTTTCTGCCAAATTTTTGTTGGTCGAGGAAACTCATTTTTGAAAAAAAAGTTTGGTAGCATTCCGAGGTTTTAAATAATTTGCTATATATGTCGGGATGGCATGAGTTCCTTCCAGTGAACTAAAGACAAGGGGCCGGGTGCTCGTTGACTACGGCCGTCCCGACGGATAGGCCCGTGGAACCTATCATTCTCGGACGAGAAGTCAAAAGTTGAAAAACTTTTGTAATCCACAACTGACAATCAGAACTTTCCTGACGTAGAAGGCAGTTGTTCGCGACTCGCCGGCTCGTTGCATAGGAGTCAGAAGGCGGCATCAGGGTTGATAATGTTGATACAACGTCGGCGGCCGTCGGTGCCATCGGCACCTTCGGCGGGATTGTGAAAAGTCGTCCAAAAGTTAGAAAGTGTCCGGCGACATTAGAACTTGTTCGGATGGATTGTGAAAAGTTGTCCGAAAGTTAGAAATTGTCCAGCAATGTTAGAATTTGTCCTGATTTGTTATTTTTGCAAATCGTGAAACAAAATGTCCGGCTTTCGCCAGGACAATTAGAAAATGTCCGGATTATTGATGACCGCTGGCGCCAAAGGCGCGCAACGGCAAATTTGTTTCAAACACTTACAAAATGTGGCAATTGAATGTCCATGAAGCTCACATTGAATTTCTCTGTACAACAGGTCATGTGTTGATGTTATTATATCTTGCGTGTGCCTGAATTATTTTCAATCATTTACAGATTGATGTGAAAGATGCCTAAGGCCAGGAGGCCGCGAACCAGGAGTTGGGAAGGTCCGTCAACGTCTAGCGACGACGACTTCATCAACGAGGTCCATGCCGATGAAGCTTCTGATATGGAATCAACTGATGAGAGTGATAGTGACAGTGACAGTGACAGTGATAGTGAAAGTGACATTGATAGTGATCAAGAAATAAGAAACATTGCAAGAGACATATTAGCTGGTACGGGTGAAACTGCTACGGCTGGTACTTCCACAGAGGAAGAGTTCATTGGCTTTGACGAGCAATATAATGAAATGGACACACATTTTGATGACCAAGATAATTTTATGGATCGCTGGGAAGAGGGGCCGAGGCAACGTGGACGTGTCGACTTGCATTTTACTGGCGCAACGGGATTAGGACGGTTTATAGAATTGCCTGATAACCCGCAACCTGTAGACTTTTTCGGACTGTTTTTTCATGAAGATGATTATGGATCATTGGCAGCAGAAACCAACAGATACTTCCACCAACAGGTCGATGATAAGGTTCTGAAACCCTGTTCACGGTTGAGGCACTGGTATGATACGAATGCCGAAGAAATGAAAGTATTCATTGCAATGACAATAGCAATGTCTCTGGTTGTACAGAGAAACTTTTCTGAGTATTGGTCAACAAGTGATGTTACGTCGACGCCCTTCTTTTCCAAGTGCATGCCCCGCGACAGGTTCTGGCTACTGCTAACGTATCTACATTTGAATGATAACAACCTAATGCCGGGACGAAACACTCCGCATTTTTCACCAATGAATAAACTTGGCTATCTGTACCAACGCATCGTGCATCGTTTTTCCAGAGTTTATAAGCCGCATCAAAACATTTGTGTTGACGAAGGGTTGGTGCCTTGGAAAGGCAATCTGAGTTTCAAAGTATATAATCCCGACAAGCCGAAGAAGTATGGGATAAAGGCCTACATGTTGTGCGACTCAACAAATGGTTATGTTTGCAAGTTCAAACTCTACACTGGAAAAACAAATGAAGCTGTTTCTGTTGGTGGGAAAACGTATGATCTCGTCATGGACTTGGTGAAAGAATATGCTGGGAAAGGGTATCATGTGTTCATGGACAATTTCTATTCCTCGGTGGCATTGTATATAAACTTGTGGGAAATGGGAACTGGTGCGACGGGAACTTTGAGAGGAAATCGCAAAGGCATTCCTGAAAAGCTAAAGAAGGCACAGAAGAATCAGAAGAAAGGGGATATGACAATCTATCACAATCAAGACCTACTCGTTTTGCGGTATGAGGACAGGAAGTCAGTGTTGCTCATGTCAACCGTAGAAGACGCCGAAATTGTAGAGACAGGAAAGAAGAACCGAGTGACTGGGGAAGCAAATACGAGACCACGTATTGTGCACGAATACAACAAATATATGGGAGGTGTGGATCGGGCCGACCAGATGCTGTCGTACACCCCGTTCAAAATGAAAACTCTTAAATGGTGGAAGCGCGTGTGGTTTCATGTGTTGAACGTTGCCATGTTGAATTCTTACATTATCTATAAAGAATTCTCAGAAGACAAACCTTTGAAAACAAGCCGTCAATTTAGAAAAGATTTGGTGCAGCATATGATCACCTTCGCCGAAACAGAAAAAGTGCCCTCCCTGCGCAGACGTCCTCGCGGCCGGCCGAGCACGAGCGACGATAGTGTCTTGCGACTCCATGGTCGTCACTTTCCATCAAAGATTCAGCCTGTTGGAAAGAAGAAAAACCTAACACGCATGTGTGTTGTTTGCTCCAAAGCGAATAGAGAACTTCGTCGAAGGGAATTCGAAGAAACAAATCAGCCAGTTCGAAAGAAGAAAAGGGTAGGCAAAGAATCTTCTTTCGAATGTATCGAGTGTAATGTGGCTCTATGTGCAGCACCATGTTTCAGAATTTATCACACGTCACAAGATTGCACTAAAGCTTATATCAGTTTGATGTCAGAGAAGGAAAATGAGGGGGATAATCAAGAAGATTGAAGAAAGAAGAAAGAAGCAGAAGTGTGGATGAGCGTTACTCTCCTTATAAAGTTTATTCTTCACATCAATAAGGTGAATAAGTGTAATATAAAATACTGATTGTCAATAAAATAATCTTTTTTTTAAGTCGTAAAAGAGACAGAGAAAGTCAATGTGAGCTGTCACTGGACGTTCGATACGAGCCGCATCACGAACCTACCCCCGATCTTTCGCAATTTGTTTTCTTAGAATCGGGTGGCGAAACTTCATACTTTTTACATCATCGTAAAGGGAAAAGAACTGGCTTTGATTCATTATGAAATGTGTATGTGCGCAACACATAATAAAGAAGCGGCAAATAATGCGAGAAATGTCGCAATTATCAATTTTTTTCCCCAAATGTCTGAGGGTACCCCTCTTTAACGGTTCATATCTCCCGAACTATTTGGCACTTTTTAAATTTTTTTCCACCTTTCTCAAGCGGAAAGAATGATCTTTAATTCCATGTATAATATGCATGTGCGCAATTAATAAAAATGGTGCGGCGAGTGCTGCGACAAATGTCGCAAATAAAACGATTGTCAAAATCTATTTTCAAGTAGTTGAGGGTGTCGCTCTTTCGCGGTTCATATCTCCCGAACAATTTTATACTTTTTTATATTTTTTTCACCTATTTCAAGGGAATATAATTGTTTTTAATTCCATGTATAATATGCATATGCGCAGTCAATAATAACGATGCGGTGGATGATGCGACTGGTGTCGCAAATAGAACGCTTATCAAAATTTGTTTTCAAGTAGTTGAGGGTATCACTCTTTCGTTTTTCATATCTTTTGAACCAGTTGGCACCTTTTCATTATTTTTTCACAGTCGTAAGGACGAAAGATTTATCTTTATTTCCATGTATAATTTGTACATGCGCAGCAAGAAATAACGATGCGGCGTGCGTATAGAATGATTGATTTTATTATCTCGGAATGTTCGCCCGCGTGTGACTGCACGCACCGAGAGGATCGGTACAGCAGGAAGCAACGCTGGTGCTTAGAACACTGGCACTCGCATGCTGGTGCCTCGGGGGTGCCCCGGGGGTATAACGGTACTAATTAGCGTACCGATGCCAGACTGCCCAAGGGAGAATTAGTTCTGGCTAAAAATCCCGTTATGTCGGAGCATCCTCGGGGTACCCCCAACCATCTTTCGCGGCGTATATCTTTTGAACAGGATGACATTTTCTAACAATCTTTTATCATCATAAAGAAGAATAAATTGTCTACAATTCCATATATAATACATGTATGCGCGGTAAGTATTAGGGATTTTATTCAGCCGGAAATAAAGACAATCTTTAGATAATTGTAGAAATCTAACTAGAGGTCGCATTGTAAAAAGATATATATCATCGTAAAGAGGAATAATGTATCTTCAATTCCATATAAAAAAATTAATTGTGCGATTATATTTAAGGATTTTCCGTAACTCTAAATAAAGACAATCTTCATATTGCAATAGAAACCGTTCTAGGTAGGATAAAAATTTCATTCAAAGTGTCGGATAAAGATCGTTCATTTGTGTACGGGATTGGCGGGCTACTTTTGTATCGAACGGTCAGTTTCATCCGTGATCCGCCATGTGAATACACCATTTATCGAAAAAACAGCCGCGACTCGCGGTGCGAAATAATTCAGCCACAGGGGCTAATTGCGTTATTACCGTAGCGAGGCGAGTGCTGGAAAATTCAGCCACGGGGGCAAAACTGGTCAAAATAATATTCAGCAACGGAAGGGTTAATGTGAAAATCAATATTGGAAACGTCAAAATGAATACAACCTAATAAATCCCACCTAGCAACTCAACTTCATAAATAAGGCAAGGGGTTTTGTGGACATACGATCCTGTGGATACATCTGTTATAGCGAAATTATTCTATCAAAATGTCCTTTTTATGCCCCTAATGAAATAAAACTATCAGCACCGAGGTTAGGATCAATTTAGCAGCAACAAATTAGAAAAACAACCACTACCTAATCAACTTAATAAACAAGCTTCTGATTCCCCAGTTATCATTACAACTCACACTTCAAACATAACTGCTAATCAAATTGACAGGAAAATGACATGCTCTTAAATCCTCGTTACAAATGCCTTATTTTCCAGCAGCTGATTACAAGCTTAACTCTGTAATTTGCTAAAGATGTGCTAATTTCCCTCTGCCTCACTGCTCGCTGCTGCAGCTCTTCCACGTTGAATGTGTTGGTACTGGAGAGAGAGAGGCGGAGAGAGAGAGGCGGAGAGAGAGACAAGGAGGCGGAGAGAGATAGAGATAGAGAGAGAGAGAGAGAGAGAGAGAGAGAGAGAGAGAGAGAGAGAGAGAGAGAGAGAGAGAGAGGCGGAAAGCAGAGAAACGATAAAAAAAATTGAAAAAGAATATCATCTTCCAAAAACATTTATTCAAAATATCTCAATATAGATTTTTTTCATTAACTTCATCGTGGTTAATTTTCTGTTATATAATCACATGTCGAGTTGACTGAAGCCATTCCTATCGGCCAACTTCTTGGATCTTCTCATCTAAGAGATTCAACGGTTTTGGGAAGCCACTACTTCAGCTACTCTTAACATGAAAAAAGGACATGGTGACAGCAGCTTGCTTGATTGGAAGTATGCCTTCAAGGGTATTTCAGAGCAGACAGAATTTCTACGAATTCAATGAATGCCTGCAACAACATTGTAGCCGTGCATGGCAGTGAAACCTGTGAGCAAAAGCTGAAACTGGAGAACCAAGGGTGTTACAATAAACTTTAACAGAAGATTACACTGTTAACTTCTGTAGAAAAGTTACCAGACCGATGTAACATGGATTCCTTGGTATTACTGGATCGGATCCTTATCTTCAATCGAAACTAGTTGAAGTAATTTATGCAAAAGAACTGATCATTTTGCATTGTGGGTACTGGGCAAAAATATTTAAGTTAAATCAACTACCTGTGACTCATAACGAGACAGTGTCAAGGAACATAATGAAGAAACACACAGCTAATCATGTGACAGGGACAGGGTTTAAGAGCTCATTGAAGAGGTATGAGGAGTGTATGGAGCCTATATTGTCTCTATGCTGAAGAGATGATTCATATTCATATTGGCTGCATGCTTTGTCTACCATAATCCAAGCCTAGCAACAGACGTAGCTATGTGACAGAGGTGTCACATTCAACTGCTAAACATCGCTGCAGAATAGACAGCTCGAAATCAAAAACAGTGCTTCAAACATAACACATTTTCCTCAGCTAAAATAAAAGCATTAAAGTCATTCTGATTTGTTCAATAGCTATCCATTGATTGGTGGCAAAAAAAATGTAAAGATGACTTAATAAATTGTTCGATGATGTGTGTGTGTATGTATGTATGTATGTATGTATGTATGTATGTATGTATGTATGTATGTATGTATGCATGCGTGCGTGTGTGTGTGTGTGAATGTATGGATGGATGGTTGGATGGGTGTGTGTATGTGTGTGTGTGTGTATGTATGGATGGATGGTTGGATGGGTGTGTGTGTGTGTATTTATGTATGTGTGTATGTATGTATGGATGGTTGGATGGTTGGATGGGTGTGTGTACTTAAAATGGGTGGTTGAATGGATGCCAGATTGAATATCTGGTCATTGTGACTATCCACCACCTAATAGACTAAGTCACAATCACCTATATGCAACATCAATAGCTCTGATTACACAGTGAATGCTCAATAGCATTTACATGACACAAGGGAAATTCAGGCAATCAGGAACATCATCGGATCAATATTGATCATCAATTGAAGTGGCGGCCTCCAACACGCAACTGATCACGCTGTATGAACAAGCTGGTGAGGGAGACTGTGGTCCCTTTTCTCTCTTCATCCGTTTAGGCAACCCTTAACAATGATGTCATCTCTTTCTCAGTGTAAGGTTACCCTTACAGACGCAAGGCTTGGCCTCATTTAACCTGATTAGGTCACCCTTACTACTTGATTGGTCTAAGTTTACAACAAGAAGAAGAAGAAAGAAGAAAATAATCTATTTGGTCTTGAAGAGATTTGTTCCTCGTCCACATTTCAATGGTGTACAGTCATGAACATTACAGAGGCTGGACATTGTATTGTGATTTAATTCTTACCTCATTAGACAATTTAATATATTTAGCTACTTTTATGATTGTTGATTTATTTGAATCTTTAAATAGTGACGAAAATTTATACATACTAGGTCTAACCCAACAATATAATTTATAATAAAGCTAAAATTTCTAAGCTGTAAGTAATTTGGACAGATCAGCATAAAATGGTACTTATCTTCAATAGCATTATAACCTTGGCTTTTGCAGTAATCACACTTTCGGTCTTCCCTAGGTATATAAAATATTATTATTATATTTACAAGGGCAGGTCACTCCTCACTACTTGCTTAGTTTAAGTTTACAAGGGCAGGTCACCCTTATGACTTGATTAGTTTAAGTTTACAAGGGTAGGTCACCCTTACTACTTCTTTGGTTTAGTTTACAAGGGAAGGTCACCCTTAAGACTTGATTCATGGTCTATGTTCCCAAAGGTAGGTCACCCTTACGACTTGATTAGTTTAAGTTTACAAGGGTAGGTCACCCTTATGACTTGATTCATGGTCTATGTTCACAAAGGTAGGTCACCCTTACGACTTGATTAGTTTAAGTTTACAAGGGTAGGTCACCCTTACTACTTCTTTGGTTTAGTTTACAAGGGAAGGTCACCCTTACGACTTGATTCATGGTCTATGTTCACAAGGGTAGGTCACCCTAACTACTTGATTGGCTTAAGTTTACAAGGGTAGGTCACCCTTATGACTTGATTCATGGTCTATGTTCACAAAGGTAGGTCACCCTAACTACTTGATTAGTTTAAGTTTACAAGGGTAGGTCACCCTTACTACTTCTTTGGTTTAGTTTACAAGGGAAGGTCACCCTTAAGACTTGATTCATGGTCTATGTTCACAAGGGTAGGTCACCCTAACTACTTGATTGGCTTAAGTTTACAAGGGTAGGTCACCCTTATGACTTGATTCATGGTCTATGTTCACAAAGGTAGGTCACCCTTACGACTTGATTAGTTTAAGTTTACAAGGGTAGGTCACCCTTACTACTTCTTTGGTTTAGTTTACAAGGGAAGGTCACCCTTAAGACTTGATTCATGGTCTATGTTCACAAGGGTAGGTCACCCTTACGACTTGATTAGTTTAAGTTTACAAGGGTAGGTCACCCTTACTACTTCTTTGGTTTAGTTTACAAGGGAAGGTCACCCTTAAGACTTGATTCATGGTCTATGTTCACAAGGGTAGGTCACCCTAACTACTTGATTGGCTTAAGTTTACAAGGGTAGGTCACCCTTACTACTTCTTTGGTTTAGTTTACAAGGGTAGGTCACCCTTATGACTTGATTCATGGTCTATGTTCACAAAGGTAGGTCACCCTAACTACTTGATTGGCTTAAGTTTACAAGGGAAGGTCACCCTTAAGACTTGATTCATGGTCTATGTTCACAAAGGTAGGTCACCCTTACGACTTGATTAGTTTAAGTTTACAAGGGTAGGTCACCCTTATGACTTGATTCATGGTCTATGTTCACAAAGGTAGGTCACCCTAACTACTTGATTCATGGTCTATGTTCACAAAGGTAGGTCACCCTTATGACTTGATTCACGGTCTATGTTCACAAGGGTAGGTCCTCTATTCTACTTGGATTGGTTGAAACTTTTAAGGGTAGGTAACCCTTACCACTAGATGGCAGGTTTATATGATTATGTAGCAGGACTGGAAATATTTCCTATTCATACTGTAGGGATTCAAACCTGGATCTACCCGGTTGAGAGACAGACAATTTACTGATTCAGCTTAAGGGATATCCCCTTAGCAGAACTGCCTACCTTCTGTTTCGTGAATGTGTAGACATTTTGTAACTAAGGTGTATTTTGTAATTTTTATCCGTACTAAAACAATTAAGCTAGTATTTTTACTGTTAGTTTCGATGTGTCATGATCTGGTTTGATATTTCAAAAAGATTTTAACTAAAAATATACAGTTCAAATTGAATTTGTAACACATAATACTCGAATACTCCAAATATATTTCTATGAAATGAAGAAATGATTTTTTTTCAGAATAGGTGTACAATTTGCAACATTGGTGTAAAATCATATTTTAAGACTACCAAGTGTACAAAATACTCCAAAAGAGTACAAGTAGGCAGCCCTGCCTTAGTCACCCTTATTACTTGATGATGTATCTTACTTCTCAAGGAAACGAAACTCTCTCAGCTACAGGAGGATATCAAAAGGCTCACTTTACAAGGTTAGGTAATAGATTTAGAACTGGTATTTGCTTCACTGGTTGCAATTAGTCCAGGTAATTGAGTACATCCATTCAATGTCTGTAAATGCAGAATTACAAAACCATCAACTGCTTAGGGATTAACATGTTTAGGAACACTTATATCACCTTTAACTGAAAATAAAATCTCAAGAAATAGCTAGGGCATAGTCATATAAGTATATTTTGATAAAAAAGTATTACGAAAGAACCATTTTAATTAGACAATGATGTCAACTCTTCATTGTCATAATGGTGAACATTTGAAATTCATTTTCTCCATTTTGATACCGGTAGCCACATTATTCTTTTTAGAGTCCCACAAGAAAGCAACATCTCTCATCTTTTAACAATTTCCTTCTGACACTGGAACCAAACTCGAAGTTGCATAGGCAATGATCGAGTGCTCGCACTAACAACTGTGCTATATACCCAGTATGGAGCTTCTATCAAAGTAATAGACTGTTGGTACTGTTATCATGAATACGAGACAGTGGAGGAATATAACTACATCAAAACAAGATATACATTTACAATCAATACAAGATCAGAGCTATTTCCGACATCCCACACTGCATCTTCAAGGGACCACCGCCAGTGATATAAATGCACATTCTACATGAAGCCTACATCTCTGATAGAGCGCTGCATTAATAGTTTAATACATCAGGGACTCAATCCTGTGATAAAGCTGTCTATTTTGGACTGAACTGGGGGCTTTACTCTAAATGCATCTTTATTTAGATTCCAATGTGCTAATCTTTTTAAAGGGGACATAACCCTGTCACTCACTGTCAAACAGCTGATTTTACCTCTCCTATGTGTGCCACAACCTTAATTCATCATGAAATGTTGACTTCTAACATGTCTAACAAATAATATTAATGACAAAACAAGATGATGAGTTTTGAAAACTGAGAGTTGCAAAATTGAGATCTTTCCTTATTACTGTTTATATTTTCTGCAATAGAATTTGAAAGGTAAGGGACATCACTCACTGACATAAATTGTTTTGGCAGTAAATGA
Organism: Phorcus lineatus; assembly: GCA_921293015.1. Classification (NCBI taxonomy): domain Eukaryota; kingdom Metazoa; phylum Mollusca; class Gastropoda; order Trochida; family Trochidae; genus Phorcus; species Phorcus lineatus. The sequence continues at coordinate 23,628,917 of OV121091.1, forward strand.
GATAACAACAGCAGTGTGTGCATGACACAGGAATTTCAAAGATAAAAGAAAGCTCCATCGATCCAGCCACAGAATTTGAACTTCACTGAATTAAAAAGATGAATTTAAACAAAAGAGCCAAGTCTTCAGCTTATCAAATGAAACAATCAATGTGATTATGCAGAGATTAAAGCAGTTATCAACTTAAAGTTGTGAGAAAACGAGCAGAAGCTTCTAGGCCAAATAACAATTAAGTAGTAACCAAATGGACAATCAAAACTCTTTTACCAAATGACCAGCAGTCCAAGACATGAAGTAATTGACTTTTCACTTTAGGAAAAGAAAATGAACATTATAAGTTTTTAAGGACGCGATCCTAGAGGCCACGATGTATCTATACAGCTAATATATTCCAAAATGTTACCTTTTGATAGCTTTATTTGACGTTAATTCTTTGAAATCCCAAATAGTTTTCTGACATCAACCCTCTAAGTTATGACAAGATCACTATACCTGAAAGTATTGATCACTATTGGCAAAGTTATCCCTATAAAAGATTTCATCTCTCTTGAGCAAGTTGTTCTTGAGAAGAAGTTGAAAATTAACTTTTTGAAAGGATGGAAGAACTAACCAATGCCTGATGAGCTGAAACCTTGTGACCAGTTTTGTGATGGACATTAAGTTTCTGAGCTTAATGTAGTCCTGCTTCATGACTGTGTATATAAAGAAGCCTTTAATACAATCTAATTCCTCATACAGCAAGTCTAGATTGACTGAATACACATATGAAATAAGGAGCCCAAAAAAAAATTATGGATGAAGGAACACTTAATTATTAAAATTTTTCATAGACTAAATTTTAGTCTAAGCTTAATGTTGAAGCTGTAGAAAACATATATATCTTGTTTAACATACATACAGTTATCATTAACATAATACATATACATAAACAGATGATGACACAAAGTCCATAACTTATTGAACATATAAACTCTATTGGACATTTGAGCTGCATGCATATTAAGTATCATTATAGTAGTCACAGACTTTAGATATTAATGTTTGGAAAGTTGGCAGCCATTTCTGTTTTTGATCAAAATGTTTCTTGAAGATGACATCTTGACCATAGCCACATATCTATGACATAAATGGCTGACATGATTCACTGAAGGAAGAACTTATCAGTTGGCAAACATCTTGAACACATTCCAAACATCTAACAGAGATAGAGAAATGATGGCAAATTACCCTATTAGCAAGAATTACATTTATCTTATCGTGAGGTTCCCTAAATCTGTTTTCTTACAGGCTAGAATCTTTCATTAGGGGAAACGTTTGCTATTAGATAGTAGGAACATCCAGGGAGTGGGGTGAACACCACGAAGCCTGCCCCACTTGCCATACCCTCAATCTCTGAGAGTAAAAACAAGACACCTGCCTCTAACGTGATATCACTGAAGGTTGGAATGCAGTATTTATTACTCTTTGAAATATTTATAGCGTAATGAGTGTCTGAAAGTTTGTATTTTTAACCCAGTCTAGGAGTGTTTACCTCTTTCAGAGACAAGAAGTATGATAACTTTGTCAGTTTTCAATGGTAACTCATTATCATGGATTCACTCAGGAGCAGTTGTGTAAACTCCCACGTGGCTGCATCCTGACTGATGCTCAGGGAAGACCAGGCCCATGTAACAAATGAAAATACATGAGCTTATGTCTGAAAGTTCTTATCAGCAATCATCAATCAACACTTTGACAACACATCATCCATACAGTTGTTGTAAAAGCTCAAACACAATCAATCAATTTGTTGGTAAAAGTAAATAAAGCATTGCTTCAATATATGTACACAAAAGGTCTGCGCTCACTCCCATCAATATGTTGAGAGTCCACTCTCAAGGGAATTTTGAAAAACAAATTTTGCCAAAAGCTTATTTGTATATTGAAATTGTAGGTGTTTTCACCCTTGGTGATTTGACGGAGGAGTCAAACGTTCATTGAAATTTAGTTTTGTGAGAAAGAAAAAAAGCCTATTTTTTATGCTATCATTACTTTTTGTTCGAGAGATCAGTTTTACCTTGCCTTCAAACATCTGATAATTGATTGATCGAAGTTACTTTTCAAGCGAGTACTAGATGTTCCACAATCTTGCTTCGTGCTTAGCTTATAAAATGGTAATGTATTTTAGAGAAAAAGAAGAAAAACATTTCTTTGGTATCTATTTGCAGAGGTTTAGGAAATATAAGCACCTGTCAATTAATTGACAAAAATTAGTTTTCAAGACAATCTGTATGTGTTTTGTCTATTTTGTTGTAGTCCTGTATCCTCCCCTAGTGTATTTTCACCAGAAATCTCTCCACTAATATATATACTCTAACCTATATATCAAGTGGGTCCACATGGGCTTTCTGTCAGTTTAACTAGTACAGTTTTCCAGAGCTTAGAGCTTATTTAAGCTAATTGGCAATCAGTTGGCAATAAAGGGCAACCCTGATAAAACGTCCAAAAAATATACCGGTAGTTTGAAATTCAAAAGAAAAACGGTTAGATTTATTTGTTTATATTTCATTTTAAACACTTTGGATAATCAACTCAAAACAGATGTTTTTGATATTGCACTTCAAAAATAGAGCTAATTAATGTTAGATGGAGCTCTAAATAATCTAATTTAATAGCAGCTGCCTATAAATCTATACATTGTCAACAAGTTATCTATATTTAAACTGTTTATTTCCTCTCTAATTGGAAACAAATCACAAACAGTATGATTTTGCTTTGAAATGTTAACCCTTCAAAACAAGGAAGGCCTAAAAATGTTGGTTTTCACCCAAATCAACAACTTCCCCCTGACATAGATGAAGCATTGATAGACACAAAAAATGATAATTTTGATTGTTGAAATTATGGGTAGCAAGCAATCCTGAGAGAATATTTAAATTTTTTACACGTTTTTAACAAAGAGGTTATAAAAAACAGCAATTAGTTAACTGGCAACGGCAAATAAATAGATAATTAACCATAAATATTGTTGTTTTTAGGTAAAGGACTTCACAAGCTTCATAATAACCCGAGAATTTTAGCCTTTTGATTAAGAGCACAAGAAGAACCAAAGAGTGTTATTTGAAATAAACACAGAGCCTTTGAATGACACTATGTTGTTTCTACAAAGACGGTAAGTTGTTTCTGTTTAGCACCGTTACTTCCAGTATCAAGGAGATACAGAGTGTAATGGCCAGCAACAAGTCGGTGTGTGTAGACAAACACGAGAAGAAGCTCTACACAGGATAGTCGGGTGTTTATAATCCTGTGTCTGGCACTCTACCACCAGCAACATCTCTACTATACCAATATACACCTCAAGCCCCAGCCTGGCCTGACAGCCAGCTTTCATAGAATAAAGTGTAGAGAAATGTGAGCCGTTTCCTGGAAAACTGAACTTTCACCAATTAATAATATAAATTGATAAAAATTTGATTCCTGAAAATCAGCAAGTCAGAATCAATAGAACTAAGACAATAAAAGACTTGAATGTTTTATCAAGAAAGTCAAAATGAAGAATTACATGCAGGTGACAGACTTTTATGGATACATGATTTTTGACAAAAACTTTCTAGACATGGGATGTTTTTGGAAGCTACAGTGCCCTTCCATATAGTAACACAAAACTTTGACCAGCCTGTTTTGCAACAATACTCAATGTGACTTTTCCTCTAAATCTTGATATAGCTTGTCTTCAGTTCGGCTTTCTGTAAACTTGCATCTAAGAATGTTTTGACCTTACCAATTTAATGTAATTACAGATTATACAGAGGGTTTAATCAAAGTTTGATGGAAAACGAGGATCCTTTTGGTCTAATGATTTCAATTATAATTTGTGACTACTTAAGATTTTCACATGCAACAGTCTTTTAAATATTCCTGTAGTGACAATCACTGAATGATTTGTTTTGTCTTTCGACAGACGTATGTAATGACGAAGACCGATAAATCAAAACATTGTCTCTACTGACTGACACTAATTAGGAAGAATCATTTCAATGTAACGGAAGCATCTGGATATTCTATAAACGCGTCCTTAATGAGCATGTAATGAATCATACAGGCAGTTGGATGAAAATATTCTTGGTAATCAGACTTCCTCTGGGATATAAGACGTTCCAAGTTGGTCCCTGGCGCATCTGCTGTCAAACCAAACAACTTTTGTCTGTCAAAACCCATCTAAAGACATCCAAAGATCCTTAATTCCACGATTGGTTAAGTCTATTACATTTCATCAAAGACAAGACATGGCTCAAAGTCATACCTTTTTAAAACAATACCAACTTCTTGTAAACAACAAAGGTATACCATGATAAAATATTGTTTCTGATGATCACGTTCATTGCCAATTCTGATCATCTGATAATTTTTTATGACATTTAGCACCACCAATGTCTCTATTTTCTGTTCACATCATAACTACCAAGTTGTCCAGATGGAATTTACATCATTACTTGTGAGCTTTCTTGATTGAATTCCGAAGCTGTAGAAAGCAGAGAAAGTAGGTGCCAAGTGAGAAACTTGGACAAGCCAGTAGTGTGACTCCAAGCATAGCGACATCCATTAAAGAGCCACTCCATGTTTTTCATAACATATTATTTACCTTTGATACGAACCTAATGTCATTTGTGGTGATATAAAATCAAAACATCTTAACTTTTCATGTCCAAAAGACACATATATGACAAATACTGGTTTTTCATGAAAATCTAAAAACAGCCATATAAATGCACAGAGGTGTAGATATCACGTCCAGTATACATGGATACTAGTTATATAACCTAACAAACACTATCAACTCCTAACTGCTCTCGTGCCTGTTTTAGATAAGTCTCCAAAATTACGTTTGACTATTTGACGCGCACCACTGTCTGGTTTTCGATCATAATTGCGACGTTCTACCTTCATATTGTCACTGTGAAGAAAACCCAATAAGCTTTGAAATGTGTCTTTTTGGTAAAAATCGATACTTCGCGATCAAATGACACCATGATTAAGTTTGGCATATATGACTCAAACAACTCACGGAGTGGCTCTTTAAGTCCCAACAGCAAGACAACTCATATATTGTGTACTATATTTTGCACTCTAGCATCAAAGTTGATTATCTCAATGAATTGTCTAATTCCAACCAACGTCAAATTAAGACAGTTTTACACAAATTTGATATAAAAAAAAAAGTTAACAATTTTTAACGTTAGTTTGAAAGGTCACAATTTTTTAAGTAAAATATTTAAAAAAAACTTTTCTGAAAAGATATTCCAACACTTTTACAAATTTATGCATTGTTACATCTTTATAAATTGCTTTAATCTTAGATTCCCTGTAACATTGAAGAGATTTACTTGTAAATTAAGTTTCTTTAGTAACCAGTGTCAGTAGGAGCGAAACCATCCGTTTATGGTTTATGGTTTATGGGCAGTTGGACCTGCCTTATTTCATTCACTGAAGACAGCCTGCCCCTCGCCAACCAGGGATTTATCCCTTTGTTTGCAAATGGTGGTTCTTGCAAAACACAAAATCATGAATATTTGAAGTAATTTACAGGTCATCTAAAATTTTGAGCATGAGTTCAGGCCTGTAGGGGTGAAAGGGTTGAATAAAGCAACCTATTACCCTACCATGAACGAAAGTAACTCTATACATGCAATTGATGGAATCAACATTCAAAGTAACAAGTGCATGATAAAATAGTGAGTGGGGTTATGTGTAACATACTATATTGACCATGAACTGTGAATATAATACTCTTATGACGTGCAAAAGCTCAGAGTTATCTGCTCCTGTTGGAGGAACTACGTGGGTGCTTGCATAAAGTCAGTGCAAATATCCAGCAAACAGCTTCCTTATCAGTCGCCCTCTTATCAAGCACACTAAGTGTAGATGCCAAATTATCAGGCTCAACTTTTATCTTTTCTCCCTGACCCGAATGCTTGATCTTCACACTTTTCAATATCTGAGACAGCATTATCATAAAAACTATAAGCCAAGCAAAGAATTCTAAATGTTTTAGAGAAGTTATCACACAAAGTCATTTTCTCATTGACATCCTCTTGGCAATCATATTTCATCTTTCTAGGCCCTTGTACGAGAAGATACTGCTAAGTATGAAATTAGGTTGCCACTCAAGGAAGCAATTGTATTAAGCAGGCTTCTATAGAACTGATCAAGAAACGAGAAGTGGCCAATGTATCTGCCCTAGAATTGGCTGATAGCCCTTGCTTTAATGTAGTGCTGGTCTGTTTGGAAGTCTGATGCCAGTGATAGTGCCGCTCTAATGTAGAGTTGGCCTGTAGTCATCAGGTGCTGACCATTGCCGCTGTTTCAATGTAGTCAGGTCCAAAGTGCTTACTCCTATAATGCTAATACAGTACACTGATAGAGTTGATAGAGAGACCAGGATGGGTTAGAGATGTGAACGCCAATAAGATTATAACTGATCTCCCATTTTTACTGTTCTAATATAGTATGTCCTGTAGTGTAGTCTTATATAAGGGCTGGCCACAATTTTACTTCCATAATCTTCATACAGCAGACCGATACAGTTAACAGAGAAAACTTGGGTCAGAGTTGTAAACTATGGTGCAATTCCATCTCACCTACGAAATGTGTTCTTAAAACTGTATGATGGCAATATATCTTTAAAGACTTCATCCACTAGGATTTTTTTACATGCACTACGTCTATGAATGTAGTTATTCACATTTGTTGCTGGTATGTATATGATAGAGATATTTAGGTGAAATGTCTGCAGTGTAGTCTTCGGATATTGACCAATAGCACTGACCTCAAGCCAAGTTGACCGGCAGGGTCAGTAGCTTGACCCCTGCTTAGACTCAATGGGACCAGTCAAATTAAGTGTTTAGTCTCTCAGTAGCTCAATGGGACCAGTCAAGTTAAGTGTTCAGTCTCTCAGTAGCTAGATCTATCCTTCTCCCTTAGTGCCTCTGACAAATTATTATCTGTTGGAGCGTTACAGCAGAATGTAGGTTTAACGAAGCAATGTGGTCAAAGGCCCGATGTATTCCTCCTCTATAATTTGGCAGGGCTGAAATAAAGCAGTCCCATAGAACTGGGCGGAAATAGGTTCAGGTCCGCTTCTCTGGCACTCTTCCCAGTCCCACCTAAAGAGATTCCAAATTGCTTTGGAAGAAAAAAGAAACTTGTAGTCGTCAAGTTTAAAGTGTTCTTGAATTGGAGCAAAGTCGAGTAATTACGGTACTTCTCAATGTACTTCTATTTTTCATCTTCCAGTGCGAACCACTGAACGCTAAATGCCATTTGTGAAATAGCTTCCACTACACCTAGTACACAACTATGGCAGGTCAGAGACATAATTATCAATCTTAATATGAACATATAAATTTCAGAACTTTAGGCTTAGCAAGCAGATCTGTATATATGCTGCAATCTACTGAAAGTGTTTTTCTGATGTGTTAACTGCCTGCCCATTGCCAACACAAATGCCATCAAAAAATTGAGCGAGTCTCTGACTAGACATGAAAAATTAAACATCTTGGGAAGGATGCCAATCAGTTGAGTTGAGGTCCATATTGGAGATAAAAGTAATCTAACCAGCATAACCTTTCGCTGATCTTTTTTCTATCTCTGTAATGCTTGGCTTTTCCATGCATATGCATTCAACTATAAGTCAACAAAACACTGACAGCCACTTCAAGAACATGAATGTAAAAGAACTTGTACAAGAACAATAAAATTCACTCCAAGGTTTAAGTTACATCTATTCATGGAGAAACTGATGCCATCTTCTCTTTCTAGTATAGAGGTGGATTTGATGTGGGCAAGTATTCAAGTCTTATAGAACAATATGACTTCAGGCAATAAATGAGCTGACGCACATGGCTTGGAACACAAGAGTCCATCAGTCCATTCTATCAGTTAATGGCCTCATCAAACTGATCAGGTATCACTTGTTGCCATTATCAGAAAGATGGTCTTCAAAATGAATCTTCATTAGTCTAGCTTATATCAGAAATTTTCAAATAAAGCTATCATTGAATCTGTTCATTATCATGTTCGTTATTTCCCTTCAAATTGAATCAACATCTCCTATATATGTACATCTTACTATAATAACTATCAGAGTTTGATACCAGACTTTGCAAAGAAGTTTGAAGCAAGATAAACATATATTTATATCATATATTTTGTTGCTTCAGAGATATTTAATCTTGATGGTTTTGTGATGAATGGCAAGTGGAAAGATAAACAAAAAAGGGAAGTGTTCGAATGTGATCCAATGACTTTATAGCGAGATGCTAATGCTCAACCATCTTAGCTAAAAGGATAAAGTTAAAGAATAAGATTGGAAACTCAAAACCTTTAGAGTATGATTACTACCCTATTTGAGCTTCAGAGATTCAAACAAAACCTTTGAATAAGGTGCCTATGCTTTACACACTGAGCAACTCTCAACCACTGGATTTACTCCTTTAGCTCAAATGATATAGCATAGGACTCAAAGAGATGTCATAGGTTTAAATCCCAATTGGCATCTTTATCAAATCTTATGGTTTGCATCCCTTTGAACATGTTATTCCTTTAGTTCAGTTGGTTATATGTAGCAGTGAGATTATATATATAAAACCCAGGACATCTCTTTGAGTCTTATGCTTTATCATTTGAGCTAAAGGAGTAACATCTTTAAAGACATTCGAACACTGGATCTGTGGTTGAGAGTTGGAAACTCTAACAACTTAGGTAATAGATGCAGGACCTGTTAGAACCTTTCTGTCTCACTATTACATAGAGACGTTCCTCAGCTGCCTATCAGAATAAACTTTCCTTTCTTTAGATGTGACATTCTTTGTGCACATGCTGTGACTGAACTACAACATAAAACTGACATGAATAGCTGATGATATACCAGTATAGACAAAGGTACATGGCTGTAGGTATAAGCTTGCCATACTTGCCCATAAACATGCATTGTCTTCAACCTACAATGAAATCAGGCTGTCATGTAAACAACTGTTTCCTTTGTACAAATATGTGTCTTGTTTTACAACATTCACAACAACCCACTGATGTAATGACATTTTCTTATTATCAACATTATGTAAAACAGACATTTTTTATCAATCTTATATTAAAGCAACCTTTCTTTGAAACCAGAAATCATTATCTAATACTTGATACCAAAAAACAATAATGACACGAGATCTTAACGAAAATCATTATCAATAAATAGTCAGAAGGACAATAGGAAAGGTAATGAAATAACCATGAATCTGCCATGTCTGCATACATCTAAGTGTAAATCTATTCGGGACCTTTAGGATATACACACCTGATGACACCAGTAGCCTAGTGTAATTCTAGATAAGTGGTCTCCTTGGTTTACTGAGGTCATCTTTAGACTGGTGATACTTAATGCCATTGGATTTATTAACTTTCACAAACAAATTCATGAATCAAGCTTGAAAACTATTAAGCACAATACAGTATGTCATTTTGTCACTTTGAAAAGCTAATAAAGAAAACATGTAAAAGCTAAGGGAAAATTACCAGGTTAAAGACTGGCGAGCATTATTTCATACACTGATTGTGTGCATGTCAACAAGTTTATACTTGTGTTTGTTGAACCTCATGGATTACAATGACACAAGACCACTTCATATGTTTTGAATTACATGTATACAAATATCATTACGAACTCTTTGTGATGACAGAATTATCACATTGTGAGATTCCTCAGTGTTATTGAACAAAGCCCTCTGAATATTTCAACGCACAAAGTTTGCCCTTATGCACTGACAGACTGAATAAGCAACCATTCTGAGGGAACAAATTGCAGGAATGACAATATGTTAGCCATAGACTGAATAAGCAACAATTCTGAGGGAACAAATTGCAGGAATGACAATATGTTAGCCATAGACTGAATAAGCAACCATTCTGAGGGAACAAATTGCAGGAATGACAATATGTTAGCCATAGACTGAATAAGCAACCAATCTGAGGGAACAAATTGCAGGAATGACAATATGTTAGCCATAGACTGAATAAGCAACCATTCTGAGGGAACAAATTGCAGGAATGACAATATGTTAGCCATAGACTGAATAAGCAACAATTCTGAGGGAACAAATTGCAGGAATGACAATATGTTAGCCATAGACTGAATAAGCAACCATTCTGAGGGAACAAATTGCAGGAATGACAATATGTTAGCCATAGACTGAATAAGCAACAATTCTGAGGGAACAAATTGCAGGAATGACAATATGTTAGCCATAGACTGAATAAGCAACCATTCTGAGGGAACAAATTGCAGGAATGACAACATGTTAGCCATAGACTGAATAAGCAAACATTCTGAGGGAACAAACTGCAGGAATGACAATATGTTAGCCATAGACTGAATAAGCAACCATTCTGAGGGAACAAATAGCAGGAATGACAATATGTTAGCCATAGACTGAATAAGCAACAATTCTGAGGGAACAAATAGCAGGAATGACAATATGTTAGCCATAGACTGAATAAGCAACCATTCTGAGGGAACAAATTGCAGGAATGACAATATGTTAGCCATAGACTGAATAAGCAACAATTCTGAGGGAACAAATAGCAGGAATGACAATATGTTAGCCATAGACTGAATAAGCAACAATTCTGAGGGAACAAATAGCAGGAATGACAATATGTTAGCCATAGACTGAATAAGCAACAATTCTGAGGGAACAAATAGCAGGAATGACAATATGTTAGCCATAGACTGAATAAGCAACAATTCTGAGGGAACAAATAGCAGGAATGACAATATGTTAGCCATAGACTGAATAAGCAACAATTCTGAGGGAACATATTGCAGGAATGACAATATGTTAGCCATAGACTGAATAAGCAACCATTCTGAGGGAACAAATTGCAGGAATGACAATATGTTAGCCATAGACTGAATAAGCAACCATTCTGAGGGAACAAATTGCAGGAATGACAATATGTTTACAGTGTCTCGGCACCTGCTTCTAAATAGGTTCTCCCAGATTACGACAAGGGTTCAAGATGGTAGGTAGGTATACCTTGGCACTGGGATTGTTGGAGCAAGGATACCTGGTATACAGTGATATGGCTTCTTACACCTGGTGGAGACATTTCTATCACTGATGCTCCTGCCAGTGCTGATCTAAATCTCTCAAACAGTCACAGCTGAGCTTCCATGAAGATAGGCAACTTGCTGACTGGGCAGTTTCTATGCCCTGGTGTTAATGAGAGGGAGATTAGATAGGACATTGAGAGGGCTTCTCACATTAGATTCAGCCTCTTTCTTAACACTGGTAATATGAGCCTTTAATATTGTCTAGGTCTTCAAATACTCTCTTCCCTTATACTAGTAACAGCAGCCTTTAATACAGTCTAGGTCCTCAATCAGCAAGTTTAGTCTTTACCAATACAAAATCATGAAACTTCGAGAACAAGAAATAAACTTAAAAGATAATTTTAGTCTATGGCTACAGAAGCAAGCTCTCACCTTATATATACATCTATAATAGTTCAGAGTACTTTAGACAACCATCAGACTTCAGAGACAAAAGTCAATGAAAGACTGAATGTTTTTACAGATAAAAGCTGGTTTCTGTGCCATAAAGTCAAAGGAAATTTGATGTGCATCTAGAAATGCTCTCTTGAGGATCGGTTGTTGAACTCTCTAGACTTATATCCCTTGGTCTTAATGAGGAGATGCTTTATCTTGTTTGTCAACAGACTATAAAAAGCTTTTTGGGGGGCAAATCTAAAACTGATATAAAAGTTTTAAAAGCTTCCTTAAATCTATTTTGCGACATTCACTATAAAAAGCAAATTTTGACTTTATTGTTTTGAACAAACTCTTGTCAAGTATGTTTTTATTTCCCTTTGAGAAATATACTAAACTACTCTTTTGCCCAAAATATCAAATTATTGCATCCCATTTTCACATCATACTTTCACTCATTCATTATTGTTTTTCAATCACTTATGATATCTTCCAAAGAACTTACCGATTTTGTATTGATTGTAACATGCAATAGCATCCCTATTAAGATTTTTGTTTGAAAATAAATCTGGATGTTACAATCAAAATTAAGCATAGTTTTAGAATCATTCCAAAGATGTATGAATTAACATAGCAATCACAATCTAAACCTTGTACAAATAAGTGTGAACATTTACATATATATTTTAATGTTATCAGTTTCTTGGAACAGCCAGTTACTCCAAGTACAGTTAACAACAAATCCAATCAGTCTTGATCAGATGTCCTTGGATTGATGGTAAAAAGTGTTTATTGTGAAGATATCAGGAACATTACATTTCATTAGCTTTTTACTAATGAATTTCATGTCTCTGTATAATCATCAGAAAGTAATTAGTGGAAAACCATTTTGAATTAACAGCGAGTGAAATTCTTTCTAAAAATGAAATATTCTCAAATTGCAAATGGCAGAAGAAAGGCTATCCTGAAATACTCAGGAAATCACGAGTAAAGAAGCTTAGTTCACATTCATATTCCAAAAGAAGAACCGAATAATTCTAAGCAATATTCAAGCATCTGGTAATTCTTATCAATATTCAAATTCAAATTTATAAGAAGTGACCCTGCACAAGCAAATCATCAAGTATATTTCCGATCACAGAAGGACTTCTGTATTTTCAGGCAGACAGGACAAGTGGCACTTCTTGCAAGGATTTGCTGTTCATCCAAGACCAGACAATTTATTCATAGGAACTCCCATTTGTTGGACCATAATCTCTCAATTCTGCTATTAATTTCAGGCAAGTATGTGGAAGAGCAGCCTGAGAGACACAACTGCTTCACAGGGCCATGCAACACGGCAGATTACGAGTGTCTGTGGATCTGATAACTTACATTATATCTGGCTGGTATTCATGTCTATTCCATTTGTATGTTGTGTATGAGCATGCAGGTTATGTACAGTTCCAGGAGGAAGTCATGTACCATGTTGATGACATTAGATGAAACTGATTACAAATCAAATTCTTGCATTTACTGTTAACTATTAATTATGCCTATCAACAAAAAAGGGCTAATATTGGCTTTGAGCTCATTAACAGTTTACTGAATCTTTGTGAAATAGAGTCCCCAATTAGGATCACTTTTTGAAACCAATCTTCTTGAAATAAAAATATTGGCAAAATCTGTTTTTATGCATTACATTTCAGTTGAATTTTTTGCAAAATACTTTTTGAATTTTGATTTTGTCAGATGGCAGTGTATAAAGAGGTAATGGTATTTATTGACAAGTGAGGACTGACTGTGCTCTACACATCAGCGAAACACTTAGCACTGCATGAGAAAGATGGGGCCACAAGCAAATTGATCTCAGAACCAATTTCCAGTTTTAATAATTTCCATTACATCGCATGATAACTCTCTGCATGAAATCTGAAACATTGAAATAAGTCTTTTATATGTGCTATCCCTAAGGCATCGAGTGGACATCTTCCCATTACACGAAGTGAGAGGGTCACTACCACAGCTGAGCTGAGCTCTGGCTGGTTACACTGCCCCAGAGACAGAGGGTAGTGCTCAAGAAAGACAGCTAGATCTACTACACAGTCAAGTACCACATAGAGGGAGAGAGCCAGAGGAAGCCTCCTTCAACTATAGCAATTTAAGCCTTCTCCTTCAATAAAGACAAATCAAAGCATAGATAAAACGACAGTCATTTTAGTGTTCTGCAATACTGTTCACATTTCATTGCTTATAAAAAAAATACCAAATTAATTTGTTGTGTACGTGACTCTTGACATTACTGCTGCTGCTCGTGTGTTATGATGAACAGGTGGATGTGTTTGACTACATTCACTAACTCCCCCTCTCTTTCTGTGAACCCCCTCATCCTTAGTTCAAATTTTCACAATTTCTCCCTCATTTTTAGTTAAGCATACAAGACTCAGTCTCAGAGGTTCCATGCACTTGTTTTTACTCACAAATGAGAGCTTTTATTACATAACATGAAGCAATGCCAAATTAGGCGAGTAATTAATAATAATGAGATATTATTAGATAAATATCAATTACCAATTATGCAATAATAATGAAATGTAGTTTTGTAATATAATGTAACAAAGCTCCTATACTAACTACAACTAAATAAAAGTAAGCTTATAAAGCGATGTATATATATACATGTATATATATAAGGAGAGGGTGGGTGGGAACTAAAAATGATTGCTGCCAGCATGGGGTCTCAAGCAGGACTGACTGTAGTGCGTACCCAGAAACTCTGGTACCAAAAGGGAGCCTGCTATTGGTCAGTCTTTTCCCGCCATCACTTCTTGCCCCCCAACCCTGGGGGTAGATTCCATTCCCCTGAACCCTGGGAATGGTGCTGCTTGACCTAGGCTGGCTGATAATTTTACGGTCAAAGAGAGGTGACCAACAATAAGGCAATAAAACATAAATGCCAGATAGCGACTTGAACTGTAAATTTAAACAGTAATTAACAAATTAATTCCACACTTAAATTATACCTTTTCAAGAAAAGACAGAAGCAATAGGTTTTGGGACAAATGAGAGCTTTTATTACATAACATGAGGAAATCTCCCAAACCCATGCGTCCTGTACCACCCTATTAGCTGACCTTCCTCCTTGCCTTCTGCTGCTTCCCTCACCCAAACATTAAAGTTGCTCCAAACAAAGTGCCCAACCCAGGTACCTCCAGACAAAGTGTACTAAAAATTCCCAAATTACAAAGTCCCCTCCCCATAGAGTGTACTTCCACTTCCCCCCCCACAAAAAGTACTTCATATTTTGCTCCCCACAAAGTCCACTTCCAAGATCCCTTCCAAAAAAGTACATTCAAAGCCCCGCCCCACAAAGAATACCTCCCTCTTCCAACCCCACTGTGTGCACTCCGAGTCACCGTCCCAGAGTGAAATACCACTGAAGGGGTTCCATGCACTTGCTGCTCTAGACCTTGGATTAATCTGTCCACTTGATAGAAGGGCAGTCAATGCACAGCTAAAGGTCAGCAGGAAGATAAAAGTAGCAAGCCCATAAAGGAAACTTTGCTCCGGACGCCAGTTCAACATAGCTACCCGGTAGTGCACTACTTTCCAGGAAACGTTGGTTTCACATCCACTTAGCTCCAAAGTGCATTAGAAGTGTCATTTAGTTACCAGCCAGTTGAGATAGCTAACTCTATACAGCCACTTCTTTCCAACTTCCTTTATACGTTGATCCTTTATTTATTCAGTAAATCAACAAATCACCAAACATGTTTTCTTTCAGCCTTTTATTGTCAGGTGAGAATAGGTATAAACATGAAAGGCCAGCATAACGTATGCCAGATATTGATGACAAAAACTTTGCTAATTAATACACAAATATTTCTGCACTTATGTTCTGCCAAACATATTTTCAGTGGAAACACGTAAAGGTAATAACAAGTGTGTCCCAATTTAATGGCAGTTGTCTGCAAGTGCCAGGTGCCTGTGACAAGAGTTCCACCAATAATTACTTGATAATTTCATGCTACAGGTTTTGAACACATTAACACAAGTAAAACTTGCATTCATACTTACTTTTTCCTCAAATGGTTGAGATACATATTAATAATTTTTCAACTTTATTTGACACAAAAGGCATAAATCTGATTACAAAAAAATTTAAGAGTTTGTTGTTTGTTATCAATCTTTAAGCATCTCTCATTGAGAAAAGTGAGAGAAATTGTAATTCAAATGATTTAATTAAACGCCCTAGTGCACACCAATATTTCTTTAACACAACAACGCACAGATTCTGCATATCTCTCGATATTATTCAAGATCCTCACTCAAGTAATCTACCTAGTAAGTTATTTAACAAATATTTACGTATTCAGGTAGTAAAGTTGATTTTTAAAGACCGAAAGTATTTAATGTTACGTTACAATAAATCTGCATGAACTACGATATCGGAAATATTAAGATTTTGCCTATAACCAAAAAAGCGGAAACGGCAGCCACTTTGGTCAATCTAATAGCAATGCTAATGCTGTGTTATTAAATCGGTTTATTTACAACATTACTTTCATAAAACATAATTCAGTATTTGTTCTCAGTTCAGAGTTTAGGTAAATTCAACAGCTGCACATAAAAATAGTTCAGCCGCTTTCAACTGTCTATAATTTATCCGTTTTGTGCACAGCTAACCTTAGATTTGTTATATGTCCAAGCCGACAGCGGCTGTCTAAATTTTTTCATTGTTGATTGCAGGTCAATTGTAAAGAATTTTAAGTATTTCATTGCATCGATAGAAAGCTTAAGTGAATGCATAAGTCCTCTTAAACCTTAAAATAGTCAATTTAAACCGTAAAAGCGTGCACTAGTGCCTTTAATATAAGTAAAGATTCAAAGGTTCAAGTAGAGGTACACCATATACATGCTTGAGTGATAACATTTTTGGCTATGTTGATCATGAAAACTCCACAAAATCAGAATCATATGCATATTTGTTAAACAATTATGGTTCCTGTCATGGATACACTCAGAATGGTTTGGCACTGGATTAAACTAAAGATTAAATGAACAGGATCTTCTTTGAACATGAGACGTCCTGCACAGAACTTTATCTGAAAACTATCTCCTCTTTAATTCAATAGAGCTCTTTCTACCCTTTGTGGGAGTCTTTTATTTATAATACAGGAATTTCTTTCTTTTTTAATTGTTTTCTTATAGACAAGTATATGAATAAAAACTTTTCGATACAAAACTTAGAATTGTGAAAGTTGACACAAGGATTATCTCTAAGCTTAAACTATTGGCTAAAAGCTTAAGCCCCCTTTACACTTAGGGGGCTATGTGAAAAACTGTCCTTGGTTTATGCTGGGTTCTGCTACATGCCCTTATGATATTGCTAGTACAGATTGTCTCCACCCAGATCCACACTGGACTCACTCCAAGGGCAATCTGCCATCCCGACTCTACACTCTCAAAGAGTTTAAATGAAGCTAATATGAAATTTCATTGATCTTCTAACCACAAACAAAGCACAGAGACAGCCTGAGATCAGTCAGATAAAGAAGCTGCCTACTTTGATGTCAGGGTGGGAATTCCGTACCAATTAATATAATAACCCTTTTGATTTTCCTAGATAAACAACTTGTTGAGGTTGGGTTACAGCCATTTACACAACCATGATAACCATAAGCACCTAAATGCTTCATATGCTGAAGATTTGGTGTCTGACCATTTTTTTCTGACTGAATTACTGGAATTTTCACTTGAACTTTACAAGAACAATTATTATGACTTCCATCAATGTTCTTTGCCTGATGAACAAGTTAGCATATACAATACAAATGAAAATCATATAACCTCCACCTCATCCACCAAGTCCCAAAACCAATCAGATGAGAATAATATAATGATAAGGATTTATAAAAAATACATTGTTTTCTATATTTGAGGCAAACACTGAAACTGGAACCTTCAATACTAATAAGATTTGTGACCGACTTCCAAAAATTATACATGCTAACAAGAGGATAATCCTTTTGATTAGTACCAAGCTAATGTTTAACATAACTTGATAAATGCGTCAGATTCCTGAAAGGATACAGGGAAATTTTGCAGTAGAGTTTCCATACATGAGACTTCCCGTACGTGAGAATGCCGCACTGATGCGGCAAATGTGCAGCACATGCGGAAAAAGTGCGGCAAAGAGAGGTTCAGTGCGGCAAAAGAGCGGCTTCTTGTAAAGCCGCACTTTTGCCGCAACTTCTTTGCGGCATCCTTGCGGATTTTATACGGCTTTGTGACTTTGTCATTTTCTTGTGCGGCTTTACCCAATAGTTGCGGAATTTATGCGGCTTTTCTGACTTAGAACTTTTCATGTGCGGCATTATGACAATTCTTTGCGGAATTAGTGCGGCTTTTTTTTACTTAGAAATTTTCTTGGTGCCCACCTGAGTCTAAAATGAGAATTTTGTCTAAGTCCAAATTGCCGCAGAGCGGCATTTTTGCGGCAATACTGACTTAGAATATTTGCAGGAGTTTTTTTTTAACAAGCTCTAAGATGTCTGGTTTTATCAATTCGCCATGCAAAAGTAAAACCAATGGCTAACTCAGCAGGCTTCAGTTTAAATATTAGATAAATATTAAACATAAATCTAAAAAAATTCAGCACAGCTAATTTAGAGGTAAATATATCCACAATTGATGTCATAGGCTTGTAAAACTTTCAGTTTCGTAAATATAGACTAATATAACATTTAGCCCCTAAGTTAGTCTTCAGTACAGTTAAGCGAGTCCAAAATCTACTATTTAGAATCACCAATCACAAATGAATCTATGCACAAAATTTCAGTCATCTAAGGCTTTTAGTTCTTGTGAAGAAGATGTAAAAAAATTTAGGGTGTGGCCTTATTAAGCACCACAGCCTAAAAAATCTGAACTTAATAACCAACACTTACTGTTCAAAAGTTAATAGCTGTCTAGGGCTTTTTTTCTGGAAAAGAGGTCGAAACATGTTTTAGGGTGAGGAGCCCATGGCCCTCATTCAAGACCACAGGCAAAACATCTAGAATTTTTTATCCCTATTGGTTGAGATGCGTGGTGCCAGTGCTTCATGAGAAGAAGTCCAAACAGTGAACGGGTGAATTGATGAATTGACAGATGCCTTTAATCAAGCCTGATGAGCTAAAACATTTCATATTTGAATTTGACTGAATTGATTAAGATGAAGTAGATAAATTATTTTAGTACCCATATGGTTCATCATAAGCAGTGACATATTTTCAATATAAGCACATGTGCAAATCACTTTAGCCTAGCAACGAGTGCGAGTTACCGTATTTTGTCGTCTGTGACATCATACAACCATTGTTCATGACGTCACTGTGGCAGAGCGTCGCAAGGGAAGGAGGCTGTTTTCAATGCATTTTAAATGGAACAGAATCGGGAATAACAAAATTAATACACTCAGAGGTCTGTCATATGATTTTTATAAAACTCATGCAAAAGTTTTGTATAACTCTCACTCTTGCTTGGGTAATGAAAAGATTCACACTTGTTTCATAAAAGTCATTAGACACACTTCCTCGGGTAATAATCTCTATTTGAGTTACTGAAGAAGATTTTTTAAAGAACAATAACGTTACTTATGGAAACAATATGTTTTATTGCAATCATTACAGTGTGTTTTACATAGAAGCATTTGATCTTCATCATCATTATAACAATGATGAATATCACAAAAGTTATCCCTAAAACATCTTTATTTTCTTAAAACTTTGAAATCTAATGCACTGTTTGAAGAAAGAGTACAGAATTTGTTTAATAAAATTAAAATCAAATAAATATTTTGAAGATATAGATCAGTTTTGGTATAATGTACCATTTTTTTAACTTCCACCCATATATATGTTTGTTTACAAAATGATTGAAACCTGTTGTTTTGAAGAAATGAGATGAATATCTGTAGAAATACAATTTAAATTGTGTACTGTTTTCCTTAAGAGTGGGATGAAAAATAAATTGTGCATGCATTGAAGTCAACATATTCAAATGTTTGTTGATGGAATATTTTCACACATACAAACTTTGGAAAAGCACAATAGGTTAAATGATCAATCATACTGCAAAGTTTTACCTTTTAATAATTGGGAAATTATCTATTGACCAGAAGTCAGATTTCCATGTCTTTTTGACAATTTTTATTGGCAATTTATAACAAATTAGAAAATCTATAATATCAGACTGATACTGCACATGTTCTCAGTTTAGTTACATTTGATAAAAATCTGAAAGTTCCATCATTTAAGCAGTGCTATATCAAATTACTGTCAATTGATTCTACTTAAAATCGAAGTTGATTGATAATTTGATTAGTTATTGTTAAGTTTTCTTATTTATTAATTGATTTATCTATTTATTTATTCCAAAAATAGACACATAGGCCTAGATAAATAGATAAATAAAAAAGTACATAATTTGGATAGATCGATAGGTAAATGGATGATTGATTGACAGCCACGGAACGGTTTTTGAACTTAAAATTTCATGCCATTTTGGTATTATTCAACAACAAAAAAATGTATGCACATACAAACCTCTAATAACGTTTTTGGCCTACGTGAATCATTTGCATGACAAAACATAATAATCCAAGTTGATGAAAGTTCGAAATATTCCTTACAAAATCATCCTCTTTTTATTCGGCACTTCGGAAAATTTAAAATTCTTGGCAGATAAAATTTCGCTGTTTTAATAAATATAAACTTCATATATTATTACCGTTCTATTTACATCTGTTGGTAGTTTAAACAAATTTGCCTGCTTGCATTTCGCGCAAATATTTCAACCGGAAGTTTATGTTTGGTGTAAGAAATGCGGTGGATTCGTACCGAATGCGAACTCAATATTTATTGTCAAAATAGTGTTCGAAATTGATGGTTTTAAAATTCACTCGTTCGTAGTATCTTAAAATCACGACATGGGTACCCTCTAATTTGTTTGTTTTCTCCGAACTACATTTGTTTTTGCGCATTGAATATACCCGCTAAATTTAATAACCGGAAGTGTAGCCATTGTCTTATACTCCACAGCAGCGCTGGAAATAGTCTATCACTCAAATAACGATATCGGATTTCGGTGCGAGGAGCAATGTTCTGTCGGTGAATTCGTACCTTAGACGAACTCGACTCGATTTTAGAACCACTTTATTGACAAATAAATGTCCTATATCAGTTTCATTTGTTACCAATTCACTTTCCAATCATCTTCAGAAAGAACTTGAATTAACCCTTATCCCTAATTTTGTACATACAAGTATTTTAGTAACCTTGTTAGGTGTTGATTTATGTTTTGACAGATCTTGGAGTCGGGTTTATACATGCACAATTTTCGAAAACGCGAATTCAACTTGAAATATCGAGGTTTTCTGGAGGAATAACAGGATGCGACATGCTTAGAGAGGCTATATTTGCAAACACGAACAATATTTTTGGTATGAAATAAACGGCAACAAATCTTATAGCCTATATGTTCAGCTCCAACAGTATTTTAAGTAGGCGATCTCAACTTTATTTTAAAGAGCGACTCTGTGAGTTGTTGAAATCATATTTGCCAAACTTAATCAGTGGTGTCATTTGATCGCGAATTATCGACTGCTACCAAAAAGCCACATTTCAAAGCTTACTGTTTTTTTTACATTGACAATATGAAGGTAGAACGTCGCAATTATGATCGAAAACCGGACAATGGCGCGCGTCAAATAGTCAAACGTAATTTTGGAGACTTATCTAAAACAGCCAGGAGGGCAGTTAGGAGTTGATAGTGTTTGTTATGTTATATAACTAGTATACATGTATATTGCACGTAATATCTACACCTCTTTGCATTTATAAGGCTGTTAATTTTTATATTTTCATGGAAAACCAGTAATTGTCATATATATGTCCTTTAGGCATGAACAGTTATGATGTTTTGATTTTATATCACCATATAGGGCATTTCGGTTCGTATCAAAGGTAAATAATATATCATGAAAATCACGGAGTGGCTCTTTAACTGGCTTATGATAAACGCGAAGGTGCATAACTGATTGACATAAATTAATATAGCAAATTTACCGTTGGCCTATGTATATTGTGAATAGGGCCTAACTGAGAAATAGTCATATTATAAAGCAAAGATTTCAAATTACTGTAGCTTTTGCGTATTAGAAGAAATGCGTATGCACTTTTTTTACCCGCAAAAATCCGGAAGTAAAATAATTCTTTTAATGAGAACAATAAATGTTTAAATAACTAACAAACAGGTGGTAGGCAAGGAATAAATCTACATATTTTGTCCAATAAATATGATTTAGTGAGATTTGGTGCCAAATGATGAAAGATATGAGTTTACCGCCGATATTGTTTTCAAATCTATATGGACAAACATCGTAGTTGTAATTATTGAAATGTCAGATAAGAAATTAGCATGATTCTCGCCGCGGATAAGAATTTATTTTTTAAATGGAAACACGTGTATACGAAATGTGATTTTATAACAACTATCATCTGATGACGTAGTTATTATATACTCCGAAACGTCGTAAGGTTAAAATTAAATTAAAGATTCAACCCATGAATAGTTGGAGTCAAATATACCAATTATCCTACTGGTGTCTTTTTAGCGAGAAATACTGACTGTTGATGGAAAGTAGCATTTTAATGCTGTTCGGTCGAGCAGAGTGACGATATAAAGATAAAAAGTAGCGATTCATGCAAATTGTATGTGTAGTTTCGGCTTTAGCACATACATTCGGTGTTTGTTTTTGTTTCTAACATTATAATTTTCATATATTTGATATTCTTTTTAAATATGTGAGATGTTTTGAATAAGTATCATCATGATTGGTGCATTGACACTATTATATAGAAAGCAAAATACTATGCATGCCAAGAAAATGACGGAGTATCTGTTTAAGAAGTTGTAATGAAGTTCTTATCAGTTAGTGGCCTAAAAGATATTATCTACTTTGAAATAATAAATAATGACACAATTTGCAATTAATAATTCAAGAAGCCGATAAATAGCAAACACGTTCGGTTCAGTATGCCAAAAGGGTTCAATCAACTTCAAAGCAGTATAGTTATAGCATGGACTTTAAATCTAGAAATGTTTCTTACGTTGAAAGTCTCCGATTCACAGTGACCGTTAAATTTGGCGCAGCGTTTCCTAAATTGTTTTTTTGTCTCAAAAAGTATCGTGAAACGCCATTCCCACATAGATGCTTTTGAGGCAAATCGTTTTTGAAAATCTATCATACAAACGACTTTTCTTTCTACTAATGCGTCAAGAGTAGACCAGTTGGAGAAATTTAGGAACAAGTCGACTTTAATTCGAGCAATAGTACATAAAGTAAATATTTCTCAAACATTTACATTTAGCACATGCATTTAACATTCATTGAACATTACCTGTGTTTTCCAAAGAATTGCGATCGTTTTTATAAGTTGTATCGGCCCTATCGTCAAGGCAATTGTGAATGTATATGGTGACAAAAAAGGCTACGCGATAAAGCGACTTAAGATGATTTTAAGATTTTTTAACTTGTTACGGACATATAGCTGTCTGTGTTTTTTCGCTATTTTGAAATAAGGAAAGTTTTTACGCTAAATAGTCAATTGCTTATGGTTTACACACACTCTGTATAGCTTTGAGTTTATAAGAAGTAAATCTATTAATCAATCATTCTGTTATATTATACACTATAACATTAATTTTAGGAATTTGTAAGTTCTTAATTTCGGAATTTAATTCGTGCAAAAACTAACGTGCGTATGCCACTATCCTATTTTCAATGACACGTTTCAGACTTCATTGTTGAAAAATATGGTATTGAAAACATTCGTTGAAAATAAATATCTCAATTAAGTTATCCATTATACACGCTATAACAAATTGTTATCCTATTTTCGTGAATAATAAGCAAATCTAAAAATTATTTTAATGCGTTTTCATTGGCTTGCTTTCTTGAAATTGGAATCAGGAAAATCAGTTATATTATATATTGATAATATTATTATCTATAAATATTATGAGTCAAATATTATGAGTCCTCAAAGACAAGGTAAAGGAATAATCGGTTTAAATAACACGATGTTGTGGTCCGTTTAGGGAATGGACATTGGATTTTTTTCCAGCCACGATGGAATCATTGGAAGTCCTTTCTACGCATGCCCAAGAATAGGCGCCACATTATGAAAATGGTAACACCAGGCATGGGGTGATTTTCCGTTTTCTAAAGTATCATGTTGCCTGACGTGGGTTGTTCTTCGTATTGTACGATCTTGGAGACATTTTCATTCTATTCGGAAATGTAGGAAATGTTCTTAAATTGGAGGCAGCAATAACCGTTGGATGAGTGACCTGATTCTTGGGCCCTGTCGATCACACGAACCAAAACAATGGACGAATCCGGAAAACGAGAACGAAGAATGCTTATGTTTTGATACACTTCTGACCACATCGTAGGTATATTTTACTATGTATTTGTTTATATTTAACTATAATTTCCTTTGCTAAAATAACATTTAAATAGAAAAACAATTCTATTTTGAATTATTTCACCATTGAAAACACAATATTTATTACTGCAATTTCTTATTGATAATTGTGGATATATTTATTCTTATCTAGATTCAACATCAAGTAATTGTTAATTTCGAAATATCACCTGCTAGGGAAGGGTACCATGATATCCATCTCTGATACCAGTTTTAATGTTAGCAACAAGAAGTTTATGATATTTGCAACCATCTTTACCTTTAGCAAGGCAGTAGTTAATTGATTAACAAAGGTAGTTTGAAATACAATGTTGAATTAATTCTTTTGTATATGGATTGATTTATTAATTAAGATGTTTTCAGTTATTCATTGATTTTTTTTAAAGGTCACATGATTTTTGTAATTAATTATCACAAACGTTCATCCTTAGAAGCAATTAAGTTTTTATAAGTGAACAAGTAATTGTCATTCTTCTAAGATACACACCTTAGTTAATGTGTCCTTTGGCAGGGGGGGGGGGGGGGGGGGGGGGGGGGAGACGCTGGCCCACCAACTTCTCTTCATTAATTATATCTAATTGGATAAATTAATTGGCTATTGAAACTTCCTGGATTCACCAGTGCAATTTTTTTACATGTTTAAAGAAATATTATAATAAACACAATCTTTCATTTGAATACTGATTATCTCAATAAACAAAAGGAACCTATTTTTTATTTTTCTCATAATTCTTTTTACCTGTTTTCAAAGTGAAATAAGTTGTGGAGGAAAAAGTCTTTAGTCGTTTATTTGTTAAGTTTCCCCTCCTCCAGCTCAAGCCTTCAAAAAATATTTAATCCACTTAATTTAGAAAGGATGACCAAAGCTCAACATCTGATGAAAAACAGTTGTGATTGGAGGACTATACTACTTGTTTCAATTTTTCAGAAGTCAAGAAATGCAATGATCTATAAAAGGGAAAACAGGATTACAAAGTGAGTGCAATATGAAAAAGAGAATTCTGAAATTTTGATCGAGAATTTAAGTTAAACTCATGCATTCGTATCATTTTAAGTTATTACTTTCAGTGTTTATTGAAGATGAATCAATCCAACTATCTGCAACATCATATCTGTTGTAGCATGTTACAATTGATTTATTGTCTCTAAAAGATGGTACTTTTAATTTTTCTCATGATTATATATCAGAATGAGGTCAAAAGAAAAGGATCTATTCATCCTGGATCTAATCTGCATAATGAATTTGAGAACTTCATATTTGAGGTAATAAAAGAAATTGTACTCATATTGATAATTTCAATGTGGTAAATCATTCCATGTTTATCAAAATAGTGAGGTTAAGACAGTGAAAAAGTTTTTTAAAAGTTCTTCTGTTTTAAGTTTGGTGTTCTGCATCAAAGTTTGTTTTTGCCTAAAAGCACATAAAATATAACATGTCATATCATATATGTTTCGTATATTGTATGGATATATTTTATTTAAATTCTCAAATAAAAGTGAAAATGTTTTAAGGCACTTATAGTTTTAGGGCTTCCTTTGTTCCTTTACTAAACCTGAAACTGTAGCAAACGGAGAGTTTGTACCCGAATGTCCATTAATCTTTAGCTCGAATAAACCATTATCTTCTTGCATTTAATAAGATCAATGTAACAATATTTACTAACAGATTTAGATCATATATCATATTTTACATCATTTCGTTATTTCAAATTTCTTCTTTATTTTTGGGAACAGCTGCAGAGATGAGCGTGAAGAAAATTCTGAGCTGGCCGAGGTCTGATGCTTCAAAGTCTCTTCTGCTGAAATTTCCAATGAAAAGAGGGAAATAAGGGTAAAGTCAAACATAGACCCAAAATTTTAATGAATGATAATATTAACATAATTATTAAAGAGTGGAAATTCAAATTGCAATATTTCCTTTCATTGGTGAAAAGAACCCCAATAACCCCCAAGGTCCATTTTACATGTTGAATTAGATAATGATAACATTCTGTAGATTATGATAACATTCTAATTCTTTTCTTTTCTTTCCAGAAATCAGAATGAAATCTACCATTGTTTGATACACATCAACAGCCGGGAAGATGGCAGCCCTTTAGAAACTGTTTGAAGTTCAAAGAAGAATTTGTTTAATGTTTGTAGTGATGTTTACTGTTAAGTAAAGATTTCAAACCTAAATGTTTTTGACTCACCTTGTTATATAATGAATAGATGGTGGTGTTGATTCCGTGATATTTCTTCTTCAGGGCTTCTACCACTAGTCAAAACTAATTTTAATGCACCAAAAATATCCCATTTTACGCTAAAAAAAATACGTCCAATTCACGCATTTTCTATCAGGGGATCATGTAGAATTCGTGCGGCATTTATGCGGCCAGTGTTTGCGGCTTTCTTGCGGCTTTTTTCTTTTTCTTTTTTCCGCAAGAATGCCGCAACATGCGGCCGTCCAATACTCCGCAGGTGCGGCATTCATGCGGCCAGTGTATGCGGCTTTCTTGCGGCTTTTTCCTTTTCTTATTTTCCGCTTAAATGCCGCAACTCGCGGCTGCCCAATACTCCGCAGGTGCGGCATTTTTGCGGCATTTATACCAGGGGACCATGCGGCACTTATGCGGCCAGTGTTTGCGGCTTTCTTGCGGCTTTTTCCTTTTCTTATTTTCCGCTCAAATGCCGCAACATGCGGCTGTCCAATACTCCGCATGTGCGGCACTTTTGCGGCAATTGTGTGCGGCAAATTTTGCGGCAAAAGTGCGGATTGCCGCATCAGTTGCGGCATTCTCATGTACGGGTAGGTATTGTACTGTTAGAAAAGTCAATTTAGACCTACAGAAAAACCATGGCTGCCCAAAGGTACCAGATATCATCTAGTCCAGGAAGTCGACTCTGCTCTGATTCTATAATTTCCTGTTAGTCGGCGAGAAGACAGATGAAGTTATACCCGTCACTGACACAAGAAAACCTGCTAGTCAACTAATAGCCTCACTGAAATGACAACACTACAATTTGAGTGTAATTAGCTGATGAAATTGGTTTGACAGGAAATTGATAGGTTCTGATCGCTTCTCCCTGTGTGGTTGTCACACCGTTGCACTTGTGCTGTGTCAAGAGAGCCAAGATAGCTAGCTTGTTGGTAGCCATCAAACCTGCTGTGCACAAGTCCAAACAGACATGCATTAAGCCCGTCCTGTATAAATGGGCCAGATTACCTAAAAATCAAGTCTCTAAAACATTTTCAAAATTTTGATAAAATTCTTTTTAAAATGTTAATTTCTAGTTTGTCTTGTTTCATTGTTAAATTCTAGACTTGCTGAAAGAGGACCTAGACTGTATTAAAGGCTCCTATACAAAGTTATGAAAAGGACTACAAGGGAGAGAAGGAACAAGGATTTGATTTGATAACTTCTTCAAAAAGAAACAATGAAATATGTAAATAAGTTTTCTAAAAATTGATCTCAAATTATCATATCGCCACTGGTTAATGGTCATTAAATAAACACAAATATCTGTAAATATCTATGAACTTTCAATCAATCCACCAAATCATCTGTCCGTCTGTCTTCCTGCTCATTGATCAAGTCCGTCCACTCATCTGTCTGTTTTCCTGTCCATCCATCAGCAGAGGCTGTAAATATTGGCCCAGCTTCAAACCTATCCAGCTTCATAACATATGTTTATAACTTTTCACAGTGGATCATCAGCTTCCACTTCTTTCAACAGTCATCTTGAATTGCTTCTGAATGATCTGCCACACTGCCCACGGCTAGCTACCACTATAATCTCAGACCAGGTTTCATACACAACTGCATTCCTGCTGCACTGCCTCCAGCGCCGTACATGTGTCTGTATACATCCAGCTCTTGGCAGAGGAAGTGCATAAAAACTCAAAAATAATTGACCAACTTATTTAAATTTGAGGAGACAAGGAGATCTCTGTGGTTCGCAATAACGGAAATGAAATCATGCCTGTGTACATAATGTAGCTCTTAAGAGTCCATCAAATCTTCTGTTCTGCGGCCATAAAATACACATTCACATACAAGAGCTCTCAACAACACTTTGCTTTTTTTTACTCATAGGAGGTAACCTCAGAAATTAGCATTTCAGACGCTAGTGATTAAGCATAGCTCTAGATTAACCGCACACACACTCTCTGTTCAGAAGCAGTGTATGTCTGGTCCTGGCTCCAGTTCTACATGTTTCATACCTGATTTGCCACCTGATACACAAGCTTTCATCAGTCCAACACAAAACACCCTGTGTTATCGTCCCTCCGTCAGTAAAGTGTCGCACTGGGCTAAAGATTAGCAAACATAATGTATCAGACCAGTTCATAAAACTAGATCATCTATAAACAACCGCAGTCACTGAGCACAACATTTCTAGTTTTCAATATGTAACCACAAGAAACTAGATGTTAAATACATACAAACTAATATTTCTACAGCACCAACATCCAGCTCCACTGCTGTCATTATTATTTGATATAACCCTTCATGTCTCCTGTTGACACCTCAACACCCTGAAGATCACACAACTTCAGCCTCCTTGAGACACACCAAGTTAATGTAATACCAATATCACTTACATCAAATGCGACAAATGTCAAAACCTAATTTGTTTGAGCAAAGGCAGTAAGGTACCATGTTATGGTGATAGAATCCATCAACTTGTACTTCAGTAAAGCAGAAGGAGAACCTGCATGTAAACTGCGAACAGGGTTACAGTGGAAACTTAGAATTGCTAGAAACACAATAAACAGAGGCAACTAAGTGCACATATATAAAAGACTTAATGTGATACAAAGAATTACATGCCATAGAGTGTCATTTCCCCATTACATTACAATCTGACCCAATTCACTCAGCTCAACGTGATGCTGTTTCACATTTAGTGCTGCTGCTGTTATTTCTTCACAGGGCCTCTTTAGTGTACATGGAAACTTAAAGCAGTTGCAAATGGACAATATTAAACATAAACGCTCTAGCATTCTTGTCCCGATTCAAACCGGCAACCCCCATTATATGCAGCATCAATGAACTGTACCCATATGGTCAACATATGGTGCCAATGTAACCTTCAATACTATCAAAACATTCAATTTCATTGAATTTCACAATTATTTTCTGAAACAAATAAAATATTTTGACAAGAGAACCTTCACGGATTGTTTTTTGCTTGGCTTGCTGCGGAGAGCAGTAATTGACCCTCAATATCCTGTGTATCTGGATTCAAGTCAGATGTTGGCGCAGAAAACAACAAATACACCGGTCTTCTCCGGAACTTTTGCACAATTATACCCTCGATTTACACAAAGACATATACATTTCTTCTGACTGAATCTGCACACCATTAAACCCTAGGGAAAAAGAATTTTATTTATAAGCAAATATTATAAGAAATGTGTCAAACAATGAGCATGTTACAATTATCCTGACAAGCTGGAATGCAACACATGTTAGATGTGGATTGCAATCGTCATATTTACCAAACATGCAAGATACGTAGCACACCCTACCCTAGTCCTCACCGGTATCATAGGCACTCAAAGCCCCCATCTTGTGAAGCTGATGATGCATGCAACAGTCACTGCCATGACCATCAAATGACTCCGCTTCATTACAAAATATTTTTATAAATTGGTAGGTATCATCAGATCTGCATGCACTGATATTCCACAATTGGTATCTTTTTCACCTTGTCAATTACTGATAACGACATTCATTAAAAGGAAATATGAAATAATTTTTAATGAAAATTAGCCATTCCAGAATGGCTTGGAAGAAACTGACTCTGTTGGCAACAAAAAAACAGACATTGCACAATTAAAGTTAACTCCTATGGAAGATATACGCAATTTGGGACATTTCAATTAGGTGCCAAAACCTGAAAGAAAGGACTGAAACCTGAGGATAAAAAACCATCATTGAGTAATTCAACTTCTGGTCACTACGAGTTGAAACCATCTCATCATCTCTTTCCTGTCTAACCTTTTGACCAGTAAGTAGAAAGTAGATATTTAACAAACAGAAACATAAGTGATTGTAGGCTAAGAATTCTGTGTGTTCTATGGTTTATTTATTCAAAACACAGGGCTTAAAGATTCAACTAACAAACAATATTTTGAGAAACTCTAGCCATAACTTTGAAGTTCTGAGCCAATGACGGCAACAGCCCAACAAGAGAGCATGAGCTTCAAACCATGATAAATGCCCATACTTGAACAATTTAAGATAAAACCATTCCAGAGAGCCCAAATTACAATCATTCTTGAGAATCCGACCTACAACCTATCCAGAGAACTTAAGCTACTTAATTTCTCTAGAAAACCCTACCCTTAAACAAATTCAAAAGCTAGAATCCAATTGTAGGGCTGAAGTAACAACCAATCCACGAAGCCCAAATTACTGAAATTAGTTACAATCAGTCTAGAGAGCCCAAACTATGTTCAAAACCAGCTTAGAGAACTAAAGTTTCAACTGGTCTAGAGGACCTAATTAGTTACAACCAGTCTGGAGAGCCTGATACACAACCAGAAAATCTAGAAAGCCTGGGCCCAGATTTCGAAGCTCTCCTAGTGCTAAGATACTTGTAAGCCATTGCTAATGTATGGTACTTACGACTATCTTATTGCTAAGAGAGCTTCGAAAATCCAGGCCCCGAGTAACATCCAGTCAATAGAGCCTGAGTTACAACCAGTCTAGAGAGAATGAAATTGAACCAGTCTAGACAGAGATACATAATGAGATACAACCTATTAAGTGATTTGAAAGCACAATCAGATTACTACTAACAACCTAAGTTGAAAGTCGTAAGGAGCCCAATCCTTATGAATGGACAAGATCAGTGACTATTGTATCAGAGAGAGACTATATATAAACAGCACATCTTCATCACACAGAAACACGTGAGCATGAAACTGTACCTCGTTGATATTTATGTAGCGATATTTCTGTGTAGGAAAACATCTGAAAAGCAAACAAGTCATACGGGACATGAGCCCAAAGTCGGCTGCCAGTTCAACTCGCATGCCCAATTTACTGACATCTTTGTCTTCACCTAACCTTGACACTGTGCTTAAATGATGGTTAATATTTGCACAGCAGTTTATTGTTTTTGTTACTACATACAAGCAAAACTCTGATTGTGAATCAATCCTACTCATGTATACAAATCTGAAGCACGTTTTGGCTACATCAGCACTTTTATCTTTACAATCAAACACATACATCATCATCCATTGCAATATCACATCAGCTGCATTTTCTCCAGAAATAACAGGTGAACATAAGGTTTTCTTGAACCAATGAAAAATGTTGGTGGTTTTGAGAAACCAAGTACTTCAATCACCAGCAATCCTTATTCCTTTCCTTCGAGGAAAAAATCATGGGGTTTTTTTTAAATCATAAAAATTTCTTTATGGTATCTCAATGATAAGAAAAATATCTCCTACTTTTCAAACCATCAGGAAAGTATTGTCCTTCTCTTTAAACTATCAGAACATATCTTACATGTCAGTCTTTTGTGTCAGTTGAAATTTGACATGAACCATGAAATATAACTACTGCCCGAATTAAACAATGAGACTGTCCCAGTGCAATGAACACACATAGTGAACTTGATGTTTGTTGTGACAAGAGAAACAAAGAGTATACTGTATGTTATGTAGATTGTCAAGGGGGAAGCAACAGGGGGGCGATGAGAGGGGAGTCAGAGGGGGAGGGGAGGGAGTCGTGTCAGATGATGAAAGTGTACACCACAACTATACAGACTATCTATTGTATGTGGTATCTCTCCTTGGTGCACCGGACACCTGAGTGACACTATAGTAAACTTGCAGTACGTTACCCGCCCTTCACAGACTCTCACAGCTCGCCACACCTACCTGCAACAGATAAAACAGGTGTAAGTTTGGCCACATTACAGAACAATCAACACAATTTATTGAGATAATGGATTATCTTTCCATATTCAATAAAAGCTACACTTGGTTTGTGGTTTGATAGGGCCTAGAATACATAAATATTTTAAGAAAACTGACATTTTCTGAATTATCCTGTAATAATGTCCTTAGAGCTCTTACAATACCCTGATATCTATCAAATCTAATGCTTCACTTTACTGACATGGCTACAAGGAACAATGAAATGTCATTATGCCAAAACCAGGGATGCCGCTATCGCCAGATGCATGTTAATTCATTGGTTGGTTAAACTTAAAGCAATACAAGGCATTTGGCCTTATAGATATCATGGTATCGCACGAGCTCTGTGGATACAAATACTCTGATGGGGCAGGATGCTGGGTAAGATCTGTTTTTTACAAGAAGTTGTCTTCTTATATGCCACTTGAAAATGCCCTTCAAACACATAGATCTTAGTTTATGAAAGTATCGAACAAGCAAAAGGTACATACAGTGACCAAATCCTAAAATATACAAGCTTTTGGACAACAAATACTATTGTTAAGACTGAAGATAGTCAAACAATCTGAACCTGATAAATATAAATTTTAAACATAATGAAAAGGAGACTCAAATTTCTTAATTTTCATCTATAATTAAGCTTTTAATCTTTCTTATAGACATGCTAAGGCCTTTATCTTATTTAAGGGTCTGGCTGACAAACGAGACTGTATACAATGATATTAGATACTGATAAAACAAGTGAAAGAACAGTATCATTCACATTCTCTACAACAATATTGGCACACCCAGACACATATTATACCAAATGAGCCCAAAATATGACATCTTAAAGAGAAGCACATCATAACGTGGCTTTGTTTCAATGGCTGACATTGGCGGCATGTAGAGATCTGTGAACCAATGTTAACCGATGACAAATAAACCTGACAGTGAAGGATGACTTGTAATGGACACTCATTGCCAACACGACACTATGAGAACCTCATCCTTCATCTCAAACTATGAGGACGGCTGAGCTGAAACTTGTGGAATTAAGTTTAACATCTTATTAACTTCCTTTTGGAAATGGAATCCAAATAAGGCAACAAATTTAAATCTAATATTTTTTTTCTCACACATCTATTTCTATCTTCGTCGGAATTAATAAACTAATCTTTTGCCTTTCACAATTTTTGGCAAAATGAAATTAGTATCTTTCATTAAATTTTCAATTTCAAAACATTTATAGGAAGGCTGAGAAAATGATGACGTAAAGAGAACTTTCACTGAAGGCTATTGTCTGGTTGAATGCATGTGCCATACTCCACCACTGGTCATGTAAAGGATGCAAACATTTTCCATCCCAGGTCAATTGCTGGAGGTTTATGTTGCTTTCAGGATTATTTCATTCCTATCGCAGTTGCTTGTAATATTGTGTAATATAGTGTGAGGCATCACAATGGATCCTCATTGTGTCGTGTCCTCTGGATCCATTGTGTGAAACAGTGAATTTACATGTAGCAGCCCAAACTATCCAAATATATAGAATGGTTCTCTTCAGTTGACCGAGTTGCTGAATCCCTGGTGAGATTCAAACCTAGACCTTTACACCAAAATGTAATTTATACGACTGAGCTACTCTGCACTCTTCTGGCCTAGGCTTTGGCAATATAGAGGGTCTATGAATAACTCAATCATCCAGTCTATCGACCACATAAAGGAGTTAATTGATTGCCAGAGACCTCACCTCTTCTTCAAGATATCTGTAGTGACATATTTGTTCCCTGCCTGCCTGTTAAGAATTAACAAGCATGGAGCTAATGAACACAAAGCATGTGTGAGGTATCTTTGGTAGGGAGATAAGGAGATAAATGGTTAGTAATGAACTGTGCCTGACCCTGCTGTCCTCCAGCATCACTCAAGTCGGCTCACTAGACTAACATATAGTCCCTGAAAAAAAGGTTTCACTAAAAATGTATTTTTCAATATTTTGTATGAAATAATATAAAAAAGGAGTCCTGTACAATTCTTAATTCCTATGGCTGAGACAACTAGACTTGCCAACATTTTCTAGACTTAAGATGGCTCCTTTAATATTTTGCCATAGGTTTGGATGACAGACTATCGGCTCACCTACCATCCTGCATCTACGTATATAGGTATAAGGCTTTAAGAAATCAAGTCGGCTAACCACCATCCTGCATCTACGTATATAGGTATAGGGCTTTAAGAAATCTGCCTCTCATGGTTTTTACATACACTGCATGTACAGGTGTCTATGAGAAAACTTTCAATGTTACTCTACCTACTCAACAAGGGATCAACTAGATCAAGCGACTCTTTTCACCTAGCCATATGGATGAAGGTATAGGTCTTTGAGAAATCTTTGTTTCAATGTTTCTCTATACACCTGGATGTAGCAATGTCTACTTAAAAAACTTTCAATCTTTCACTATTTAGTGCAGTGAGTGAGATATGTGCAGAATGGTAATGTATGGTATGTATGCTTAGGGTAAGTGCTGTGTAAGTCAATCTATTTAGAAGGTCGGTTTGAGTTGTTAGTTTAAAGAAGACAAGGAATTATTTATGGATTATCAACTTCTTTATTGTACTGCCAGAAACATTTCAGTATAGCTTCTTATACCATTTTCATGCAATTGGAGATATGGTGAGATACAGCCACATGTAATTTGTGTATAAAATGCATAGCTCCAATTTCTTGAAAATCGTATAAGAATTAAGCTATACCGAAATGTTGCTATCAGTACAATAAAGAAGTTGATAATCCATTAAAAATTCCTTGTCTTCCTTATTTATAAGGTATAAAATAATTACATTGATATAAACAACAAACATCTCATTGCACCTAGTGGCAGTATAAGTTGTATGTTCCTAAAAGAGTTGACACTGTCAAGATGCCTTTTCAAAATGGGAGTCATCTGCAATTTTTAAGGGCGACATGCAAAGATAAAGAGTTGACATGATAGTATCACAGCAGCTGTGAAATAAAATTCTGACGGAAATGATCAACTGATCCAAAAATAATTTCAAAACCCTAAACAATGAATCATTGTCAGGTAACATTGTGTAGATAAAGAAATCATAAATGTCATAAGAAAGTGACCTTCTTAAAAAAGAATATAAGACATAAAACAATTTAACTATCTTCCAAAAATAACCACACACCGCACTTAAAACAACATTTATTCCAATAATAAATTTGCAAGTCATAAATACTCTTTGATTTTCCCTTGAAAACTATTATTCATATATGTTCAAAATAATTGAGTAATTACAGCTCCAATGCATTGGAAAAGCAGACTGTATAGTAAAAAGACCGAAACATTCTCAACAAGGAAGATGATTTATCAAAAGAGACCATTATATCTTTAAGTATACCTCTGCCCATTATATCATGTTCTGCACACCAGTAAGTCCATTTATCAACTGTCTAATGCTCCTTTTGCACAAGAAGACAATTTAGTCTAAGGACGCAAAACCCCATTTTCCTCTCTTTCTTTTCTTGGCTTACAATTTTGCATGTTTTCAGATTTCTAGATTTGGTCAAATAATAAGACTGTATTCCTTTTTAAACCTTTTCTACAGTCATGTTAAACAATCACAAAGCATTCTTGATGTGCCTGTTATTTGCATATGGACAATCACAGAATTTTACTTCAAAGACTAGAATATTTCCTTGTTAACAAGCCTTAATTCCTGAATAGAAACACCAAATGGATTCTTTTCAAACATATTTCCTAAACACCCGACAAAGATTTGTATTTCCTTCTCTTCCCCCTTATTATCTAGGCTTTTGAAGGCAATATTGTATTCATGGTTTCATTTCAAGGGTAATATTCATCTCAAAACTCCTTTACACACAAGAATGTATTTGAGATCCTGTTGTACTTTCAAGGAATTACAGTAGTGATTCAATGAGAAATGGGTCAACTGCAAGAATGTATTTGAGATCCTGTTGTACTTTCAAGGAATTACAGTAGTGATTCAGTGAGAAATGGGTTAACTGCTCCAACTTTTCACTTATCTTATGACACTTCCATCAGGAATATGACGGCACTGTCACAAGGTGCAGGTAAACTACTTATCCACAGTAAATCCCCACAGCCATTTATTCTGATACGCTGACCAAGATAGCTTCTGACAATACTAAATGTCAGATTCACTTCAACATAGACACAGCAGTACCTAGAGGAACCAAGATGGGTAAAACACTGCATTAACTACATCAATTAGAACTTGACATTTTCTCATGAAACTAATTTATCATGCAATACCAGGGTCTGGACATTGTCATGTATTGGCACTTGAAGATAGCTCATATAAGGGTAGGCATAGGCTGAGAGAGCACTTATACCTTGATAGTAAGAATTCTTCAGGGGAAATGCATACTACAGTAACACCTGCACCCAAAAAATGGAATTTGCCAAAAAAGGATTGAGCTGCTCTGATTTTCAAATTAGCATTGTGCCCAAAGTTTCCTGCATGAATTTCTCTACAACAGGTAAAACTGTCAAACACTGTTGGGATTTGAATATATGGCTTATGTGCGTCCAGCTATTAGATTATCAGAAAATAGGGGAACTGATTGAAGTGATGTTCATGAAAATGATTGTAGCAGAGTTTATTGAAACTGTTGTTCAATGAATCTCAATGATGAAGCACTGAAATGCAATCAGTCTGTGAGTTTACATGTATACTCTGGATTGATATGAGCTGTGTCCGAGTAGCTGATGCAGAGGAAACAGATTGTCTGACGATGGACGGACCATCCTGGCAACAGCTAGAAGCCCACTTTTCAAGCCCCTTAGTCTCCACATCAAACAACCAATCAGAGAAATTGCTCTTCTTCCTCTGTCGCAGCCCTGTATAATCCTGCTGAGCTTGCTTATCATTTAAGTGCTCCTCTTCCCGCACTGGGCATCACAGAACAGTCATTACCAGTTTCACACAATCAAATGTTCAGCCACGCTTTTACTGCAAACTCATCTTTTCTTGAAAGCTCGCTCTGGTAGAGTGCGACAATCAAATCAAATCATTTCTGTTCTCATTGTAGGTTTTGATAGGAATGGTAAAAGAGCTTTTCTCCATGTGTCAATATTTGTGCTTTACAAGAATGGGTATTTAGTTCAACAACTGAATATCCTTCAATTTTCCACCGGAATGTCTCGGGTACATTAATACCAAGCAGGTCACAAATCATGGACCTTCAGACTTTGACAGGAAAACATTTCACAAATATCAAATGGGTGCATTTATCTATGGAACGAAATAAAATATCAATTTGTAAAAAAATATCTGAATTGCTGTGTGACCTGTGTTTGAACCAGAGTGCCAGGGGGCAGTGATACCCCTCCATCCCCTCCCCGAGTGATCTCTATACAGGGTCTCTGAAGACTGATATGTTGGGGATAACCCCTTGAATCCAACTATTTGGAATATTAGTACTATCGTGTTATCACAAGTTATCAAGAGATTGGGGCCCTGCTGAAAGATAACCGTGTTTATTGGTAGCCTACCAGCTGGATATACTACTGGCCACACAACTGTCAAATACAAATCTGTCACTACAGCCTCGACATCAATGGTGTCTGGCTCCAGCCCATCTGCAGGAGACATTACATGAAAGGAGAATCTGTCTATACACACACACACACAAACTCCCAAAAGAGGGAAAACAGTTCTTCTGAAGCCTTTATTTCAATATTATTGGTACCATTCAGTCATGCGGCTCAAAATAAACACTCAATAAATCCTATTTTCTTGTAAACATTGCTTACATCTCCCTTCAGGTAATGAGATATTCAAGGAACTTTCAAATGTCAGTCCCAAGATAAAGCTCTTTTTCATTACAGGAAACAATCCATTATCCAAACCACACCCTCTATTTAATCTACACCTCATTCAATCACCAAGTCTCCACTATCCCTGACCCTCTCCTCTCCCTATAGTTCCCCCTCCTCCTTTTTCAATCGTACCCTCACAGAACCCAACCCCCTTAGTTCTCTCTCGTTCGACTCAATCCCTCCCTTCCAAAGCCTCTTCCTCAGTCTAGTACAGAACCTCTGCTGAACATATTAACACGACAAGTTGGTCAATGATCTTTTCACCCCATAACTCTCCATCTCCCTCAAGTGTGAAGGATGCTGGGATAGTAAATGCAGCGTGGAGGCTGCCAGAATAACTACACGTTCATCAAGGGTGATGAGCTATGCCAGACATTAAACCGATCCCAACTGGCTCTTTAATCCTCGGACCACATTCAGACCCCTAGGGCTAGGCTCATGACTGGTAGGCTGCTCTACTTAGAGGTTAACCAAGGGATCAGGGCTATTGTTATACAGGTTATTAGCCACTTCTTCCACAAAAGGCAACAACTGGTCTGTAAATGGTGTCAACAGCCCACCCAACAAACCACTTCCTAAATAGAGGACTGTGGATAGGTTGACTATGGATAGGTATAAACTCTGTGTTTGGAAACAGTCACCTTTAACCTGAATGCTTATGATTTACCCCAGTGGAAATAAAGTTAAATAAATTGGATTTCAATTCATATTTATCAAATTACAAGTTCTTCAGTAAAGTGACGCACAAACTATGACCTAAGTATTATAATAATCAACAAACTGTCATGTTTA
Source organism: Phorcus lineatus (assembly GCA_921293015.1). NCBI lineage: Eukaryota > Metazoa > Mollusca > Gastropoda > Trochida > Trochidae > Phorcus > Phorcus lineatus. Next base: position 23,667,503 of record OV121091.1, read on the forward strand.
GATTTTTAGATTTTATGATACATCAGCCACAGATATGTTTATAAATTTGTTTGAAGTGGCTGATAAATGGTGGAATGTTAACCTTGTTATCTGCAACACTCAACACTACTATACTAGAGCTTAATACATACTATCTGATGAGGAATTTTAAGGCCAGAGACTGACACATCTTATCTAGCGGCTTAATCTTCCTGTGTTTCAAAACAAAAGTTGATTGTTGAAACAAGGACCGAGCAGAGACAGAGAGTTCTTGTGATTTGGAGGGAGATGGACCGATTGATAAATAAATCTGTCAGCTGGCAGTGATTTTCATCAATGTGAGTCGAGAAAGGATTGCGTATGAAAACCCTGTTTCAATGTATACTGAAATTTTTTTTTTAGTATCAACATATATAACAAATCTGTATCCCTATGAGATCCGTATGCACAGAGGAAATAATCAAGTAACAAGCAAAAACACACTGAAAGCCATTTTGGTGTGAACACGTTTTAATCATTTGAGGTAGGGAAATGGATTCGCATTGCCTAACTGATCATGGTACGTTCGTTTTAAAAGCTGTTCCTTTGATAAAAGCCATTGTCTTGCAATTAGAAACTCTTAATTTTGTTTTAGTGAGATCACTTTATTTATCTTAAAAAACATGCTATTGCTCCTTTAACATGTTTGGCACAGACTGTATTAGAGACTCTTATAACTATTTACGAAGACCTGATAAAAGACGGTGCAGTCTCTGAGTTTCATCACAAGTCTATATTCCGAGCTCAGTGCCAGCCTAGCCCTGATAGACATCTCAAGCTGCCAGTCCAATGATTCCATGAATCTGATGAAATATGCCGACCTGTCTTTGAAGAAACCGCCATTTATTGTACGCATGCAGCGGACTTGCTCCATCACAGAACTTGCAGATTGTCTGCAAGTTTAACCTAGGAATACTCAGGATTGCTGTGGATTGGGTTCACTGCAAAAACAGTCTGAAATCATGCCAAAATGCGTTTTGCTAGAGAAGCAGTGGAGCAGATTTGGAACACCCGAAAGCTTGTAGTAACTGAGGAATGGGGGAAGTATGCAACAGACGTGTAAATGTGACGCACCACACACAGCCAGCAATCAACACGCACATTGTAAAATCATACAACAACAGGAAACACCTTTGGCTTATTTACTGCCTGAAGAATCGAAACAGGAACTAGCAATAAATAAAATGATTATTAGAAATAACTGAAAGAGGCTTGGAAATCTTATACCTGAACTCTAAATGCAGACAAGTTATCTTCATCTCGCAAGTCAAATCCTAGACACGAGATAACATTAGGGTTAAAAAGAAGAGGTTATGAAGATGTGCCAAAAGTGTAACCATACACCAGCCTCAACTTAGTATAAATTGAAAAATTTGAAAGCAATGAGAGCCCTTTTTATTGAGAAGAAAGTAGCTCAAATTCCTGTTTACTGGTTCAAGACAGCCCAGCAATTGTTCATCTTAAAGGTGTAGTGTTTACGAGTGGTTCTCCAGCAGGGCTTGTGACTCCCTGTTGTCATGCATTCAGTTCTGTCACAGGTCACCGGCCTGTACAGGATAACCAGCCCCTAAAGTCTACATACAACCCCTCATAGACCCATTCAAGGCCTTTATTGCCCTTGTCATTCAGCTAGGGAGTGTTTTCTTATATGACCATCCTTGAAAAGGATACCCTGTATCTTTATGCTGATAGGGCTTAGAAGAATGAGTAGTCTGAAAAGATGAAAACTTGTATCTAGCAATTTGCAGAAAACCCACGATTTTAGATTCACAAAGTTATTTGATGCTTTTTCTAAAATAGATTTAAGAAGGTTTCTTTTGCTTACTTACGGCAAAGGAAGAATGTTTATTTTAATGACAAATGACAGAAAGAAATAAAGATTGCAATGATGGATATCATGCAAACGTTTACAAATAAGGTGTTGAATTAATTATTTCCTAATTAACTAAGATTAGCTTATTCAGGATATAATTGGGCCTGAATGCAGGCAGAGGCTTAAATAAGCCCATTATAACTTATTTCATACTTTTAATTCAGTTGAGAAGTTTTGAACATAAACTATAAATATCAAAAATTGTTCTCCATGAAATTAAATGACATGAAGCCACATAGACTTTGCTTAGTAGTATGTTGAGATGGCTTTGATCAGCACAAGGAATGTGGGTCTGAAGCTGAAGAATGTGGATCAGGGCTATGTGATGTGTATGATACTACAGACTATCCCTCACTCACAGCTGCAGAGTGGAAGCTAAATGTACAGCGTAATACGTTATAGATGAGCCTTTATCTCAGATTGTAATCATGTCTACCCCAGCTGGCAAAACATTGCTTCCTGCCCCCCACCAGCAACTATCTGTTCTACATGTATACCTATCTCTCTCTCTCTCCCCACTAGCAATAGTAGGTTTGTCTCTCACTGACTTGCCCCTCCCCTAATTCTTTTTGGTCCATCCTCACCCCAAATAGCAACAATGTGTTCTATATGTAAACCTATCTATCTCTTTTCACACTAGCAGTAGTAGGTCTGTCTCTCCCCTGAATTGCCCCTCCCCCATTCCCTACTGGTCCATCCCCTCATCAACTAGCAACAATCTATACGATATTTGTCCCTCCAAATCTCTCCCCTACCAATAAATATCTGTACTATATGAATATAGATTCACTTGATCAAGATGAGCTTCTCATCTATAATATAAGTTTAAATATACTGAGCTCCTGAGAAGATTTTCAAAAAGTAGGTATGATACCAGAAACTTGGACATCTTGTGGGTTTTATCGAAATTGAAGTTGGTATGAATTCATATTTTGCGATATCCACTATTTTTTTTATCGGGGTCAGGATCAAATCTAAAACATGGTGCATGTTACTCTATCTGTGATGAGGAAGTGTCACTAAACTGCATTATATGTCCTATATTACATTTGACAACAAGTTGAAAAACATTTGCCCTTTTGCAAATGTATATTGTATGAGATCATGATACATCTGGCAATACAACAGCAGAACAAGTACAACATCACTTGTTTAATCATCATTGGAACTGTCTTGCTATGGTTGGTAGATGCGGAACTGAAATTGAACAAAAGTACTGAATGATAAGTTTAAAAAATGTTAGCTTATTAACAATATCACCTTGCGTCTTTGATACGCTTAAATTTAGGTTTGATGCACATGTTATGTATCATTATCAGTATCAGTGCATAATCTGCAGATGAGCAACTTATCTGAATCTTTGCATACACTTATCTTTATCTAACAACTTATATCAAATGGATTACCCTGCAAATCTGTGGCAGTCTCAGTTCATATTATCAACTTTTCAAACAAAAATACCCTTTTCTGTCAAGCATCCCCTAAGCCCAATTTGCAAAATGCAAATAAACTAAGATTCCTTTAGAATCCACTAAAATAGAAACATTATTCTAGTTTTTCACCAGTAGAAATCTATGTTCATCAGAAATATATGTGTATAGAAATAAAAAAGCATTTGATTTGAAAAATACAAAACTCGAATCTCAAATGTTATCCAAGTGTATGTTGTTGACTTGCTGTTGTGCACAGGTAGAAGAGGCAGTGCCCTGGGACTTGGACAGACAGACAGACAGACAGACCCTGAGTAGGGACCACGGGTTGTGTTTACAGAGCTTCTGTTGGACAGCTTGTTATATCATCCACAGTTGAAATTCCCATCTACTTCAACACTAGTCCAAACTGCATCTCTCTAGATCTTAAATAGGGTTCAATTCTCTATCAGTTGCGACAGAAACCACTAACATTAATTTATGAGAAAAAACTTCTTTATTTACAGAGCATAAATAAATTTAGGTTATGTTATCCATAATACCAGTCTTATCTAATTCCAACTTTAAAAATTCCAGTCTCACAGAGAGGAAAAGTCCTTCCAAGCCTAATGTTGAGTAGATGAAAGCTAAGATAAGAGATTAGAAACTGGTGAGTTTCTTACTATTCTCCATATACCAGATTATAAGCTTTAGCCAAATTAGCAGAGTTAATGAATATGGAAAATATACCCTGTATTAGCACAGCTTAAAAAGCTTTCATTATCAAATGACTTTGAAATCACCTTGCCATATTGTGGCGGAATTATTTCCATACCTTTTATTTACATATGGTTGCTTTCAAATGCAAATGCTACACCAAGGTATATCATACATGCACAAAACACGGCTGACAGGATGACTAAAGACCTAATTCTATGAAGAAAGTGAGCTATTTCTATCCAATCGCATAGTGACTTTGACTTATTCTAGAGTTCTCGTATGTTCTATAAGCTATATATGGTAGAATTACTCTCATGTGATGCAGCTTAGTCGAGATGAAACTCTGGATTATTCTAATTTCTTTCAGATCAATACTAAAAGATGGCTTAATAGTGTTACTAATTTATTCAGACTCTTCAATATAGTGCAAAAAGGTCCGTAAGACGTAAGTTCAGTAACATGATAGTTATGTTTTGTTTAAAAAATGAATCCCTTGTCCAATTGATTTGTTACAAATTGAGGAAATCAAAATGATGTGAATATTATATGACAAACTGTGATTTTATCATCATAACGAAGGTTTTGAAATTCATGAATGTAATCTACAACATTCAAATAGATTATCTGGAGAATGGCAAAATCTAAAATAGATACAAACAGCAAAATATCCTTTATTGAACATAAACGCTATAAGAATATTAGAAATTGTACAGATATTCTGCAATTAAGTTAATTAAGACATCTGTATAATAATATATAAAATGACTATCATTATATTATGATGCAAGCAGTGTTATACAAGATCTGGCATTTCACTTCTTTAACAGACATTTTTCAGCGGGTATGATGTGATAGAAAAACTATGATAGGTCAACTCTTACTGCATGAACTTTATGTTTGCTCCAGTTCCAACTCTGCAATCACTTGTTTGTGGTAGTATCTACACTGAAACGTATTCACGCAATTAAATGTATCTTAATTTGTTCTTTTTAACAATAATCCTCTTTGGATTGAAACTATTCCATTGTGTACCCATTTATTGCTGCAATCATTGGTAAGGGAGATATAGCATAAGTTCCCCAAAAAAAAATTAAAGACATGTTTTAAACTATCTTAATGAAATGGCACACGATCATCAGATATATGTCAAGCATTGACCAGAAGAGGATGCAAACTGAATAATTGAGCGCTGGGACCAGTCACTTGTGAAATGTAGGGCAGCACATGCTTGCAATCGCTCAAGCGGTACATAAGTAAATAATTATTAAAAGATTCTTCAGACATGGATTCTTCTTTGAAAACAGGGACAGGTGATAAAGCCATACAAAGCACCAATATAAACTAAAGTTCAAAAACTAGATAACAAGTGAAAAGAATGCAAGCGTAAACAGCATGACCGTGTGTCTCAAGGCTAAGAGGGGAAGGTAGAAAAAGAAGGAAAGGGGTACTGGGGAATGGGGGGGGGGGAGGGTATCAAGGATAGATTTTGCCAACAAGTATGGAGGAATTGAATAAAAAAAGATGTTGTTAGACTCTGAACATCAGATTAGCTGGTAATTTTGATATTCATTTTCAAGACTTCTAAATCATGTATAAAATCTACTGAAAGAATCTTCATTGACTTCCTAATCACATTAACTGTGATTAAAGATTTAACCTTGGTTATATATGTGACTCTTCCTCTTAACATGGAGTAACTCCTCCTTAGTTGTGTATAGAGAGACTAACTAAATTGGTCAATATAACAATATAAAAGGTGATTATCCAGTTAAAAGGCTTCATTGTTATAACATTAAACATTTCAACAACTGTCATCTTATAAAATATGTATTCACTATGACTCCCACATTACATAAGCCAATAGGAGTCACACAACCACAGCACACCAATCAATAAGTAATTACCTTAGAAAACACTCAACAAAAATTAGTTTGCTTAATCATGGCCCAATGTAACTAAAATCATTGGAAGTTGTGTAAGGGATTGATAACAAGCAGGCTGCTGGATGAAAACGAAGTTTCTTGCCCGAGTCACTTAAACCCTCCACAATCTTCATGTGACGCACCTTAGAAGGCTTCCTCCTCTCCAAGTACACAGATAACTAATCTATCATCACAAATGTGGAGCATTGTGGACACTGAAACATCTTTCTATTGAATCACTTTCAGCGGGAGGTGCAGATGGTTACCATATTGCCTCAAATAAGACCAACTTAAAGAAAGGACAGACGGATTTTGCATGGTGCTTTGAAATGACCTGTTCAATTTTTTAACCGATAGAATGTGGAACTCAAATAAATACCAGGGAAAAAAGTCAGATAAAAAACAAAAAGTCTTTGAGTCTACTGGAACGGATATCGTTCTTTACTTATTTAAATGGAGGGAAATTGTTTTCCAATTACTCCTTGACAAAATGATCAAATATGAATGGGTTTCCTTCTCTTGAGTGTTGTAATCATAAAAAAACCCTAACATTCTAAAAAAATAACATTCTAAATTTTTTAAACTCTGCAGTAAAAGATTGCAAAAAACTGGAAACGAGTGTTAGAACTGAACAAATATGGTACTGCCATATAATAAATCTATCACAACAAATGTGGACGGAGCTTGTGGAAAGAGAAACATCTACAAGAGTTGATCAGGTAATATGGCACACCATGAGCTGTGATAGTGAACAAGCACTCATGTCCTAGCTACACTTCCCGTTGCCTGTGCCACAGACACCATTAACCAGCATATTCAATACAACACTCACATCCATCATTCTGCCTCAGAAAACGGATCTCATCACAGATATACGCTATTTGATTGAAAAAGTTCTGAATATGAGCAAATTATTGAATACTACTCCACCTTGGCAAATGATAAGGCTTCAATGCAGATCTGACCACTAATGTACTTTACTTGCACTAGAATTTCCTCTCATGTGTGGGACAATGATTGGATCAACTTCCGAGATGTTTCTTGACTGACATTATGTATAAACCCAGGCATGATCCCTCCCTAAGCACAATAAGCAGTGTAGCAATTTAGTAAGCTTGCAGTGTGCTTCAGGCTCGGACTTTATACAGTTTTTGTTAGGTTCTATTTTAGACTCTAAATAGTGCTGGAAGTAGTTAAATGAAAATAAATTGAGTTATGGGACCAAACTTTGCTTACACATAGCATTGGTATGAACATGTAAGATGCTTGAACTCATATCTGCATTTATGGTATAACTGCAAGACTCACAACAAAATAAAATATAACGGAGTCATCAACATCTCCTGACAGTACAAGGGTTTAAACTCCATGAAAATAATAGTGGGCTTCGCATTTTCGAACTGCATTAAGGAATTGAAACTCTGAATTCGCACACAGTACTTGTTTATTCTATTCTAAACAGTTTCTAAGAGAAGGTGTCCCCTTTAACTCAGACAGACAGACACATGGACGACTGAGAGAAGGTGCTCAAGCCATTTCACTTCATGGCATCGGATAATTATATGAACACATCGTCACTTAGACAGAAGCTATCTGGACTAATAACATCATAACAAATAAAGCTTTAAAGCAACATGACTACAGAATGATTTGAACTTGAGCTTGTACAGTTTATCGTTTAGACATAGAGGTATGGCAGAACTTTCTCTTTTCTCCTCTTACAAAGCTAGCAGCTTGCAGTGCAGTCGCACCCAGTCTGCAGCTCTGGGCTAATCAAACCTTTTATTAAAACAAAAGAGATATAAAACTTAGGCCAGCATAGATTGCTGGATATAAAGAAGAAAAAATTGTTTTTAATCAAACATATAAACACAATTTGATCCAAATTAGGTATAAAAGAGACTTGTAGTGTAGATATTTTAATTCTAATAATGTCTGATCACTACATATAAAATCAAGAGGATAACGATTTATTTACCATCCAAGATGAAAGTGAACTGGATAAGTGTGAACCGGAAATTACCCAAGAACTTCATTGAAGAGCATGCAGACATTACGTAGGTTGAAACATTGTGATGTCCGTGTTATGCCAGCTGACATCAAAACATTGTGACAATATGAAAATGTGTCTCTGTTAAAACATTGTCAAGTCGTATACCAGACATTATAAGCATGATCAATGGAGTGTTATATACCAGTTGACATTAAACAGTTTATTATATGATTGGCTGACTTGGTGACATAGATGCCAAGCAATGGCAACCTGTGTGAATCGTGAGAGGTTGATATAACAATCCAAAAACCTCCTAGATTTATATTTACAGAAATACTGACCTTTAACTTCGTACTTAGCCTGTGGCAGTGTAAATCAAGTTAATAGGCATGCTAAATTAGACTTACGTCCCTTACATTTGACAAATAACAGTATTTAAAACAATTCTAAAACATTTTGAATATAACATAACAACTATAGACTTTGGAATCGGTTGATCCAATAATTTATCGACCTTCGTCAGGTGATATTCACCTTTGCTTTGCCTCGATGAATATCACATGTCCAAGGTTGATAAGTCATTACCTACCTCACTTGAAGTTGATAATTGTTCAGTGATGTTAATGTCAAAATATCATAGCATTGTGATGTTACCTAATACAAGTGATTGTAAGAGGGAAAACTCCTGGGAAATATTGTCAGTCATATTGAACACTAAAAATATCTACATGTCAACATAATTTTGTTTGATAAATGCTCACATACTGACAAACAGCGTGGATGTCCTGGCTATGCTATGAGTTCAATTCGGTTTGTTCTCTGACTAATAAGGAGTCATTGTTTCCTCAAAGCTAAAGACACAAAATATGCCTGATAGATTGTAATTTGAGAATGTCAAAGAGAAAATCTTGAGTAGATTTAACTTCTATGAAACTTTATATATGAATCAGGTTTTTATCTACGAAGCAGGGAAAACAACCTCAATTATATGTAAAAGCTATCTAAAATTCAATCAAACACTAAAATGAGAATGATGTTAAGAAAATTGTGATAGGGTCGGAAATCCATATTCTTTAATCTAAAAACTAAATACTCGAAACACATCATGCTTAATGGTCCAAATATTGAACTTTGCTCGGCATCACGACAAGTTTGTCCCCAGTAGAACCGATGAAGAGTTCCAAGAATGATTTCAAAGAGTGTTCAAATGGAAAATTCCATACAGATGGAGACATCGACAACATGAATACATCATGACGCACGTCTTTGATTAGATAGGTTTTTACATGTTTGTCCAGTCTCATTTCAGAGACTTGATGGAATGAATATGGAGTATATATTGTCAGGGTATGTGATCACTGATTAATAAGCTCCATCCAAGGTGACAGGTAATTCTGATATCTGCTCAGGTAATCTACATTGCAGGTAATCCTGGAGACTCTTCACCACTGCTCCCTCACACAATGTACATATAATATAATACAGGTAATATATAACATAATGACAAGGTGAGACATAATCCACACCTCATCTCACATTTGCATCACTCGTCAACTTTGGATACAAAAATATTTGCTTCATGCAACCTGGATTTATCAAGAAACCCAATTCATAATGTAACCCTAACTTTTGTTTGGGCACTAAAATATTTGCAACAGGAACCTGGATTGATTGAAAAAGAAGAGCTGTTTGCCAAAATTCCCTGAACCCTTTTCTATTTCAAAATGGCATCATAAAGCATAGATTTATAAAGTAACCTTTACCCTAACCTTTGGTTAGTAAAATATTTGTATCACGCAACTAGATTGATTGTAACACAGTGTGTTGGTTTACACATATCTTTAACCCTATAAATCAAAGTACCAAAGCATTGTAATCATGTTACCTGGTATGACTGAAACACAGCAAGATCTTAATTGTTCTAATGGTTATCTAAGTCCTTTACCTATGGGCACAAAACACTTCATATCACATCATAAACCTCAATTGAGGGAAACATGGCCAATCCCAAATTATTCCCTTTGTTGAAACTTATGTAAATGATGTATTTCTATTTGTTTGGCTATATTTACTAAGTGTTAAAAAAATTAGTTTTTCAAATAATGAAGTACAAAATTTATTTCCAATATTTTCAATTAATAACCTGTTTAGATCGATCTATTGTAAAAATTTTCGGAAATAAGACAAATCTCAATGGTTTAGGTTATTCAGAATCTTAAGGTCCTTGATGATTAGGCTGCGGATGGTTGGTAGTACTCCATCCAGAACCTCGATTCACATAGCCCCCTGCTGAGGGAATCCTGTTCAAGCAGTGAATCAAAAGTGAGCTAAAAGCAAGCAGGCTAGAACCGTCAAACTATATTGTCAAAAAAAAGGACATCAAAATGTCGTTTGTCTAGAGGGATTGATGGAAACAGATAACTTTCACAATCATTATACTTTTATCTTATTTATTACAATTTTGACAATGTGTTTATCATCAAATTACTTTCAGAGATCATGTGTAAGTCTAGCAGGTGGAGAGAGGTATTCCAATTATGGTTCAATAGATTGCCTCCCTGACAATCACTACATCTGATGAGAAGATACTAAAAGCACAAATCTTGTTAGGAGTCCACTACCCCCCTGAGCCACAAGGCATTTAAAACAGCAATCAATCAATCAGCACTATATCTGACAGATCTAAAATTTACAAATCTGACACTGACAAAATCTACAATCAATTTTGTCACAAATGCTTGCTGAAATCATTCTTCTGTTTTTTTTATACAAACAGTTCTTGATAAGATATAATATTTTTAGGAATTAGAAAAATAGGTCAGTTCTGGTTAAAATTTACAGGTGTTCCCAAATAGAAGGCCATCAAGATGATAGTGGAACATGACAACCATAATACCAGTAAAGAAATGCCTGAATGTAACATGTACGTAAACATGCATACAATAAATAGTGCTGACATGCTTTTACATGAAATGTATTGACACAGAAATACCCTGCACCCTATCAGGCTTTCACTCATATGTAGACTGACACATAGTCTTTTTAAAACTTATTATTTCATATCAACCCTTCACATGAGGATTCAAAAATATTACATGAAAATCTTTCTTAATTCATTGGCTATTTTTCAATTAATGCCTAGAGAACAAGTTGCTATTGTACAGATGTGCCACTCAAAATAATTCATTACTGATTAATTCTACACCTTGTATAAAGAGAAATGTTGATACAGGGGGAAAAATCTTTTTTTAGGGTGAAATGTAGTAAGTCCTCCAAATTTCTTAATACAATAAAAACCTAACCAAGTCTAAACAACCCAAGAGAAATTGATTTCATCTGAAAATCTCAAAGATTTATTTCAATTACATTTTGATATATCTTTTAAATATTAGATTAATTGGCAATTTATTTCAGATACCAAACCCTAGTCTAGGTGGAGAAGACACTGTAAGACAGGCTAGTCATATAGTTGCCCAACGAGTTTAATCTCTCCCGGACCGCTGTGGTATTTTCCACTCCTAATTGTGAGAGGAGCTTTGTGTGCTGACTGAATTCACTCGCAGGTAAGCAGGTACGCAACACGCGCCTCAAACAGAGCAGGAGACCTCGAGGTCACGACAGGAAGGACGCGTCCTCAGCTCGCGTAATGACTCATATGCAAAACTCTTGCAGACATATCCTGTCTGTCACAAATTTTTATCTCTCTCTCTGATTGGTCAAAGACAGTGAGAGCTCTCAAATTTATGTAATAAACATGGTCATATTAATTCTAAATATTATGTCGCACCTTAAGTGAAATGTAAGATTTATAATTAACATCTTATAATGACGCACGCAGACTCTGGTATCGTCTCAACAGGTACTTACGTATAAGGATGTACATTTGTTTGTTAGAAATGATTATCACATATACTCAATCCCTGTCACCAGACAAAATGAAAAGGTCATGAATTTATATTTTATGTTGTTTTTCTAGGCTTGTTTTCATCATGATTTTTAAGTAACTCAAGCCTAAAGTTAACTCTTTTTTTCAGAGTGGACACACATCTTAAATTTCTTTTAAGCACGGGTAAATTCCAAAAACTAATACAAAATTTAACTGCAAAAATTACTGATTTCAATTTAGATTCAGATTAAAATCAGATTGAAAGAAATGTGAAGAACATATTATAATTAATGATTTTTAAAATACACTGTAATTAAGACAGGAAGCATAAGCCTTTCTAAATCCAAAATACAGGGAGCAAAAAGATGGACAAATTGAGAGCAACTGCTCTGATATTGGTGGCTACATTGAGGTGGACAACTCATTGCCGTGAAAAAGATGCCACACTCTATTATGCATAGACACGAGTTCTCTTTTTGGCGCACGTTTCAGTTGGACAAAAAAAGACTTCTCAAATCTATCTCAAAATTCACCTCAACATCAAATCATCTCTTGTATGACATAAAGTAACAACCTTAATCTGCAGAGTTAATTAGTTCAAAATGATTCAGAGTGGCAGATTAATGGGAAAACAACTAGTACTGGATTGGAGGTTAAGTAAAGAAAGTCTGTCACTGAATATTCCGGGACATGTACTAAAAGAGCTAAATGAAGTATCGATAATATAACACATCTGTCCACAGTCAGATCTATGGGCTTAACCATGATGATTCAGAGAATTGATGTAATTTACAATAATGTATTTGACGGGGACTGATTAAGAGGAATGTCTATCATTCTTTCATACAAATGTTTGTCCATGGATTTATACTGGTATAGCTGGTCACCTCTATTATTCATATCGGTGAGCTTACAAGCTCAGGTGCAGTCTAGCTCCACACCATTCTCCTGGTTAGTTGTACAGGTAAATGAGACAACCTGAATAATGTATCACGGTGGACATCCCCTTGCACACAACTGTCTGGTTGGCGCCATCAGACAGAACTCGTAGCTATTGGGTCACAGTCACAGCTCCTGATTGGTTCTATTGTTGCATCGTGTAGATAACACCATCCCGGTCAGACTTAAAAAGGATTAACCATTTGCATTGAGAGGTCTGATGTCTTACTGGTTATTTCTACATGGAATGACACAAGCTGCTGTATTCTCATAAATCATACAGCGTTATATTGACAAAATAAATGTATTGATGAATATCCGCAAATTAACATATAATTATTCATAAATTGATTTACAATCCCTTGTGAAGCCCTAGCAAACCTTTCCTTGGATGAATGGCTGAAAGTATAACTCTCAATTTTATGTTACAACCATGTATTTTTAACATGAATGTGTAACCTGTAATGTCCTATTGAGATTTATTCTCAACAGATTTACATTATCCTTGTTTTGCGGGTTATCTCCTTAACTCATGTTCTAAAAACTATGGTCTTCAGGTATGTCATAGTGATGTCATAGTGATGTCACATTGAGATAACGCCATGGTCAAATTCATACTCATAAACTTCACATTCAAACCTTGAGCATGCCTACACACTATCATATTAGCCCTTGCTGATGAGGTGTCTAATAACCACAATTCATTGAGAAACTTTAATTTGAGGCATCCACATTAAAATATTTTCAATGGTCAAAAACACATGTCAACAACTTAAAACAAATTTTTCGCTATAGGGCAAACTGACCGAGGTTCGGACAGTGTATCGATTCAAATGTTTTGAAACTCTGCATTATAAAATATAATTTGAATAATGTAAATATGAGCAAACCAAATTATCAAAAAGTAATATTTATTTTGGATTTCTATCTTTAAATGCAGAATTTTTCGTGAATTACCCGAAAATAACGGTTTTTATTGCCAATATGAAATCGCCCGAGGTTCGGACAGTTTTGACCTAACTTCGGACAGTTGCACATGATCTTCTCGCATGCACCCCTAGCTTAAAATATTTATCAAAATGGTTTCAGACATTCCAAAACACGCATTGAGTAGTTCATGTACCATAATATCAAGGTTTTTCGGAAACATGAATTAATTTGTCATCTGTACAGAGCATGCTTTCCGATGTTAAATTCTCCCAAAACTGCCGCATGCGTCGTTACAAAATTATGACGTCACAATCAGTTTCGTAGGCATTTGATACAAAAATGCCGTACTCGCTAAACTGTAGCTTTTAAAAATGTATCACTTTGTGAAATATGTTAGTCGTATGATATTGCATGTTTCCAGAACTTTTGTTGGTTGAATTACAGCACTACAAGTCCGTATAAGTGAAATATAATAAGTGTCCCAACCATGGTCAAAACTGTCCGAAGCAAGGTCATTTTGCATGTTATCAATATCGCAACATTAACTTAAAGATCCTCTTTATGTATACCAATATTCAGCACAATATAACAGTTTGGTTGTTTATCTTTGTTTATGGATACAGTTTAAAATGTTTTGGCGCTTCCTATATTTCCTAATCTGATAGTCAACGTTTACGTTGAAACAAATATTTTGCCAATTCCTTACATGGATCTATTATTTGTACATTATAGCAAAAAGCCGATTAGATATACTACCTTCGATCAATTGTCTATTTAATGAAATGAACAAATTGACATACGAGAAATTCATATTTCAAAACAAATATATTGGTGACATTGCATGTATTATTGCGTCAGCTACTAGTCAAAAGTGTCCGAAGTTCGGGCGACCTTGGGTGGTGTCCGAACCTCGGTCAGTTTGCCCTATAGCTTTTCAAAATGTTATACAAGGAGACAGAGTATCATCAAACCTATATATCATACACTCAATTACCTAACAAGTCTGTACACAAGTCTCCGGGTTTCTAGGACTTTTGTTTCTAAAGAAGTTGATTTAAATGAGATTTGAGGGTGTGGCAAACGAAGCAGGCCACGGGATAACTATGCTAAAATGTCTGTCCACTTGATAACAGCTTTCTAGGCATCATGCTTCTTCCCTTATTATCTTTCTGAACCACCTCACCCTTTTCTAAGATATCTCATACACCCAAAATATATCCTCTCTCACTTTTCTTCCTACTTTTCATTACAGAAATCCATGTAACATATAGGGATTCTTATCTGAGGTAGCAGGAGCTTCACTGAGTTAAAGAGAGGAGAAGATTGAACATTTGATTGTCTCTCTCTGCGCTATGACGAGCCCTTGCACACTGCAACTACATATGCTCTGCAACCATTACACCTTTCACCTTTACCCTTCCGCCAGTCACAAGCACAGGTGCACTTATATACAGTGATATATCAAGGTCCATGTAGGTATTGTGTGAGATCCTCCTGTCAGCCTATATTTCAATCTCTGTGATCTTGTTTCAACAACTACCCTACATTTGTATGTACATCGCCAAAATAAACAGACAGTTAGAAAGTCAAAGGTCAAAAGTCGAAATCAAAGGATTCAGCTTCAGCACACTTAAACATTGTGGTTTTTTAATATGTCAAAGGTAGGATATTTCCTTCAAAACACTTTAGATGTTTATAATTGTTTTTTGTTTTCCGATGTTGTATCTTAGTTTTTATAACAAAGTATTCTCAAAGAGTTTTCTATGAATGAATTTAGCGATTTGATCAATTAAGCTTAAGAAAATATTCAATTTTATTTTCGTCCAATTTTGGTCATGATTAAAGTCAATTAGGATTTCTTGTATCATAAAATAAAAGAATATGTTTTGGAATAATTTCCACAAATATATATCATATAGAATTTATACTATCACAATGAAACTATTTGTGACCCTTATTCAATTATTTACAAACTGAAACCCTACATGTTTAGTACACTATCAGCTTGCCCACAAATCAGTGTAAAGCAACTAAAGAAGGGGATATTGAATAATCATCTGCAGAAATAGTTGTAAGCCAACTCCAAAGAGTGACAGCGAAGGATACTGATGTGGGATTGAGTGTTGTGTCAACAC
Source organism: Phorcus lineatus (assembly GCA_921293015.1). Taxonomy (NCBI): domain Eukaryota; kingdom Metazoa; phylum Mollusca; class Gastropoda; order Trochida; family Trochidae; genus Phorcus; species Phorcus lineatus. Next base: position 23,683,328 of record OV121091.1, read on the forward strand.
GTTACATTATGCTATGAGATCAATGCCCTTAGAACTTGATTGTGATTTACTCTTTACAATACAAGTTAAATCAATCAAGGTCTAGCGCCACGGGTTACGGACAGAGGCAGCCCTCATATGGCATTTAACAAGCACAAACTTAGACAATCAAAATGGTTATCTAGCATTAGGCAACTTGTTACATATCCCTGGTACAAAGGAAAGAGTAACTAAAATAAAAATGTAATGAAGAGATGGGGAATTAATTGAGGATTGTAAGGAAGGTAATGGAACAAAATGAGAGACATTTATACGCAACAGGAAATGAAGTGTCTACAAGAAAGGAAATACAGGCTATGCCACATGATCTGTTTGAATCAGAGAGAGAGTCAAAAGAGAGATAGGAAATGATTAGCCATAATGATAAAGTGAATGAGAAAATGGACAGCGGGATTAGGGGAGAGAGGACTTTACCTTTTCCAAGGAATAACAATCGGACAGAGAAATCCTAGGAAGATAGAGGGATGGAAGACAACAATTTTAAGCAGGAGTCAAACTGGAAGAGGAGAAGAAACACTGGAGAGGTAATGGGACTGTGTAAAGGAGAATGAAAGCTACTCTGCAGGAGCAACAACATCAAGCTGGATAAGCTCCTTAGGACCCATTCCACAGTAGTCTCCTCCTAGAAACCATTGTCTTGTTATACCAAATTACTTGGGAAAACAACTTGCTGATCACTTTTGAACAATCCTCTTTTACCAACAACAAGGTGTAGACAACTCTATTTTCCCTTTCCCTTGCCCTCTTGGCTCACACACAACATAGTGAGTACGACTATACCATATCATTATATTATCAATTAAAAGTATCTTATCTAAAAACAATGTACTTACATAAATACCTCACTATCAGATTATTATACCATTACCAGATTCAGAATGTAGCTCAGGTGGTAGAGCATTTTTCAATCATCAACTTAAGGACAGGGTTTTAATATCATAGTCACAATTAATTACATAAAAGATATAGGTTGTCTTCTTTGATTATCAGTGTTTAAATTCAAGATTTTTTTGGCTTAGACTGTTACGATATTTCCAATGTACTTTCTACAAATCAAAGTTATCTTGGCTCCTCAGAAACAGAATTCTATTCTTTCCTCCACAATTAAACCTGTTTCAAGTTTTGACCAAAAAACTGTCTTCCTGTGATGAAAATGCAACTGTAGGAATTTGATTACTTCAGATCCTGCAGATGCTGCTCATCGAGATAGTTGTGATGCACTCAAGTGTGATGTCCAACAATCAGATGCTGGAACCAACTCTGTGATGCTCGGGAGACAAATTCACCCAAGTGGAAGCACGAGGGAGGGCTCATGACAATGATGCTTGAAACCATTCTGAGAATCCTTGCAACTTTTCTGTGAAAGTCTTTTTACAAAAAAAGTTTTCAAACTTAATGTTCACATTGCTCCATCATTGCTCATCCCCTTATTGTACTCTCGGAAGTATCAAATCAAACTTAAATCAATGATTTTCCTAAATTTCAAAGTTGTTTGTTTCTCTTAAAATGTAACCCTATTGATGCTAAACCAACTAAAAACACTGGACTGGACAAGTTACAATGATACAAAAGCACCCATCACACTAAAAAATAACAATCAGTCATAATTCATTTACAGTTCCTTTGACTTCCTTAGCACTTACGTAGCTTTCACTTTAGCCCCTGGTACTTAAAACATACTTTGGTAACTTTGAACTTATCTGGTATGTTTTTGTTTTGTTTTTCATTCCATATAAAATTGACAAAGCAACTCTCTAGGGCTGGCTAGTTTTCAAGGATATTCCCTATATTGTGCACAGACTATAAGTACTTCCACTGATGAATGAATGCACTGTATGACTGCGGGCTTGTAGACTAGTTCAGAAGAAAAGTACCTGTGGTTAACACTTGCTTCACTCCACATGAGGAAGGATGTGCAGTTTCTTGTGCCAATGCCTGGATGTATTGTGCAGTCATCATCTCACATCCCTCACACCGCATTCCACATCACGGACACCCATACTCTCCTCTTCCAGAATCTAGAGTCATTTTCACGATGCCAGGCCGATGCAAATCCTCTATAGCTAAACCCTTCATGCAAGACAGAGCCTTTTTATAATGGCTTTCCAACATGTCCAACAACTGGTAATGCACACAATGAGCTGGATTTTGCACAAAGTATCTTGTGGCCAATGTATGAACATTCCCAAATTGAATTTAGTGTACGCACTGACATGGATTAAGTCTCAGTACATGGATTTTTTCCAGTTCTCTGTTAAAGTTATATGTTCAAAACATCCATTTTAAGTAGTCATCAGATATTCCTTAGTGATAAGGGCAAATTATTTTGAAACAATAAACCTCGTCTGAACAACTATTCATCATTAAGATGAAATATTTCTATGTGAACCAATGAAATTATTTTTCTTGAAAGGTGGTTGTCAAGAATTTATCCTGTACGTTATCAGCCAACTTTTATCACTTGTACCATGAAATACTTGATTCCAAGTGTTGCTTGTCATTCAGATTCCTCCTTCATAGTGGTAAGGTGTTTTTCTATTTCAATTCAATTAAGTTTATTGCATTCTTGGCCACATGCCCATATACAAATAAACATGTTAACATACATATAAATATACAAGTGCATACATTGGTGATGGAGATTTACAAACATTTGGAATAGTTCACATTTTGTTTTTCATTGTCTCATTTCTAATTGAAAAAGCGTGTTTACAAAATTTGGTTAGATTTAGAATTGTTTTTGTATTATCATCAGACATAAGTAAACAAAACATTTCAAAATTACTGTTCCTAAGATATCTATGTGGTAAATATTGCTTTCGTATTTCATCATATAAAGGACATTTTAAGATAACATGGAATTCATCTTCTTTTACGTTCATAGTGCAAAATTTACATATTCTTTCATCCTTTGGTATCTTAAATCTACGTCCAATATCTACTTGGAGCTGCGCCTATTTAAACCATTACATGATTGTATATGAGAGAAAACTTGTCCTAATCGAACCAATAACCTGTTTATTCTAGAGGAGGTTGAAAAGTTTAATTCATTTCAGTTTGTAGGCAATTAACTCATGTCCATTTATATGGTAATGCAGTTAATAATGCCAACATACAGACATTTTACTTTGAATATTTAGAAGCTCGACATTTAAGAGCTTAAAGTCATAGTCTCATTTTTGTAAGGCAACTAAACTGAACTAATTATTCTTCACGAACAAAATCTGATCACTAACACAAATATTTCATGTTGCGTTTGCAAAGATTTTCATTTTTAAGCCCGTTTTACACTTTTGGATGAAGCAGCTTATTGGCGTATGCCGGTTCAGACCGATGACGTACCGAATCAAGTGCAATCCCATCGCGATTGCGAAACACCGGAAATCTAGTAATTGCAGCTCCGATACTTATGACAGACGCATTCTTCATTGAGTTTACCACCTTTTTGTTATTTCTGTATTTGAAAAAGCGTAAACTATTAGCCATTTTCTTTGGATATTCAGCTGGAAAATTTTATGTGTTCTTCGTCACGGCCTTAGCGAAAGGACGTGGTAAGGACTAACGCTCGCCAAAGACATAATATTAGGGTAGGGTAGGGTAGTTTGAACTTCATAATTGAGAGCTAGAATGCCTGCAGAGTTCTGAAAATTGTTGCAAACGTCAGGGGAAAGATTTCTGTGAGTGGTGAACTATTTGTCCGGCATGCGTTACAATTTGCCTTGCAAAAATGAGACTATGACTTTAACTGATAAAGTTCAACAAGAAAACATTATCAGATTAACACATGAGGCTCTTTCTGACATGCCAGTGAAAGCTGCTAGCAGAAACCTAGGTAATTATTACAAGATATAATGGATGTTCCACTTCTTTATTCACAGAATTGTTAATGTTTCGATCAGTATAGATCTGGATGTAATTTTTAAGCGAAATAGGACTTTATACCAAAACATAGCAATCTATAAAAAACATTTGGATATCCATGAAATATTGTTCTTCATTTCCTCACAATTTTCAAGAATGCCACCCAAATAGATTTTATAGCATGGAGCTAGCTCTCAGACTGCCCCTGTCAGTCTCGAGACAAGAGATACTACTCCTGAACTCTGTTAAATCATGTCAACTATAGGAAAACCATGTCGATATATTTATCCAAAAATAAGCTGTGACTGCTACAGAACCTTGAAAAGATGGATGATAGCAATCTGAATCTGAAAACAAGGTCATCAATAACTTACGAAGAAAGTTGTGAAAATATGTTTTCAGGCGACTATACAATTGCAAATTAACACCTTTCATCATCAAATGAACATTGCGTTTGTTTTGCTTCTTGGCAAAGTGATCCATCATTTGATGAAATCAACAAAGCAGTGACTAAAACACCAGCATGTTTATAGAAAACAATATGGCAGGGCAGAGTTTGACCAAGGACCTAACATTCGCCTCTCTTTGTCAGCAAAACCTGCCAAGATTAGGTTCTGATTAGAAAACAAACCAATGGCAAATTACAAAGTCAACAAACAATTTGAAGACAACTAAGAGAAACAAACAGGCTGGCAGCCATTTTGAAGTGAAGGTAAACAAAACAAGTCTAGAGAGAGAAGTGGACAAACATGGCCGCCTGTCTCTAGCCCCACATAGACTCATGCTCCTGGCACACCGCAAACCTGCGTAATTGGAAGAGTCATCTAACTCGGACACCCTCAGGGTCACCACAAACATCCCATCAAACGCAACACGTCAGTCTCATAATCACAGATTTATATCATACTTTCTGATAACACTGCCATACTGCGCAGAAAACCTAAACTTTGACATCATATTATACACAATTATAGCACATCATCATCTAACCTCTGCACACATGGCTTGATGTAACTTATATTTTCAATTTACATTCTGAATGAATTTATAAGTGCAAAAGTATCCCTGGCTATTGAGTATCATAACTTCTTAAGACTTATGTAATATTTTTTGATAGCCTATCTTTATCCAGTCATCAACGTCAGAGTATTGTCTTGTTAATACGTAATGTTCCTGTAAACTGGCAATCCGAATGCTCATGTACTAATTGCATTTAGAGCATCAATTGAGAAAATTATCTTGAGTCAGACATTTGCAACAAATTACACAGAAACAAGCCACATAATCCCTCCCTGTACACAAGACATGTCACAATGTCAATATCTCACTTGAAAATGGCTAATTCATACACGAACACCAGTTTCAGGCTGTACTGAAATAAAATTGGGCTATAACATTTCTGGAACACTTGTCAAACTTGTCTGTCGACAAGACTGCAGAATGCCTGACAACAGCTTCTAGGTCCCTTTGATCTTTCTACCACTGTACGCTATGTCCCTCTAAAGAGAGTTGCGTTTGCCCCAGGGACTTCAGGAGACTTCATAATAGATAAGTCCGGCTTAGAGAACCTATGTAGAAAGCATCCATATGTACAAGGGCCATAAGAGAGATTCCATTGTCATGTCACATCAATTGTGAATTAACATTGTTTTCAATCTGAAGTACTTTGATCTCCTTTTCATGCTAACTAACGGAGATAATTTTCATGATCTCAAGAAAAGTACTTTTGTCAGGGAAGTGAATACACATTTTACAGTTTTATACCATTTTATCTTTACAAATAAAAATATTAATTTCAAGCTCACAGTCTTAGGTTGGTAATAAAGTATATTAAACAAAAACAATATTGACTGAACGCAATAAGATAAACACACACACACACATATATAATCTCTCAAACTCACAATCCTAAATAGGTAAGGGAGAATATAAGATTTATAAAAACAATATAGTTTGAACACAATAAGGTTCATATAAATATATATTTGAAGCTGAGAAAAGTTATTGGAGTCTAAATATCTAAAACCGATAACATGTGCAAGGGAAGTGACGCTTGATTGTGATAGGGCTCCAGCAAGGTAGAAATCGGGATAAATTGATTATATAGGAATGGAAAATGTGCTGCAGATGTGTGATTGATTATTGGAACGAGTTCGCATCGCCGCAGGTCGAAAAGTGGATTGTTACTTGCTAGAGGCAGGTGTTAAGTGAACACCAAATGGACAATCATGGTGCAAGTTATTACAATGTTTGAAGAGTTACCATCAATAATCTAAGAGAGGTGACAATGGTCCTAGAAATACTTACAGACCTAAAAAGTATGAGCTATAGTGTTTTGTTATTAATGTCTTCAATAGATCTACTGGATGTATGTTAGTATAGAGACCTTCTATAAACATAAAAACCTCTGAACCTCAGTGTTTTGTTATTGATGTCTTCAATAGATCTACTGGATGTATGTTAATATAGAGACCTTCTATAAACATAAAAACCTCTGAACCTCAGTGTTTTGTTACTGATGTCTTCAATAGATCTACTGGATGTATGTTAGTATAGAGACCTTCTATAAACATAAAAAACTCTGAACCTCAGTGTTTTGTTACTGATGTCTTCAATAGATCTACTGGATGTATGTTAGTATAGAGACTTTCTATAAACATAAAAACCTCTGAACCTCAGTGTTTTGTTACTGATGTCTTCAATAGTTCTACTGGATGTATGTTAGTATAGAGACCTTCTATAAACATAAAAACCTCTGAACCTCAGTGTTTTGTTACTGATGTCTTCAATAGTTCTACTGGATGTATGTTAGTATAGAGACCTTCTATAAACATAAAAACCTCTGAACCTCAGTGTTTTGTTACTGATGTCTTCAATAGATCTACTGGATGTATGAAAGCATAGAGACCTTCTATAAACATAAAAACCTCTGAACCTCAGTGTTTTGTTACTGATGTCTTCAATAGATCTACTGGATGTATGTTAGTATAGAGACCTTCTATAAACATAAAAACCTCTGAACCTCAGTGTTTTGTTACTGATGTCTTCAATAGTTCTACTGGATGTATGAAAGCATAGAGACCTTCTATAAACATAAAAACCTCTGAACCTCAGTGTTTTGTTACTGATGTCTTCAATAGTTCTACTGGATGTATGAAAGCATAGAGACTTTCTATAAACATAAAAACCTATGAGCTTCAGTGTTTTGTTTTTGATGTCTTCAATAGATCTACTGGATGTATGTAAGCATAGAGACTTTCTATTAACATAAAAAGCTATGAGCTTCAGTGTTCCTTCATTGACATCTTCATTAGATCTACTGGATATTAGTAAGCATAGAGGCTTTCTAAAAACATAAAAAAACTATGAACTTCAGGGTTTCATCATTAATGTCTTTAATAGATCAACTTGATGTATGTAAACATAGACACCTTGAGAAACATAATATGTTTTCATTATGCAGGGCAGGAGACACAGTTTATGAACAATTAGACTGTATATTAGACTAATATTAGACAGAAAGTGCGTGGGCCGATTGGGGCATATTTCAGCAATTAGCTGCATAAGATGACAGAAAAACATTGTTGAAGATTGGTGTAATGATTTTGGTGTTGTTTCTTGTTACTTTAGGACAAGTTTGAGTATCCATGTTCAAGATCAATAAATGTATGTTACAGGAGATTGTTCATGTGTGATCAAGTGATATCTTCTAAGAGTTATTCCTTTAGACAGGAGATCTTGTTTTTCAAGATGTCATCCTCTATGATGTCATGACTCACAATGCAACCAAACACTGATGACATCACATAGCTGAGACCTCAGCTTTGATGATGTCATCTATGATATCACTTTACTCCCATTTTCATAACAGTGATAAGTTCAGTAATGCAAATTTTAAAATGAAAATTAATTAAGAATGTATTTTGGATATTTAACAGAACCTTACTCTTGTGTTTTCTCAATCAAGCAAGCCTTGAATATTTGTTAGTTTTGTCAATTCAAGTTGATATTAGATATTAGGTGAAATTATCTTTACAAATATAGTCCTCCACTGAACTAACATCTTACACAATACTCTATTAAGTTGTTGACACTATGTGTGCAGGTATCCTTATACCTTATATAGCTCTTGTAGTGAATGTGTCAACTTGACTTTTCCCAACATATCCTCGTCTATATTTGAAACTTGCAATATGACATGTATAAGATGCAAACCTATATGTGAGCGGCTGCCAGACAAACTTCACTCAAGATGGCAGGTTCGGATGGCACTTACCTGAAACAGAACAAACATAAATCTGAACATGTCATAAAAAAGAAACAGATTTCAGTGTAGTAAAGGTGAAAAGTAACAGAATATTGATTGTGAAAACTATGTTGTGTAACCACTGACCTAAACTAATATTATCGAAGCCTATATTTCTAAGTTGTATAATGGTCGAACACTAATGTATTATCAAGGGCTACACATCCTGGTTGTAGTATGATAAACCACTCGATTTACCATGAGCTACATAGATATTGAGGAAGGAATGGATTCTTGTGTACAGATAGTCACCTCAAGGGTGTGATAACAGCTCTGTACGTGCACGACACTGTTTACAAATATACACAATCAATAAACAATCAATGGCCATGACTTGCTTGAGTGATTAGAGAAGCATTAGTCTTAAAACTTACAGGCCACCATATTTCCTCGACTAAAGTTTACTTTAGTAGGGCCTTATTCTGGAGAGTTAAATGGCAGATGAAATCTGTCAGTGCAAACCATTAAGACAAAGACAGCTCAGACCGAAATGATGGCTAGTAGATAGCAACTAATGCAGTTCGATTGCTGATTTTAATTGCCGGTAAGAATAACAAAATAATACAGCAGTGTGAATGTACACATACTTTTGTTTTTAAGTTTCTTCAATCACGTTCTGTTGATAGATCAATGGAATGTTGTGGGAATTTCTCGGATGTCTTTTCGTATGTTTATGTCATAATCGTTAAGAATGGCATCACAATCTGTGTAATGGCAAATCATTTTCTTGCAATATTTGACGATATAATAGAGCAAGTAATAAACAAAATTTTTAAAAACTCATTCGCATTTTATAACAGTTATACGAAACAACTGAATAGTATATCTGTGTCTATCTTGCTTTAGCTTGTTCAACACCAAACCACTCACTTGTTTCATAAAAATGTTATCAAAAGGGACATCATTTAGTATTCTCGAAGAACACCAAAGCATGAATGAGTATTGTATCCTAAAAGATGAAACACCAAAGCATGAATGAGCTTTGTATCCTCAAAGAAGAACACCAAAGCTTGAATGAGAAACAAAAGCCAAGGAATGAGAACTTCTAATTTGCACTGTTGTAATAATAAAGTACCTGGTCAATTCCAAAAAAGGTGTTTCTCATTTATCTAACTAATGTCAAAATGGCTCTCAAAGATGCAAAAAGTGGAATCAAGTATGAGTTGAAGAACTGCCTTCTAGCCTTGGTGATGACGGCCACCCCATGGCCTCACCTGAGTAACAATGCTTGACAATTACTTACAATGATTACCTTCTTATTACCACACGTCATCTTGAGACACTAGCACAATGACTCCAGTGGTTCTATACTGTCTGGTCTCAACAGCATACTATGCTGGACTATTATCACATTCATAGAACAACAAAGAGACATGTTTACAATGCCTAATGTATTCAGAAAGGTAAACTTTCTAAATGAGAACCGTACATAAGGATCCTAAATAAACGACAGACAAGTTTAATCTATTCAATGAATACCCACTCTGGCTTACTGCAGCCATGATTAAGTTCTGGATAATGCAACATACATTAACGCTCTCCTTCAATCATATTAAAAGGATCGAGAATTAAAATTAATATAGCAGCATATTCTCCAAGTAAACACAGAATGCAATTGTTACAAGAGGACACTGACCGTCAAGCGTCATAAATAACTATTTCCATACTCTTACAATTTTCCATTGACAAAAGATAGGTTAACTTTGGCTATTGATTTAATGAAATAGACTCATAGGCAAACATTTGTCTCTATCCATATAACTGGTTTTGGCAAAAAGGTGCTTGATTAATGTTTAGCCTGGTGTTACGTCAATAAAGCCATGAAGACACATGAGTTGATCATACCGCCCATAAGGTCCGTTATATGACAATGACAAGCTCGAAAGTAACATGTTTAGGGTAACATATCTTACAAGTAAGTTACCTGACAAGTAACATGTTAACGGTAACATATTTAACAAGTTAGTTACCTGACAAGTAACATGTTAAGGGTAACATATCTTACAAGTAAGTTACCTGACAAGTAACATGTTAACGGTAACATATTTAACAAGTTAGTTACCTGACAAGTAACATGTTAAGGGTAACATATCTTACAAGTAAGTTACTTGACGAGTAACATGTTAAGGGTAACATATTTAACAAGTTAGTTACCTGACAAGTAACATGTTAAGGGTAACATATCTTACAAGTAAGTTACCTGACAATTAACATGTTAACGGTAACATATTTAACAAGTTAGTTACCTGACAAGTAACATGTTAACGGTAACATATTTAACAAGTTAGTTACCTGACAAGTAACATGTTAAGGGTAACATATCTTACAAGTAAGTTACCTGACAAGTAACATGTTAACGGTAACATATTTAACAAGTTAGTTACCTGACAAGTAACATGTTAAGGGTAACATATCTTACAAGTAAGTTACTTGACAAGTAACATGTTAAAGGTAACATATTTAACAAGTTAGTTACCTGACAAGTAACATGTTAAGGGTAATATATCTTACAAGTAAGTTACCTGACAAGTAACATGTTAAGGGTAACATATCTTACATGTAACATACCTGACAAGTAACATGTTAATGGTAACATATCTTAAAAGTAGGTTACCTGACAAGTAACATGTTAAGGGTAACATATCTTTCATGTAACATACCTGACAAGTAACAGACAAAATGAGTAACATTTCTTAGGAGGAATCACACCTAATGAGTAACTGACCTGACAGGTTACAAACCTCAAATGACCAGAAACATATTTGACAAGTAGAGCATCTGATAAGTATCACACCTGTTCAGTATTGCAAGTGGTGTAGATGACAAATAATGCATAAGATGAGTATTCATTAACAAACCTGACTAGTAGTGAACCTAAAGAATAATAAAGATGACAAAATGCACCAGGTGAGAAAAGCACATGACAAGTAATGCAACTGATGAGTAACACACATGAGGAGTAACATGATAGATGAGTAATGTGCATGACGAGTCTTGCACCTGATGAGTAACACTCCTGATGAGTAACGCACCTGATGAGTAATGCAACTGACAAGTAACATGCTACATGAGTAATGTGAATGACGAGTCTTTCACCCGATAAGTTACACACCTGATAAGTAACACACCTGTTGAGTTACACACCTGACGAGTAATGCAACTGATGAGTAACGCACCTGATGAGTAATGCAAGTGATGAATAACGCACCTTATGAGTGACGCACCTGACAGTCCACCTGTTTGGAGTGGTTCATGTAACACCAACAGGAAACATCAACACTATCTAATCTCCAGCCCTTCAAACTCAACATCAAGGTAAACTTCAGTACAGAAATTTCAACAAAGTTTGCCCTGCATCCATTACTAGGTTAAACAGCAAGGCCCATTCTCCCTATAGAAGAGAAGCACCTGAGAGTGGAAACAACTCTTTGACTTACAGGTCAAGTGTCTTAATTAGGATGTACCCATCTTGACATGTCATTCATAAAATCATGTATTTACTTGCGCTCAAGCAGTTGAAGTTAGGTTTCGGTAGTCTAACACCCAGATTGTAGTAAATGCTATTTTGACCTCAACATTGCCTCTTGAAAAGCAAGCCAAGAGCTGAAGTCATCTACAAGCAACTGAAAGAATTATTTCTCTGAGGCTGCTTTCTTATAGGAAATTTTCTTTTTGGAAATTGATCTTTAGAGACTGAATACTTATACTTAAGATCAGAGCAAATGCCATTCTTACATATTAAATAATTGTGTTCTTGTTTTGCATTGAAACCTTTATCGGCTGCAACAAATAAATTACTGATAAGAAATGGAACTGAGTTAATATTTATGATTTAATATTACAATACACTTAATATTCCTGAGAAAAACAAAGAATATAATTATAAGATAAGATTTAGATTTGACTCGGTAGTTACATTTCTGGGTAACGTACAACTTGCACAATTTTAGAAGAACGCGTACCATAATATTTTTGTGTGAATTTAAATTAACTTCTACATGTATTTGAAGAATTTCATGTTTATCACATTCCAATATGTCTGGAATACAAAAAAACACCATTTTCACTTATCATCAAGGAGATCCTGAAAGTGATATTCTGAAAGTTAACACAGCTCCAAAATTGTGTATGCCAACATAGAACAGAAACAATCATAGATAACTAAGCTTCAAAAGTAAAATCTTATTCAAAGAAACATATTTATCTATCTTTACAAAAATAATCACACTAACTTATCAGACGAAATGATTAAAGATCAACGTATGGGCACACTCATCCTAATCATGTATTTACAAACACGAGGTCGGAAACTGTAACTGAATCTGGTATGACCCATTACAGTATGAATGTGCTCATGTGTCTATCTGCAATATGACAAGGAAGTCGGGGCCAACGGAGGGACGTGGGTTGGTGCACAGGCATGGCTGACTAACCCAACATGGCACGATAAGCTGCCCAAATCTATAATGAAAATCTCTTACTGATAAGAGTACACCATTTGCACTCTTCATGTATACAAGCTTATGTCCTCAATACATTGTAGATGTACGTCTTCGGGGGGAAAAAATAAGATAAATTTTTTTGGTTATCTAAAAAAAATGCTTTAAAGATTTATGATAATGTTTCGAAGCATTTTTTTAAAAACATTATACTGTAACCCTTTGCCTGCTGTATGTGTTGGAAATGCATATAATTTACTCTTTACCAATAATATCGTGTTAGTTTTGATAACAATTTATTAAACCCAGACAAGCTGCTAATGGCTAAAATATTGCTCAAGCTGCATTAAACAATAAGGCACACACTCTCTTAGTCACTCATAATACCTGAAAGTGGGTCACTTTGGAACAGAAATATATTTAAAAAATGTTCCATTTCATTAAAAAACCAGATTACACACTATTTGTGACACAAGGAAAAAGGACACAGAAACTTCAGTTCTTAAGAGTTACAAATTTGCTTGACATGGAAATAAAAACTTAAGTATTTTGGGGAAGTATAACTTTTATTTTCATAAACTAATTAAAATGTACATGTATCAATCCCTTTGTATCCCGTTTTTCCAGAGAAACATATTTAGAAAATCTCTCAATGTTTCTACATTAAATTTGCATTAAATCTGTTCTCTATAGCCTTATGTTATAATGTATGTTCAATAGGCTGTTGGCTTTAAGTTTGAATACCGATTGATTGATCTTCAGTCTTTATGTATCGACTTACAGCAGTGTATACAAAATAGTTGTGACTGTGTACTGTGCATTTATTTCGATTACAAATTGTGTTAGCTTTATCTATTCTAGTAAAAGTGACTATCACATACTTCCTTTTATTACTCATATGGTTACACATATATCAAAAGGTCATGCCAATTTGTGTATAACCCTCACTCTTGCTCAAGTAATTACAAATTCACACTCGTTTTGAAACAAGTCATATGACACACTTCCTTGGGTAATATTCTCTATGTCACTATTTACCTGTGTATATTAATGTCCTGATATCAATAATGAAATGAGTTGAGACCTAAATAAACTATCCACAGTCCAAAATGACATTGAAGGAGATGTTCATACAACAGATCATGAACAGTTTTCTAAACACCAATAATCAAAGTAGATAGAAAGAGGAGTCACACACTAGAGGAAACTGGGTATTCACTTCACAAGTAAAGGATCAGTAGCAAATTCTTTTAGATGAATAAAGTGACTTCAAGAAACTGAAAACAAATGGTACCAAATACAAGACAATGTCTTTTAATTAAGACTAACAATCCATGATCGGTTGAGCTATGAAAATCAACTACGGATGATAGGGTTGAGTTGAGAGGAGTTTTGACCCTATGAAGATGATACAATTGTCATAAACTTATGTTTAATGGGAATTATTGGAAGAAATGAATCTTTCAAAATGTGTTACTGTCCCTTTGAAATGGAAGAAATGATAAAATTGGATGAAATGAATCTTTCAAAAACGTGTTACTACACCTTTGAGAAGGAAGAAATTATAAAATTTTAAGATATGAATCTTTCAAAATAATGTTACTGCCCCTTTGAAAAGGAAGAAACGAGAAAATGTATGGATAATAAGGTACATAGGAAGAAATCCTTATCCCTATTTTTGTCCTTAAACTTCCAACTTCAACTCTCAGGAAAGTGATTTAAACATCTAAACAGTTTTTCAGAGAGACTGTCAACCATTTGCCCCTGTGTGACATTTAAATGCATCTTACCAAGACATTTAGAAAAATATCTTTTTCTCTGGTTAAACTGCTACCATCTGAGTTTTATTGTATTTATATTCTTCTTGGAAAGGTCAAGCTGAGATTAAATTCCTATTCATCCCTAAGCCAAGGCAATTTATGTCATGAGTGTAAATCACTGAAGTTGGTATAGCTAAGCAGTATCAGTATCATGGCACTGACTATAAAAGGAAATGTAAAGCTATGCAAGCACGGGGTCAATCAGAAATTGACAATATGAATTTTGAAAATGTTACAAATATGTCAGTGATCATTTAATAGGGATTCAAGATTTTCTATGAGAGTTTAAGATATTTTTCTTCTTTTTATTCCAAAATTTCCTTATTGATGTTGACCATGTAATGAACTATCTAGCCTTTTCAAAGATTCAATGTTTTTTTAAGAAAATATGATTATTTACATGTAATGAACTCCCTAATCCCCGTGAATGAGCATACTAAAGTGTAAGTCCTGACCAAACAGTGGATATTGACCCACAAGAAGACAGCCAGCATATCAGCCAGCAGTTATCCCCTTACAGGCAATCCACAGTCTATCTGTGTCAAGAGTTAAACAAATACAGGTAGATGTGTACAAATAGAGACCAGCTCCTAACTTGGGACGCGAGGTCAAGGCGGGGAGCCTTATAAACACTTGACTGATTGTCCATTTGACTTGTTTGGTCATGCATCACTAATCTTCCTGACATTTAACCATGCAGAACATAACTGTACTATATACTGGTCAAGCAGGCGGGACCGATCTTCACACTGGTCAGCCAAGCAAGAAACATCTTCATGATGTTCATGAGAGTAGAAATAAGAGGCGTTGGGTCAGCCAGGCATGGCTAATCATTTAAATTGTCAGCTGACCAAAGTTAAGTAGTCTTAGATCTCTGACAAAGAAGTGGTAGCCCCAGTAGCCTCTGGGCTGCTCAAGCGGACTGGTCAGTCTGTAAAAGATTGGCTTCAATAGGATCAGCAATGTTGACAAGACAAGCTTGTAGTACACTGGTCACTCAAGCAAGACCAGCTAATAGGATGTGTTCTGGTCAGTGAAGCCTGACTTACACTAACCAGGATCCTATACAAATGTAAATTAAGATCAAACATAACATCAAAGGTCCCTGTAAGAGACACGACATACATGATTCTTACCAGGATCCTGTACAAACTTAAATTAGTCCCCAACAAAGACAGGTCAACACTAAATATGCTTAGGAGATCTGCTGTTGAACCAAAAATTTGGGAGAATCCCTATTTGTGCAAGGAAAGTAACCAGAGTTACTTCAATATATCTTGGTTCCAATGTCATTTAGAGGACCATTTATTACCAGAATGCATTCACAATAGGGACTCTCTCAAAATTTTGTATCAACTAGCTAATACTACTCTCTCTGTAAGATGGGAGGGTAGTGTCAGGCAACTCTCTGCGGGTCAGTGCCTCTGTATGGCGGCAGCAGCCCTTACATCTATTGGTGTTCCGGCTGGGCAGTTAGCAGGCATGTTAGTCACAAGCCACCTATAGTATCTGCTTCTCTACATTTACCCCTATAATCAATGCTTACTCCACTGTTTTCCTGAGTGACTGACTGACAGCAATTACTCGTGACACGCACTCTGTTGATGTCAGCACACTGATTTTTTTTTCAGGATCACTGATTCATGAGGACAGTCACGCTCTTTCTATAGCTGTTCTGTGTAATGTGTGACCCATTGAAAATAAAAACTTGGCTTCACCTTTTGAAATCACCTCTTAAGGAATTACTTGGCTCAGACCCAGCAGTAAGTCTGTACTTACAATTAGAGGTAAGTCAGATGGAAGTTTTTAGTTTTTGAATAGTGAATGTCACTTATAAAAGTAAAGTTACATAATCATAAAGACATTGAATATTAAAAGTACACAGACAGTACTATGAAGTGCAATTTTCCCCCACTTACATCAATTTCAAAGGTGACTTTTAATACAAAAGGTATCTCTAAAATGAAATATCAACAGATCTTTTGCGTCAAATTTTCCCCTCTCAGGAATTTCACTTTTTAAAAAATTTCTTTTTGTAATCTGAATGAACATTAGAACAATGGTCCGCACTTCACTTTTGACATGTTATCTGCCTGTTACACAAGCCAAGTTTTTTTCAGCACAATTAAGTGCATGTTGCCTGTGCGGTATCACACACACACAAGGCACCTGTCTCAGTATCAAATCAATTAATGCACTGATGGCAGACAGTCGGCTGCACTTTGCAAATGCCTCTCAAAGAAGACTGCATCGTGCCATCTCACAACGCCTGAAGATGCATTATGGCGGCACAGACCCTCGTCTCACTGTCAAACAGCCGCTTGAATGACTCGATAAACACAAATTAGCTTAAACAAGATTGATGCCAACTCAAAAGATTGTCAAGCGAAATAAACAAGCTATCTTTTGAAAATTTCCAATAATTCCATTAGAACTGGTGGAAGAAGTTTGAGGTGTTTATGGCAGGAAGGGAAGAATTAAGAAGAGAGAGAGGGTCAATGGAATGATTGAGATACGGAAAGGAAGGGTCGAGAGAGAGAGAGAGGAGAGAGAGGAAGGAGAGAGAGCGAGAGAGAGAGAGAGAGAGAGAGAGAGAGAGAGAGAGAGACAGAGAGAGAGACAGAGAGAGAGACAGAGAGAGAGAGAGAGACAGACAGACAGAGAGAGACAGAGAGAGACAGAGACAGAGACTAAGAGAATTTGTTCATCCCTCAAAAAACAACTCTTTTTTTCCCCCAGCCATCAGAGCATAGTGCATGGTGGTGCTAATCTGTGGGGGTGAGTGCTATAAAGTTGTCCGAAGGGAAGGTAATGTGCGTGGCATGCCATGGAGACAAGGGGAATGCGACCCACGCTGCTAAGCAAGCTGTACAGCTCTCATTCACTGAACACCTTGCCACTAACTACAAATTGAGCAAGACACACAGATTAGAGAAGTTTGCAAAGCTTGCACTACAAAGGGATCAGGTTCCTCGCAGAGGCTGGATTGTTTTGTCAAGAAACCCACACTTGCTGCTGTGGAGTATGAGAGTGCTTCCATGTCTTCTCTGTTGTAGATCGGTGATACATTAACACTGTAGCGCTGTCAAGTTGACCCGTCCCCCTTGTCATCACCCTCCTACTCCCTCCCAACATCTCCCTCCCCCTCATCTCGCTCCCACTTTACCCATTCGAAGAGACTTGAAAGATACAAAATACCAAAAGTCTCCACATCCCAATAGCTATCACTCTTCACCTCTTCACCTTACCTCTCCCTCCCACCTTACACCCATCCGAACAGTTAACAGGAACATTTAAAGCTACCTGTTTCAGGATCACATGTCTTCTTGTCATCACACTCACTCCCTTCCTTCCATTCAAACCTCACCCCCCCCTGCCTTTCCCCGCCTACTACCTCTGAACTAGAAATTCTCAAATTTGTCATTTCATTTCTTTACTATTTTTCAGCTAAGTAATCCTTAATATGATCCTAAACCTGCAGAAGCACAAGAAGTTGTTCCATCTCTACTTGGTTTACTTACAGGATTCCTAAAATAATGATGAACTTATCACTGTACAACACTATTCCTTTCATTATCTATCATTTACAATGGCTTACCATGAGAAAGAGAGTGGGGTTTCTGCTTAGACTCAGGGCCTGAGGAACTGGTATGACACATTGACACTGACTAAGTTCTTGAAAGGTCACCTGCATGGTATCTATAACATTGGGAAATCACTCCCTTTCTCCAAAAATGTATCTGAACACTTAAAGATAATAAATATAAGGATATTTCAAACGATCAAATTTTTTTGTTAATCTGATAAGCCCTTAACATATGACTATTTGATTTCAATTCACATTTTAGAAAATGAGTTGCTAACAATTTTTTAAGTTCCAACCATGGTAAAGCTTACAAGATTTGTTATGATTTGGAAGATATTTGTATATTTCATCAAGCATTGACAAGGAGCCCTTCAGAAATCAGAAATTCAACTTGATTGCTTATTACGTCTAGAATTACTTTTCAGAGCATCCTGTTTTGGTTAGGAATAATATGAAAGGGAACCTAAATACCTGACATTCTGTATTACGGATACTTTCTTCATAATCAATTAAGGAAACTGTGACAATGACTAGAAACTCCAGTTTATCACTCCGTATGTCTGCAAATCTTTCATACAGAGTATTGATGATCCTTTGTCTTTGGGTCAGCAATGGTATGCAGGAATACAGAAATTACGGTATATTAACCAGTTGGTGCCAAGTCCCCGGGAGTCACTGTTGGCGTTGCTGCTGATTAACATCAGACACAGAGAAACAACTGGGCTACACATACACAACCACAAATATCCATATTTCACAAGCCAGTTTTTACTTCAGAACAAACCAAACAAAAAACATTTTGACAAAGGTTGCATGTGGTGTTTCATTTTCAGCATAGAGGGTTATCAGTATGCAAAAATACATAAATTAGCTTGCTTGTATATAATCTTAGTACAGAATTGCAGATAAAAAGTGAAAGGGTTCCTATTGTGGGGGGACAATGTTCTCTTATCTACATAATGATCAGAAATACAAAACCATGCCATAACGTGTGAGAATAATGTTTTTCACGAGGCTTCAATCATGTATTACAAAACAGATTGATTCATCTGACATCAACAAAGTTCAAACAAAAAACTGAGAGCTTAGACATTGCAAGAGAATAAAAGAGACATCTACGTAAATCTGAGATGTTATATGAACCGGTCAGGCCATTATTAACTGAAACTCTAGTTTGTGTCCTATTAATTCTATTTATGTCATTTTCAATTCGGTGACTCATGAGCAGGGGTTTGATACTACTGCTGGCTCTAAATTAGACTCAATGTTAGACATAAGGTCCAAACAACCCTGTTCAATTAGATGTTAAGAGTTTGCCAGAGGGAAACCATCAATCCTCCATTGAACTGATTCAGCATCACTTCAGTGTTCACACATTGATAGAGAACCACACTTACACACTGGGCATGCCCGAGCCAGGGGCAATGTTCAAGCATGAGACATTACTGCATGTACAGTCGGAAAACAGTATTTAAAAACACCTCTTGATGCTGAGACAATCAAAGCAAACTTTAACACTGGCACTTGATTTGTATCTCATTCAAAGGATCAAATGAGTCAACAGTAAAGAGTCAAACCAACAGTATTTTAGGAATCTACCTCTTCCAGTTTGTTTAAGGGGCATTTTAGAAGGTGGATTGATGAAGAAGAACTAGTTCTTGTGGCTTCTTTATTGCACAAAATGCAATATTAAGCTGTAGATATTAATACCATTATCAAGCAAGTGATGACAGGAAAAGTATTGTATCTACACCGAAACTTCGCATTTTGTGCAATAAAGAAGTTGACTATCCATAAGAACTTGTTCTTCTTCTATCTCTTCCAATTTAACTTTTGTCACATTTGTCACTTGCCATTGGATGTTGGTAATTCCATACATATCATAAACAGATTTTTTTATATCTAAATGAGATGTGTATTGCCAAGGAAAGCATGGCTCAATATCGATCACATTAACTCTAACAAAGTGACTTTGAAAATAAAAATACTTTGTGATCCTGATTCAGGTGCATGTAATAAAATGTTGGTAATCTGATTCCAGTTTATGAAACTCTTCCTGCGCAATTTTGCTTCACTTAAGCTTCAAGCCATGGCTGTCACTAGAACCTGGGAAAAGGTTATTGCCCTTATTATTCTATTCCAATTCCTCTAATTAAACTTTCAGTCAGCAGTTTAATGGTCAATGTTGCTTCATGACGGAGATTGTAGTAACCAGGTAAGGCATTGCAGTTTACAGCAGAAATAAGGTCCAGTGAAGATTTATGTTAGAAAATCCATTTAGGATCAACATTTTAACAGCTGGAATCAGCTGATAAATCTAAATTGCAATAACTTTGAATTCAAATTACAATCAGAACAAACAAGAAACATCCATTCTGCCAAATGTTAAATAGCTTGGGTCTGCATAAAACTCTGGACAAAGCTGAAAAGGTGTGTATTACTTGCCAAAGTGGTGCGTTCAGGTGTAACTCTTGATTACAGGTGAACTGTTCTACCTACACACAATCTAAACAATCTTGCCCATTGTAAAAGCAGACCTTAAAAAGAAGAAAGAAATATTGACTTTCCATTTTGAAAGCAGCACTATGGGGGATAAAAGAAAATCATTTGTGTTAAAGTCTGAGTCATAAAACTGAACTACATATGTACAGGCTCCTATCAGCTTTAACAACTATATTGAATCCAATGTTGTAATTTAATGAAAATTGATGAAAGCACAGAAGCAATGAGTACTAATAGTATTTGTAAAGAATGAATGACAAATGTTTGCCAATGGCTATTATCCCCATCCAATATCAATATCATAGTATATTTGGATGTAATTCAACTTGAAACACTCCTGAAACTGAATATGAACCTTATCTAATGATATATTGCTGCATATTTGTATTACAAACTAATAATCAGTGTAATTGCGTTAGTGTTTTATGTATGTGGTAAAGCTGATATTCTGTTTATTCAGGTGTTAAAAACAGCTAACCAGTCTACTGATCTCGTCATTTTCTATCAGAAATCTGGTCTGTATGTTGTACATGTGACAGATGGAGAAGTTTGTCTTTGAGCCTTAGTTCAGAATCTGAATCTGAATCAGCAGGCAGTCTTGTGGTTTGTCTATCAGAAAACATCTAACCTCACATAAACATGACTAACTTGAGTTAAATATTTAACATTGATGTTTATATGCCAACCCTTTGATATCAGAAAATTAACTCAGTTTTCCATGCAAGATTAGCCAGCTAAACATTTTGACCTCTATCACAAAGACCTGCTGCTTCAATCCCCAGATGTAAGTATTGTTAAGCAAAAGGTTTACACTGGGACATTTATCAATCTAATCATAACTCCTAACTTGTCTCTTTATCTGACTTGTGTGACAGGCACTAAGCAGGAGGATGTATAAACAAGCCTTATCACCCAGACTTGTGACGAGGGTTGGGGTAGTGCTGATAGGAAAGGTTTTTACTGAGGGCATCAGAGGTAAAGGTAGAGAGACACCGACAGTCAGAGAGACATGGTCAAAGAGACATACTGACCATCAGAGAGATATAATCAAAGAGGGCTACGGGCAGTCAGAGAGACATACGGACAGTCAAAGAGACATATGGACAGTCAAAGAGACATACTGACAGTCAGAGAGATATAATCAAAGAGACATACAGTCAGAGAGACATACTGACAGTCAGAGAGACATACTGACAGTCAGAGAGACATAGTCAAAGAGACATATGGACAGTCAGAGAGACATACTGATCATCAGAGAGACATACTGACCATCAGAGAGACATGGTCAAAGAGACATACTGACAGTCAGAGAGACATACTGACAGTCAGAGAGACATACTGACAGTCAGAAAGACAAAGTCAAAGAGACATACTGACAGCCAGAGAGACAAGGTCAAAGAGACATACAGACAGTCAGAGAGACATGGTCAATGATACAATTCAACTGTCAGATCGAGACATGGTCAAAGAGACATACCAACTGTCAGATTGAGACATGGTCAAGTGTCAATGAGATATGGTCAATGTGGACTGTCGAAAAAAATACTGCCGTATAGACACTGTCAGAGAGAAGCTTTCAAAAGACACTCTGCTGGAGAGACACTGGCAGAGAGAAGCTTTCAAAAGACACTCTGCTGGAGAGACACTGTCAGAGAGAAGCTTTCAAAAGACACTCTGCTGGAGAGACACTGTTAGAGAGAAGCTTTCAAAAGACACTCTGCTGGAGAGACACTGGCAGAGAGAAGCTTTCAAAAGACACTCTGCTGGAGAGACACTGTCAGAGAGAAGCTTTCAAAAGACACTCTGCTGGAGAGACACTGGCAGAGAGAAGCTTTCAAAAGACACTCTGCTGGAGAGACACTGGCAGAGAAAGAAGTCATGAGAGAAACAAACAAAAGAAAAGAGGGAATATAATAAAGCAGATGATATTGTATGAAAGACATACAAAATAATGCAGAGACATTCTATAAAAGCACGACATGAAGCAAGTATGGAACAGGAAACACTGTCAGAGACATACTGCCAGATATCTTTTGAAGTGAATTCATGTTAATTCCAGAAAATGGAAATTTGGTTGTAGCAGTTTGAGAGTAGAATTATGAAGCAATCTTTTTAATAGTAATTAATGGTATAAAACAAAAGCCCCACAGAACTTGCACTGAAAGTATTTCACACCTAAAGGAATGAGACATTAGCTGTCGTTGAATTTACAATCTGGCACAAGTTTGTGTTCTCAAGCCAAAACAATATTTAAAGAGGAGCAACAAGTTGAAATTAATTACAGGAGAGTGTGCCAATGTGTTTGACATTCCTCCTGGGCAGACTGAATGTGCCTCACATCGGAGTGCGGGTTGAAGGAGAGCTATCCCATCCATGTGGAGTCTACAACCAAAAGAACAAGCAGCTTTGATGTGTGCAGGACTTGGGCTCATCTGTTAGATGCTTCATACCCAATCTCACACACAAACATGTTCACCCAATCCAGCAGTGGTTAGCTCACTCAAACATGCAACAGACTTCCCCCTCGTCTGGTCATGAAACAAGCCATTGAGGCTGATAAGAGCACATTGCTTACATCCCATATAATTAAAACAATCCCTCTATTGCTGCTTTATTGAAATGTGAAGATTTCCTCTAATCTCAGAGGAGGTTAGCTAATTCTGCCCTATCATGAGAGGTAGATAACTCACAGACGGCAGTCCTTGTCCAACCCTTTACAAGCAATAACTGGCATGCCTTCTAATTAGCAAATAAGCAGGGAGAATTAAACAGATCTCCTTTAAGTGGCCGGGGAAGCCAAGACATGATCAAAGATTTGTTTTCACTTAGCAGAGCTTGTAATTAGCTATAGAGGAGTTATAGAGCTTTACCTACTTTCATTCTCTTCATGGTTTGACTAATTAACATCCATCATTAATTCAATGAAAATTACAACAAACATCTATCACTAACTTAATGAGAATTATTTACCTAAATAAACTTATTACAATGTAATGAAGTCCAAACATAGATATCAAAGTCAGTTCTTTAGGTACATGTCATTAAGTTAACGTCCTGAGTCAACGCAAGCAAACATAAATAGATCTTTATTACACACAGGAAGTCTAAAACTGTGTGAAGATAAAGTTCTCCACAAGTATATATACAGCAGATTGCTATATAAAGCTCTGACCAGGTGTTTAGATAGAGAAGCTGACTTTGAACTACACAGAAAACCCTGACCACAACTGACACGAAGTGGGAGGATGGCCTGCTGTCTCTATGAATACTCCCACTGGATTCATCCATCAATAGCTGTCCATCCACCCCCACGCCTAATCTTTCTCCAAGCTATAGACTAATGAATATGCATTTCGATAACATTTCTCAACTTAATTTCGTAATCAAATCAAATCAAATCACAAAACGCTTAACATTATGTTTTCTACACGTAAAAATCTTCTGTTTTCATCCACCCACCATAGAAACATCACAGTCGCACATCATCCACACTTACATTACAATTCCCTTGATAATTTCTTTATTGAATAAAATATTCTTAGAATAAAGGCAAGATCCAATGATGGAACTAAAAATCATTCTATCTGAATTGGCGTATCCTCAAGAAGGTCAATTGCAGTTAATTACATTTATTGTAGTTAAACAGGCGGTTTTCGCAATCTTGTGGTCGTAGCTTTCCGTTGATTTAATTCTCTGGTTACATTCCATGAACACTCCTCTATACAAGATGAGCATGGGCCTCTCCATAGCACTAACTAGCCACCAAAGATCTGGCATCGTTTTCAGATCAAAGACAACATTGACAATGTAATTGTTCCCCAGAATGATGTCAATTTCCCTGCTACAGATCCTCTGTGACAGAGAGCTGTGATCAGAACGATTAACCTGTCTGTGGTCGGAACACAGGAGAAAAGTAACTACCTTGTTGACTCAAAGAGGAAGTTGATTCAGATTACCTAACTTTGGAACCGATATTGTAACTGAGTGACATTACAAATTTGCCAACAATTTCCAAATGTCAATGCATTTTATTCCTCTGTCGGCTGAGGATATCATATTGCCTGGAGACACGGATAAACTGATACAAGCTATTGCAGCTCATCATATTAAGACGTCAAAATCCATAGTCACATTTGAATATAACAGCATCGGCATGATGACATTTTTAATCTATGAAAAACAATGCCGCAAACAAGAAAGGATTATAGTAACAAAGTTTAGAAAATTTCAGAATGTACCTTTTTTTTCATACCTACATAGACCTGATTATAGTCTAGGTGTGAAGTCCAAGCGTGGACAAAGTGATTAAAAATCTAAATTAAAAGAGAGATGCTTTCTCTAGGCACTTCAGAATCTTATTTCCAAGCTACAAACTCGCAGTGTTTAATTACTTGTTGCCCAGATGCTCTCTAGAGATTGCTTTTGAGGCATTCACAATGTTCGCAGCCTGCTAAATCTAAGTTTACCATTAGTTGGAAGAAAATTGAATGTGATGAAAATAATATTTGAATTGTTCCTATCATTTCCGGTATACTAAAGGATTGAAGAAAGGCAGCAACACCAACCAGACAATTAATTGCCAAAAAAAACACAGCAAAAACCACAGACACCATAGATGATACATATAGCATTCTACCACAACTCTACATAAAATCAGACTCTGTATAAATTGGTTATACAGTGTTCTGTTTACTTAGTTTAATGAGCAAGAATCCATTTGTTCCATAGTAACAATAGTTCTCAATATACATGGACATTTTTACACAAAAAGTTATTTTTGTGATCAACGTGGCACAATGTATTTAAATTAAATAAAAAGAAAGCGAAATTAAACACAAACAAACCAAAAAGCTTCAATTTACAATTCATGTTGGCGATCTCAACATGGGCATCAATCTTTCAATTCACTTACTTATGGTAAAATTGTTGAATGCTCATGAGTTTAAAAGAACAATTACCTAGAAATACTCCAGGAATATTTTGTCTTCAAGATCTTAAAAAAATTTCAAAGGAGCTTCTATAAGTCTCAAAATTTTAGAAATTCTAGATTTAATAACCTTTGTTTGCCTGGTTAGAATTTATTCAAAAGTAGATCTTCAAATTATATAACTTTTTTGACATTACCCTTCTGTTCTTTAGCCAGAATATTTTCAAGGAATGGAGAGTTACTCGGACATTAACCTCTGCAAAACATTTCAATACCAAGTATTTCTTATCAAGGACTACATTAGAGTGGATTTAAGGTCCTCAATTTTATTTTTTAAGATTTGATTTCAGATCAAAGAGGAAGAAGTCCGAAAATGCCTAGAGCTGGAAAATATGTACTCTCCAAATGTTTTTGAATCAATAAGTAAGCCTCTTTAACCTAGTGCTCAAGAATCTTGATGAATGACGTCTGAAACACATGCAAGACTTTCACTTTATCAACAGCATTGTCAATGAACAGTTAGCCAGTTAGCCTGATGAGTTTCTGACAGATAATTCCTTGCTAGCATGTTCGGAACATCTCATTACCGACAGAGTTTGGACAAAAGCACCTGCTAATGAATTATATAATCTGTTCAACACAAACTGTTACTGAGGTTACCAGGTAGTCCTTGATAACTGTTGACAACAATGAGTTTACGATTTGACTCTGAGGCAGGATTGCTTCATCTGGTTATGTGAAATCAGGTCTTTTGATCAAAGAGCAGCCTATTGACTTAGTTGACTGAAGAAGGTTCTAGTGAAATAAGGCCTGTTTGTATCAAGTTTTTATTGACAGAGGTCCAAGGGGAAGGAGGAGAAAGGTATCATTTAATCCATGATGATGCTGTCAGTCTATTGTGTTAACAGTAGATTTTATTCAAGAGGCCACTACACATAGGTTGACCTAGTCATCATGTTTTGAATTTTTTAATAATACAAATATACAACAAATAACAATCCAAAACATCTGAAATATGAGAATAATATTTTGAAAGAATATGAGTCAAGATTCAACACGAAAACCTTTTATCTTTAACTCAAGGCCTAAAACCACTGGGCTATGGAAAGATGACCAAAGTAGTAAGTTAGTTTGACAGTAAAGAACCTGTGGTCTCATTTGACCTGAAAAAACGTGGAAAGCATGTGAAGAATATGGGTAGCAGGTCCTAACCAAGAGCAGTGCAAGGTAGCCCTATTTGCCGGAGCGTGAAATATTGGCAACACAGCTGCATGGAGGAGTCAGTTTGAAGGGAGTCTCCATATATAATGAGTGAGCACCAAAATTGAATCCCCTTTTGGAAAAGTTGGAAATATTTATAAAAGATTGAATCATGACAGTCTCACTTATGTGAAGTCCTGCATGGATTAAGATAGACAACCCATTCAGAGTCACATATTCATGTAAATAATTGACTTGTCCCTTTGGGGCTCCTCTTGCAGAGATAATCAAATTCTTGGGATAAACTAGGCATATCTTTGCGACTAAACTGATATGCATCATTCAAAATGTATACCAATTTTCTGAAGGAAACTAGACTTAACCTGTCTCCTAAAACTTTTTTTTGGATGTAGTTGCTTAGCAAAGCTTCTCAAATAGGTTCCAAAGAACTACAGGGAAACTAACAAAAGCATCTAAGGACTGTTTTAACCTCTAGGCTCATATCCTGACCCTCATTTCGAACACAGACTACTTATACCTACTGTTTCTACCTCTATCATGCACTGGATTACTCTAGAAGCTTCTGATAATGAATAGAGGAAGAATAATGATTACAGAATTGTAAAAGAGAAAACAAAGACAGCAGGAACAGGATCAGATTAACCTTTTATTCCAAGGCTCAAACTCTGACACTCGGCTCTCATGCAGACACCTGACCTACAGTTTCAATCTGTAACATCCACTGGACTAACCTCTACGCTTCTGATCATGCATTGAGAAGTTCAAACCCAGACTTCGAGCTCTTACACAGACGCCTAATCTGCTGTTCCACCTTGTTACATCCACTGGACTGATCTAGCAGTTCCCTTAATTCTGTGAGACACTATTACAAGAAAAACCAAGACAGTAGCAACAGGAGCGGTTTGACCTTTACCACCGAGATGGAACCAAGACACCAACCAACTGTCCCGCCTTGTAACATCCCCTGGCCATATCTCCAAGTTCCTGACTCTCTTACACAACCAGCCCATGTTGAGGAGATAAGCCTGCATCAAAGGAGAGATATCACTCCAGCAGAAGCTTCAGAGAAGGACAAATCCAAACACCGGCATTACAGCACGCCATGTTTACATAGTTCCTTTGATAACTCTCTATATATACTAATTTATGTTCATGTTACTCAGGTAAACTACAAGTGAGCAAGAATACACCAACATCAGTTCTGCATCATATGATAGTTACCTTCATTAGATACAGAAATATTCTTACCAGTGAAGTATTTGAACTTTATTTGCTATGTTAAAATTTCTTCATAAAAAGGCACTTATCACTAACACTTAGCATCATCAGCAAACGTCTATTAATCAAAAATGATCCACCTTCAGTGGTACATGAGTAAAGAAATATAACATTTTAACATGTACAACAAGATAACTGTGTGCATCAAATACAACGATCAAAGTGGTTACAAATATTCCTCATGACATAATAATAACATGTATAAAAACTTAAATAGACCGTTCTCTAATGTATATGGTGAACATTGACTCTGTGAGGTATTTGTTTGAAAGACACCTTGGTGACAGCTCTGATATAATCCCACCTGTAATCACTGTTGTCATGCATCACAGTCTCCTTAGGGTCAGCAAAAATATTCCTCTAACCTCTCTCTTCTTACCTCTCCTCTCTCTTCCCTCTTCCTCTACATCCCCTTGGCATCTCATCTTCTCCATTTAGTTTGCTCTAACACTTATCCTTCTTTACTATCTACCTACTCCTTTTACTTTCAGTCACTTTTTCTCATCTCTTTCTCTGTTATGGTCTTCTAGCTGCCCGACCTCTGTACTAAAAAATGCCTCTAGCCTGATCTACCCTCTCTTAATCCTCTAGTCCCTATCCAGATTGTTCCCTCCCCTGAATGCTTTTCTCTGTATCTATGTATCCTCCTGTCATCCCCTTGTACATGCAGCTGTCAGGAACTAGAGCTGCTTATTCATTTCCTTCCTAAATGTCACCAATAAAAAGTGCAGATCGTTTTAGAGACTTAAACATATTAGCACCTGATGATTGTGTCCGTCTGCGGGATAAGTCTGACCTTTACGTAAGAAATCTAAGTGCTTCAGTCACGTTAGAGAATCCTTTAGAGTGTATGTGTATTGCTTAAGATAGATGCCATCCATATGCATTAGGCCCATCAACACCTACAATAATGCTTAGCTCTTCAAACAAGTCTGTGAGGTCCCTTTGATTATCTCCATAAACCTGCTTCACTGGAGCAACTCCTGCCTCCAGCCTTTAAATAAAACCGCTAACACTTCATTGTCCAAACAAAGAAAATCTGTATTTTGCATCGACTGTACATATGGCAGCTATACAGCGCCATAAAGTCTTACTTCTCTTCTTATTGCTAAATGGCAAGCAAAAAAACAGAGCAAAGAATCTGTTGGCATTATGAGGACAGAATCAGGACTGGAACTAACGCCCTTCACCATACATGGAAGACATTCATAGCCCACTGTATTGCCGATAAGCAAACTCACTTTACAGAGGAAATCAAATTTCTAACAAATTGAAAGCATTTTCAAAGCCGAAGTTGAAATATGTTCAACCAGCAATAAGAGAGTTGAACCGATAAGTATACTCCTAGCTAGAGAACACCACTGTACCCTTTGTCATGAAGCAGTCAGAATTGTAGTCCTGTTGCAAAATTACATCTGGGATTCAAACACAAGAACTTGAGGTTAAGTAGAAAACTTTGGTGCTATGATAGCAAGGACTGTGAAGTTTGAGATCATAAGCGATTATAAAGCATTCAGAGGTGTGACCTCATGTCACACAAGCCCAAAAGACTTATTTCAAGCGAGGATCAAAAATGGAAATGGAACTTTGTTTTAGAAAAACATCTCATCAACAGAGTGTAACTATTAATAAACTGCCTTAATTGCAAAACAATGTTCTTCTCTTGACTTCCTTGAGTGGAAAATTGATTGTCCCCTGCTACAGGCTATTGCTTTTAAGATGTCCAAGCACCCGAGAGGCGTCGCTGATATTGAACTGGTCTCACATCCCAGGTATTGCACACACACTCTCGGGTGCATAATCACATGGCTTAGTCACCTGGCGTCACATACCAGACTTCAGGTTCATGGATTTTAAACAAATTGTAACCTGTCATGTGTTGCTGCACTGCATAATGTTCTGAAGTGAAGCGAACCTGAGTACATTTGTCTATTGTATCATTTTAACTCTACTTTTCCACCCTTTGAACTTGGTGAAAGAATTCAAATTTAACCGTGACATGTTAATGTACTTGATAGCATAAAGAGTAGCAAATAATGCAGGCTATCTTGCTCTCAGTTTCCTTTCAACTACACATGCATCTCCTTGTTCTTTGTCTCTTCCTGTTAATGGAGTATAAAATAAAGCCTGTCCAAAATTTTGAAACCTGGTTACCTTTTTCCCAGTAATTTATTAGTTTTCTCCCAAATGAAAAAACATACAAAAAAGCTTGTAACCTTAATACCCTTCTATTAATCGGCTTATTCATTTAACAAACTGCTATTACTGAAGAGTTAAGCGCAGACCTCTCCATGTCTGACTCCAGAAGTAACATGGTAAGGCATATGGATTTGATGTCTGGTGGTATCAGGCCTGTGTAATGAAATATATGTCTTGTATTATCTAAGCTGTTTGAGGTAGGGTTTGCTATGAGTGTCTTCTCCTTCTTGGACCACCTTCCCCATTCCCTTTGGCTGCTAGCGTCTTTGGGTTTTTTGGGGGTTGGAGGTGGAAGATACCGCTCATTGGTCAGATAGTAGCCCAACACCTGAGGACTGGACATAAGAACCAACTGACACTACCCCCTCACAAAGTAGATACAAGAAGCACTAGAAACTAGCCACCTCCTGAGAAACGACTGGACAGCGGAAACAACTGACAGACCCTCGCCACAAACCAGATATCAGCCGCACTCACACCATTGGTACTGGTCCCCGCTCTCAGAGAAATTGCTGATAGTACACATCTGGGAAACTTCTCCTGATAACATGCAAGATTGTGACCACCTTAAGTCAAACACTTGACTCAATCATACATCTGTTTCTCAAGAACTAAGATAA
The DNA here is from genome assembly GCA_921293015.1 of Phorcus lineatus. Taxonomy (NCBI): domain Eukaryota; kingdom Metazoa; phylum Mollusca; class Gastropoda; order Trochida; family Trochidae; genus Phorcus; species Phorcus lineatus. The sequence goes on from OV121091.1 coordinate 23,714,126, forward strand.
TAAAATACACATCCACCAAGTTCCTAACAAACCAAATGATTAGCAGAAGTCTGAGCAATGGAAGATTCTGATAATGAAGCTGGGAGCTGGCGGTGGTCTCACACACATACAAGATGTTTGTGTACATAGCACTGGTGTTTATGTTCACACATGCTCCCATGAAACAAATGATGGACAGACAGATTGACGGAATCAATATCATTACATCCCTCTATCCTCAGAAAACTTCGTACAATAATTCCTTTAGTCATTAGCTTATGAATTTTCACACATTGCACAAAAATTTGATATTTTTTCGAGATGAACATGCTGATGTTTCATATTTCCTTAAAAAAACATGTTAAATAGTTCTGAATTTTAGAGGCCAAAGAACTCTATGAAGTCATGAAAATGACACTGAAGTCCTCAAGAGTTGAACCCAGAAAGCAATCTGTTACTGATTGGCAGGGCATTTGATAGTGAAAGGGAGGGGACAAAGAGATTCAGGTGTTCTCTCCTGATCTGAGTGCAATTTGAATAACACCTCAACATCTCTTCAGTCTGAATGATTTCTCTCCTTTCTCTGTCGGTCGGTTCTACTGTCAACAAATGATTACCGGTCCATTCTTCATTGAGTAAACAGACTTCTACAGATAAAGCGACCTTCATAAAAAGACTTGATACTCTAAATTCTATTTGACATTAATCATCAAACAAAATATAAGGGAGTCCTTAAAAAAATCTTAACATTAATGCTGAGGTTAATCAGACTCGCATTTGTTTTTACAAAGAGTTCTCAATTAATTTTTTTCTAGAGATTGAACTGGTTGGCCAAGTGCGATTTGCCTTTCCTCAATTGTTCTTCAGTTTGACTGACTCCCCTTACTGTCAAATGGTGGTCACTTCTTGTGTGGTCAAGTGATCATCGGCATTGACATAAATCTTACCAGTTGTCCATCCTACATCTCATCAATTTACCATATCAGGAAAGACTCTGTTAAAATACTGGCAAACCATATTTTACCTCAAATCTGAAACTGTGGATTTCTGAGGGCTCATCATGCAAAATCTTGTCCTTGATTCCTACACATCAATAAAACATAAAACTTCTTTGCAAATGTAAATATCTTGAAGAGTGAAAAGAAAAATGAATATATGATCATAATTGTTCTTCAAAAGCTTTAAAAAGCTCTGTTATGACAAAAGTGTTGTCCTTTAAACCAGTTCAAGTAAGATAAAGACAACATACCACCTGAATAAAACCAACTCCTGATCCAGAATTGCCTCTTGAGATTAACAGCCTCAGTTGCTTGATGTAATCACCTAGTAACTGGAATACTGCCCTTAACTAATCCTGACTGGGAAAGTGTCTGTTCAACAAATCTAAGGCAAACAGAACCTGTTTAACCAAATCTTCAATGTTTATGTGTTTCATTGTGTTCATCAGCTGTGCTCAGACAGTCAAATCTTGAAAATGTTCCTGTTTTTTCAGAGCCTGATTGTGAGACTGTTCAATGATACTCCCTCTTCTGGAGATGTCTGTTTTCTAGGAAGTCTCTGTTCTCAGAGCCTGATCGTGAGACTGTTCCGAGATACTCCCTCTTTTGGAGATGTCTGTTTTCTAGGTCTCTGTTCTCAGAGCCTGACTGGGAGGCTGTTCCGAAATACTCCCCCTTCTTGAGATGTCTGTTTTCTAGGAAGTCTCTGTTCTCAGAGTCTGCATGTGAGACTGTTCTGAGATACTCCCTCTTCTGAAGATGTCTGTTTTCTAGGCAGTCTCGGTTCTCAGAGCCTGACTTGGAGGCTGTTCTGAAATACTCCCCCTTCTGGAGATGTCTGTTTTCTAGGAAGTCTCTGTTCACAGAGTCTGCATGTGAGACTGTTCTGAGATACTCCCTCTTCTTGAGATGTCTGTTTTATAGGAAGTCTTTGTTCTTAGAGCCGGACTGTGAGACTGTTCCAAGACACTCCCTCTTCATAAGGGATTGTGTCTACTTTACTAATTAGGTATCAACTCATTATGTGTGATATATTACTAATTTATCTATTCAATGGTCTATCATCAAACACATGCCTATGATATGTAAATATATCTATGTATGTGTGCTTCTGTACCATGAAAGGTTCTTTTTAAGTTACATAAAAAGTGAAATAGAGCCAGATCATGAGGCTGATCCAATATACTCCCTCTTCCAGAATGTCTATTCTCTGGAAATGTCCTTGTTCTCAGAGCCAGATTGAGAAGCTGATCCATGATACTCCCTCCTCATGAAATGTCTGTTCTCTGGCAAGCCTCTGTTCTCTGTACAGGTACAGATAGAGTTGTGCCGCCCTGATAACGGTGCTAATGTTCTACAGGCTAATTCACTTATAAAAGGTTCCTCGGCACCACAATCAGACAAAATCGATTGCAACACTTGTCGTCCATTTCATGCTTATTTATAGGAGCCACGGATTTACATCAGCTCACTGATACTAACCAATTTGAAATAACACTTAGACCTTGTGGTCTGTCTTGAATAGCCTTTCTCACTTGAAATCAAATTAGCTCTTGTGAACAACTTGGGATTGTTCTCGAGGAAACTTCAAAAGTGAATAAAGCCTGCTTGAATTAGCCTTGCTAACTAGCCCTGTCACCGGTCAACTCAGCTTGAATATGTATTGCACAATTATGGGTCTTCCCTGCAGATGAGGCTGGTTGCATGTACAGGGAACCTGCCTTCAGAGGCATGTGTCGGAGTGAATAAAAGCTCATAAGTAGGTCTTGTTAACTCGTACTTATGCATTTATACTAATACAAAGGCAATTTTCCTATACCTGAGCTGATGAAGTGACAGAAAAAAAACAGCTTACTTATAGTATAATGACCTATATCAATTCCTCTGATGTCATACAAAACTAATTGGACAGTTTCTGATGAAATTATCATTTTATTTATGTACAATAAAAACAAGGTGTTGTTTTTTTAAATCTGTCAACCATTACAAACTCTTAATGGATCATAACACCATTTATTCTGTCAACAGTTTAAGATCTTAATTTAATTTGACGATATTTTATGTAGTGCATAATTCATTTTTTAAATTGTAGAAAGAACCAGTTGAAATATAGTCATCTGATATAATATGATAAATCAACATGTCAGCACCATTTGCCGGAGCCACCAACATTGCAACAGCTTCCAAGCCAAATCCAGCTTGTCAATAGAATATACATCAGTGGCAGAGCTTTATGTGAAACAAAACATCCATATTATGGGCACCGTAAGTCAACATGTCAGGAAATGCCACTGTAATTCTGCCAATCTTGACAAGTTATTTGGACTGAGATATATCCATGAAATATGGTTTCAACTCAATCAGAAGCACCCTAGACCTGGCACACTGATAAATCCCTCTAGGAATAAGTCATCCAATTTCATCTGATCTGTCTCCCCCCTCAGACAGACTGCCACGCAAAATTTGAAATTAATGAGGCGTGGTAAAGGGCCAATTACATTGGATGAAGGGAAGGACTTGACAGGATTTGTTCAGTCTGCATCCCTGCAGTAGCTAGAGCTGGGTATAACCACCTGATTTATGACAGCGCTAAAACGGGGGCGGAGACGGGAGGGGGAAGACTGTACGTACATCATAGACCAACAGCTTCCTGCTTCCAGATCATACATCACCCACCGAGTAAACCTTGAAAGTTCCACATAGCGTGAATAGCTGGAATAGTTCAAGTTTAGTCAGTGTCAAGCGCAGATTGTTCAAATGTTCTTCATGACAATATTGTACCTGAATGTCTTGTATGATAAATATCAAGCGTTCGTAAAAAGGTGTTTTCCTTCTCCATTACCTCAACTTCTAGAATGCCAATATAAAAAGTGATCAGAGTTCATCAAAAGTTACCAAATCTGGGACAAATGACTCTACAAACTTCTAAGACTTTTAAAAACCAAAAAGAGACTATGTGACATTTATTTCTTCAAATCCTGAAGAGCTCTCAAGGAAAGAAATGCTGAGAACAAAAAACAAAGAAAAACAGTTTGCTCTGTCATTCAAGGTTATAAAAACAGAGCATGGAGCATTGCTCTTGTAAATCAAGGGAGTAACACCAGGGGATTTTGCTGGGAAGAATCTCAGCTTTCTGACTTCAAACCACAATTGTTCTGTCACTCACTCCTTCTTTTTATTCTCTAGATCTCACTAGACAAACAAGCCACTTCTTGGTAGACCTGTCCTTTACAATCAACTCTAGTTGAGGCTGGTCATACAGCACGTGTCTGTGTTGGTTTGATGTACTTGTCTGTGTAACAGAGGGACATGCTCATACTCATACTACGTGCAAACATAGCACATCCTGAGATATTGGGAGTGGTTTACACTAACTATTCATAATAACTCTTTTTAAATTTTTTATTTTATTGTTGAAAAATTCATATTTCACTTGAAAATTATTTTAATAATCATTAAATACACAATACACCTATGTATGGCATGTCTTACATAACTTCACAATACGACAATCCTGATTTTTTTTTTCCTTCTCCATCAAGGGAAATAATTAGAATTTTATAATCTAAATGCATATTCTATCAACACTATCTACACTATGTATGGACAAAGTTAACAGGAAGACTTTTGAATGCTTGAGAAAAACCTAAATTATCTGAAATGATATGTCTTGAATTGAAAAGAAGCCCTATAAGATCCTTTTTTTTATCTGAGGAAGAACGTGGCCGGTATTATAGAGACTAGATTGGTACTGGATCAAGGAGACACAGCGATGTGTGTGATGGAGTGGGGGACAGCTGGTGTGTCTGTCCGAGTGGGCAATGTCTTGGTTCATGTATCCATCATCTGTACGTGGGGCCTGGGAGTCCACCTTAAAGGGACAGTTCTATCTGTTTGGGTAGTAGAGCAATGCCCTTTTGCACAAATCCATCTTCTGTACATGAGTCAATATCAGACAAGAGGCCTGGGAGTCCACTTTAAAGGGACAGTTCTATCAGTTTGGGTAATAGACCAGTGCCCTGGTGCACTAATCTATCATATACATATATATATATATAGACAATATTTGAAAAAGAGTTCACAAGTATACAGTATTATATATTCAAAGACAAAATATATATATATATAAATACTAAAGTCAAAATGAACATACAGTGACCACTGGAGAAATGAAGAAGTCATTCATAACTTATATGCCAGTTGATATATGCTAAAAAGAAAACATTTCATTTCCCTACATCTGAAATCATATTTTTTTCCTACACATGCATATGGGTAAAAATCACGGTCTCAGTGACATAATGTAATGAACAATTTCATGGCGTCGTGTTTTGACTAAGATGTAACATTGTCAATGTGATTATTGAGAAAGGTGAGAAAACATGGTCAGAAATGTATGTGAGACAGACAATCAACCCACTGATGTCAAGCAAGCCTCCTCACCACAGTTCTGTCACGTAGCCTATGTCTTCAAACATCACTTCCATCATTTGATGTATCCATCATCTGAGAATAATCTATCTTTGAAGGAAACAGTTTCTTTTGGGAAAATATCTAATCTTATAAGTTGATAAAACATCAGGTTCTTATTGATTTTGAATCTTTTGAGGAACAAAAAGTCCAATGTGAGACTGAGAAAATCACCAATAAATCACAGAAAATCTGAGAATACTTGATTTCTCCTTGATGAAAGCTCTCCAAATGTCTGGACTGACGAGCCCCTGAGTGATCCTGAAGCCCTCTACTTGACCTACCCCTTAGAGCTGTGCAGGTGTACAGTGTCCTTCAACTTTGAGCATGTAGTCTTCAGTTTTTATGCAATCACTTTAACTTGAGATCAAACCTAACACTTGTACCATTGCCGAGTTTTGATTTCACATCTCCCATATGAAGTAGTGATCAGATCAATATCAAGGGAGGTATGGGTGCTAAGTTTGAACAGATTTGAATGACATTGCAATGATATGTATATATTCTCAACATCTTTACCATTAACCTGTGGAATAAAATTAATATTGAACTGTTGTGGCTCATATTCTAGTGAGGTGAAATGACATATGTCTCTTTCAAAAAATCTTACTTATATCATGACACTAGCATTTATAAGAAGAAAGCCCTGAATTAGGGTGCAAGCAGCAATACTGCTGAAGTTCGGGAAAACTGGAGAAACAGCGTTGTATGTAATTGTAGCATTGTCTATTCACTGCATATGGAACAGTTACAACAGCCTTTCTGTATTGGGGATTTTAGAAGCTGAGTTAATGAAGCAGTAAAGCAGAACAAGTTACCATGTCCTTGTCAGGATTTAATCCTCTGGGTCTTTTGTATTGGTATGATATCTTGTTATTTGACTGATGCAGAGATGTCATCAGCTATAAATTTGACAATCATGCAGGCATACCCTGAAAACTGGTGCCTACCAAGGTAATTTGTTAACTTGGTCAATACTTGATTGTTTAAAATCTGTTTATCACTAAATGATTTCACACACAATGACAGGACATACTTTCCTTGTCCAAAATCTGTCTTCATTCTAATGCTAACATCCTTTCTACTAAGGTAAAGCTTATTCACTCACTTGTTCTTATTCAGGTTATGTTCATCAAATTAATTCCCATAAAAATTTGATCAATAATAAGGGATAATTTTCTTCAAACTACATGACCTTTATCAACCATTGATAAATAATGCATGATACAGAATGACAATGGCACAACTCTGTGCACTGTTTGCAGTGAGATTGATGTGGGGTAGTAGAGCCTCATTCTGAGTACACCCACCTGGGGGTGCCTGATATCACCTGAACACGCGACCATCCATTCAGCCGAGACTCTACATCCGCAGAGACTTGAAATACACCAACATGACAATCAACTTGATCAACGAAGCCTGAACAATCAAGAGGCAACTCATAAAAATGTAATCCATTGTTTCCTTTATGATTTAAATATGAAAGGTCAATACTGTGATGTTTAAGTGCAAAGACGGTGATCCATTAGCCTATATTAGATATTAAACATGGCTGTCCTTCATGTATTTTCATTTGTCGTTTTTCTATATGCTCACAAAAAAAAAGAGTTTAAAAATTATATTTGATCTTTTTAATTTCATCCAGTAAGGTAGGCATAGAATACCAGGAACTTTTACATGTACATGTTTTAAGATCAAGAAAGAAACAGAGACCTTGAGAGAAATAATAAGAGAATGACAGACAGACAAAACAGAGATAGAGAGACACAGATACAGAGACAAAATAAGAAGTCAAGAGAGAAAGTGATTCTGACAGACAAAGACAGAGATCAGGATAAAGGGCTGACTGAAAGAGAAATAAAAGCAGTAGGGTTTTTTTATTTGGGGTTTAACATCGCTTTCAAGAGTATTTCACTTATATCACGGCTTCTAGTATTATTGCAGGGAGAAAGTCCGCAACACCAATGTGGCTATGCATTGTGGTAACACCTGAGAGTTTCAGCTGGAACTAGCAAACCATGGTTGGTACTGCAATGAAATTCAGTGTAGCATTGCACCCAAACCTCACTGCATGTAGAATAGTTTTCTACTGCAGACAAAGTTGCTGAGCCTATGGCAGGATTCGAACCACAGACGTTTTAATCAAAAGCCGAAAACTCTAACCATTGTGTTATCCCACCCCAAAAAAAAGTAGTGGGGAAAGAGGAGAAAAGCAAGAACAAGATCAAGAGAAAGAAACTAGTAGAGAGAAAAGGCAAGTCAGAGGGGTGAGATATGATAAAAGACATCAGGGAAGAAGGATAGAGACAAGAAAGAAAAGACGAGAAAGAAGGGACATGAAAAGACAGACTCACCGGTCTGACCTTGATGGGAGTGTCATCTCAACTCAAAACTAGACATTGTTGCTCCTGTCCACAAGAAAGGGGACAGAGGCCAAGAGCAAAAATATATAGAGAGAGACACGGTGAAAGAGAGATAGAACACAAGAGATAAAAATATACAGGGGAAAGGGAAACGGAGAAAAAGAAACATAGAGAGACAGCAAGGGAAATACAAAAAAGGATAAAAGACCCTGGTCTGACTTTCACCCTCCACTAGTAGGGAGGTGCTGGTTTACATCAAGACTGGTCACTGCTGCTTCCCCACGTATCAAAGGGAAGATAAACGATCAGCTTACACAACCCTATTGCATCGGAAAGGTCAAGGTGGAATTGTTCCATATGGATGGGAGACATTTGTTGGTTCCAGTAGACTCTCACAAGGATTGGCTTCTCTTCAAATACCACAGGTTTGCCAGCATTGAGGCGGCGACCGGCTGGATGGACTAATGGACAACCTATGACTGCGCCATCTGTGTGGGTTGAGAGTTGTGAGGATTGGTGGGAAAAAGAAAGAGATCCACAAGACATAAAATTTTCATTGTCAAAGAGTTCTTTAAACCCTTTGCATGCCAGTTTCATTATAGGTTATTCAATCAGTACCCTTTGCTAGGATAGACTACCAAATGACTTTTTAAATACTGTAATTGAGCCACACAGAAATTGTTTTACACAGCAAGTAATATCAGCAAGTTGAAAGTGGAAAGTTTAGAAACCACACACTAGAAACAGTAGCAAAACCTTGTTGGAAGAGCAAATTCAAAACTTCCTAGTTGGTCATCAAGAAACTGACTATAAGGCAAAGGCATTCTTTGATGATGTACCAGTCCTTGATAGGCACTTTCCTTGTGGTATTTTTTCAAAATCTAACTCCTTTTATTTTCATTTACTTTTAGAAAAAAAACAGTTGATCTAAAAGAGAAGAGTTTAGACAATCAGACATGTTCTTGAACATCAAACAACAAGGTGAAAAAACATCCAGATATAAGCTACGTACATTGTCAGGAGCTTATCACATTATCCCGGTGTCTACAATTTTCTGTCTCTACAGTCTACCCTTTGAAACATAGTAAGACTTCACCGATGTTTATATGCAACTAAATGGAAAATCTCTTATCAAACTTTGATAATCTGCCAAGTCCTAGCCCGACATTCAAAATGGTACACTGAAAATTTCAAATGAAAACATTACAAAAAACAAGGATGATTGTTGTATGGGCCGATAACCATTGTAAAATCTAGTCCACCTGTTCTGATAGGGACATAAAGCCAGGTTAGCAATAGACTAACTCATTATCAAACCTCCCATCCACCTCACCTGTCCAAAGAACCATTAACACTTATCTCCATGACGGAGCAGACCATGTCTTAGAGAGTTTTATCAGTTTGCAGATTGAAGACTATCCTGTGTCTAGCGCCTGTCAAGTGTGTGCATCCAAATTAGCAAATATCTGGGTAATTACACCTGCTAATCTCTCTGCAATCTACCATGCAGCGTGCACACAGGCGATGAGCATGCATGCACGCACATAAAACTGCACATCAGCCCATATTAAAAGCGCTATGTTCCTCATTCAAGTTGCTGCAGAATTGAAGAACTTTTTTAAGAGAAGAGAATTTAGAATTTTCTTAACACCAATGTCAGAAAAGTATATGTCAAGGAAGTCTAAATTAAAAAACCTTCCTCCTGAAAATATTATTGTACCACAAATACTTTAAAATTCCTCAACTTCTTAAAGAAGTTGCTGGTGAAGCAAAACAGCTGACTTCCATGTCAAAACTGAATAAAATATAAAGATTGGTTTCAGGTAAATTGTGATCCTGTTTACAGCTTCAATCTATGAGGCTTATCAATTTTTTTTTATTTTCCATATTTTGTGTTACAGGCAAAATAAAAACTATTTTGTATGCAAACAATCATCACCTAGAAAAAGGTACAGACATCCACAATTGGCTGGTAAAATTGAAAGACTGTAAAACATTATTTTCCGAGTGATAAATGTAGAGCTGACCATCATTGAAATTTTTTACTTCAGTTTCTTGTTAAAGAAAAATATATCTTGATAAATCATAACGTACAATTTCATTCTGAAGATGATCCAACTGTGTTTGTAACAATTAATGCTACATCTATTCATATAAGTGAGGCAGATAAATGGTGCATGCACGTGTGTTTGATCAGCTGATGCAAAATGTCATGCATACTTGCTCCCATATTGAAAGCTTTCCTTTAAAACCTCACTCATAAAACTCTTCAACCAAGATTTATGAACCTTTTCAACTTGCATCAAAAATAAAATTGCAACAGTTTGTGTACAAAAAATTTCATTATTGGCTATAATTTCACTTAAGCCAAAGTCTAATTGAAATCCTGTACAAATCCTAATTCAGAGAGATATGGCAAGATCAAACAGCCTATATATTATAGCTGAATCATGAAACCATTACTCGTATGTTATGGGAATGTCAGAGGCAATTATCTCATTACTTCTATTATTACAAAGGAATCAGATAAATATTGCCTGGTATCAAACTCATAAAGAACATCAACAGTAGAAAAACTCTCGATTAAAACAATATCTGATCTGTGAATAGTCTTTTTACATTCTTATCTTTGATTAAACCCCAATATATTGTCGACTAGCAGAGGAGAAAGAGTTTTATTGACTTGAAGACAGCAAACAATCAAACACAATATTGAATGGCATTGCTGGTATATGAATCTCCCATATTAACAAGGTTCAGATGAAGAGGCGTCCCAAGATGCATGTGCAAGTGGTTGTTGGAACCTGTGCTAAACAGCCACTTGATTGGAGTGCTATTCAGACACATTCAGCACCATATAGCTGGAATTCTCTCAAGTACCAAGTTGGCAACTGGGATCCTGGCTACTGGCATTGATCCCTGGTCGTTCCTGTCTACCAACCAGGCTTGCCCGGCAACTTCGTCTAATGGCTTTATCGAAAGACAGCAATGAGGGCACAAATCACAAAATTCAATTTTGAAGCAAAGTCATCAGGCTTTGTATGGTGCTAAACATCACGCTGCCTCTGTCTTGAAGAAGATGAGGTCGTAATGAAGCATCATTGAGTCCTGACAGAGGAAGTGGGTCTTGCATGCCTGTCCCTCAATCTTACACTCAACTCCTTTCTTCACTAAAGCTGGCCGTAAACCTCTGCTTGAGGAAACCAGGAATTCTATTGGACCATTGAAAAGTGATTCAACTAGGTAAAACAATTCACTACGGGTTGCCTTCCCATCGATTTTTAAATGTATCTATCAACACTCAACACTCTCATCTTGTCAGGAGCGTCAATAAATGAAACACCATTCCCAAAAACATTAAACTTGTTCTCAAATGGTGGAATAGCCATTTGAACTCTTTCAATGTTTAAAAGGGAACCAGGTTCGAGTTGAAAGACTGAAAAAGATAATTCAGTCAAGATAAAGATCTGATTCTGCACACTCACATTGGTTATTGACACAAGTTCTGCCATTTCGAGAAACAAAATTGGCAAGCTATTCATATAAAAAATAATTCAATTACATGAATATGAAACCTTGATATGATGCCTAATTGTCTGGACTCAATTGTGTCCGAATCGTTCTCCTGCTTCATTCAATATGATATAGAAAGACATTTTCCATTCTTCAATGACCGATTTTGCAAATATCCAATCTTTGATTGGTTTACAGAGGAAAATAATTTTGATTATAACCATGATAAGATAATTAATATGTACATTTGATTTAGAGAATGGTTTATTTCTCTGCAATATGGTTGCAGACTATTATTTCCTGAGCTAGATGAAGAGAATAGAACCATGTGACACCATCCAAGTACCATTATGACCCAATGCACTAGTGCAGAGTACGACTGGGTGAGTGTGTAGATCACTGGGCCACGGACGTGTCTACCAACTTCACACACATATTATTCCCAGCTTCCCTTGGGAGGTATCTTCATTCCAGAACAACCGAATTAGCAACCAGTCAGCCATATATTTCTATTCTCTTCCGTAGCAAGCTTTCATTTGACAATCAATTTTCTTGTTTCCTACGAGAAGTGATTTAAGCAGGTGACGGAGATCATTACAAGATGTAGCCATCCAGAGATCTCTCCGAGAGAAGTAATGAACACTCATCTAATGCAACCCTGTGCTCATATACATGTCGGACACACCGACTGGTCATATACATGGAAATGAGCCGCACTCACTTGTAGAACAATCCTCACCACTGTACTGAATAAAGAAGTTGTATGTCCATAAATATGTCCTCATTCTTCAATCACTCGGTGTTTATTAGCGTCTATCTGCACCTTTCACAGCCAAAGCTTCAACTTGTGCACCTGACCGTGTAGCAAAAATCTTTTCATATGAATTTAGTGCTGCATGCACAATCCTCAATTGGATCCCTTTTTACTAACAATCCACGCAATTATTTCCCAGTTTATCAATACCCAGACAATAGGTATAACATACCAGCTTTAATATTTTGGGAAATGGTTATAGGCATGATGAAAAGGTTACAGTAAATATTCTGATACACATTAATAATGAGTGATGTACTTTATTGCTTATGTGTAAGACAGCTTCTTGAGGATAAAGGATACATGACAAGATTTCCTATGCAAACTGTGAGATACTTCATAGATTACAAGTAAGATATTTCATAGATTACAAGTAACATATTTCATGGATTACAAGTGAGATATTTCCCAGATTATAAGTAAAATATTTCATAGATTACAAGTGAGATATTTCATAGATTACAAGTGAGATATTTCATAGATCACAAGTGAGATATTTCATAGATTACAAGTGAAAATATTTCAAAGATCACGTGTGAAATACTTCATAGATAATGTGTGAGATAATTCATTGAGTACACATGAGATACCACATGACTTTGCTTGTGAGATACCTCATAGATTACACCTAGGATACCTCATAAATTACATGTGAGATAAATTATAGATTACATGCTAATTTACATTGAAATGTTATACATGAAATTGATCGATTTGTCATTGATAATAATATTATGTAGGATTTTTTATGAAGTGTGATATCCTTAGAATCATACTCAGGTTATGTAAATGAGAGACACAAGTTGGTTACATTTACCTAAAAGAAGACATTTGCTGATTTCAATGAGACAACAGTTACTCTTTTCATGTGTTTGTGTTTTATTGTGTTGATAGGCTAGCTTATATCTTTAGTGTAAGACATCTAAAACAGACAGGCATTCCATAGGTGAAGACTGACGACGTCCTACAGAGCTATCAAAGGCCAAGTCTCAGAAGATCTACAGGAAACTACACCGTCTCTCCCTCGTCTGGTGGGTTCCAAGGCACTTTCATCATGTTCACAGAGACGCAGAACAAATTTCATATCAATTACATTACCATCATAAAGCTGTCTAAACTGATTTAGGTTATTTTACCATTATACAATATAGCGCGGCAAATATCAATAACCCTGGTGTTGCAATTGACAAGATTATCACATTACCATTTATATTTCATGTATAGGCCGGATGATGATAGCCCATGTTAATTGTGTTTGCACTGAAGGTTGAATCAAGTTAGGTTCTGTCAACAGGGCATTAGGTCCTGCTTTTTCTCTGTATACAAAAGCAGGGCTGCTTGCTCTATGCAGGCTAAAATCTAAGCTTGTGTAAGTTTCGACGATAAATCTAAGTATCAAGAACCATGATACCTAATCTGTCAATTTATGTATCTCGATAAATTGACAGTATCATGATACACATCTTTGACTTGAAATTGTTAATTTTGCCTAAAAAACAAGGTATTTGTCAAATATTTAAAAGAAAATTCTCAACCAAAAACCCTGAAAATAGGATAATAAGACATGCAACTTATCAAATCATATCCTTCTTACATATCATGATGTAACATATATACCCAACAGAGATATGTCTGTATCATCACAACTCTATTAAGTAATATTTTATCAATGATAAAATTGAACAAACATGAAAAACATTCCTTTTTCAAAATTTGATAATCTAGCCCTTGTAGAAATAATTTACCTTTTTCAAATGAATGAAATAATAGCCAAGATTGGAAGAATCTCTTCGTCAATATCAGATTCACAATATAGCTTAAGGGTTGAGACTATTTTCTCCTTAAACAACAGCCAAGGTCACATATGTTGATATATCCCTGTTGTCTGAATGACCAACCATACTTTAAACAGCAGCTGTACTCAGTGGCTTGTCCTCAACTTCTGTACGGATACTGGTTATCATAACTAGGACATGTGTCACACATTTATGTATATGTTTTAGATTTGTGGATGTAGGTATTTATGAGATCTCTGATCATAAAAACATGGCTGAACTGCCTCTCTCTGCTAACCAATTAAACACCTATGTCCTTTCCTAGAAAGGTATCAATTAAACACCATTAACTGTTTACCTGACTTTTCTCCAGTACCTGAGTGACTACTCATTACTAATGGCAATATTTAAGTTTTGGCACTGAGAACAAATATCAAAATTATCGGGATTTCCAGTTTAAAACGCTGAAGGCCATAAGATAAGAATTTCCCCTGTTTATCAGCTTGAAACAACCCCCTACTTCTTCCTTCATGAGGACAGTCAAGAAAAAAACTACTCATTCCTGCGTGCATGAGTTCACTTATGAAACGCCCCCCAACTTATACCTATATGATTTCACTCATGAAACACCCCCCAACTCATACCTATATGAGTTCACTCATGAAACACCCCCCAACTCATACCTATATGAGTTCACTCATGAAACACCCTTAACTCATTCCTGCATGAGTTCACTCATGAAACACCCTTAACTCATACCTATATGAGTTCACTCATGAAACACCCTTAACTCATACCTACGTGAGTTCACTCATGAAACACCCCCCAACTCATTCCTGCATGAGTTCACTCATGAAACACCCCCCAACTCATTCCTGCATGAGTTCACTCATGAAACACCCCCCACTCATTCCTGCATCAGTTCTCATGAAACACCCCCAACTCATTCCTGCATGAGTTCACTCATGAAACACCCTTAACTCATACCTGCATGAGTTCACTCATGAAACACCCCCCAAATCATTCCCGCATGAGTTCACTCATGAAACACCCCCCAAATCATTCCCGCATGAGTTCACTCATGAAACACCCCCCAAATCATTCCTGCATGTGTTCACTCATGAAACACCCCCCAACTCATTGCTGCATGAGTTCACTCAGATGGTTTAAACCTATTTTATTTCGTAAATGAAATGGGATTGGCAAACAAGCAAGGACTACAAGATTACTACCATTAGCTGGAAAAGGGTGAAATGATGTTTTTAACTTGTCTGATGTATCTAGAAATACCTAAGACTTACTTAAGTCAAACACGGCTGTAATCAACAAGAGTAAAATCCAATTTTAATTCCATATAAAGCTAATAATGTGTGGAAGTTTGAAAGGTCAGATGATGCGACATTCTCATCATTTTAATTACTTTCTCTACATATATCTAGACCCTTGAGAACAAACTGCCCTTAAGGAAGTGTTAAAATCCCATTCAGCATGGCTCCATTAGTACTGTTTTCAATTACAACCTTAGTGTTTGATTTGGGTCCCTTTTTTTGGCACAATTTGTCATTTTCAACTCTTAATGTAGCTAATGTGATAAGCATTGGTGTGAAGACTTTCATAGGACTAAGACTTTCAAAGCCAACCAGCTGGTGCAATGAACCATTGCTGATGATCTTCTAGACTAAAATTTCATCTATAAAGTTTTTAATCATTTACTGTTCCTTCATCCATAATATTTTTTCTTTGGGCTCCTTATTTCATATTCAGACTTGCTGAATGTGGACCTAGACTGTTTTAAAGGCTCCTTTATAGACACAGTCATGAAGCAGGACTAATGATCTTCATCAATAGATCAAATGGCAAGGGAATAATTAATGGGATGGGGTTGGATGAAACTAATGTCAATGGTAATATACAGATAACAAACAATGTTGGGGTGTTACTAAATGTCCTCACCCTCCTGAAAAGTCGTGAGATTGAGGTGAACGGGCCAATTTACAAGGCAAGTGTAGTAGTTTGTAAGATGAGTTGAGGAGGACGGTGGATGACAATGTAAAACTATATGTGATTTAGGCAGTGACCATTGTTAAACTCAAGACGGTGGTAGTCTAGATATGAGGTAAGCTGAACAGTCAATCACATTGTATTATGAGTAGCAGATAAAAACTCTTTGAAAAATTATTTTATTTTCATTAAGAGAGGAGCTTCAGAAGAATAGGATTCTTAAATTAGTTCAATCCAAATTTTTACTGGTTTTAAGAGATAATACATTTGATTGTGAATTAAAGATTTATCATCATTAACAACAATCTTTGGGCTAAACAGGTGCTAGAGATTAAGAGCAACAATTTATCTCTATGGAAGTGGCAAGAAGGAAGGTAAGGAGGTAGATGGTCTGTGGAGTGAGGTGATATGAGGTTTAATGCCACTTTCAAGAGTATTTAATTTAATCATGGCTGCTAGTATTATTGCAGGTAGAAGGCTCGCAGACAAAGTTTTGAAGCCCAAGCTGGATTCAAACCTGTGGCAGGCCGGACTGTGTGTGGGTGCTACTCTACTGACACTGGTACAACTCAAGGTGTTGTACACATGGCCAGTTAGCTGCTCTTGAACCCTCCCTCAAAGCTCAGTGGCAGTTCATAGTGTATGTTTATTTTGCTGTGTAACGGAGAGGCATTCCGAGAAACATTATCCTCCTGCTTCTCAAGCGCTGTGTTGTGACGGTTTACACAACCAACTACCTATTTATTCATCTAATCAACATCATTTGTTATTGCAGGGAAACAAAATGGTTTGATGATGATTAATGTCATCTCAAGTACAACAGTTACAAGAACAAAACAATATTACTTACATAAAAAGATTCATTTTATTCAAAGGTATTAAAAACTGTTGTTATTGACGTGAAATGAAAAACCATTAAACCCCATGGCAAGGCAAGGAAAAATGCAATTAAATACCTGCCTATTTTTTAAAAAGGTGATTAAACTTGTCAGCTCTGTACAAATGACTTCTTGCTGGTGTTATTTGCTAGGCTTCAGTACTGCAGCATTAAGCAGAAATTTGCATTCAGATCAGTGTGTGCTTGTCATAGCCTGCTTTCTGCAGGTGTGGTGGGCTCTTCCTCTCGCACCAGGGACACGTACATGCAAACACTCCCTGCAGAAAGGCAGCCACTCTTCTTACTCACTCAGGCTCATCCCTTTGAGTAAATTAATTACAATCAATTCTATTTGGTTCCTTTAAGGAAACAGTACCTTTACTAGTTCAGTAACAATTAAAGTTACTGAAGTCCCTAAAAAAAAGACTGCAAAATAAGATTTCACTTGAAATATACCTTGGCAATCTATTTTTTTATGTTTGAATTCTTCGCTCTGTTTGCAGTTTTTAAAGTAACATATTAACTCAAGTTATGTGATATTTAATTAACCCTTAAGATGCGGGTCCCGGGCCTGTCCGGGTTGAAATTTGCTTTGACCGCATGTCCTCTGGGCGAGATGCGACATCCAAACTCTATTTTTCTCACGCTAGCTCATTAACGCCGAGGTTCACAGTAGCGAAGGACGGGCAATTGTTGCACGGCAGTAGTGTCAGTTCAACGCTAGTACTTTCCGTCCGTGTGTCGCTAAGCTACCGAATTTTGTTTCGTTGATGTTCTAAATAATGCGCGTACATGTTCCGAAAATTATGCAACGATTGATAACGTTTATCGTACCGAAAATAAGCTTTAAAATCACTCAATTTTCCCCCACTCCCCGCCGCACGTGCTAATAGCCTGTGGGCACTTTCTACCCTCTCGCACGAGCTTACCGCCCCGCGCGTGCTATCGTTTGCTTACAAGCCTGCACTCACACCAAACGTACAACCTTATATCGCACGCCCTATGCTCTGAACCCTTGGGCGGATTTCAATACCGGTTGGATCATTTGAAAGAGCAGAAAATTGTCTTCAATTCAATATAAAATACGTAACTACGCTACCTGAATTGAAGATACAGCATGTGCCGCAAAAAAGGTGATTTTTACATATTTTTAGTTTTACACCATTTTGTCACACCAATTTTTACATGATGTGCTCAACGTATTTTGACAATTTTTATATCAAAAGACAGAGAGAAAGATTGTCTTTCTTTCCATGTAAAATGTGTACATGCGCGATAATAAATAAAGACACAGCAAGCGCCGCACAAAAAGCTAATTTCTCGATTCAAATCATGTAAACTGAACGGCGATTTTGACATGTGCCTTTCTTTCGCTCATATCTTCTCAACAGCTAGGCGTATTTTGAAATTGATTACATCGTGATAAAGAAGGAATAATTGTCTTCGATTTGATATAAAAAAATTATATACACCATATAGAATAAAGATACAGCAAGTTCCGCAAAATTGTGACTTTTGTATATTCTTTACGTTTTTACCATTTTCTCGCACTTTATATCACATAAACTTCTCGGTAAATTTTGCAATTTCATATATCAAAATATAGAGAAAAGGATAATCTTTATTGCCATGTAAAATTGGTATGTACAAGAAAATCAGAAAGGACCCGGCGCGCATCGCACAAACAGGCAATTTCTCTATTTATATTTTGTTTACCGAGAAGCGATTTATTTTCAACTGCTTTTTACACTTCCTATCCATTTAACGGCAGAGCGCATTATCGACATTTTTATATCACAATAAAGAGGAAAGGATCGTCTTCAATTCTATATAAAATTTGCAAATTACAATTAGACAATAAAGGAGCGGTTAGTGATGTCGCAATTATCAAAATCTGTTCTAAAATACCCGAGGGTACCATCTTTGCAAACTTTATATATTCCAAACCAAGTGGTACATATTTATTATTTTCATATCATCGTAAAGCAGAAAGAAATGCCTTCATTTTCATGTGTAATTTGCCCATATTTGCATCAAAATAAAACGTGTGGAAACGATGCGACATATGTTGCGGTAAGGCGATTATCAAAGAATTTATTACTAGCTATACCCACGTTTCGTTGGTAATAACTTCTAATTACAGTGCAAAAGATTGTTATGATTTATTTCTTCGTAAAGAAGAATAAATTGCCTTCAATTCCATATATAATTTGCATGTATACAAAGCGAATAACATGATTTATAAAGTTGGAAATAAAGACAATTTATATTGTGTGTGAGTGTATGTTTCAACGGGGATACCCCGCCTGCACGCGCTGAGCGCGTGCGTTTGCCCGGGGCTATTAGCTTAGTAATATTACTGTGGGGGTCAGAGCGTTATCGGGATTTATCACTACCCTGTTTTCGTAATTTATATCTTTCGTTTAGGATGGCGTATCGTAATAAAATTTATCGTGAAATATAGAGCAAGAAATTAGCTTCAATTCCGTATATAATTTGCATGTGTGCACTCAGTGATTAAATGATTTTATAATGTTTGAAATGAAGACAATTTTTAAAATTTTGTAAAATTCGTTCTAAACATATTATAAAAATAATTTTTATATCGATGTGAAGAGGAACTATTCATCTTTAGTTTCGTTTTGATTTCGCGCATGCGCTCTTGGAATTTATTGAGTTACGGCGCCCGAATTGAAAACAAGTTTACTTCAGTTGTAGAAACCGTTCCAGGGGTGATAGAAATTTCATTCAAAGTGTCAAGTAAGTATCATCCATTTGTAACACGGGATTCGCCGACTAGCGTTGTATAAAACGACGATAATGTCCGTATTTCGCCATGTAAACACGCCATATGTTGTTAAAACGGTCGCATCTGGCGGCGCTGGAAAATTCGGCCACAGGGGCTAATTGCGCTATAACGGTAGCGAGGCGAGTGCTGGAAAATTCAGCCACGGGGGCAAAACTGGTCAAAATAATATTCAGCAACTTAAGAGTTAAATATCTTTAAAAATACATATTGACATTAGATTGTACAGTTTTTCAATATTTGATTTAAATTTGGTTTTTAAGTAATTTGCCATTGCAATTCTCATATATTCAAAATTACCAATTGAATCTTTCATTTCCTTTAGATCTGCATGATAATCACTTATTAAAAAAAATTACATGTAGAATTAAAAAGCATAACCTGAAATTAGATTGGCAGCATAAAATGATCGCATTACTATATCCAGCTATCAAATTTATTGGTTATCAATAGCCCCTTTACAGTCTTTTTGCAGAGTTTCTTCCAAAATTTGTTTATTTCTAAATCAACTTAATTGTGTGTCTTTTGAAATGTCTTTGGAGCTCAAACAATTCTAGGTATCTGTAAGAATCACAAATGGACACATGCTGGTACAATTCTCTGTCTTCAGGTAAATAAGTCACTTGTCTTATTCAGACAACAAAAATTTCATCATCGGATGACAGACCCTACACCCATTGAATCCTGTATGTAGCAATAAAATCATCATAAAAACCTGTCAGCATTTTGGTTTTATTACATCTTTATAATTTCAGCATTTCCTTTGAGTATCATAGACATATGATATTACTCTTTTTATATGCAATACTGTGTAGCCTATACGGTTCAAAATGAAATTCAAATAACAGATGACATAAAGCTAGATACATAAGGACATATGGACAAAGATCACAATCTAAGGGCCAAATGGGACCTTTATAGAATTGAACATAGGGGTGGCTTTGTCCTGCTGCCTTCAAATTTCATAGCTGGCCTGAGAGAAATATGACAATAGACATACAGCGTATAAAATGCACATATTCCACTTCACCTTTCCAGGTTTCTGTGAGGTCTCAATCAGTGACATGGGCTCCAGCATAGTGCAATATGTATAAATATTTGATGTGGGTTGGAGAGAGAAGTTGCCTTGTTGAGTGTTAGTATCCATCAGACCGATGTAGTTATGCATTATTGATATCCCAGCTCTATCTCTCTCTCTCTCTCCCCTTGCAACCTCCTTTAGTCTTCGCAACCCCATCTACACCCCTCCCCAGTTCTACTCTCCTAGATCATACCCCCTCTCTCTGATAATTCACATAGTTAATACATATATATAAGACGAAAGAATAATTTCTTACGAAATTGGGAATACTGATTTCTTCATTCAAGAAATATTAACCATAAAATTTACAACATCCAAAACTTGTTTTGTACAAATAAATATTTCACACATATTCAAGGATATCTGTGTGTAACCCCGAAATTGATATTTTAAACTGACTCACATGGTTGCTTCTACCATATCCAGTAATAAATATATCATTAACACATGCAGTTATAACAATAGGATAGAAATAAATGTTAATTAGAAATTAATCAAGAAAATAGTGGGACAAAAAGTTAAAAATAAATATCTGGAAACTTTATCGTTTTTACTTTTGATCCACTGTCCATAATTTTTCTAATTAGCCTAGGGACAGGCACCTCTAAATGCTGTAAGACACAAGTTCATATAATGTCAAACATATTGTCACAAATTAAAACATGTAGTCATTAACAGCTGATAACAAAGCATGAGTTAAATAATCAAACAACTTAGTCCAACAATGAAACATATCTTTCAATGAATGACAAGTTAACACAATGTTATGCATTGTTATCTCTACTTGACAATAATATCATTATAACATCCTTCTGCCAATGATAAGAGTCTGTATGGGGCAATAACTCAACAAATTACCACAAAGTTTCACAAGTATTCCTTTCCTATTAGACTAAGTGCATGAGCTGTTGTCAAGTGTGGGCTATAGATGGTATCTATCTCCCAGTTCTGTATACATAGCACACGTGGCTCCATCATAACATGTCATTTACAAAGTTCCAATGCAAATACACTTACATACATTAACTTCACGACCAAGTTCTTGTCAAACAGATTGCCTTGCAGCAGTATGTATTTATCAGCGGTATCTACATACATGGATTGTCTCGGATGGATTCAATTACAAAACAATTTTCTGAAAGCAACCATGTGTTAATAACAGATGTTTACAAACACTGTCTAGTCAATGGCAACACAAGCGTGGTTCATTACATAGTTGTTCATACCATGTCAGTCAAATTTAATGTTTTTACAGAATTGTAAACCCTGCATATATGTAGCAAAGTTCATTGATTAATTGATATAAGTTTTTCTTAATTGCTATTAAATATTAAGGACATTTTTTTGCAATTATTACTTTTTCCATATATGCATGTGTCTATAGTCTGCATGTAGTGTAAGAATTATTAGAATTGCAGTATGTTATTTTGTAACATCATTATTTCTTAATTCAAAATATCCAAACATGTATTATATCTCCATTTTAACAAGCAACTCATTAAAAGTTGTAAACCATAGAATATCCTTTAAAATAATATTCACTTCATCTGCACCCCACCAACACAACACAATGCTGGACCAAGTTGTATTCCTATCAGAGTTCATGTTACCCAAACTAAATTCTCTCAAACAAACAGAGATCCCATCACTTGGGTTGTACCTGTGTTTTGAATACGTGAAAATAGGTGTAAATGTTCAGGCAATACGCTGCTGCTTGTTCCGACTGACTCACAACTGAGTAAATATACACCTGCCGGCATCATTAGAGAAGTGGATGCAAGTCGGGAAGCAAAGGTTGTCCCAAATACCTCTCCAGTTCAGGCAGCTGTTCACTTTTTAAGGGTGATTAACATTCCGTAGACCTTATGTAAAAAAGAATGGACTAAAAGCCTGCGGGGTAAAGAAATGCGCAAAATAAAACTCGTGACATAAAAATACTGTTCTTTCTCCTCTCATCTGCTGTACGGTTGATAAAACGGCTTCATGTTGTGTGAATTTCTATACAGTACAATGGAGGAATCTCTAACAGGGACTTGCTGTCTATACACACCTTGTCAATTGATGCTTCATTGGATCCCTTTCACTGTCAGCCTCTTCTACCCCTGACCAAAATCATCACCCCAAACTTTGATCCCCACAATCTTCCACTTCATAAACATACCCCTTCGTCAATTGTCGCCTTCAATCCTTGATCACAACCTTTCAAACATAATCCAGACCCCCCTCCCCCACAACCCCCCTTGTTACTCTCACTGCCTCTTGGGTCCATGTGTCTTGTTAAAAAATTTAACACTTTAACTTCATACAAGGTTCATTATGACAAACCCTCTGACTAACTCCACCAGCCTCAATGATCCTCTAACAAACAACCCATTCCTCCCCTCCCCACCTACCTCCTGGATACACTCCCATGAATCTGTGTCATTGTGTCCCCGTGAGGGGGCGGAGGCTGACTGTTCAAAACAATATTCCACTCAACGACAGAACAAGACCCTTTCACTCCTGTGTTTGGGTTTCTTCTACCAAAACCCTCTCCACCTTAGCATATTGAGGTCACCCTTAGGTAATTACCACTAAGTGGTCCTTAAACAGGTGCTGTTGACCTA
Source organism: Phorcus lineatus (assembly GCA_921293015.1). NCBI lineage: Eukaryota > Metazoa > Mollusca > Gastropoda > Trochida > Trochidae > Phorcus > Phorcus lineatus. The sequence continues at coordinate 23,737,409 of OV121091.1, forward strand.
CTGCAGCTTAATATAAGTCATTATCACTGAGCTTCCATCAAGTTAATGTCAGGAGAATTTATACATGTCCTGGTCATTGCTAAGCTAATGCATTTCATTACATGTTAAAATGTTTTGAAGAATTCTTTTTGTTTGAATAATAATTTATGCTTTGACAAATGATACTGATTTCTTTAACAAGAATCATGGTTATCCCTTCATCCTCACAGTATGTTTGTGTGACATACATCAATTCTTCAGTTCCCTTAAACCCTCAGCTCAATAGGCATCAAGCCTCAGCTGTGTCTATTAAATGTGTGTATGAATGTATGAGTGAGTGTGACTGAAGAAGTTAACTAGGCCGGCTGTGTAGAAGACATGTTTATGAGCTGGGTGTAGTGAGAGGCTGATACTGACACCTCTTGTAGTATTGGCTCCCACTGGATGAATTCCTCCTAATCACTGGCAGAGCACTGTTTGGCATGCATGGAAACATCTTCCCATCAAACACTCATTCATCTACGACCAGGCAAAACATAGCCTTGAAGAAAGATTGAGAAAATAAGTTTTATTGAAATATGAAAAATTCCCCGGCTAGTTGTTGATAGGGGAAGAAGGGTGGAAAGGATTGGGAAGGAGGATTGTGTGAATTCACTACAATCGAATGAGGTCGGGTTGAGGTTCGGGTTTGGTAAAGGGGAAACGAAACGGGAGAGAATTGATAAGATGAGTGTAAGGCAGGTGAGATGAGGGAAAGTAAGGCTGAAATGGAGAAGATATGGTTATCAGGCATTTGCAGGGTTGAGGAAAGTCAGAAGCACAGGGGAGGATGTGTGGGGTAGAGACAGTAAGGAGTAATGGTAGGGGAGTTAAAGGAGGGTCGGAGGTGTTGTGTCTCTGGGTAAGTAGGTTAGACGTGCTGCAGCATGGATCAGTTTCCAGGGTTGACCAGGCTGTGTCACCTCGTTCTAGTTCTCTGTGGTTTCCAAACTTACACTTTCTCACCATGCAGAATTCCAGAGGGTTTACATCACATGTATAAGTACCAATCATGGCAAAGTGCACAACCAGAAAAATAGAGGTAATATATTTAACGAAGGACATAAACTCTAATGAACAACTAATAACTAGAGTAACTTAATTCTTTTTGATCAAGAATATAACCTTACACAAATTAGTAACTGATTTTTCTCTTGCCTTGATTTGCTTCAAAGTGGCCTATGTATAATGACATCTAACGAAGACAACTAGCAGAGATCATTTAGAATTGTTCCTCAATTTGTAACAGAGAGAAAACAATGATATCAGTCAGTGTCAGATGACAACTCATTTGGCCCACTCAAGGTACAATATTTTCTTTCCTTCCCACATCTGAAAGACTATTCTCCAGGTAATAATATAATGACCACATCTTTAGGTATCATTTGATCGAGCGCAAGTGTTCAAATTTCAATTTAAGCAGATCAACAGCTATCAACTTTAGAAATTCTTCCCACATAAATGTCAGCACATTAACAGGTGTCATCAATCTTAGAACATCATCAAGTATTATATGTCATCTTCAGGTAGATAAATTTGAGAAATTTTTAACGAGGTATCAACTTGTTGACATCCACAGTTGTCCATCTGAAAATCACCTCAAGACAGTGTCAGCCTGATTATTTTACAGGTGTAACATGATCTCTGAACTAGCTGAGGTAGAGCAATACATGTCCAATCACCTGCAAATTAGTATTGGAGAAACTTGAGCCTGGAGAACTGCGGCCCCATAAACTGATGAGGGCACGTGGGTTTAGTAAGATCATTTGGTTGACTCAAGTGCCTCAGCAATTGAAATTGACTTTTAGTAAAATACCAACAAAGCTGGAGTAATATATTACTTGACGACAAGGATTTCAAATTTCAACAAGGCTCTTAATAAGAAATTTTGATACTGTGACACAGTTTAATGATTTTTATGTCCTTTCTAAGAAATACCTGTCAATGAGAAACTGTAACAAAAAGTTGGACACATACTAAGTTATCAATGAAACTATTTGAGGAAATTTATAATGTAATATTACATGATTGACAGTGAAATAACGGGATGTATCAAATAAAACATTGTGTAATCAGACACTAATAAATATATAGAATGTGTGTCAGTGATTAACGACTGATAACAACCATAACCTGACATAACTACGAGCTCATGACATCATATTCTTCCCTAGATAAAGTTGTTCTAGAGCTGACTCTAAGTAAATGCAAGTCCATTGCGATAAATACACACTTATCAGATCAGAAATCTAAAATTTGTCTTTTCTTGACATTTACCATGTTTATCTCATCTCAAGAAGTAGAAAATTTGATTATTAACTTTCTACCTCACTAGATGAGATAAACATGGTATTTGTCTAGTAAAAAATATCCTGTAAATATTGTTGTATGGAAGTAATTTATCCTATAACAGTATTTGATTATTGAGTATTTGTAATTATATACCTAACACTGAATGGAAAGTATGTTTCATGTGCAACTATTTAATGGACATTCTGTATTAGCACTGTTTAATGGAAAAATGGGCCACTATCAAAGGGAAAATATGAGCCATAATCAAAGTGAAAGTATGTAAAACCACTAGTATTAAAGGTAAATTATGAGACATAAATAAATAGAAAGCTTGTACCTTGTACAATCACTGGATGTGAGATATGTAAATGTACTACAATAGAATGAAAAGTATGTACTATTTAAAGCTAGTGAATGTTAAGCCAAACAATAAGAAAACTGGATCATTAATAATGACTAAGTAGCACGAAAGCTCCACTCAACATAATTGACATACAACACCTAATCCCTGGTTGAATCCAAAACTCAACAATTACAAAACATTGTGAAATGCCACCAGTCTAAGAAAAAGACCACAACTAAGTCAATAACCAACCCTTAAGTGGTCTGAACCTTTCAATACTAGCAAATCCTCTGAGCATTGGGTTGAAGCTGGTGAGGTAACGTGCCTACACTAACCCCCCTGGAGCAAGATTAAGAGGATTAGTGGATAAATCCCCTCCAATAACAGAGGGCTGTTTGCCCATATCTGTCAGCCCTGATCACCCCCAATTGGCTGATTACATGGATAAGCTCTCATTTGAGCGTGCATCCCAAGGGTAGTCATTAGTCAAATAGCCATTCCTCAGACCTTCAACCGACCACAGACAATCCTTCTTCGACAATATTCTCAAGTCTACAACAAACTTACCACCAACTATCCATAGTTGAAGTACAGTCCGTGCATCACATTTGTCAGCTCTTGATCTCACATGAAAAAAACAGATTGACAAACTATGGGAATAGACCATTAGGTATCTTACAAAGTTGTGATTGTTCAGAGATACAATCATTAATTTTCACTTTTTTGCTGTAATTTGAAAAAAAAGTGAATATCAATAATAATTCATCAAGCTACCGTTATGAAATTCATAAATGATTATTAATTTCACTTTATTGCTTCTACTTACATCAATATGACACTGCACAGAAAAATACATAAGAGATTATACTTCAATTCTTCTTTTCCTTTTTTTTTCAAAGTAACTTGATAAAAAAAATTATTAGATAAAAACAATTTGTTTCCCGCTGCTTAGTAGTAACATTATCTAATATTTTCACTCTCTGCAGCGACTGTACCAGAGAGTTAGACAACAGACTTCAGGATGTTCAACATTGTTATTTCACCAATGCTTTAGCATAGATTCTTACTTTGATTTACAGTGTTAGTGAAAAGATGTTATCACACATCATTATTGAAATTTATTTCACAGATAAGTATCAACAATTCATTGCTAATCATGCGATTACTATGCAAATGCACTAAGCTGAGTTGACCAGTCGGGTTAAAGACATGGGGTTAGCACCATCTGCGCCATCATGTCTCCTCTGTAGTCTTCACTTGTACATACAGGTGCTTCAATTAGTGCCCATATCTCTAGTCTCTATTGATGGGTAGATTACCTCATATAAATTAGCTCCTAAGCCACTTTAAACCACCAGCTTATATAATGCTACTCCTCATACAAAATGGCCTGTCTGATGTGGTTACTGGATTAGCAGTATGCACATGACGAGCTCAATAACAGAATGTGCCACTCTCTCTCTCCTAGAAAAATGTAGTTTTTAGTTGTATTAGATTAAATGCCGTTACATAAACATGTCAAGGATAAAACTGACATGTTTTGACATCGTATGCAAGACACACCATCAGCCGAACCCACACACATAGTTCAGGAGATTATGTGACAAAACCTTTTATTGATTATATCATCATTATTCAGTTGTTGGAGCAATTGTCACGACCATCGGCATAAGCCAGCAAAACCATTCACGCATCACAACTCATGCATGTGTCATTCAGTTGGTCTCTACTTAAACCTGGGAGGAATGAGCAATATCCAATTGTATATGTTTCATAACATGTTTCAAAACATGCCAACTCCTATGTTTAGTTTGGATGCAACAGGCGTAATAAACGAGAGCTGAATTGCCAGAGAGCCAAAAACGAGTTCGTCTACTTTAATTTGATATTCATAGAGATAATATTTGCATCTGGAGTGATATTTTGATATAAAGTTCCAACCCAGACCTCTTTAAAAGTGCTGTAAAGATGTCAGATCTAACTCATCAAAGAAAGATGTATTTACTTTTCTTTCTGAAACCTGATTGAAGAAAGGAGAAAAACTGTTACGAGCACACAACATGAAAAAGCATCACTGCTATAAGAATCGACACCTGGCTGAAAGGTTAAGGTGAAGGAAAGAGGCAAAAACTCTTTTGATCAAAGTTCACAAGATGTTCTGCCGGTTCTTTCATAGAACAATCAGACTTTCCACAACCACATACACATTCATTCTAATGCACATGCATGCACATGCACAAAAGGGCTTGTAAGCATGTTAACCTTCACACTAGCACAACAGACTCTCTACTTTGTCTTCGCGAGGATGAGATCAAAGCATGCACGTATTCTTCACATTAATAGCTCGGATGTATTTACCTTTCTTTCATGTATACATATACTACTAAGAAAAACAGTAACTGTGCCCTTTACATGGACATAGAATGAATCTCCATGACTGAAGAGTTCCCTCCAGGGGACATAACCTGATCAAGCATCAAACCTTACCAAAGGCCACATCCACATAATTGATACACATTCTTCTACACTAATACATTCATATCAAAGTCTCGAGGTAACTTCTTCTCTACCATACAATTACTTCACTTTCAGACATTTTAACTTTTGGATAATTAGTGCTTGTGCTTTCGACTTCGAGTAAATTCAGCAGAAAACCTTACAAACACTAATTTTCATATCTACTAGCAATCATCTACTTAAGGATTGGAGCCATCCTTTAATACCTAATAACTTAACAATCAGTGTTGAACAATCTCCAAACATGCAATGTTTGATTTTGAGATTAAAATACTGTATTATTTCTCAAACAAGGCACAACTCATACAGTTACCTTCATTCTTACTACCAACGCACAAATCTTATATAAGCATATTCCCAAAATCTTAGTATACAAGACATCATATATATCATATATATACAAATCTTTGTTTGTGGACAATAGTAATGCTATATATAAAATTCATTGTTTGTGGACAATAGTAATGCTATATATAAAATTCATTGTTTGTGGACAATAACAACAAATTTCTTAAAGATTGTAATAATCCATGTGTCACTTTTTAAGTTTGCCCTAGATTTTTTACCTTCTCGGTATTAAATTTGTAAGCAAGGAACTTATCAATTATAATAAATGCAACCAGGTTGTGGTGTGAGAGAAAGAAACAATTAGGAGAAATCAGAGAATCAATCGTCCAGCAATGAGCATTCCATCATCAGGTAGATCATCATTAAATGTCACTACAGATGTTTGTTATTGCCGTGTCTGTCAGTCACATTCCACTTACCAGTCACGCTTCACTGACCCCGTCATAAACCGCCTTCAGAAATATCCAGTTATAAATACCCACTGCTGATCTTCGCTTGTCCTTGGCAGGGCAAGAATAACAACATCAAACTTAAATGTGGTCAGGCAGGGGACACAACTCTGTACAAGAGCCATTATAAGACAGTAAAGTACAATTGTCCATAGAAAATGTACAACCCTTATATTTGGAAACTGTTCATGGGAAACAAAATGACAATAAGGTAAACTTTGCAGGCATCTAATGATCTGCACCCGATTATACAGAATTGAAACCTTGGACATCTGCTGCAAACTGTTTCCCTATCAACTGAAAGATGAAGGATTTTAGACGTCACAGCAGACTTCTAGGTTTTTGCCCAATTCTTTCTATGCTATTCTTTCTATAACTTAAAAATGGAATTAAAAAGACATTTGGTCATAGACCGTAAGTCAGACAACATTGTAACCCGTCACGTCAGACCGTCTAGAGCTTATTTTAACTTTCACCTAGTCAAATTGAATCTATCAAATGTTAATAAATCTAAGTCTCTGTTTCACAGAATGAAAAGACTCATTTTAGAAATTTCATTACAAAGATAATTTGAAAGTAAATTATATTAATTCAAATCAATTATCCTTCGGAAAACTCTAAACTTTGAATGCCTTTCTGCATTAACATCTATATGAGTCTTTCAGCCGTGTATTTATATACAGAATCTGCATCTTGCCCCCATGGACTGGCAACATTTTTACTTTGTTTCTCAAAAACTTGAGCCTTTGAACTTGTAATTTGAAAATACAGAGCGATGAAAAAATTTTAACAAAGGAAATAAATCATGATTGTCCATCCAAAAATAGACCTTTACACACTGAATAGCCATTGATACTTCCTTTTAACAGACAGAATTGTCAGTAAGTCGTGTCAAAAAGGAAGAGCAAAATATTCTTACATAATGTGAATGTGTGTTTATCGATCACTTAGTCTAACATGTAAATCATCACCAATATATCTATTCTTAAACTTTATATCCATCAACACTTCCCCTTAACAGACAAAATTACATGATACTGGTAACAGGTAGTTGAAAGTTTGACAGTCAGTGAAAGTCCTCAATGAACAATTTCTTCACACTAAGTTCCCATTTCCTACTAGCCCGGAAGTGTCAGCGGAGCTTTATCCTTGCTTAGACTTACGAGCAGGTGTGTTTCATAGTACACACTTACAGAACTCAAAATGCATTATTGGGAAAAGAAAAAAGTATCAACCATTTTCTCTAACTTGTGCAAATCTATATCTATCTAAAAAGATCACCTTTATTTCTTGTAGAGATAAGTAGACATTGTCAATGGTTCTCTAAAGAATTTGTAAACATTTCGATTCAAACCTGACCAAATTCTAACCAATTCGCTACCAAGAGTTACATTGGTGCAGCTTTTCTTCCTTCTCTAGTCCATAACAACATGATAAGGGAATAAACTTAGAGGTGGACTTGCACTGCTAGATGGTAGGTATATTTACTATAGGTCTATCAGTAATTTGTATTTATCTGATAAAAAGGTACATTGAAGTTTGTTATTAATTCAGTGTGCTAAGTTGGTGGCAGTGATACCATAAAACATGGAATGGCCTTCAAGCCATAGTCTAGACTAAAATTTAGTCTATGAAATAGTTACTGTTCCTTTATAAGTAATATTCATTTCTTAACTTTTCATGTGTATGCAGTCAAATCAAAACTTGCTGAATGAGGACCTAAACTGTATTAAGGGCTCCTATTTAACATGCAGTCATGAAGCAGGACTAGCAACAGTCATGTCACCGCACGACATATCATTGGGTAGGAGTGCTCCACATTGTGCTGTCACATGTTCCGACCTGTGACCTACATCAACTCAGGTACAAGGTGCACCTAGATAGAGGGGCTTGTTCAGGTGACATAAACATACAACCTATAGATACCTGAGTTGTGGTGCCCTTCGGCAAAACACAAATATTTGTCTACAACTATGTAGATTATTATCAAATTGGATTATTCATATAAGTATAACAGTGCTGACAACATCATCTGCAAAAACAACCTTTTGTTTTTTACGATACTCTACAAACTAATCAACAAGGGTGGTCCAACTTTATTTAATTATTGACTGTCAAATCAGTGCACAAACTTCAGATAACACATTAACTACCAAAGCCAATCACGATGCCAATTTATACAAATGAAAAAAAGCTATTATGTCGAATTTTATGTTAAATTGATATGTCTTGATGGTATCAACTAAAGAAGAAAATAAATAATTTTAAGAGGAATTAAGAAAATGATTTTCCTTCCTAATCAGCTTATGATTATACTTAAATCAGGTTGATTTATCATTGATAAACTTTGTTATAGTTTAATGTTTTTATCTCAACTGAAGGCACACATATTGCACAAAGTTCACTGTGGGCATGGAGATAACTAAATTCAATGCAATCTAATTGCTAGAGTCTCCAGTGCTCATTGCTGCACATGGCTTGCATCTTATGCTGTTGGCAACATAAATCACAGCAGTTTTAAATCTGTAACAAGATTTACTTCAAATATTCAAGAAATAATCCTACAATTACTGACATTATCACAGCCAAGGGCGCAACAGAAAGTTGCTATATACTCGACCTGCCTGTAGGATTGTATTAATGAACTGAAAAGAGAAGATATCTCTTATTCTTGAAAGAAAAACAAGAAACCTGCAAGAAAAAGAATTTTCTGAGCCCATGAATGCTTGAGACCAATCTTGCCATAATTAAACTACAACACCTTTGTATTAACTGTGAAGGACATTCTAACCACATTGAAAATCAATGTCACAACACTTAAGTATTAACAATAATTTTTGGCAGGGACCCAGGTGGCAGGAAATACATTGCTTGATAACATGTCACCCGTGAAGTATCAATGCCAGCTCTACAACCAGGGAAGTAGATCAGAATACCATTCGACTCACATACACACTGCCATATTATGGGTGCTTACTTGCAGAGGACCAAGCAAAACCTTCCTCATTGTACTATTCATGAATAAATTGAAACCATAAGAAAGGCAAGACGTGTTTTTATTATTCATTATGGTACGTTTAAAGCTTAGTGGAAATGTTTAGCAGTGTCTCCAACCTTATGGATCTTGGGGCTTTTGACCAAATATGTTATGACTTTTCATTTACAGACAAGACATTATTCAACATTTAATCTAATATTCATTTAAAACTTCATCCGAAACAAGAACATCAAACATCAAAACATTAAAACAAACAAAAATTATTTATTGATGGAATCTGTTCAAGGAAGAGTTGACATGACAAAACTATGCAAGTTAATAATGTTATTATTCAGGTTAAGGAAAATTTTTGTCATGGAAACTAAAAGTAACACAATCACTCATTAAAATAGGATACGCTTAAATATAAGCTGGAAACTGAAATCAAATTGGATGTTCGCTTTTGCAGTTAAGTATGAAGATATCTATGACCAATTATCAGTTTTAGTCATGTTAAAAAGGAAGTGCGAAATATTTTTGCATAACCAATTTCTATTTTCATGTTTTCTGAAATCTGCATATTTGGTGATAATAGCCCTAGGGAATGAATATTCATGTAGGTAGATATCTATCTTCATGCTTCAACTGTTGCATCTACTGACGTCATGCCTTGCACATAACTCGTCTATATTCAAGCAGTATTCAACAGCCACAGAGTAAATAACATGCAATCATTCATATGCTCACGCTTTATAGAAAGGAATCACGCAGCATTTGGCTAGTTCATATCTTTTACAAACAAATCAGTAATGGCATATTGAAACAGAGGTGGAAAGTGCACACAAACGTTGAGATTAAATGGGCCTTTTGCATTAAAATGAAATTTTTATGTTCAAATAAAAAGTGACTGTGTGTTTATTGATCACTTAGTCTAACATCAAAATCATCACTAATAAAACTATTCTTAAACCTTAAACTGTTTCTTATGCTACATAATATACTTATCTTTTTTTTTTGACAAAGACTCTTTTTTGTAAGAACGGGAAAAATGAACAATAATTATTCAAATAACCTGGTAATCTTAGTGATGCAAATACAGATAAAGATCACTATAAACAAGTCAACAAATAATTATTTATAAAACAATCACGTCAACAACCAAGCGTACAAACTTAAAGAAGACAACAATATGAAACGCACAGATTAAAAGAGGACTTTTGATGAAAAAGGGAATTATATGTTTATCACAGTATCCTCAATGTATGTCACTGTTTAAGAAACAAAACTTTAAAAGAAACAGATTTTGATGAGGAAAACAGAAATTTCATACCATAATATTTAAAGTGTAAATGTGTGAAAAAATAGCTGAAATAAATTGACTTTCCCTTGATTTCCAATTTATAATATTTTCCTGTACCAAATTTGATAAAATGAACAAAGAGGATTTTCTCTAATACAGTAACTTTTTAGAGAAAATCAAAATGTTTGATGATGAATTAAGAGATGAAATCAAAGAGTGATTATTCTCACCATTTTCATAATATTCATATCATATCACTAATAGCAACAATTGTAAACAAGATACATCAAGGCGCAATGAGCAAAATTTAGATTGATAAAAATCAAGTTTTGTCAGATTAAAATTCTCATTTCTTCATTCATAAAATCATTTATTACACTCTCGCTGGAGATACTACAGTTGTGAAACAATGACATGTTACCAATTTCGCATCATGTCTTTAATTTGTTCCAAACTTAATCTTAACCAGGCTTAAATATCATCCCATGAAAAAATATCTGTTTCTTGATCCACAGATACATTCAAATATTAATAAAAGAGTTTGACATGAATAAAATAAAACTGAAAGTTTTTGGAGATAAGGTTTCAAATCATTCTATGATAAATAGTTCAAATTGAAAACTTAGGACCAAAAAAAATCAAATTCTCAAAGTCATCTTTTTGTCTATAAGAACTATTTCAAGAACATGTCAACTATAACGGATTTAATCTATCTGTAAATAAGATTAATTCTATCTTAAAAGGTTTTGGAATATAACTATATTTCAAACATTTGATATTTTCAAATCTGACTCAACCATTGATTGATATAATCAAAGTCAACCACCAAGGCTTCAAGTCATTACCTTACAATGGATGATAATTTTAAAATATTCTTTTGACAAAAACTGCTGAAGTATACTTTAATAATATCATGCTTATACTGTAAGTTTTAATCTAAGATTTCATAAATGATAATCCATCTCTTTATTGAATGCAACATTTCAGTATATGTTTTCTGAAGATCTATACTGAAAATTCAAAATCAGTGAATACAGAGTTTAATTACAGAAATGAAATACCTACACATTGCCTATATCAATACCAAATGTTCATTCTCAACATGATTCCTTCATCTATTCCATACCATTTAATTGTCCTTAGTCATGATTTCACACATGTTGGCCTATATGACCAAGGATGGGCACTATCTTATAAATATCACCCGATTTATGACCAAAAAAAATTATGTTTTATGATTCTTAATGAGTCAAAGCAATTTTCACATTTTCAATCTTGATATATATTCGAAATTTTTATATTAGTTATTGTAGTAGTTTTAATTATGACGTAATTAGGTACATTAAAACATTATCATGAGGAGAAATGGGAAGGTTTTACATCCGGGCTCTCCATTCAGGGTAGATGGTGATATATAGTTCCGACCTAATTTCACTTTCCTACCCGTGTCAGTCGCACCTGTATCCCGATACCTCGCGCGAACATCCGACAAGAGGCAAACTGTTATAATTTCACAACAAATTGTAATTATCTGCTGAGAATTACGCAGTAACTAATGAATTTGCCGTAATTAGTAAAACGCCTTATAATTAAGAAACTATAAGCCCACCTATTACTATAAGGCGAGCCTCGGCATGCGTTACCCGCTGGTAGGCAACGGGTTACACTCAGGTACGGCGAGGATCTGGGCAAAGTAAAATAATGACAGTTGCTGAAACCAAACCATCTAGGACGACTAACTACACTTGAGAATGAATTTCATTTCTGCGTTGCCCATACCTGTTTTAAAACGACAATAGAACGACTCAATAACTCGCGTGCCTTTGTCGGGCTTTAGGGCTGCCTTAGCCTATATTCCGCAAAGGTAAACAAACATCGGCCTACCTTTTTCATTAGAATAGTCCATAAGACCACGGGTAACTCCAAAAAAAGCACAAAAACACAGAATGTTAATAGTCTTGATCAACTTGAGGGCCATAGTGTACTCCTAAGAAGAGTTGTTTCAACTTTTTCACTTTAACTTCATCTTTACAGTACTTGGCCTGCCAAGGCGACTCGTCTCACTATACGGCTATTCGCCCCTTGCCGAACGCTGCCGAGCTCACCGGATATACGTCACATGCGAATGATTGGCGCGCGCTGAGCTGTACACAAACACGTGCACGCGTTTGGAAAGTTAACGCGCCATCACAATTGTCAAGTCTGTTTCGCTCTAACTTCTTGACTAATACTATGTTTTACTTTGACACTTTACCCCCATAAATGTTTTCCACAGAGCGGATACCTTAAATCTTGAAGTTGATTCAACAAGGAATAGTTTTCCCAAAGAGACGCTCCATTGTGTGTTGGTTTGTTGAGGTCGCTATTGAGATAAGTGTATTTTAACGAACATCCGATTAAAGGAAATAGTTGGTGTTAATCAATAGGATCAAATGGGATGATAACTGAGCGGCTTGTAACCTAACAAGATTATGACGAAGGAAACGCTTCACAGACTTTATTGAGCCCTACATGTTTATTTATAAAGTGTATAGCTAAATTTGAGTTGAATTTCGCATTCGAGTGTCACAGCATTTGATCAATGCTCGGCCACTAAAGAGATAATGGGTTTGTAATCTTTTCAAGTCGTTATTTCGGCGTGAAGACGCGTTAGTTAGTATAGACTCGTCTCAACTAGCAGATATCGATAGCTTTCTACATCTGTGTGTAGCCTCTCCAGCACCCCGCAATTTGCTGGAGAATTACGCGGGCGGAAAAGTGGAATCGATGTCGCCACTGAACTGAAATGTTTATTGTATGGAAATATCACGTGTTGAAAGAACAAAAATACTTACGTTGGATATACATTGCTCTCACTTTATTCACTCATTCGTTGAAGTAGCATGTCACTTGATACGACGCTTTAAAAAATCTGATATCTTTATCTACGTCAAGAACGTGCGTATAGAGAAAATTTCGCGTATTGAACATACGCCTCTCCTTACTCACCTATTATAGTAAAATGGACATGACACTTCAAATAGAAATCTGAAATTAAATCTTTTTAGATCTATTTTTTTAAATCCAATTAAAGCAGAAAAAGAGCTTGGAACGAAAACTATGACTATGTTCTTTTGTCTCCATCTTTCAGTTAACATGCCCCTCGATATTTTAAATGTTACACCCCTTCGAGTAATAGGTTACTGCATGTAGCATATACTGTGATGAACCAACACTTCGCAACGAAGAAACGCCATCGCTTACGAAATAACATTTGTTTGACCTTTGCCTTCCTTTTATCACTCATTGCCCATATATGTAGGCCTATTGATGGCCGTTTGTTAACCGAGATCGTATATGACATTTCATCCGAGGGATTAAGTTCAATTAATTTAGTATCAATTAGAAGTGCCAGGTTTATGTTTTCACTTCAAGCAATCTTGAAAATGTTCCTTTACGAAATTAATTTTTTCGAAATTTATTTAACATGGTTATTCTAATACAGTTTATCGACATCAATGGATTGCCTGATTGTCTGCTACATATGAATCAGTTGACGTCTTGAATGAGTGGAAACAGTTGCTGATACGAATGCTTCAGTCGCTGAAGTTCACGGGAAAAACTACAGTCATGGTATGTTTTCTCAAGCCGTAACCCACGTAGAAGATCGCCCAATTCATACGCGATTGACTGATACGTCATAACTACGCAGTAGGCAATACGTTAGTCGGATAAATCTACACAAACGTATAGATAGCGGACAGACAGTAAACTGGTACAATATCATATGAAGTTGTCATCTCCACTATGTTTCCCAGGGGACTAGTGTTCTTTTAATGCGACTCAGTGAGTTGCTATGAAGCTCCCTTGATCCGATGGTCAATATACACACCCTTTCCCTCCCACGCACACATGCGGCGCACAACCCCTTAAAACGCATGTGGGGGAAGAAATCGAAGTGTATGCAGTGATGTGATTATGTACAGCTATTTTTAGCTCAATTTATATGTAGATCTAAGTGAAAGTAAGAACGTATCAGATTTGCACAATTAGGCCGTCTTCAAGCCAGTCCAACAATATATTTATAACGGTAAGCGTTTCTTGTGACTGCAGTGTACAGTTTGTTAATTACCTTGTATAGTCTCACTACTATTTCTGTAACAAATCATTTTCCATGTTAAATATATGTATTTTGTATCTTAAATTTGTTGTATAACTTGTACCTTTTACCTTTTTTCAATGACTATAATATATTTAAATCAATACAGCTAAGATGCCGGTCTGACGCCAGTTACCTCACAAGTACACGTAAGCAGAAAAATCGAACGCAATGGACTATGCTGAATATGCATGGAAATAATTTTATTGAAAGGAGATGAAACGGTTATTCAACAATATTGCTATCATCTAACTAGTGGTTATTTTACGCCCGCTTCAGTTGGTTTCATCTCAATGTGCTTTAAACCGTGGCTCAGTCAGTCCCTGAGGTCTCATTTACGATTTCTATTTCCACGAACTATGTTGACATTTTCTTGGATAACCTACCTTGGGACATCAATATTCATGGATAAATCCTTTCCACAGTCAACGCATTGCCTCATATTGGGAAATAAAACCAGAGTGTGTTAACCGATTGAAAATATTTTCGGATCGATTTGAATTCGAGTTTAGACGTTTCCAGTCAAAATCTTATAATAATAATAATAATAACTAGGATTGCCTTGTGGGCAATACTGACGGTCTTCAGACGCGCACGTTGTCGTAAGATGCTGTCTGAGTCGTACTCTGCTCTGTCTGTAGCAATTGTCTAGTGTCAAAGAGCATTTTAAGTACTGTTTTGAATGTCAGAACTGCAAAGTGACACAAAAAAGGAAAATGGCGGCTAAAGCACGTGGCATGATTGACTTTTTTTGGCTTTGTGTAAATGCGCATCTTTTGAATCTATTTGCAAGTCTCTAGGTTTATTTTGAAAAATGAGCCAATGTTAATTTGTGAAAATTTGAAATTTTGCATTTTTGAAGTCTCATTAAAACCGGGAATGACTGTTCGCGATCGATTTTATTATTGATTCTTGTAGATATCAACGAGCTCTTGCTGTCCTGTAAAAATCATGCAATTCTTGCAATAGGTTTAAGAGTTATATGCCCTTGAAGTTGGCGATTTTGCAGTTTTTGACATTTTCGAATGGTCACTGTGAAAAAAGTATTAGAGTTACGCAGTTCTAATGAGCTTCCTGAGTAGTGCAATGCTTTAGCTGCATTGTGTACAAATTTCAGCTCTTTCGTGCAAGTATCTTCAGAGGAGAAGATTTTCAAAGACGCATGGGGTCGAAAATGCTGAAAAATGCAGTAAAAGCAAGATGGCGTCTAAAGCACGTGACCTACAACTTTGTCATGATTTACTTTTTTGCTGTAAATGCTAATGCGCATCTTTTAAAGCAAGTTGCAAGTCTGTAAGTGCATTTTGAAAATTTTGCCCATGTTAATTTGCGAAAATGTAAGGGGCTGTAACTCTGCAATGGAGACCGGAAGTGCAGATTTGCTTGCATCTGTATGAACTTCAGCTTAGAAGCTTTCATTGCTGAAAGTTGCATGAACTTTGCATGTGCAGTTTTTGCTGTAGGAGCGACACACTTTTTGTACAAATAATAATAATAATAATAAGAATAAACAGGATAATAACAATAGGTCTTCGACGAAATTCGTCTGAAGACCTAATAATAATAGTTTATTTATAATTTATTAATACTTTATTACACCGAAAGGAAAGTATCATTATGGAGCTTGGACATGCAGGAAAGGCAACACAGGTTACATGTGATACATAAACAAGCACATTCAAGATATTAACGATAAAACCTCCTTTTTTTAAAAATTCTCTTAAGGAATGATAATTTATTTCAAATTTACACGGCAATGAAAAGATAATTGAATTAAATTATTAACTTTCCCCCCAGATTAATTGTTTGTGTATGTTACCACCTACACACATTAATTAATTAACAAGCTATAACTTCTCTATTCTCAACCTGAAATATTGAAACTATCTTTATTTTTCTGAATTCTCGGTCTGATTTTCTTGTGACGCGGCCCCTTGTCCGTCGTAAACTTTTCACATTTTTAACTTTTTAAGAATGCTGCTCAATCACAAATTGTCTTTAGTCCTGGAGATTTATAGATCAAAGTCTTGAACATCTCACAGTACAAAGGCTGATTCGCCACAGAGACCATTGCTCTATTTTGAATATTTTAATTTGTCTGATGCTTGCAAAAATTTTGGCTAAGGAATTGTATTCCAACCGTTCACGCATATGACACGTATATATGTTGCAACGAAATATGATAACTTTTTTGTGTTAATGTGATATAAAATACTTTTATATCAATTCTATCATAAAATGCTTGCATCATAAATCGTGTTATAAGATTACTAGATTAGGAAATTCGTTCGTAGGTTTGATAGTAACATAAGCAGTTACAAGTAGAAAATCAACAGTAAGCATCTAAAGAAACATTGGTTGATTTTCACGATAATGTATTTGACCTTCATACTTGCCAAAACACCAATTGATTTAAAACATCAAACATATCCGTTAAACGAAACATACAACTTTTAAACGAAATCAGATATGAGGGCGCTATATAAATGCTATATTTTATCATTAACCTATGTGTAAGCACAAGTACAATTCGCACATTTTCAACTCAAATTTCAGTATGTTTAAAACCTGTAATGAAGTAATATTCGTGCATATTGGTAAAAAAAGAGCCAAATTTTAAAGAGCCACTCCGTGAATTCATAACATATTATTTACCTTTGATACGAACCTAAATGTCATATGTAGTGATATAAAATCAAAACATCTTAACTTTTCATGTCCAAAAGACATATATGTGACAAATACGGGTTTTCCATGAAAATCTAAAAACAACCTTATAAATGCACAGAGGTGTAGATATTACGTCCAATATACATAGATACTAGTTATATAACCTAACAAACACTATCAACTCCTAACTGCACTCCTGGCTGTTTTAGGTAAGTCTGCAAAATTACGTTTGACTATTTGGCGCGCGCCACTGTCCGGTTTTCGATCATAATTGCGACGTTCTATCTTCATATTGTCACTGTGAAAAAAACCCAATAAGCTTTAACATGTGTCTTTTTGGTAACAGTCGATACTTCGCGATGAAATGACACCATTGATTAAGTTTGGCATATGTGACTCCAACAACTCACGGAGTGGCTCTTTAAAGATCTCGTGACCTTTCTACTGGCAGTAAGTCAGGCGACACAGAAGTTGACCATATTAATGTTTGTCATCCCCTCATAATAACATAAAAACACTTAAAGATAAACAAAAGCCATAGCAAAAACAAATCGTGAGTATCCTCTGAAAATTTATGGAAGTGAGAAACGACTACCTTGTTAGAAGAATCGCCATTTGTCCTGCATTTCAATTGGTAACATGTCAAACTATAGAAGCTGGTCAACTATAAGCAACCTATGGGGTTTCCAACTGGCGTGTTAACCTCATCAAGCCTCCAGATTACAGGCGTCGATGCAGATATTATGTGATGACTGAAAAAGTCAACAGGTGAAGTCATTCGACCTTCGACATATTTCGTTTTACAGTGCTTTATAGGACGTGGTCACACACTAGTTGCTCATATATGATGCAGATGTAACATTGCATGTCTTGGAAGAAGTTAATCGGTAACAAGTATTAAAACAAACACAAAAATATAGACACCGGCTCACTTTACATTGCAACAAAGGTTATTTCAATTTTAACTTTAAATTGTTCGTTGTTTTAGGAAATGGTGAATAAATAATTGGTACTTTATCTCAAACTTCTATCGATTCTGGTCGTTTTATTTGAGAGATTACAGTTTGGTGTAAAATATCTAATGCACTCTTTTTTAAACCTCTATCTCCTACCTAATGACATGAGGTATTTTTTACAAAATGGAACCATGCCATGTCTACTGGAGATAAATCGGGCATCAAATTTAATGTTTGTCGTAAGCCTTAATCACTATGCATACTTTCCATGTTCGTATTATATGTTGAACAGACAAATTGAGATAAATATATATCAAACCCCATTAAAGGGCCACAGAGTATGTTGCTGGATTCAAATATGTCAAACTGTATCGAGAATTAGAGGTTGTGTCTGAAAATCACGATGTTATTGCTGACAAGTTCAGTAAGGAGATAATAAACAGGTTTGAGTTGTAATTAATGATCGAAAAACGGACAATTTCGCGCGCCAATGACTCCAACGTTATTTTGGAAATTTATTTACAGCAGACACAAAGGCAAACATGTCTTGGTAGGGTTACACAGGTCATTTGAAGAACCCACATGTATATATGACGCAGGATTTCGACTTCTTAA
The DNA here is from genome assembly GCA_921293015.1 of Phorcus lineatus. Taxonomy (NCBI): domain Eukaryota; kingdom Metazoa; phylum Mollusca; class Gastropoda; order Trochida; family Trochidae; genus Phorcus; species Phorcus lineatus. The sequence goes on from OV121091.1 coordinate 23,756,032, forward strand.
CATTTATATGGACGTTTTTCGATTATCAATGAAAACAAGGAAATATTATTAATTTTGAATTCAAGAGTTAAAGATGAAACTTTAGAAAGGAGATTTGAACTGAACTCTGGACATATGGTCTCGTCCTTTTTTAAGCCGCATACAAAATCTATGAAATATACTCTGTGCCACTTTAACATCAACAAGGGATAATACGCAATGCAATTCTTAGTCAGATTGCAGATAACACTGGATACAAGCTAGTCGGCTCGGGGACTGTGTCTTCATTCGGAATATCAATGGGACGAATATATAATCTTCTTACTGAGTCTGCAGATGACAATGAATACAAGCTAGTCGGCTCGGGGACTGTGTCTTCATTCGAAATATCAATGGGACGAATATATGATCTTCTTACTGAGTCTGCAGATGACAATGGATACAAGCTAGTCGGCTCGGGGACTGTGTCTTCATTCGAAATATCAATGGGACGAATATATAATCTTCTTACTGAGTCTGCAGATGACACTGGATACAAGCTAGTCGGCTCGGGGACTGTGTCTTCATTCGAAATATCAATGGGACGAATATATAATCTTCTTACTGAGTCTTCAGATGACACTGAATTCATGTTAGATTGATAAAATACTTTGTTTGAATCTCCAGTCGACAGTCTTTTATAACAGTTTAAGAGTTTAATATCATTTACAAAAAATCTTAATTTGAATCGATTGCCTTGATACAAATGCAGTCTGGCTATTCCAAAACAGTCTGAAAAAAAAATAGACAAGAATTGAATGTCAGTAATGGAAAATGAACGATGTCAAAGCTGCGTTCTACAGATTGCACATCGGTTTTTAAGTTTTACCTCCATGAACTTGTTACAATTTTGAAGTAATTTCTTACAAAGATATAACATTCTTGGTCACATCTACAGATTTAAGTAAATGTTGGAAAACATATAAGAAACCGTTAGGTGAGATACTGCTAATTCTAAGTAGGTGGATGAACACAATGGTTACTAAACTTTCAAGAATGCTAATTGTTTATCTTGTACTGCAACCAAACCCATTTTTACTTAACTAACTATCCAGGACACGCCATTGTTGAGGGAATTACATCAACTTTGTGTCATGACTATGTATCAATATTGATGATCGATGATGATTTATGATCGATCTATGATGTGTAATAACGGCTCTTGGGCCGGTTTCATTATATTTATAAAACGGGCATGCTTTAAGACGACTCACAAAATGACGTCCCCTATTTACGCTACGATGGAAATTTATGATGTCACCAATTCAGTGATGCTTCGATCTAACATGAATATTGACATGGTTGATGACATTCTTAGCTACTTAACTCTGCCTCCATGGTTATTGCATATTCGTCCCAACATTAGCCTGACATTTTATTAAATCAAATTGTTTGGAAATTTTGAAAGGTGGCGTTTCTTTTGAGGTTAAAGGCACTAGTGCACGCTTTTACGGTTTAAATTGGCTATTTTAAGGTTTACGAGGACTTATGCTTTCTTTTAAACATTCACAATTTCACAATTCACAATTCTTTACAATTTACCTGCAATCAACAATGAAAACGTTAAGACAGCCGCTGTTGGCTTGGACATATAAAAATCTTTGGTTAGCTGTGCACAAAACGGATAAATTATTGACACTTGGAAACGGCTGAACTAGTATTGTGTGCAGCTATTGAATTTACCTAAACTCTGAACTGCGAACAAATCATGAAATATTTTTTATGAAAGCAATGTTGTAAATTAACAGTATTAGCATTGTTATTAGATTGACCATAGCGGCTGCCGTTTCCGCTTTTCTGGTTATGAGCAACATTTTAATATTTACGATATCGTAGTTCATGCGGATTTAATTTAACGTAACATTAAATACTTTCGGCCTTTAAAAATCCACTTTACTACCTAAATACGTAAATGCTGATTATATGTAGTGTTTATGTTTACTGTTTGAAACACAAAAGACCAGATGGACAATGGCTTAATATTTCCCATGCTGTCTTCAACCTTAGATATAATAATGATAAAACAAAGTTGTTTGTTGAAAAGTTTCAAATATAAATCAAAAACATTATTTTTTCGACAACTGTTGAAAAAAATGCTCCAATTTGGCATAAACTTGAGAATCTCTTAATTTTAAATTCTTTAATTAATTGCTTTTCTTTTGCTTTAAAGGGATGACGTTTGCCGTTCATCAAATTCTGAAAATGGGAACTTTTCATGAATTTGTCATTAGTAAATCTTGTTGTATTTAATTTTTATGTTGCTGTTGTTAGTGAATTTTATTCAAAGGTAAATACGTTAGTGCATTTTATTTAAAGGTAGATACTCGTCGTATCAATGACTCTCATTAAAGAAAAGGCATCGCTTATAATCATATTCACAGCAATCAATATCAACTTTTTCTCCTCTTAAGTTTCTTGTACTTGGCGGCAAAGTACCAGGATTTCACAATATATTAAAGAGAATTGAAATTGTAACATCTGATTCAATCATATAATTAAATTAATGCTTTTAATAAACTGTCGTTGCTGACGGAAGAAATGGCAGATATTAACATTTCCCTCTATTCATATCTAAAAATAAAAGAACTTAAACATTCTCACATTGTTCGTATATTAGTGACTGTTCTGACTCAGGTCAACAACACACACTCTCAACTAACCAGAGGCATTTGCGCAGCAGGAAGAAGAGGAAGACGTTTCCGTTTCTAGAATTCATGACCAGAGATTTAAACCAATGGTAAGGAAAATCCCAACATGATCTACTTTTAAGAAAAATGTAAGTGATAATCGTAAAGTGATCCTCAACGATCTTGAGATCTAAATATTATATTTGTTTCTTGAAGGCCACTTACATGTTAATTAAACCACTTGATTACGACTTAAACAACAAAACGAAAATATTAACAAAACCTGTGAATTGTCTCTGAAATAGTAGGTTACATGTACAAGTTACAGGTCTAATGGCAAGAGATACTTGTATATATATTCATTACAACTGACCAATAATAAGGTTCATAATGAACTATATTAATCTTGCAGATTCATTACGTTGAATCCATGATTTTAGAGATTTTGTAATGTGAATCGTGCCAATGTGTTTATTGACAGATGCAGACCATTCATTTTATTGGTGAGGTCACACATTTCTTACAACAGCAAAATATGAGTTGAAAAGCAATTCGGTTTAACAACAAAACATTATAAACATGACATCAACGAACGTAACTAAATTTCAGTTATGATTATCTCAAATGTTTTAGAAGGACGATATAGGACCCTTCACGGCAACCATCAGCTTTGACTTTTTGATTTATCATGTCATTACAAAAATTAAAAGGGCACAGAGTAAGTTGTGGGGGTCAAATGTGTCAAACTTCATAATTTGTGTTATTTCATCTACAAGTAGTGGTTGTTTCTGAAAATTAGCATCTCAATGCTTATTAGTTAGCAGAGTGAGAATAAACAGGAACAAGGTCGAGATTTATTATCGAAAACCGTACAATGGCGCGCGCCAATGAGTCAAACGTAATTTTGGAGACTTGTTTAAACTAGACACAACGAGAAATTTAGGTTGGTATTGCGTAGTAGGTCATTAAACCAAGCAAATGTAAATGGGACGCATAATTTCGACTTCTTTGCATTTATATGGCCCTTTTCAATTAACAATCGAAATAAGAAAACGTCATAATTTTGCCATCAAAGAAATAAAGATACAACTTCAGACAGGCGATTTGAACTTAACTCAGGTCATGCGATATTTTGGCTCTATTTAAGCCACATAAAAAATTCATGAAACATACTCTGTGTCACTTGCGGTTTCTTTCCAAAGTTCCGATGCTTTTCACCTCTGTTAATAAGAAAGCAATGTCAGAACTAATATGAAAGTTAACTTCTTTTGTCCGGCAAGCATTGGTTCTTTAGTTGTTGATGTCTAGTATAAGGTCTTTGGTGTGTGACTTAGTTATAAGCATTGGAAAAGTAAAGTGCTACTAGTGCATCTTACCTGCACCGCAAACATCTCGTAAGATGGTCGTGCAACATGTCGCCGATGTGACGTTACCAAACGTACACTGCAAAAATGGCGTTTTGATTTCAAACATGTTGCGTACATGTTTTACTCAATGTTAAACACATAAATTATTGTGTGTTGTAAATCAAAACATGTTTCAAATATAAACACATTGCACTATATTGGGTGGTAAAAATGCTCATGAACAATAACATGAGTGAGTGAGTGAGTTTCTATTCTTTCTAACAATATATCATTTATTAGACGCGTGGATGAACATCTCCTAAAAGAGAGTGGGAAGATCAGGGAGAGGAGGGATGGAAGGATGAGGGAAAATACGTAGAAGAAAGGCGTAGTGTTAGGGAAAGACACAAGATCTTTAAGCGACACAAACTTAGTCTAGCGTCTACCCGTCAATCTTTAGGTGCCCCTACAAAAGGTTATCTGTGGGATAAAGCACAGGGACATGTAATGTCGAATATAAACGTCTGTAAAACAGTTGGATTCGACGATCAAACACACCTATTTACATAAAAAAGTAAAGGGGTGTAACGGGGTTAACACTCCCTGTCCCTAGAAAATTATTTCCAAAATATAATAGTTACATATTTCCATAAACGAATCATATTGCTTCAAATGAATTAGTTCTTTGAAAAACTTTCATTATCTTCCAACAGAGGTATCTCCGTCATAAATTCCTATACAACCACTGTCTTAATACGAAGGTTTCTCGGGCTTCCGGCAGTTTCCCCTATCAGCATAATATTGCAACTGTAACTACCTGGCAATATTTCAGCCAATGAAAACACCGAATGCATGAATGACGTATTTGTTTTCACTCAGGCCTCTGCAATGATACAGTCGCCTAATGAGGTGTTTGTGTTCTGTAAAAACGACTCAAAGTGGAAGGTGCATATTCGAATAAAATTTAGCTTTTGGAAAGCTTACGGAAATAACTTAGGCGATTAGAATGCTACTAACTAACAACTAAAAACTAACTTTGATTGCATCCAATCAGCGTGCTAAATTTCTAGACCAAGAAACGTTCGTAGCAGGACAGAGGTTGTGTAATAGGCGCGTTTCAGACGCCCAGTGACAGCAGAGTTTTTTCTTATATTGAATTGAGAAGCAAGATGGAGAAATATCAACCGTTATGTGGACTTTGCGTTGTGTGATGTGATCTTAAGAGTGTGAGGTTGATATGCTTACAAATGAATTAACTCAGCTTCCAGTCCGTACATCGGGCACAAAGTATCAGAGAAAAGGACAAAAGAAACAAGTGAAGAACTACAATATTTTATTACAAGAACGGTAGAAAAATGAAACAAAAACTCAACAGCGTAAAGATAGCACCAGCTTGTTAATCACACACCTGTACAGCCGTACGATGCATGACAATCTGTAAACCTTTATTTAATACTACCCAAACCTCCCTTTATTAAGAATCCTACAAGATTATAATTATCCCATTACTAATAACTAACTCCTAATCTATTTCCTATACTAATTCTCCCCCAACCAGCCTTAACAATAAACTAAGTACAAAAAATCCCGTAATCAACCTAACATGCTAAAGGGGTGGGTGGATCCTGAGACAGGACCTGTCGGGACGATGGAATGCTACCTGTCAGGTTGCTCGGAACCCCGAGAGTGAGACAACTGAACCCGAGAAGCCACTTAAGGTCACTTATATACTGCTCTGAGACGACCTCTGACACGGGTCAGAGTTCAGCCACTGACAGCAGACGTCTCCGCCAATCAGTGCCTACTAATAGATAACAAGCGCAGCGCCGCACACACTACCCAGAAAGAAGTTATCTCGTAACGCAGGAAGTGAAACAATGGGCTACAAGACTAACCGGTGAACCAATTGTCCCCCTACGTTAGGTTCGTACTGTTAATATCTATCCTGATTGAAACCCTAACCCCCATTTACGTTATTTTTACCCAGTTTTCCTACAGTTGTATAGGAATCTGTTGGGGGAGAATGGGCAGGTTTGGGTCATGACTATCGTTTTTAGATAAATAAATTCAAATCTATACAAATTCTTGCCATGCTATAAATCAAGGCGTCTCTTTGATATCGAGAAGCTTCACATAATCAAAAACATCAATGACAAGCAATTTTTCAGATATGGAAACATTGATAAACAATTTAAAACAAGAAGATGTAGGTAATACTATTCAGTGCATTTAAATTAAAAATGACGCTAATTCGGTGCTTTGATATTTAGCTATTATGTTACTAAATTATATGAATAAGATGATATTAAAACGATGATATAATCATACGATGTGAATCCACTCTAGCTTATTGTCTCTTTTTCATAGCTTTTATAATACATCCACTTTGGTTATATTTACATGTTAAATTTTTCTGTCTATACTGAATACATGGAAACCTAGTTAAAGTTGCCAATTTTGGATAAATATTTTATACAATTATTTGATTTAGATCAAAGTTTAGACCTTCGTTTAATTGCTTCTGCGATGAGTCACTGGAGATATTTTGTTTTACAATATGATATATTTTTTGCAGACATTGCTCGAATCAAAATGCTCAGAAACAAGAGTTTCAGACAGATGAAAAAGGACTTGAATAAGAACCGTCTTTGTCTTATGACGCAGACGACCTACTTTTATGAAAGTCGTCTGTACTTGCTACACAGCTGTGGTGCACTTTGAATTTTCTTTACAGAATACATTCGCCTTATTTAGCGATGAATCAAAAGGTCTGTGTGAAAACAAATTTGTTATCCATGCATGCGGTGTTTCTTTGGCTGTAAATTGTGAAGTAGTTTATGTTGCAATATTTTGCTGTTACGGAAACCTGCCGGAATCTCGAGAAGAGTCCGTATTAGAAGAGAGATTGCATAGAAACTACTCCTGGGTAGAGAAAGGTAGTTACCTTGCTATACACTGATGGGTGGAGTGTTCAAAGGCTGCATTACACCAAAACATTACTGCAGAGCAAGGTGACCGAGATGTCAGTTGGGATTCGTACGTATCGTGCCATAAAATCTGAAGATAAATAAACTCATGTAATGAGATATAACCTTTAACACTTCAAAAGGCAAATACTGAATGACATGCCGTTGCATTTCGGAAGTGATAGGTTAAATTAATATGATATGAATGAGACGTCTCATACCATACTTCTATATCAATTGTAGTAATTAACAGCTAGTTCAAATGACAAGAAGTTATTTGAAATTACTAGAGATTTGATTTAATTATCCATTCCTTTAGGTCTATTCCGTTATATCAAAGGTGTCGGTATTGTAATTAGGAGAGCTTGTTACAGTAATGTAACAACTATTGCCCCACCACGTACATAATATTATACTAAATTGGGTAAAGAAGTTGTTGAATTTTACTTTATGAATATTTCACATATTAACGTTTTACTGTCGAAAAACAGAACGATTTATGCACTTGAATCCACTAATTTTGACATTAAGAGGGTATATTGAAAACCATTTATTTGTTGCAGAAAACTTGCCGTTTCTTTTGCACGTGAGGCATAGCTGAGGCCGTTAGGGAGGAATAAAAAAAGTTGTTTTTACTGTTTGAATGCACATTTTTCTGGGATAAGATTCCATTATTAAACCAACAGGAATGAGGGAGCAGTGCCTACGCAAACGAGAACACACCCCCCCCCCCCCCCACACACACACACAGAGATTTTGTTTTATCAACTTGTACTTGTATAAAAAGAACATTTATGAAAGGAAAGGAGACCGTATCCTGTTAAGAGGGAGGCATGGTGATATTATGAGGAGTCATAATGAAAGTAAAGGCAGTAGTGAAAGGAGAAACGTTAACATTTGATAGGAAAATATCTATATTGAGAAAAAACATGAATACTATATGATAACAATAATATATAATGAAACGCATTTACAAAGGGCAATCTTCCAAAGGCAAGTGGCAGACTGTTTACAGTCTGTCGGATTCCTGTACCAAAGAAAGACAGAATGCGCTGAGCAAACCATAGATAAAACCAGAATAACTATGTACTACTGCTTTTTTGATATCGAAAAATTTCTAATAAGTATCACAGAGAATCAAATTTTAATATACACAAAGACGAGATATTTGACATTTTGTTTTGACTACTTTAATTTGTAAGGAAGGAATTGATATATGAGAAAGATTATTGCAATTTCAGGATTAAACATCCTTACCGGAAACTTAAAACGTGGCGTATGCAATATTCTTAAAATGAGTAAAATGATCTGTTTCGTTTTCATATAATTAGTTTCCATTCCCAAATGATACTCAGAACGTCGTTTCATCCAGTAGTTTGGGTTTATCCCACCCTACTCTGTTTACGAAGTCAGGAACACAATACCGAGCTCAAGTCTAACTTCTTCTTAACTCCCTAGACACATTAAGTTCGGCTTTGGAGCAAGAGGCCAGGGGGCAAGGGGCTCGGCAACTTTGTCTGCAATCGAGAACTGTTCTATATGCAGTAAGGTGTGTGTGCAATGCTACACTAAGTTTCATCGAAGTACCACCCAGGGTTCTCTAGTTCCACCAGATGCTTGCAGTCCTCTCCGCAATGCATAGCCGATTTCCGAAGCTCTTAAGAGTTCAAAGACAAACATGCATACATTAAAATAGACTAACTTAACACTTAAGAAAGTTTCGAAAATCTAGGCTCAGGAAACTTAAGAGACTAACTTTCCGGCTCAAGTGTATACCTCCACAGGGAAACATACGAGCATCTCAGAAAGGCCCATAGAGCTTTAGAAAAATCGAATAAAAAATTAGCCTTTTGGTCTCTTCATATTTTTCAGAGAAAATTATGTAATTTGTTCTTTGGCAAATGTTCGAAAGCTGTAATAATCACAGTGGTTTCCCTGATTGATACAATAATAAAATACTTATATGATTGAAAATCACATGTAACTTTATGAAGTTAAAAATGTGACAGATCATTTGCAACCAAGGTAATTGACTAATCCTTTGATAACCAATTTCCCAACAGATGAAACTCGGAGATGAAATTCTATCTTTTAGTTGCTTCGTGTCATTGCAAGAAAGTTTCCATCCAATGGATTTGTTCCATCGTGTAGTTGTTTTAAATCAAGGAAGAAGAAATATAAGCTATCGTCCTTTTGGGAATTTGTCACAAGAAACCAAACGTTTGTCAAACGGCAAAGAAACCCACAACAAACTTCCTGCTAAGCTGCTGATTGGGTGCATGCCCTGTATTAAGTCCAACTGGGAACTGGACACTACGAGTAGAGATAAGAATACTTTTGTTCTAAAAGCATTTTGAGTTTCTATCAGATTTCATGTGACTTGGTGTGTGTAGAAGAAATATTTTTGTTGAAATCTATGAGTATAGTTTCGATAGCGCACATGTATGTTCTTTTTTGCAGACGTGATGAATAGTTTCACGAAAATAACCAACAAACATCACTGTGATATTAATCCAGCTCTCGCTCGGGAAATGCTAATATGAAGCATTCGTGTCGTTAACATAGTATGTCATGGACACTCATATAATACCTCTATATAAAAGGATTCGGTGACTCTGATTGAGAAGGAATTCCGCTCTATTTTTATGCGCCACAATTTTTGTGTTTTGAATAAACTTGCTACCAAACATTCAATTATGATAAACAAAAACAGCAAAATCATGGACGGAGTTCAAAAGGGAACGCCTCACATAGAAAATTACGTCCTGGATACTGAGAAATGAAATGAAAATAGTTGTTTTGATCGAGATCAAATATGTTGTCGCGGCTCTAAGTACGCCATTAATCGATAATTTGAAACTTGAACTTTTCTTTCAGACTTTAAAATGTCTACGAAATGAAAATTAAGCTCATATATATATCATATGCTTTTGATAAGCTGTAAGCAAAAGATTCAAGCAAACACAGTAATATTTCTAATGTTAGATTTAATGTTGTCGTACTGTCTTTAACCGGTTAAACCTTTTTCTAGTTTTTAGGTTTTGAGTGAATCTTCTGTGTTAATAATCCATTATACATCCTTCGTTTTTCTTGTATTTTTCTTCGAATTTCCTTTTCGTATTCCTAACTAGTAAAAAATTACTGGTATGAAATACTGAGCTCTCAAGAAGTAATCATTTTGATATCCTTGCTCTTGTTCTTATATTATATAAACTGATACATTTATCGTAATATAATATATAGATTTATTAAAGCTTAAATAAAACAAAAGGATATGCAAAACTTTATTACCCTCAATGGAAATTTGCCTTACTTCACATATAAAAAATCAATAAAATGAAAAAAAAATAATTTAGGGAAATAATTTGCTGTCTAATATTTTACGTTTTCATGACATCAATGTAGATGGACAGAAGGGAGATTACATGTATGCAAAGAAGATACAGTAGTCGAAACGAACGATTTCAGAGCTCTTTTTGATTTCAACTTCAAAATTTGAAATCGTTGCTGTAAAAGGTAAAAATTTGATTCCGACGTCAAAATGATGGAGAAGTTTAAGTTCGACAAATTTTTCATACACCAAAATGTCAAAAAACAATTGAAATTTCGCTGCTGAATAACTATTTTGTATAGAATGTGAAACTTTCTGTTTTGAACTGATAGGGACTCCTTCTAACATTGACTTGATAAATTAAAATGGACCTTAGCACCTTTTTTTATTTAGAGATTTATTTCTTCAAATTTCCCCGAATAAACATTACTTGTTGACAAATGTATTAACCCTATCATCCATAGTCGTAGAGAAAATAATGAAATAATAAGCAAAAACCACCGGCGGCAAATTTTGTGTTAACACCATTTCATCATTAAAGGTAGGTAAAATTGATTCGCTTACCTTAACCGATCATGGTTCATTCGTTTAAAAACGCTTCTTTTGATTGAAGGCATTGTCTTGCAATTGGGAACAACTAATTTGGTTTCCGTAAGATCACTTTTTCTGTAAAGAAAAAAAATGCTACTGTCCTTTTAAAACTATGACAAAACAGAGAAATAAAATATTCCTGTTGAGAGAGTTTGAGTAAGAAATATTCATTTTGTTGTCACTATTTTTAACGCATTTGTATTGTCATTGTCGTTAAATTTTGTCCCAAGATGTTTGTAGTTTTTAACAATCTCAACATTAGAACAATGACTTTAGAGAGCACAAACTCACGAGTTCTAAAATATCGGATCATCTTTAATTTCTAAAACCTTATATTATTGTCTTAAAACCAATTATTAAGATATCACTTTACATCATAGTTCTAAATATTCCGTCTCGTATACGTTCACAACTGTTTTTCTTTGCCATATACATCCTCCTATATCAGCGTATATGAATCCGCCCTCGCTCCTTCCTAGTACCCTGATCTCTTTAAAGCCAAAACCCTTGTATCGCTAGCTATCTAACCAACCAAACTACTCGCATCCAGCAACATTGGTCCCACACGGATGGAAACATACGTTTAGTTCAAGATAGTAGCTTCAACCTCCTTGCATAATGACATTTCATTGGCTGAAAATATAACAGGTGAACTTAGCCCTGAATATCAAGCCGATTAAGCCCGAAGGAGATTAGGGTATTAGGAAGGAGCTGAGCGGATTCATATACGCTAATTTAGCTTTGACACGAGCGTTCTTTTAACCACAGTATATTTTAATCCAATGTCAACTTTTAATGCGTCAATTAAATCATAGAGTAGCGTCCCCTTAGCAAATTGTGATTTTGTGATGCATCATGTATATAATATCAACGTATATATTTTGATGGAATGTAGAAATTAGCTTAAACGCACTAGTGCACACCAATATTTCGTAAACACAACGAATGCACAGATACCGCATATCTCTAGATATTATTCAAGATCCTCACTCAAGTAATCTACCTCGTAAGTTATTTAACAAATATTTACGTATTCAGGTAGTAAAGTTGATTTTTAAAGACCGGAAGTATTTAATGCAACGTAACTTTAAATCCGCATGAACTACGATATCGGAAACACTAAGATTTTGGTTATAACAATAAAGCGGAAACGGCAGCCGCTTTGGTCAATCTAATAGCAACGCTAATGCTGTGTTATTAAATCGGTTTATTTAAAACATTGATTCCATAAAACATAATTCATCCTTTGTTCTCAATTCAGAGTTTGGGTAAATTCAACAGCTGCACATAATACTAGTTCAGCCGCGTTCAACTGTCTATAATTTATCAGTTTTGTGCACAGCTAACCATAGATTTTTTATATTTCCAAGCAGAGCGGCTGTCTAAATTTTTTCATTGTTGATTGTAGGTCAATTGTTAAGAATTTTCATTGCATCGATAGAAAGCTTTAGTGAATGCATAAGTCCTCTTAAACCTTAAAATAGCCAATTTAAACCGTAAAAGCGTACTAGTGCCTTTAAGAAAGAAACACTCCATGAAAAAGGCAGCCCAAAGTTGATTCTCTTTTCGAAACGTCAGTGTTATTTGATTCTGCAAAAGTTCGGCACTTGAAAGCAGCAGTTTTATACTTTTACTTGGTTTTAGGGGAAATTGAAGACAGCGTGAAAGCATTGAAGAAAACTGCACGTAGGATGTGGTAACGTGTCACATTAAAGGCAAACGTTCTTTTAATAATAATAAATGGCGAAAACCGTAACATTTGACTTCTCATCAAAACACCGTATCATGCTTTTGGGACCGTTACTACACAAATCACCTACATAGCGCCAATATTAACCACAAGTCCAGCTCCGTTAAATCCAGGTCACTCACTTGACAATGTGTAATCAATCGTCCAAAGCACATCCCTGTTTTGTGTAAATGGCCCGACCAAATTGTCAGTAATCACACCTGTTTTAAGAAACTGCGCAATCGCCTGCAGAACTGGAACCTGAGATAGGTATAAGTCTTCAGTGATGAATTACGAATTCTTCGTGTTTGACGAGATTGAAGATAATGTGATTAGTAATGTTTATTGTCGGATAAATGAACGTACTGTCCCTAATGGAATTTTGTAGGTTGATAAAGCCAGTGTAAAGATATGTAGTGCGATATCTAGTACGCAAAGATTTGACTTTCTCCTGGCTCAGGGGATTTTTCTAAAATATAAATCAGCAAAGTCCTTTAAAAGCCACAGGCTCCGGATAATGGACCGACAGTGTGAAATGTCAAGTAGTGCTCAAAAGAAAGTGTACACCTCTATATATAAAAATATACTAAAAATAAGACATGTTACACAAGCAACAACCCATGCTTTCTGCAAACATAGATCTAAATAAGCAACGTTAACGTTATATCATAAATTCCCCTTTTCTGCATTTGAGCATTTGATGATATAAACAAGCAGACATAACACCTTAGGTACAGTAGTAAAAGCAAGACAATAACTATATACGGACGTGTCGGTGAACAAATAGCACTTCATTGCCTTAAGAGAGTCAGTACTTTTGAATATTGTAGCGTCTTAGGGCGGATGTATTTAAGTAGCGATCTATGAACGAGCCATGTGCATTTACCAGAGTCAACGAAAATACAAAGGATGAAGAATTTACGACTTCTTGTTTTCCAATTTATCAAGCAACAACCGAATGAAATTGTCTGCAAACAGGATAATGCAAGGCCATCGCATTGATAGGCTAACAACGCTATCGTTGTTGTTTTTCCGCGGCATACATGTTCTCATGACATTAATCCTATAGAACACTTATGGGGCTATCTTTATCGTTACATCTGAAGATAGTCAGTGGCATCTGTCACCACAATGAGTTCGTGTCTTGGCATTTATTAGAATTGTTGATGATTATTGTGGTTGCCCCTCTCATTATTAATATAACATTTGATAACATTTTGTAATGTGTTTATGTGAAACTTAAGATTATGATAGCACATGTCTTTTAGTGTCAGTGAAATGGTACTTTTGACTTGTTATGAAATGAAATTGTGGACATTTGCTGTGGAACTGAATACTCTAATAACATTTTAAAACTAATTTCTTCTATACATGATTTTCTTTTCCTTCATGCTTGGTCTAACATTCTATATGCTTTCATTTGGAAACTGTTTTACCAACAATATAAACCAACTTTACATACAGTACATTTCACTGCCTTGACAAATCTAATATCAGTATCATTATATGACTTTAAGACTAATGACTAAACCAAATGAGCGGCCAATGAGATAAATTTGTTGGACGGGTACGTAATTGTCTCACATTCTCGACTGGTAATAGTAAAAATAATTGTGACCAAATCGCAATAGCGACTTCATCGACTTATTCAGTCATTACCGAGATGATGCCACAGAAAAGTACTGCGTAAGGTGGCTATCCCAAGTGCTGACTTAGACTCCACTATGTGAACTAGGAAAACAGAAACACAACCAAAATTGAAACGATAGTGTTAGAAACCTATTTGTGAATAGACATGTGAATTTTCACCTACATACTATTGAATTATATGATGTATCAGCTCTTACTTTAGTTCAACTCTTATCTTAAATTTACCCAGAACATATTGCTGGTAATTAGTTCTAACTCTTGCAATTTTATTAAAAAACTGTTTAAAAGCTGACTTTAAATGTAAATGAAGTTAAATAACATCGAAATATCCAAGTTAAGTTCTACGTTGAAATTATTTTAAAGGCACAATTCAAGTACACACAAATATTTAATATGTACAACGAATGCATATATAATGCATATCTCTTAATATAACTAACGATCCGCACTCAAGTAGTGGAACTCAAGTAATATATCCTCATATGCCTTAATAGCCGATTTCAACCGACAAAGAGTGCTATAGTGGCTTTAATTTCGACGTGTTTAAACATTTGATATACAACCAATAACTCTTTCAGAATAAAAGTCGTCTTTTGGAAATAATATTCCTTTAACCATTTCACATTTCATTTCAGAACAATTTTGGTTATAAGAAACTCAATATATATGTAAGTCAATCCCTAATAACAATTCTCCGCGAATTGGTATATTTTTTTGTGTTGATTGCTGGAGGCAGGATAAATCTAAATCTTAATGTAGGATTGACATTTATAAGTCTTATCGTTTATGGGGGAAAAATATCAGTAAGAGTGTTTCTTCTAAGATACCTATTCTGAATTTTGAGTTATTGCCACAATGACAATAGTGTAATACATATATGTATGCATGAGTTTCCCTTTAAAACCGTTATATGTTTCACGAAAATTATTTTGGCTATCCTTTGCCAAGAAAATGTCCTAAAGCGCAAAAAAGCAACGTGAAGAACTTGGATCATCAGCACAGAGGTTCGGATATCAGGTTTTATCTGATTGTACTTTTGCTCTCATATATCGTTTTATATGTTTTGATAAAAAATATTTCAAAGTTGAACGAACTTGATTGGGAAATAAAGATTATAAAATCTTAACCTAGTTTTCTATATGATCTCTTTTTCGATTTGGGCATATCCGATCGATGTTAAATTACACGATTTATTTAAAATCACTCTGATCAACCATGCAACTTTATGAGCGCCACGAGCAATGCATCAGGAAAGATAATGCATTACCGTTGAATCTGTCTCTGCCATTAAACAAGCTTCTCGCTTAACCTTTTGAATACAACTCTTAAAGGCATGAAATGGGCATTAACACTTATTAAGGTGTTTTACACGATTACAGTTTCGAGATATACAACCAGGAAGTGAATGCACGGAGTGAGGTGTTTTAGTGAATCAAAATATCAGGAATCTAAACCATTGCACCCTTGATCAGTGTTTCACACTTAAACCAACACCAAACATGAACAGCCATAATAAACGAAAGTATTGAAATCAATGTTCATTTACAAATGAGTCAGGCTATTATAAATTTACAACCAATGATTTTGGCGGCATAATTGTTTTCAGGAAGTTAACGCAAATTATTTGAGGAAACGAATTTCACAATAATTCTGAATTTTCAGTCCTATATTCTAGACTTTCAACTGCAATTAAAAGTTCACAACCATCATTCCTATCCTGATTATGATGGAGTTAGTGAACAAAAGGAAGACGTCATACATATTATGAAAGAAGAAAATTACTTTGGGTGTCCCTTTTTCATATAAATTAAATGGAGGCCCATCAATATTTTCAAACAGTCTCAATGTTTGCATTTCAGTCACTGATAAACAATCAGGCGAACACAATGTTCAAGATACATTTTTGACAGTTTAATGGAGAACCTAATGGGCTCAACAGCAGTGAGATGAAAGCATATCCAGATCAGCTAATTAAACTCTAATTTCTAGCAGAAATGATTTCAATTCAAATTATTGCAAATAAGATGAACAAATGAGGGCTCCATTATTCAGAAAAGCATACCTGAAATGCGCCAAGCATTGTTTATACTCATTATTAATACAATATATCATCTTTTTTCTGTCAGGTTTTGGGATTTTCGCCATAGCAAAACGTTATTCACTGTATAGTCAAAATACTCCGAAAAAGTGACTCGGCAGGACAAGGAACTTTTGAAAAATTTCATGTTCAAATTAATAGATATGATCTTTGTGAGAGTTATGAGACTTCAATGTTCCTGTGATTGATTCATGGGGAAGAAATTATGTTTTAATTATAACCTTTTAAGATTTATTTATCATTTGTTTAAATTATCAAATCATTGGAATATCAAGAAAACGTATGTCCATTGCTTATATAAGGTTTTTTTTATTGCTTTCTTTATAGAACCATACCGTATTATTGTTGAATAAAAATGAATTACGGCGTAGAACTACTATTCTTAAAATACTCTAAAAGAAGAGAAGGACAACAGAGGTTTTTTGGATGTTGTAAGCTTTGTAAAGATGACGGAATTGTTAATGAACTTAACTTTGTATTCAAATATCTCAGGAACTAAGAACGAAGTTTAAAACAAACAAATCTGCTTACATTAATATATTATTATTTTACCTGAATTATGTTTTTCGTCAAAATCTAGACTTAGGAAATAAATATATTTTTCGGTCAGATACAATTCTGTCTTGTTTCTAATGGTGGTTTGTAGAGGGCCTATATACATGTAAGGTCTTCTACTGTATTGAGAATTGAGAATACAAAAACATGTACAAATAGTATAATATTTAAATAAGTATATGTATATAGCGCATATATTCATGGTGAATATGTTGCACCTCATTAAAATACTACATGTAGAAAATGCAAAGCGATATTCCTTTAAATTCTGAAAGATTTAATATGTACACGTACATGTACTAATCAATTCTTATGTTGAATATCTATTTTAGGGCTCCTTGATACTTCTTGTTCTTCTGTTGGACGAAATAGTAAACTTCCATCATTTCAACCTTAATTGATAATGATAAACCGAAAACGACGTTGGAAGAATCAACAACCACACTGTATTTTCTAGTTAGCTACGAACATTTGAAAAGAATAGATAACGAAAAGGTAAGCTGATCTGAAAATACTTGAACATCAAAACTTCATTCGTGCACCTCTAGGTTATATTTCATGGTAGCCTTATTAACTCTTAGTAAATGTTACTAATGATTTCCTTTACTTACTTTTTTTGTTTCTTTTAAGGTTATACATAAATACCATAAATGCTAATATATATTCTAAATATCTCACATAGTAATCCCAAATAACCAAGTGAATGTACATGAAATCGAATTTTCAGGGAGCCGTTATATAAACTGGCATTTCTACCTTTATTTGTCACTTTAAACTGAATCGATTATCATTTAACGAATGTACATGAACTTCAACAACTGTCGGCAGAGCTCCATAAATTGCCACCATTAAATACATACACCATTAGCGACTCCAAAAACTCCGACCATTTCTGTATCTCAGCCGATTTTCTACCTAAAATTTAATAAATTCAACAACCTTTGATATATTTCAAAAAATATAAACCTATAGAATAATGCCTGATGGAGTGCGACTGTCAGATCACTTTTAAGTAATTAGTAACATATTATACATGTAGAAGTACTCAAGCGAGAAGGACGGATATTAACAGATTAATTATACTATCGTTCTAATCTGCAGTTGACCTCTATTTTGCAGGCTTAATTTCACTAGTTAGTGATCTTAACGAATCTTTCTTAGGTTTTCCAATTTACCTAACATTTGAACATACTCTTTGATCTTTGTAATACAAGAATTAAGAAACCAAAATCTCAAGACAAAGGAACAAATACAGCAGTAGTGTTCAATATCATCATTAAAATCTCCACTTTCGCTCACATAAGGCTTCAATGAAATGAATCTTTCTCCTCTTATGGATGGTAAATTTGACGCTGAAAACGTTTAATGAGAATTGACAAGTGGATTGACGTCAATAAACGTAAGTTAAAAATCTCGTTGATTTAAATCATGATTTAAATAACAAATCACATATATAATTATTCCTTTAGGGAACATACTTAATCAATAACAGTTCCATCTTCTGCTTACGGACATACCTCGTCACGTCACGTCATTTTTAAATCTACTTAAAACATCATAAGTCTCTTTTCTATCCACCAATCCGTCATTCAATCTATCATTTCAAGTTATGTAATGCTACAATAAATAGCAATAATAGGTAAAAAACCCCAATTCAAATTCATTTCGATGCGTTTGTCAATCAAAATGTGCATATTAAATGAATGATCAGTGAGATACTGAATAGGAATTATACAGTAAATGCAAGCGTCCTTGATCTCTCTGTTTACATACCAGCTTAAAATCAATTTTTACTATGGTTATTTTTTGTACAAAACAACGGGCTATTTATTTATAATTGTTATTTCAACACACGATTAAAGTAAAAAATTCGAATGATCTAAAAGTGAATTTTGATTTTTGTAAAGTTAAAATATTGTCTGAAAAGAAATTGTTGAAACAACAAAAAATTACTTAAAAATGTAGAGAATAATATAACGTGGATATTAATTTCCATCCACTTTTGCATGCTCAAGGCGCTACCAACATTATTACCTTTGTCTAACCAAAGCTGACGTATTTGTCCCTAGAAGGTCACCACCAACACACTTTGCCAGGTACCCATTTCGTGCTGGGTGAACAGAGGCACATTATGAGCTAAGTCTTTTACCACAAGTCTCATAACTCTTGTATCTGTGTGGGGCAGGGGATAACCTTCCAACTCTCAGTTTCTACAGCAATGAAGGGTTAACCCACCCATCCATCAAACCTCGCCCGAAATTGCTGAACCTCACTGAGGTCAAGTGAGATATGTTCAGGATCACGTGCCACTATTAAACTATTTAAAGAATTTAATCTTATCTTCTATTATCTGACATCTTATATTAGCACAAATAAATATTTGATTGCGTCTGCATCCCATATGATCATATGGTTGGAAATGGAATCATTTACGAAAACATGTATACAACTTCCTGTGATTTTACTCATAAAAGGGTAGGATTAATTTTTTATTTTGATAATTTAATACCATTCTGAAATGTAACAGTATTATTATTTCCAAGTGTACAGTTACTTGAGAATTTTTACTAAGCTTTCCAAAATTATTCAACGGTTTTGTTATCGAAACGCGGAAGGACAAGATCGTCAGTAAAAAGTAGAAAAAATAGTAGAAATATCACCCTTGACTATAGTCATTTTTTTGAGTCAATGAAAAAACTCTTGTATATGTATAGTTTTATTCTGTTGAAAACATAACAGCGTCAGACCAGAAAGTTCAGAATTTATTGATTGAAGTAGAACAAGATACACAATGAAATGTAAGAGCACAAACAATATCTACAGGACAACTGAAAAACTGATAGCTGTTCGGATTTCTCTTATCTAACCCTTATCAGTTGCTCTATCAAAGTCAAATGGTTTCGTATTTTTGACTTCTTAAAACTGATCCGAAAAGTTATACCACTTTATTATATGTGATAGCTTTCGCAGTGCTAGGGAAACAAGTTATGAGTGTTGTGAAGGCAAGGTCCTTGGTCTATGTACAATAAATTTAGTGATCATTTTGAAAAAAACAAACCATTTGCATGTTGGATCGGTTTTTCATGCCCTTTGAAAAATCAATTTTATAACATCTAGCGCTGGAACAGAATTATTCGTTAATGAAAGGGTATTCAATTTACCTTTTGAAAGTATTTAAAAGTACTGTGTCAAAAGTTTTGTGAAATTTAACCTAAACACTAAATGTAATGTTATTCATCAACGCAAACTAACCAATTCAATGATATATCAAAATTGATTTTGAATTCGATTTCATGAATCAACATGAAATATGTATCTTTGAGGTAGAAAATTTTGACAGTTGTATTGGACTTGTGAACATCAATCTCTTACTTGCTTTGATGATATTTTGTTCCATGCATTTCTTATTTACTAAAATTTATTTCAGTAGCATCTATCACATCTTATCCTGACTGCAGGTTGAGGATTACGATCACATGTTCAAAATGGTGGTTTTCAAATCAGCAAACATTGAACATATTCTTTAATTTTATCATTTTGCATGTAGCAAAAATTCATATTTTTTTCATAGCAGTCGTGTTGCTTGGTTCGGTCTTGAAATGCAATTAATATGCAGTGACTGGTAACGCAACTGTGCCCTGTGTCTAACTGCATCCGTTAACTTAAACACGAACTCATGTTACTTTCCTATTTGACTTTTACATGACAGCTTGACATTTTCTCACACATAAAAGAAATAATGACCATATCTCTTTGGACCAAAGTTGTTTATGCCTTTGATCAAAATATTAGTGTGTTTGTCTCACCGTGTAAATGAAAGTCTATTGTCTTTTGATAACGACATTCTGAAATACATTGAAAGACAAGTGTTTTATAACTGGGACTTCAATCATCATGAAAATGTTTCACCTCAAGTCATAATGGATCATTTTGCACAAAAGCACTAAAACCGTTATCATAAAATAACATTTTCTTGATAATCTTTCATAGGATACTGCAAAAGTATGTTTATAGGACATGTCAAAAATTGAAAATAGACTGGTTTCATAGTTAGGAGTATGTTGAATGCTAAAGTTATTAGAAAGGTATTGAAATTAATTTCTTCTTTTAGGTTATCAAATTTTAATATTAACAAAGTTAATCAGTCATTATCTCAAAACACCGAATATACCTTTTCCACATTAATCATAGAATATGGGAAGCTAGCTTTCAAATAGTGTGACATTTAATCATCTATTTCTTTGTAAGATTTTTCTTTCTAAATATGTGGATCATTATTACAGTGTCTAGTATTAAATCCTAAATTTCTTACTTAAAATACTATTCCGATTATCAAATATAGATATGTATATATTCAATATATAGATTGATATAAAAATATAAAACATAATGGTATTTCACAGTTGATGTTAGATTCGGTCGAGTCAAATGTAACCAATTTCAAGTATTTATAACCACATAGTAAATAATAAGATATCTTGATACTAACCCTTAATCCTTCCCAAAATAATACGGTCAAAGCTCTTAAACGACACGCTTGTGACTATTCCAGATTCGTTTTAATGTACTCTTTGGTGTACTTATTTCCAGGAATAACTTAGTAAATTAATACCCTTGTGGAGAATAAATCCATAAATTTCCTGACGTATAGTTTATAAGAAATAACAGAGTAGAAATTATCTTACTGTGTCCTTCCTATAGTATGTATATGTATGTATATGTATGTATATGTATGTATATGTATGTATATGTATGTATATAACACTGGCAAAAAGTGATTACATTGGGTAATGTGCAAATAGTGAGAGGAACCCAATCCACTCCAATCATATTACTTTTAATCTTCTCATGTTAGCATGTACAAAAATGGGTATCCGGTTTATATAAAATCTTGTATACTCAGGAACGCACAAACGTTTCGTCAGTCCTTGGAAAAGTGGATTCTCTTTATCTTATTGGTTATATATGCAGGTAAAATCATGAACAAATTGAACACCGAAGTTTCATTAAACGTCAACGTTATTATTATAACCGTTCCTTTTGGAACGTTAGTACAATGGTATGCGAGAAGTACTATTTCATAGAAGTAAGATATGACTTTATGTTAAAATCAATAATCAAATATTTGAATCAACAATCAAACATTTAATTCAACAATCAAACATTTGATTCAATTTCTATAGCGTCAGGAAATAGAAACACAACTATTCACATCGTACATAATCAATGTGTCGAGACCTATTTTCTTGCATTTTTATGTTAAGAAGTTAAACTTAGAATCAAGGTTGAGAGAGTGAAATAGTACAATATGTGAAGTCCCATGTTGCATTTGTCTGGTAGGGGTCTAGCAAAGAAGCTGTTTTCGTAGCTATATAGGTGTCAGAAGCTTTATTTGATAGATTTAATTTTAAATGTCGTACTTTATCTTTCAGCTGTACGACATCCTGCTACATCAGCGTTATTAAGGCTTATTGTTTCAGCCAATGAAATGTGGTTATCCAAGAAACTAGACACTACTCTTTTGAACTTAACGGAATTTTCCATCCGGGTTGTGCCGCTGTTACTGGATGCGAGTCAGCTCATCGGCTACTTAGACATAGCTAGCGATACGAGGGATTTGGCTCGAATGAGATCAGGGTATATGGAAGGAGCTCGATAAGGCGGGTTCTATTACGCTGATGTAACAGGATGGTAGTGATGAGGAAAAGGTGGAAAGAAAGACTCAAATATGATCTGGCTTCTACCCCTTCGACCTGCCCAGCTTGAGTGCCACAACCAGGAGCTTAAAAGCTCCAGCTGGCATAGCTCTCGGGGTCTTTGAAGCGAACCGCCACACCACCACCATGGCAGGAAAATGGAAGAAAATGCATTAGAATTCAAGCTATGCACTGCATTCGGACCAGACTTAATGCTTTGATTCTGAATGAATTCGTAAATGGGGACGCAAGCTATGGGTACTTACATTAGCACACATTTAGAGGTCTATATACATGGAAAGGCCGGATTTTTGTGATTTTGAAATATCTTTGCTTTCTCCTCATCTTGATAATCTTTGCTACAACTAATGCTTATAATGGGAGTGACCCCCTTCCAGTGGGGTAGTATATGAAAACTACTCTTAGCGAAACATTGTGAGTGAAGATCATTTCTTAATGTGAAATGAAAAAACTAAGATTTAATCTGTTGGAGACATGCCATTGTGAAAAATCTATTGTCAAACGATATTTCTCGATCTCATATTAGCAAAATCTATTGCATCCTACTTCATCAGCAGAATTGAATCCGGTGATCGAGCTCCTTCCATACACTCTCATCTCCTTCGAATCAAATCCCTCGTACGGCTGGCGGGGCTTGATGTTCGTGGCTGTGCTCACCTGTTATTGTTTCAGCCAATGAAATGTCGTTATCTAAGAAACTTGACGCTACTCTTTTGAACTTAACGGAATTTTCCAACCGGGTTGTGTCGCTGGATGCGAGTGATCTTATTGGCTGGTTAGATCACTAAAGATATCGCTCGAAGAAAATCAGGGTTACGCTGATGAAGCCGAATGAATCTATTGCTCACCTTTGATATTGAAATTGTTTTGTTTCTATGTATTCACTTTGAAATAAAGTGAGGTCGTTGTTTTATTTATATAACCATCTTAAATCTAAAAAATCTTAAAAATTGGAATACTCCAGACAGTTATCACATGATAAAAAAAGAACAAAGGAGTATAGAAAAGCATAAAAACATGATATCCCATTTCTTTGTCATCAAAGGTTCACAGGTGATGAATCTGTCTCTAATTACACACGGTAGATTTGATGTTCAATAACATTAAATGTCGTATCTATTGACGTCAAAGGATTATGTTCAATAGCAGCTGAATGAATTTTTTAAAATCTTTAGTCAACGTTTTACTCTAATCATTTTCTAAAGAAAACATCTCTTATATTTTTTATTATTTATCAAGGCATTACAGAATGTAACAAGAGTTGTTCATGTGATAGTTTTGGTAATACGTTAGGGTTTTTTAATGGACAAGGTTTCAAATGTATCATCCTGTTACATCAGCATATTTGTTTTATATCATTTCATTTAATGACGAACCAACGCAAGTAATTTCACAATAAATCAATAGCAATTGCTATGCGCGAATCCGATGAGCTGAAAGTTGTAATAAAAATCCAGTTCATACCTGTATAAACTTTATTTCGTGACGTCACATCATTTTAAGCTACGCCTTTAGCCACTATTGGTAAAAAATTACGTGTTTCTAATAACGTTAAGCAACGTTATGAAAGTACGGTTAATAAAAAAAATAACATCAATCAAAAATAGCATAATGTTCATAGTCGTGTTAATTTTTATTAATAACAGAATATGTCAGGAGCTACAACCGGTCGTGTTCAACTACTCAAAAGATAAAATCAGCAATGCAGCGACCGTTTTTATTGGGGTCCACCAGAAAAATGCCGCCAGGTTCATCAACAGTTTCACGCTTTGTTCCTCAACTAGATTTAGAACTTTGTGCCCTTTAATCAGATTCAACATTACAAGTTAAAAATACTGCATCAACGAGGGTAAATTCGGCTGGTTTCCCTCAAATTACACATTCGCGATTTGTGTTGTCAATTTTGCCAACCAGCAATTGCATGGCCACCTGTGACGTACGTCTAATATGTTCATGGCCAGTTGTGGAGTTTCACTGGCTGATGAACCAGATGAAGGCGGGGCTGATTATCGAATGACATTTTGACTGACATTCTGTGTCTTTTATGCCGTTGAAGGTTTTTCTTTCGCGTATAAAGCTGTAATAGTTGCAAATTTGTATATTTGAAGCAATGAAACCTTTTGAAAACAATTATCATTATAACATTAATTTCTCAAATTCATCGTAAATCCGGCGTTTTCACACCGGTTTTAAAGATTATACCTTCATAATCTTCATAAAGTTTAAAGTCAATTTTTTATAAACTCTCTTTAAATGAGCTATTCAAACCCTCAACAATGAGCGTTAGAGATGTACACACGTGTGAAGTCGCCAGCAATGCATGTGAAATTTGAATGCTAAAATAAGTGTTTCAACCATTTAGTTTTAAACATTTTAAGTTGTTAAAATGTTTAGTAGGTCATTAAAGTGATACATATCTAGAAAATGTGACTGATAAAACGTTTGAGAGAAGAAGTATTTTGTTCTTAGTAGTTGAGCATCATAAAGGTTTTATAAGTGCAACGCCTAGTTTGAGAAGTTGTGTAGATGAATAAGGAAAGGTGATATTTTCAACTTCTATACTGCAACAGTCCGACGTTTTGATGTAGATGCTGAAACCATTATTAAGCAAATGACCATTTCCTTAACTTTCTCATTCACATCTTACCAGATACTTGGAAAAAAATTATCAACCGCTCCAATATTATACCTTATAATGAATGCATACATATATACGAAAGGAATATTTTTAAAATTTCAAAAGGCTCTAAAATATTTTATGACAGACTTATTTCTAAAAGTGATAAACTTGAAATATGTATCAAAAGGGAAAAATATTCTCTGATTGTGAATTCAACTGGCACAATGTTTTTAACCAATATAGGCATGGTTTGAAAGATGTTAAACTCCTCGATTTTCCATTCAGATTCTTGCATAGAGTAATTTATACTAATAAAGAATTATTGAGAATGAATTTGATTGATAAAAAGTTGTGCAGCTTCTGTTGTGATCATTCTGAGAGCACTTGCCATGTGTATTGGGAATGCTGTGAAACAACCAAATTTTGGGGTGATTTAGAAAATTGGATCAATAATTTCTTTTCACACAAGGTAAAGTTTACCACATACCTGATTTGGTTTGGTACATTTCATAGAGATGTCTTATTAAACCAAATCATTATCTCTGCTAAAAAATACATCCATATATGTTACATTAAAAGTTAATCAGTAACTATAAAAAGATTCTTGTTTGATATAAATGTTTACCTTTGACAATTTTGGATTCTCATGTATACTGTTAACTGTATTTCGATGTGACCATGGGAACAGAAAAAAGGATAATAATAATTTTAAAAAAAGTTATCCTGATGATCACTATGTTGTGAAACCGGTTGGCAATGAACTTAAATGAACAAAAAACCCCGAAAAGACAAAAAAAACCCTTCCTCATTGATAATCAATCAATCAGGTTTTTCGTGCAATCAAGGCATCTTTTACATAATTTCAGATGGCTTAGGTTAAATTATCATTTTGAAGGTTACAAATCATTATTTCTTCCTTGATGTACACAGGTATGTTTTCAAAATACTTTACTCGTAAATCGTTGTATACAGGACATTTATAAAGAAAGTGAACTTCATTCTCTACACGTTTTATTTACATATTTTGCAATAGCGACGTTGACGAGGTATACCATCTCGTCTACCAATATTCTCATAAATTGGTAGCTCACCAATTCTTAACAAAGTAATCCTTCGCCTTGCTTCGAATTTTTTTAGATGTAACAGTAAGAAGATACTTTTCAGGACCAAAAACCATCTTAATTTTAGAGTATAAATGTAATGTTGAATATTTCAATTCATGATTCAAAATTGAAAACAAAAGCCTTCTTGAAACCTATTCCTTTATTCTCCCACACAAAACCGAAACCGTAAGTATATATAATAGTTCTAACATGTATTCCCATGTTTTTCAGCCAACTTTATCTAAATTATACAACATATGATAAACCTTTTTTGGATACCTGCCCAACGGCAATAATCTGATCCAAACTATAATAAATCTAAACAATGAATCAACATTAATACAATGCCTGCCGCATGTACATTCTGCTAAATCAGCAACATTTGTACACATATAACTCAAACCCAATACTGACTTGCAAAACCTTACTTGAACTTGTTCAACAACAGTCCACTTTTGATAACCCCATATTTCTGATGCTTGTAACATTATTGGCTTAATTTGAACATCAATAATTCTGAAAAGCAACAACGGAGATATATTTTTAAGCTTTTGACTAAGAGGTTTAACTTAAAATAGAACATTAGAGGCTTTGTTTACAAGATTTTGGACAGACTTTCACCATGACAAAACTATTGGAGAAGAGCAATCTCAAAAAGTAATAGTAATAGTTAGATGAAATTTTCAATTGTTATCTTCCATAATTTTAGAGAGAGTTTATTCAGTAAAGGGGCCTCAGGCCCATTATAAATAAGTTCATACAACACTTTCTGTACATGAGAGCACCAGGATACAATATCACCACATGTTATTCAATGTAAATATTTGGGCTATCTTTAATTCTGAAGGAAATATTCGGAAATATTCTGGAAGAATATCATTTCTAAATTTCTTATAAAAAGGGCATTCTAAACGAAATTCGTGTATGTATTAGTTTTCGTTTTCAATATAAGGTATAATACAAAAAGGGCAAAGGCGATCCTCCCTTTTAAGACCTATATATCCACCGTATTCTACCATCAAATTGTGATTAGAGCAGCGAAAGTTACTAAGAAAAATATGAAACTGTCTCACACGGACACTACTTTTATAAGACTTAAACTCCATAAATGTTTTACCCTACGATAGAGATCCAGTTTTGAGACCAAATTAATGTCCGATAAGCGCAACTGATTATCTATGTCTATACAACTTTGCTTGAACAATTCTACAAACGTCGAAATGTTTCCGATCCGTTGATTTGCCACACATTACCAAACCTATAAGAAGACAAAAGTGAATTCACTTTAAAAGCCCAACAACATTGTTATCCTCCATCATTGATAAGTGCAATGTCGTGGTCTCTGTAACATTTCCTTCTGCAGTTTTTTATTACAATGGAACCTTTCATTAAGCTATCTTTTCAAATTCATATGAAATGTATTAGCTTCTCATAGATCACTAGAAAGGTAAAAGTGTGTTGATTATTACTATAATTCCTTCACTATTACTTTCCAGCAATACTTACTACAAATAAGTCTTTTAGAAACTTTTAGTCTTAGAAAATATGGCTATTCTGGAATTTAAATCCTATAAGTACTGCATGTACATGATTTAATAATGCTTTCCCGTAAACCTAACTGAAAATGAATTAGAAAAATTAATTAGAAAAATAAATAAATACTCATTTTTTCATATTGGGATATCTGATATTTAGTATGAGAACGCTATTTCTAATTTGATGTATGTCTAACTCATTACATGATCTATCATTACATTGTCTGAACTTTCTGTCAGCCTGCGAGTTATGTTGGTAAATCACAGTTTATGGTATGCTAATAGGTCATGTTTTTGGTACAAATTGCTACAAGATGATATAACAAGAGCGATAAAGTAGGAAGACGGTAAGAAGATTGAGCGAGTCTTTATTTCCTCCAGTGGTAACCGAAGGTTACATATAATCATCACATTACATCATTGTACAGCAGAACATAGACATAAAATATTTACGCATTTATATACAGCACTGTTTCACATCAAACATGAAGTGTATCATTCAGTGTAAACAAGGTGAGGTTTAATATCATGTACATTTAGTGAAAATATGGGATCTATACAATTATAAAAGTTATTTAAAAAACATATTTTGTTCATCTTGCATTTCAAACATTACGTAGATTTCAACATCGAGCTGGTCAATTACGTAAGTATGCAAATAATTCATTTCGTTGTTGCAATAATTTTTCGCAATGGAGAAGTATTTGAACATCATAGTCAAATGTTTGTTTATTACAGAGAGCACATTCTCTTGATATTTTCCTCTTGATGATATCTTGAAACAAAGTTGCAAGGATGATTTATAACTGGGTTGTTTATATGCTACTTGCCACAGGAGATTATAAGAGAGTTTAGTATGAGATATGACATATTTGAGCAATATAAAGTAAGGAGCTTGAAATCTTACGTATTCAACTATATAACAACAATTGAATACTATCTTCTTATCATACAGATATTTATAAACATATACATTTAAATCAAATACAAAATGTTCATGTTTTAAGATGATGGCGTTGAAACAATGTAAATATTTCAAATAATGAGATGCATTTTATTTATATATAATTTATATCACCGGTGATTAAATAATCTTGTCTCTAAGTCCCGATGTTGGCAGACATTCCTTCCATTTCCCTATAAAAGAGGAAATATGCTACATGTATATCTAGGAGATTATATGACTTTCTACTTCTTCCAAAATCATCGGCATCTTCAAGGATCATGCCTTAGGCACCATCTGATTTAGAACGGTGGTGATTCTTTTAAATAGTTTTAATGCACCACGGTGATACAAAAGTGATACCTTCGTATTCCTCATTATATGTGAAAGGGAACTCTATACTTTTGAGTCTGAGTCTAATGGGGAAAATTATTTGATGGAAACCATATAACAGAGTCTAATCTCGATTCCGGATATGAAATGGTAGTCATCAAACAAATAGTTTTATATTAACGGTGTCGTTAAACATCGCATTCACGACTTGTTATCTGTCATGATGACTACGTTTCGGTAAAGATTCTTATACTGTTTCCAAACATAAAGGAAAAAGAGGTGGTACATAAATTTTAAACACAAAATGGAAATGAGTAAAAAAAGTGATAACAATAATAACAGGATAAGAAAACAATGGAATGAGAGGATAATACACTGGAGCTGATGTAACATAATGAGACAATTGTCTACCATTAGATATTAATCATTTTCAAAGAATTCCAAAATAATATTTCAAAACAAGTAGTTTTTATAAAGTATTTAACACTGTCAATCATCTAAAAGCCTGTTGTGCCATTGACTATTCATAAACCTTGTCCTTATCGAGACATAAACTCTTCAAGAGCCACTCCGTGATTTTCATAACATATTATTTACCTTTGATACGAACCTAAATGTCACATGTGGTGATATAAAATAAAAACATCTTAACTTTTCAAGTCCAAAAGAGATGTATATGACAAATACTGGTTTTCCATGACAATCTAAAAACAGCCTTATAAATGCACAGAGGTGTAGATATCACGTCCAATATACATGGATACTAATCATATAACCTAACAAACACTATCATCTCCTGACTGCCCTCCTGGCTGTTTTAGATAAGTCCCTGAAATTACGTTTGACTATTTGCCACTGTCCAGTTTTCGATCATATTTGCGACGTTCTACCTTCATATTGTCACTGTAAAAACCCAATAAGCTTTAAAATGTTTCTTTTTGGTAACAGTCGATACTTCGCGATAAAA
This sequence comes from Phorcus lineatus, assembly GCA_921293015.1. Lineage (NCBI taxonomy): Eukaryota > Metazoa > Mollusca > Gastropoda > Trochida > Trochidae > Phorcus > Phorcus lineatus. The sequence goes on from OV121091.1 coordinate 23,786,161, forward strand.
TGACACCATTGATTAAGTTTGGCATATATGACTCCAACAACTCACGGAGTGGCTCTTTAATGATATAATTATCACAATTATAATGGTTCTATCAAAACAACGTAGATAGAAACTTGAGAATAATAGCTCGTATCCAATGTGTTTATGGTAATGTTAACTTAAGTCTTTCAACTAATGGATGAAACTGATTAGAAGTTCAGAGTTTCAAAAGGTTATTGCAGTGCTAGGAATTTAGATATTATTCAAGATATTATTGAAGGATTTTTAATCATCAAGATCTATGTTTGCTTAACAGTATCAAGCATAGTACAGTTGATCTCGCCGGAAGACACTTCTTTTTGAATTGACAAACAAAACAATCCAAGTTTCTTCGAAAATCACTTGAAGGTAATCTATCCAGTTGTGTACACATTTTCTGAATGTTAAAAACCAATTAATAAATCAAGCTGCAGAGTTTTGTCTAGCCCTAAAACACACACAACATTTAGTAGTTAGTAAAAATATGATTATTGAAAACACGGACAATGAACAATTCGGACAGCGTGGTGATAAACAAGGTAGTAAGGGGAATCCAAGTATACAAATAACATTGACGTAGAGGATGGTGGGTTCGTTTTTAGCAAGATGTATGGCAAGTTTTAGATTAGGGTGGTATACTTCAAAATTAGAATAATTGTCTTTGATAAAAGAAAATCTGGGCAATATAATATTTTTGAACGATTTTCCTACCAAAATGGTATCACATACTTAGATACGAATTATCTGAAAAAGACCTAGATACAAATGCAAACCTGATGAAGAATCTTTAAACTTTTATATCTTCATTTATTTCTATGATAGTCTGGCTGGTTGTTACATATATAAAAAAGTTTATATGTATTTGCTTTCTAAATGTGTCTATTTTGTAAGCTTTCATAAAATGTTGAGTCCTTGCAATATTGTACATACTTGTTTATTGAAATACGATACAGGCTATTCGTGTTTTATGTGATAATCAAAATGTAGTAAACATTGAGTTAGAAATGTGAAAAAATGTCAAAGATATTATTACGCCATTACATACAGTTTTACAGACTCACTGTTTATCATATTGACTAAAACGTTTTACATATTAAGAGCAATCTAAAACAGTATTTTGATGATTTAACTTGAAACACAGCAAGGAGGTTATAGGTATAGTTACCTGATCGACAGTTCATTCAAGTATAGGACATCAGGGTTTGGTCAATGATAAAATGCAGCTGCCTCCTTGTATGTCCATGTACCGTGCATAAAATCTTTACTAGAGACTTTTTAATGAAACGAAAAATAAAGAATCCAATAACGTTTTAAAGAGCCAATCCGTGATTTGTTGGAGTCATGTATGCCAAACTAATTCAATGGTGTCATTTGATCGCGAAGTATCGACTGTTACCAAAAAAGACACATTTTAAAGCTTATTGGGTTTTTTACAGTGATAATATGAAGGTAAAACGTCGCAATTATGATCGAAAATCGGTCAGTGGCGCGCGTCAAATAGTCAAACGTAATTTTGGAGACATATTTAAAACAACCAGGAGGGCAGTTGGTAGTGTTTGTTAGGTTATATAACTAGTATCCATGTATATTGGACGTGATATCTACACTTCTGTGCATTTACAAGGCTGTTTTTAGAATTTAATGGAAAATCAGTATTTGTCATATATATGTCTTTTGGGCATGAAAAGTTAAGATGTTTTGATTTGATACCACCACATATGACATTTAGGTTCGTATCAAAAGTAAATAATAAGTTATGAAAAAAAACACGGAGTGGCTCTTTAACAAAAAATCAAAAACTAGGTTTGACCCCCCAGTTCTGAGGTTATTAAACATTTTCGTCCATTAACATCCTTTAGTGTAAGTGCTCACCAGTTATTCGTAATTTACAACTTGTTATCAACTCAAATTATGTTTGCAGTCGCAAAAGAACGATGACAATGCTTAGTTTATGAAATAGGGCAAGTTTTAAAATTGCTCTAAAGGGACAGAACGTATGTTTTTGAGGTCAAATATGTCAATTTTCATAAACAGTGTTATGTGATAGGGAAGTAGTTTTTTTCTTCTGAAAATTAGCATTTTTAGGATTTATGAGTCCACCGTAGTGGCAATTAACAGGTTAAAATAGAGGTTTGTGATCGAAAACCGGACAATGGCGTGCACTAATGACTCAAACGTACTTTCAGAAACTTATTTAAAGCAGGCACAACGACAAATATCGGTTGGTAGTGCTAGGTGGTTCATTTTACTAATATATGTATATTAACGACTTCTTATCATTTATGTGGCCGTTTTCGATTACAACTGAAAAAACAAATATCATGATTTTGGCATTATCGAACTTTAAAAAGAAAATATGAAGTTAACTCGGGCGTTATGGTATTGTAGCTCTCATTTAAGCTACATGCAATATTAATAGTTAAGCCGATTTCAATAATCCAATTTAATCTTTTGACCATGTATTTTATGCATATTTTATTGTTTATCTCTCAGCAGTCCTCGGCCTTATAAACCGTTTATTATTTACTGCAGGTGTTTCTTAAAGCATAAAAATATTTTAATGGATCGATAGTGAGATAAAGTGATTGCATATGTCCTGTTATACCTTAAGATAGCCAATTTGAGTGGAAAAGTGCGTGCTTTTGGTCCACTGAGGGGGCACAGAGTACGTTTTTGGAGTCAAGTCTGTCAAACTTAAGAAATGGTGTTATTGTATCGAGAAATAGTGGTCCTTTCTGAAAATCAACATTTTTATGCTTATCATTTCAGTGTAGAGACGATGAACAGGTTTTAGTCGAGATTTATTATCGAAAACCGGACAATGGCGCGCGCCAATCACCCAAACGTAATTTTGGATATTTATTTACAGCAGATAGATATACAAATAAGGGTATTTTTTAGTGTTATGTGTGTCATGTATCTAATATACATGTAAATGTGACATAAAATTTCGACTTCTCAACATCTATATTGTCGTTTTTCGAGTATCTTTGAAAACAAGAAAATATCATAAATTTGGCATTTTAAAGCTAAAAATGCATGTTTAATTTGGGGAGACGATTTGAACTTTATTCAGGACATATGGTTATTTTGCTCTTATTAAAGCCACACATAAAATATGAGACATACTCTGTGTCACTTTAATGCCTCAAAGGGAAGTTTTGCTAAACTTATAAAAATGTTCAAACTGACATTATTTCTTTTTTTTCAATTTTATATTATGATATTAATCTCTGATGTTTTCCGACTCCGGTTATGTTTCAGTCTATTGGAAATGTTAATAGCTACAAGAAAAAAATGTTAAATTGAATTACTTTTTATTGTTTTTTTTTTAATATATCAGCTTAAAATTCTATTTATTGATTGTGAAACGTTTAAACGATAGTATTATGGACCTTTCAATTTAACATTACTGCTTACTTGTTTGTTTACTGTTATGAAATCATTTCTATAAAACTTGGTTATTTGTCAAACCTTTTATTAAATGACTTCTCATGTATGGATCTATCACACATATATATAAACGAACGTGTTTTTTTAAAGACACCTCTAATCAATAAAACCCCCAATTTTAACATTGTTCCCGAAATTGAATTTCATTAACGCCAAAATCTGCAATGATGTTAATTCCACATGAAGAGTTGGTTAAAATCATTTTTTAAGATTTCAAAACCATGTATTTGTAATTTATTCACATCTTTTGAGTTTCGCCCCTTTTTCAGCGAGGGAGTTATTATAGAGTTGACCCCTCAGGAAATTAAGCTACAAACATAGCCTCCAGTTCTTTCACATGCGTTTATCTCTGAAGCAGATAGGTCAAGCTCTCTACTTCAGCATATGTGCTAAAACATCGGTAGATATGATAACATGAACGTATCGAAAAAGTTTCATTGTGATTTTGAATACCCAAGAAAAGATCAGTTATGATCAGTTATATACGCAGTTGTATTAATTAGCGAGCAAGCAGGTTTTGAAGGTGTGCATAGTGTTTTTTGGGATGATAATATGATAGGATAAAAAATTATATGATCAAATATCTTCGGTGTAATTATTATTTCAAAGAAATAACATGATTACGACAAAAGTTTTTTTTAGTTGTAATTAAAAGGGATTATAAGGTTATCGTTTGTTGTTGTTGACAAAATCTTGGATCTGTCTATCATGCATAGTCTGAAACTGTTTTTCAACACGTTAACTGTTTCTTGGAGTGGCATTTGTGGAAGTTGGTATGATGAAGAAATAGGAAATTTATGGATTCATAACTTCTATATTACAAACTTCGCATTTCTTTGCAATAAAGAAGTTGCAAATCCATAAATTCCTATAACTTCATCATACCATATTCTAAAATGCCAGTCAAAGAAGTTACACGTTGTTTTCACGGAGACGTGGCAATTCATACTGTATCACTTGCTTGATAACGGTATTAATATCTACACCGGAACGTCGCATCTCTTTGCTATAAAGAAGTTGTAAATCCATATCTCCTAATTATTCACGTTTACTGTTTACGTTTACTGACAACCCAATAATAAGTTAAAAATGGCCATTTTACACATTGACAATGGGAGATCCTTTCTCAGTTCTGCTGAAGTTGCTTTATTGACGTTCAAACCAAGCCTAATTACATTATGTGCACTTAGATACATGAGTAGTAGGTGAACAAACTTTTGGTATGCAGCTGTAGCCTCAGGCGTCAGAGAAAACCTACTACATGTAGTACGTTCTTAGCTTAGCCCGACAGAACACAGCAAGTTGTGTTTCTTAGCTATACTAAAAGGACCCTACCTCCTTAACTATCCGAGTTACATTCACACACAATATCGATCTCATTGTAAGATGGGTATACTCTTCTATAAGTACATGGAAATATAAACAACATAGGTATCAACATAAAAATACTACATGATAAATGGCTGGTAAATACGGCCTCAAAAATACATTCATACACATAAAACTAGCCATAGTCGGTAAATAAAGATATGGATAATGAAAAATGAAACATAAATGAAAAGTGTATAATATGTAATTTTTAGATAGATACAATTATTTATGACATTTAATATTGACACATTTGATGAGAGGCGGGAGAAAGGAGTCACGCCCGACCAGCGTGACAAGTGTACCGATCATCATTGTATCATTGGGAACCCATAATGAATTTATATCATAAAGATATATCTGTAACTTCGCATATTTCTTATACACAGTATTATAATTGAAGGGTTAAACGAGACTAACCTGTAAGTTGAAGTTTGGCCCTAATTCTCCCATCCAGTCTGGAGTGCTAGAGGTCACATGAGATTACGAGTGCGCATGCGCCAGATCATGTTTCATAGTGTGTTTGAGAAGAAGTAAATGTAGAGTGCTAGAGTCACATGCCAATAATACGGGAGGGCCAAGGGCGGGCATGTGACCTCTCGCACTCCAGACTGGATGGGAGAATTAGGGCCAAACTTCAACTTACAGGCAAGTCTCGTTTATCCCTTCAATTCTCCCAACCAGTCTCGTGCTAACGAGGTCCCGTGAGACTTCAAAGAATTTACTTCTGGTAGAACCAGATAAATAAGCAGCGAAAAGGAAAAGGCAAGATGTGAAAACATTGATTCAGTTTATGTAACGAAAATTTGTTACACCAGTGTACAGAAAACAATTCTTCTTCACCTTATCTAGGATTGAGGACAGCTTGCTCAAATGAGACGCCTCTATCAATAGGTTTATTGTAATAGTGAGTGAGTTGGGGTTTAACGTGCTTTCAACAATATTTCAGTTATTAAATACGTGGATGACAAGCATCCAAAAGAGAGTGAACAGATAAGGGAAAAAGGGGTCGACAGGATGAGGGAAAAGACGGAAAGAAAGGCATAGTGAGAGATAGACAACAGGTTTAAGAACGACTCAAATTTGGTATGGCTTCTACCCGACGACCGTTCCAGCTTGGGTGACCCTACCAGGAGCATATACCCTCCAGCTGGCTTAGCTCTCGGGGTCTCTGAAGTACGCAAACCACCACACCACGATAAGGTATTGAGTCAAGTGGTGGAGTTGTAATACTTTGCGAATGTTTTTGATGAAGACCATCCTGCCTTGGATAGGATACAGTCTATTGGTACCTGAATGCTGGCTGTCGAAGCTGCGCGAGTGGTGTGAGCTCCATATTTGATATGTCCACACCTGCGGATTTCAGGCCTTCTCTGACCCATCTGCTGATATTGTCTCTGGAAACTGGCTTGTGAGGCTTTATGCATGAGAGGAACAACTTGCCTTCATTACCTCTGAATTTGTCTGTTCTGGCAATGAATTCATTTAACATAGATATAGGGCATAGTCTTCTGTCGGGAACGTATGCCTTCATTGTAACGTTCCTCTCACTAGCTACTGTTTTAATTCTGTCCTGTTTCCGGTGTTGAGAGAGTAAGAAGGTCACTTTAGAGCACTTGTTCGAAATAATGATGTCCTCTAAATTTAGCATACACAGAGTTTGTCCTCTCTGGGCTGTTGTTAAAAGAACTAATAAACAAAAATTGATTGCTTAGTTTTGACAGTGGTATTTTTGTTACCGGTGACAACCGTTTTAGATAAGCAAGGACAATACCTATGCCCCATGTCTCTGAATACCTAGGCCTGGCTGGCCGGGATTCAAAGGCTCCTTTCAGGAATCTTCTATTCAAAGGGTCTGAACCAATTGGTGGCATGTGTTGGCTGAACACTGAAATGGCGCTCCTGGCCGTGTTTAGTGCACTATAACCGAGTCCTTCGGAAAAAAATGAAAACCAAAAATCTAGCACTGTTGCTACACTGGGATGAAGTGGATCAACTTGTCTTGTACTACAAAACTAGGACCATCTCCTCCAGTAAGACGAGTGTTGCTTCCTAGTTTTGGGTCTCCAAGATTTAAGCATGACATCTGCAACTTCTGGAGAAATGTCTTGTTGTCCCCATATCTGCCTGACACAGGGAAAACCCCCAACCTGAGGTTTATCAGGGCCGGTCTGGCCTGCTCGTTCCACGGGAGATTCAACTTGTTCCTGGCACTCGGTATCAGCATGGGCCTGTCAACAAGAAGACATAATAGATGCGAGAACCAAGGCTGTGTTGGCCAAATAGGGGCTATGATGACTCCTGATGCTCGATCATTACGTGCTTTTTGGATGCATTTTGATAAGAGTGCAAAGGGGGAAAGCAGTAGAACTGTTCCTTACTCCAGTTGACAGTGAAAGCATCTAAGTGACAGGCCATAGGATCTGCCTGCCACGAAATAAATCTGGGTAGCTGATGATTTAATCTAGACGCAAACAGATCAATAGTTGGCTTAGTTTAAAGTGACTTGACTATTTTATCGAAAATAGTAGGATTTAACATCCATTCTGTTCGATCATTGAACACAGGAGACAATATGGTCCATGGTCCGCTTTAGAATTATCTATACCCGGGATGCGAGATATTGTTAATTCTATTTGAATTTGTTTTGGTTCTGAAAATTGAAAGGGCTGTTGTATAAACTCAAGTTGCAAACCTTTTATATGCTCTAGAATAATTGGATCTGAAGTAATTGACACCCATGCTTCAATGTGATGTGACAGTTCACCAGCATTATTACAAATGTTTAAGATCTTATTAGGCCTACCATGGGTGCTGGGTCTACTGGTACGGAGTGGTTGTCCCTCTCTGTCTGCCTCTACCCCTCTCTTTCCTGTCCTGACCTCTTCTTGGTCCTAAAAAAGGCCTTCCTCTCTGGGGATAGAACTGTCCAGTAGAGCTGGTCTGTCCTCTTCCACGTCCGCGGAAGGTGTAAGGGGCATAACGACCTCTGCCTCTGTACCAGTTTGTTGTCTTTCCAATACGTTGAGCAGTTCCAATTTCTCTAACGTTCTTCAAAACTCTGGAGTTGTAACAAATGTTGGTGAACAGAGACTTCTGTATTCTGGTCGGATGTCATTTCTCAAGGAATCTCTTCTCCTTTGTATAATAAGAAGATTCGTATTTCCAAGAATCTGAAGCGTGTCGCCATGCAGTTTTGTCAACAAATCGAACAGTTCCTCAGGAATGTCTTCCTTTCGTTAGACGATCATTTCAAGCGCTCGTGAGGAAGCAATTGCGCTTTTAATGATGCCTGTCTGGATAGCTGGCAGCTTCTTGTCACTATTTCTGGCGGCTCCAGAAATGTTATCCCAAATGATCTTATTCAGAGTTGGAACCTTTAGATCGGGACAGTTGTCCGGCGTCAAGTGCGATTTGATTTTCTCACCAAGTCCCATTTCGTAATCGGCCCTCTCGTTAGGTCCATACAAAATGAACAACTCTTTAATCACGTCTTCAAGACGGTTATCGATGGGTTCTCCCTTCTCTGCAATCAGTCCCGAGATTTCCCGTGAAAATGAGCCATGAAAGTTCCAACTTCATTGTTTTCAACGATAACTTCCGTCTCGTTGAAGTCTCGCGCCTACGCAACAGGCGGTATCTGACCGCACGGTATTTCTTCATTGTCGTAATTGGGGCCATTGTCGTTATTGACTTCAAACTCGTTAGGCATGTCATGATTAGGTTGGGGATACTCTTATTGTTCTTGCATTCGGTCAAAGCCCACTGACATTGTTTTATTCATGTCGCCAATTCCACCGATTACTTTACGTATTTCTGAGAGCAAAGCACTCATAACGTCTTCATTATTTTGACTTGTACTAGAAAGAGAAAATCCACTCTTTTATTTGACTTCTTAGATTTGCTTTTTTCTTGTTTCTCTTTGAGTATACCTGCCTCTGCAGTGTGGCTGCGACTTGGCGAATTGTCTTCCTCGGAAGATTTAGAATGACACGTGGTTATTGTTCACGAAGAGCTACAGAAAACCACGTCTTGTCTGGCTGAGAGCATGCTTTGCTATGATCTGGCGGTGTCTTACCTTTCTGTCGACCCTGAAAAAATCCTTTAAAGTGCTATGTTGTTTTTGGGTTGTGGTTACAAGGGATTAACGTCGGGGAGACACTAAAATTTGAACTCATGTGCGAATAGTGATCACCAACCCCGCACAAACAACCACCTAGAGGGGTGGAACGGGAGAATGAAGAAGATTGTCTCAAAGGCTCATCCGAACGTTTTTGAGATGATTAAGTTTCTTCTGGATGAACAGAAATTGAACAAACTCCGCTTGGTGCAGTACCAAGCAGGCCAGAGACCATCACCTAAGAAGGCCAGGTACCAGTACATTTCAACCCATTTCAATTTGAAGCAGCGTCTGACCGCTGGTGCCATCCCGCTGATGACGTATGCTGACGCAGCGTCGCGTTTGTTAAAATTAAAGTAAATTAAATTGTACATCACAATATTATTTATCAATTTATGTATTTATGAAGTTATTATGTATTATTATGCATTATTTATGTATTATGTATGTATGTATGTAAATGATTCTTGGTGCTATATTCATTTATCAAATGTATATCCATAGTAGTGTTATTTCACTGTTCAATGTATTTATTATATGTGCTATGTATCAAACTGAATAAAATATTTCATTTTACTTCGTTTCTTTGTCGTTCCTGATTCAAGTACAACTCAGAAACTGTAACAACATGTTAATCCTATTGTTTAAGGCCACTGATGCACATCGTCCAGGTCCAAAACATTTGCATTGTTGTTGTAACACGACCCCAAAGGTCGACTTTAAGGTAATGAACCGGAAATGGCGCATGCGCACTCGTAATCTCATGGGACCTCGTTAGCATGAGACTGGTTGGAGAATTTCTTTTGTATCATCCATCCGGATGCCGTTTTGGCTTTTCAGACAGTATGCAAAATTTGAATATTGCCGTTATCGTTGTTCACGCGGGTTTGATGCAACGTTGTAGTAAGTGCTACCTGTCTTTTAAAATTAACTCATATGGTACATTACCATATATATGCTTTATCTGTGCATCGTTTATTTTTGTGCTTTTAATAAATGGACACCCAAAACATTCAATTTGACATTTCTAAATGGGATATCGTCTTAAGACGTCTGACGTCTTTCCCTAATCCTTCTTCACTGTACCGACAACCTTTTTTAACATACAATGCTCATAAGGGAACTGAAATCAGTAGATGGGTATAAATTAATCTCTCAGACATATTTCAATGGACACCATTCTTTTAAAGATGTATTTTTAATTCGTACTAAAAGTAAGGCTTTTACTTTACGATGTATGCTTTAACAACTTGAAGTTTACAATTGTTCATGAGTTATCTTAAAAAGGGAAATACTCTGTAAATATTATGTCCGCGTCTTGTCTGAATCTTTCAATCTAAATCTTAACTCGTGTTCTCGGCGTACGCGTTACATACTATAGTTTGCTTTATACCAATAGGGATGGTTATGTGTAACGTTTTGGAAGTGTTTTTTTTTGCATAATTTTTAACTTACTTCGTCGATGAGGGATGTATCCAAATATCTCCCTCTAGGATAAAAGCGTGGCAAACCGGTCTTATTGTCCTCGGGCAGAAATGTCAAAATACCTCGGCTTCGGCTCGTTATTTGACGTATCTTCCCTAGGAAAAATAAGACATCGGTAATTTTCACATACGTGTACGTGCGTACACCGGCAAAACAAAATATCAGTATCATTTACAACCTGAAAACTAACATGCTTTTTTAAAATTGCAATTTCATGTAAAAATACCAATTTAAATTTGTTCAGATGGAAATATGTCTCAATTATCAGCATGGAAATACAATGTTCTCCACTTCTTTGTAAAATACTGACAAAAATACTGACAAAAATACTAACCTTAATTACTTCTATGACCACTTCTGTCCATGATGACCTTTCCGGGCACACCAGATTTTGCCAGTTTTGTCACTGCCGTAGCACGCAGGGAATGTTTGGTTTTATCGCCCCCTCTAAGAGAATACCGGTATAAAATCTCAGGGGGAGGGTTTGAACCGGTACAAAATCGCCGGGGGAGATTTTATACGGGGGCGAATTTATACCGGCACAAATCGGGGATACTCTTCTGTAAAGTATTGTTTTCCAAGGGGCTATCGGTTATACCTGAAAATTAAAAATTCGAGACATGTTTAGAAATATCAAGCTTTGATTCAAAGACGTAATTTTTTAAAAGTAAAAATAATGAAATGCCTTCATTTGAAATTTTTCTAATTTAATCTTTAAGCATGTAGAATGTACGTGTGATACACATTGATATTACATCTACAATCAGTTAGCATGATAAATGACAGTCAAATATTAAAATTATTTGTTTTAGGAAAATATTTGTAATACAACTAATGTAATTATGTCACCAAAATTCATCAGTTAGCATGATAAATGACAGTCAAACATTAAAATTATTTGTTTTAGGAAAATATTTGTAATACAACTAATGTAATTATGTCACCAAAATTCATCAGTTAGCATGATAAATGACAGTCAAACATTAAAATTATTTGTTTTAGGAAAATATTTGTAATACAACTAATGTAATTATGTCACCAAAATTAACAAGATCTGTAATATAACAATTACTAAATTATACAAACAAATAGCAGAAAAAGGTCTTTTGACTAAATTAGACGTTTGCAGCATTACGTAAACATATCTATTTGGACACTCAATTTTGTATACACAATTTAAATTTCTAACAGATTTAGGTAAAAGCTTTGTTAAACTTACTTTAACAGTAGTGACTCTACGATTGTTGTTCGCGGTTGCCCACGCTGTAAAGACAATGTAGGCCCATTTGTCTCGTTGACGTGTGTTTTCTGGAACAGCAAATGCGGCTCTGTCGTTAAGTCCGTCTACAGGCGCTTTATAAAAACGCAGGTTATCGTCGTCCTTTTTCGCCTGTATCTTCTTTAACTGATGTTGGGCTTCTAATTCTTGCGATACCAGCACTATCTCATCATCAGACCCTGAGTATGTGTTCCACTTTTGTTTGTCGTGTGAATGAGTCTGAACTCACAAATACTTGATCATATCTATTGAAAAGGAAATTCCCTGGATACAGCTTTGGCAGTTAAATGGCCTTCGCAGGCCTTTTGTCAGTAAGGCGGGTGCATTCGTAACATCTAGGCAAAGTGATTGATCGTAAAATTGAGGCTGGAATTTCAGAAGTTAGAGAGAATGTGCGTGTTGAGATTGACTGTGTTAAAAAAGATGTTGTCACTTTGAAGAAGCAGTGCAGTGACCTTGTGACGTCAACACAGGTCAGGGAAGGTCGTGAACTCAACATTGTTATTAAAAATCTACCTGAGGGTCAAAATGAAAATGTGATGTCAAAAGTTAATGGACTAATTAAGGATGGTCTTAAGCTCCGTGATGTGACAGTGTCAGAGGCTGTGAGAAAACGAGCACGCAACGACCACCTATCCGGGGTTGTGATTGCCACTTGTAGATCGGTAGAAGATAAATCTGACATTTTAGCCAGCAAAAGAAAGCTAAAGGACTCGAGATCATTTAAAGATGTGTTCATTTCACCCGACCTTCCCCCGGAACAACGATTACTCGCTTCAAACATGAGATCAATCGTGAAAGCTGTTGGGCATGATAAGCTGGTTATGAAAGGGAAACATGTACTTCTCAAGTCACGTGACTCTCACACCAGCGATAGACGACGCACGGACAACGCAGAGCAACGGTACAATGGTAACGGTACCCAACGCAACGTAAACAACCGGCGTGGAACAGAGTCATGTCATCGTTCGGCCCGAACGAAAACATCTTCAAGCAGGTCATTTGATGGACATTATGACAACCACTAGCTTCTATTTGGTCTATGGAACATAAACGGCTGGAACTTGAACATTTCTTCTGAAAATAACCAAGTTCGTTCAACGGGTGTGTTAGACTCTAATGCGGACGTTATTGGTCTTACAGAGACACATCTTAAGAATGGCAATGCTATTTCTCTTGCAGGTTATACTTGGTTTGGCCAAAATAGAACTGTACTTCATAGAAATGCAAAATGCGGCTCAGGGGGTGTTGGCTTCCTGGTTCGAACTTCTTTATTGTCTTTTTACAATGTTAATGTACTTGATAACTCATATGAAGGTATTTTATGGTTAACGATGGCTCATGTTAACTCCAGAAATGTTTATAATATGTGTGTATGCTATTTGCCACCAGAAAACTCTTCAAGAGGCGGGGATGTTCTGCAGTTCTTCGACACTCTGACACTTAATGTCTACACATATCAAAAATCAGGTGTAGTTATTATGCTGGGTGATTTTAACAGCAGATGTGGTGACATGGAAGACTACGTGTTAGGTGTTGACCTTCTATCCAAAAGGGATGTCATTGATCATGTATCCAATAGGTATGGTGAATGTTTGTGCGATTTTCTCGTTCGGACTAATATGTGTATCCTCAATGGGAGAAACAGTAAAATGAATGATTTTACTTCAATATCAACAAAAGGATAAGCAGTTGTTGACTATTGCCTTGTTGCATATGAGGACCTACATATGTTTAATGATTTCATGGTGGAAAGAGCAAGTACCCTTATAAATCGTACCCTGGGGTCTGTGGGTGTTGATCCCCGTGCTATACCTGACCACTCTTTCCTAACTTGGTGTATGAGTACCCGGGAAAGTGTACAACGTTACCACACGTCTGAAACAGATGAGACAGACGAAACAGACGAGTACATCAAGTTCTTAACAGGCAATACGTCCAGCAATCTTACGTTGGATGATAACACTGTGCAGGCTGTACATCTTTTAACCTCTCAACTGGAAGCAGATGAAAAATCGCAAGAAAATATAGATACAACATATGACAGTTTCTGTAAATTGATGAAGGAAGAGATGTACAACAAAATCCCTTTCAAGAAAATAAAGCTGACAACTGGTGTTAGCAACAAGCGTAGGAGACAGAGTAAAGCCTGGTGGACAGAATCCCTCTCAGAACAGTGGAACAAGCTCTGTGCTGCCGAGTCAGTCTATCTACGTGCTGAACAAGGAAATAGAAAGCTACTTAAAGATGAATACTCACGTACGAGAAAAGCGTTTGATAGGAATGTACAAAAAGCAAAGAGGCAACACCGTCAGAAGTTACAAAATGACATTGAGGATTCAGTAGACAAAAACCCTAGTTACTTTTGGAAATCGTTAGGAAAAATAGGGATTGGCACGGAACGAAACAAAAGCATTCCTATGGAAGTAATACTCGAGGATGGATCCATTGCACACAACAAGAAAGACGTTCTTAACAAATGGAGGTCTGATTTCTCGAATCTTTTAAATGTTCGTGAAAAAGATTACCCAGACGACGTGAATGAAAGCAACACTTCTGAAGAACTCTCTCCGACCTTTGAATCTCCTATCAGTTTAAATGAAATCCTCTTCTCTATGGGAGCCATGAAGAGAGGTAAAGCTGTGGGCGAGGATGAACTACCGATGGAAGTACTGAAGAATGACAAGTTGACAAGTTTTCTTCACAGCTTCTTTAATATGTGCTATGAACATGGACGGATGCCAGCAATTTGGAGTCGTGGAATAATACATCCTATCCTGAAATCTAGCACAAATGATAAGAGGGACCCGATGTCATACAGAGGCATTTCATTGACGTCTAGTATGTATAAAATATACTGCCATATCCTGAACCGCACACTAACACAGTGGGCGGAGGACAGCCAGCTATTGGTTGATGAACAGAATGGATTTAGAAAAGGGAGAAGTACCATTGATCACATATTAAACCTCACAAACATTGTTGAGAATAGAAAGAATATGAAAATGAGTACCTACGCAGCCTTTATAGACTTCAAGAAGGCATACGACACTATTGATAGACGGATTCTGTGGGAAAAATTGCAACACGTTGGAGTGAATGGGAAAATGATGAAGTCTCTAAGGGCGATATACGACAACGTCTACAGCTGTGTGAGAATTAATGGATTTAAGTCTGACTGGTTCCAGGTCAACAGTGGTGTGAAACAGGGCTGTTTACTCTCTCCTCTCCTATTCAATCTTTTTATAAACGACCTTGCGATTCTTCTGAAAGGTTTGAACATAGGCATCGAGGTTGAAGATGAGCTAATCTGCATGCTACTATATGCAGACGATATTGTACTAGTGGCCCCGACGGAGTCTGACCTGCAAGTCCTTCTCAACAATCTCCACTTTTGGTGTGACAGCAACAATATGCACATCAATGTAGACAAGTCAAAAGTCATACATTTTCGTAACCCCTCAGTTCACAAATCGGAAAAATGTTTTATTGTTGGAAACCTTAAACTAGAAGTAGCAGAGAGATATACCTATCTTGGGTTGCTTCTGGATGAGCATCTTGACTACAGAGTAACAGCAAAAGCAGTCTCCCAGGCAGCGGGTAGAGCATTAGGACTGGTGATGGCAAAATGCAAAGGAATTGGAGGAGTTAATTTTAATGTTTTTACCAAATTATATGACAACCTTGTCTTGCCAATCATAACATATGGAGCTGCTATTTGGGGACAGAAAGAATATTCCTGTATAAACGCTATACAGAACAGGGCAGGACGCTTCTTTCTGGGTGTTGGTCGTTATACTCCAACTGACGCGATTCTAGGAGAGCTTGGATGGATCCCTATACGTATCAATCAGAGCCAGGCGGTACTGAGACAGTGGTGCAGGATCGCAAATATGGATAAACAGAGAATCACTAAACGCATCTTCCTATGGGATAAGAAGTGTGCATCAGTCCGTTTCAAGAACTGGAATTTTAGAGTTAACAGGCTGCTGAGAGAGAACAACTGTGAATCCGTGATTACCTCGGAATCTGTGCAATGGGCGTCCATGACGACAGTATTTGACAATCTTCAATACCAATACAGTACTGATTGGTGCCGGCGAATTGAAAGTAACACGAGAAAACTTCGGACGTATCGTACTTTCAAAACTGTTCACAAAACGGAACTTTACGTAAGGGCTGCATTACCTGGGCACTTCCGCTCTGCCTTGGCTAAACTGCGTTGTGGGGTTGCCCCTATCAGAATCGAAACCGGAAGATATGAAAACCTCTCGGTCGACAAACGTCTGTGCCCTATGTGCTGTAACTCGTGTATAGAAGATGAGCTACACGTCCTGTTACAATGTCCAGTGTATGACGACATCAGATATCATTTACTACAGGAAGCCAGCTACCTCTTAAGTGATTTTCATTCATGGCCACTGATTGACAAGTTCACAGCAATTTTAAGAAATGACGACTTAATGTCCATTACTGCCAGGACCTGTTTCTATATACTCAAGCGTCGCCGCAATCTCCTTTTTACTTAACCATCTTTTAAACTGTGTTTACTCCTTTTTGTGACATCTTTTACATTTTTTAAAAAAATAATTATTGTCTTATTTATGTATACTCCTTTTCTATTTTTAAGTTAATGTCCCTTTTAAGCAAACGTACTGTATATGTCTATTTTATAAATGTGCAAGTCTCTCATAACTCTTTTAGAGTGGCACATATATAGTTTTAAAAAGAAAATGTTTTATGTAAATATACAGTTTATATGTGGTGAGACTTTAATAAACTATCTGTTTGTCTGTCTGTCTGTCTACAAGTGCTACTTACACTCTAATGTTTAGTAAATGGGATCGGTCAATTATGATTCAGATCTAGATGAACAATGAGAGAACTGTATTTAAAGTTCATTCATTAAGATAAAGGTTATATAAATGCTGTGAAGTATTTTTAACCCAAAGCTTCAAATAAAGCCATTTCTTTGCTAATAAAGCATTTAATAAGCGAACGTCACAAGCACGGGAGACATTGATAGATTCGATACGGGTCATATACAATATATACAAGGCAATTCACACAGATTTAGGTAAAAGCTTTGTTAAACTTACTTTAAGATCGAGGTAAAAAGCTTCGTTCAATATGCGACCTCCCTTCCCATTTGCCCATTTTCAAAAAACAACAAATGCACATGTTCCACTTTGACACGTGCATTTGTTGTTTTTTAAAATGAGCAATACTTACCGATGTTCCCGATTGACAGATGTATGGAAGATTTATTGAAGGTTGTCCTAAACCTATCAGGGAGTCTTTTGTTTTGTAGGTATTTTAGTTTAAGGTATTATTCTGACATTTTGAACATGTGCAGTCATGGCATCATTTCTCAAATTTCACCCCAACCTAACCGCTAATACGTAAAAACTTATCACTAGATTTCATTAATAGTCCATTATTATCATCCCCGATTACTAACAATTCATCATAAATAGTTACCCCGAAATAGAATCTCCAACGACCAGGCCCATTTGAGAGTAAGTTGAAGAATATTTCTGAAGCATATTTCTGCAGTCATATCCTTCATAACGTCATACCTGGTGACGTCATACCGCTAATGTTGTTGACGTCATGGTTGATTGTTTCGTGACGTCATTAAAAAAACCTATACTTTATTGGGGAATAAAGGTTGGGCAGTGCTTTGATCTTTACCGAAACAATGCTTGAAAACTTGTCTACTTCTAGTTTATAATGACTACAGCAATGAAGGAGTAAAGTTGTGAGAAAAAAGTGAGTTAATGATTAGATGAAACGGAGAAGTTGAAATGAAATGGGATCGATAAGTTTTATGAACGAGAATAAAAGAAATTATTGAAGAAAACCTGGCCTACAATAAAAAACCATTGTTACTGAATATAAAAATTCAGAAGCTAAAGATATTTCTATCAGCATTTCTACATCTCTGAGCATCAAAGCTTGATCATTAAGGCTTTTGTTGAAGACGTTGATTCGTGAAAAATACTTATCAATAGTAATTTTGTCGGGGCTGCTTTATTATTTTCACAACCACACTCTGACTCATGCATTCTCCATTACATAACTTTCAGCAATTTAATGAAATGGGTAAACTTGAAACCAATTTGAAAAATATTTGTATATTCTTGATAAATCGTTTAGAAAAGTAAACTGAATAATTCAATTTTCACTTCAGCAGATATTAACCGGGTCATCATTCTACAATATTTAAAGAAAATGTATTCCCGTTTTCGCTATGGAAAATCTTAGCTTTTTAAAATAAAAACCCAGGTTTCTTCATTAGGGCCTTCATTGTTCCCATGTGTACACATTATATATCAAAGATCTATTTTATGGCAGTTTTGCTGTTGAATTCGATCCAACAACCTTTATAAAACATTGATGAGTGTGCTTTGTGTCTTCCTGCATCAATCTGCTGAAACAGAACATGAGATTGTTGTCTGAACTGTAATTAAAGAAAACAGTTTGACATTTCCCGAAACATATCAAAATTTATCCCTGATCTCCATGGAGCATAGCTTTTATGTCTTTGCTTGAAAATAACACCTACTCACTTTTGAAGTTCATTACTATGAAAAAACTCAATAACTTTACAAAAGTCTTTTTTCAAATGACTATAGATTGGTAATAGTTAGATATTTATACGGTTTGTAGATTATTACTTTATCTTCGGAGAATAATTGGTTTGAAATAACTAAAAACCGAAAAAAAACCGTGCGTTTTATAATGATGAGCTTTAATGCCTACGATAATGATGATGAGAATGAATGCATAAGTCGTGATAGTGATGATGAGAACCAATGCATGAGTGACACTATCAAATGCACAAGTGACACAATCAAGATGATGATGATGGGAATCAATGCATAAGTGAAACAATCATCATAATAGTGGTGATGAAAACCAATGCATGAGTGACACTGTCAAATGCACAAGTGACAAAATCAAGATGATGATGATGGGAATCAATGCATAAGTGAAACAATCATCATAATAGTGGTGATGAAAACCAATGCATGAGTGACACTGTCAAATGCACAAGTGACAAAATCAAGATGGTGATGAAAACCAATGCATGAGTGACACTATCAAATGCACAAGTGACAAAATCAAGATGATGATGATGGGAATCAATGCATAAGTGAAACAATCATCATAATAGTGGTGATGAAAACCAATGCATGAGTGACACTGTCAAATGCACAAGTGACAAAATCAAGATGGTGATGAAAACCAATGCATGAGTGACACTATCAAATGCACAAGTGACAAAATCAAGATGATGATGGGAATCAATGCATAAGTGACACTATCATCATGAAAGTGTTGATGGAAATCAATGCATAAATGACACCAACACCAACATCATGATAATGATGTTGAGAATTGGTTCATAAGTGACACTATCATCAAGATAATGATGATGGGAATCAATGCATAAAAATTATTTGTCCTCCCATTATTGACCTATTGATAACACATTCTTATTTCAAGATTTGTCTAAACATAACTTTTTCATTTAAGAGTAAAATATTAAAGACTAGTTTTATTGTAGGTTTGTAGTTCAATTTCCTACCCTCACGCCATCTATTTTTGTTTTAGAAAAGATTGGGAACAACGCACAATGTCGATTTTATAAATATAATTTTAATGTTGTTTTTAGACAATTTCATAATCCTTTCAGGTTTTCACAAGAAAACGGTAACTGAACTACATCCGCCTGGTAATGCAATGTTGCGGTCTGGTTATCATTCTTGAATAGTGTTTATTTGAAGAGCATTTAAAATCTTACGTTCAACAATGTGTCTACAAATTTGTTCAGGCAGCTTATACCTCATTCAGACAGACGGACCGAATTTAGGGCAATTTTCTGATTCAACTAATTGGAAAACGGATATGAATTATCTTAACAAAATCAATATCAGTAAACGTGTTATTGGAATAGAAATGGTATATTATGTGATTTCACGTTTGCACACACATATAAACGATTATAATGCTTTTAAGATATATGCCCATTTAACAATTCAAAGTGTAAAATCGAGTCATGCTTCTGAATCATAGCTTGCACTTTATAATACTGTAAGTCTCCCGTATTCAAGCTGAATATCGATTCCCAGTAAACTTCTCATTTACGTTTTCGAAAGCAATATATATTCTATATTAATGTTGAGATATCTGATAGATGATGACAATTAAATTTTGAGAATTCTGTTTCAAGCTTAGTCTCTCGCATTCTAATTTGGACATCGAATAATAACAAAACATTATCTATGTCACTGATCAGGTATCTGATATAAATGGCCAATAACCTCTGAGAAATCTATATCTAAAGCTTCAAGTATTAAAGCCAAAAACAATTATGTGCTTCATTTTACGTTACCGTAACCACCATGGTATGATGAGTAACGTGGGTAGAGCTAACATTCACAATAAATATTGAATAAGTAAACATGCTTTAAAGAACATGTTTACAACACGTGCCCTCGACATTGTTCATAACAGAGAGAAGGCCATATCATCTTGTTTATTCTAATCTAATTTCGTTACTTGTTGCAGTCAGACATGCCAAACTTTATCAATATATATATACTTGAAATATACAATATATGCTTGAAATGTTATATTCCTTAGACTATTTCTCTGTGCACGTGGTATTAATATATCGACACATGACCGCGTCATCATCAAAAAATAATAATTGTCTTCTTAAAGGCAATTTTGGATAAATATAAGGGATGTTTTTGATGAATATCCTTTATGAAAACCAAAATAACGGCATTTCAGTTCACTCTTAAAGATCGACTGAAATGACCCATGGCAACTTTCGTGATTCATAAAATACGTATTCTAATTTGCCAGTGACATGAGTTTAAATTTTCGAAATCGGCCTATAAACAACTTTAATACGGCTTTTTCCAATCACCAGCTAATTAGCACCAGTGAACAGAACTGAACTGGCCCGTGGTCACTGAGGCGTGTCCAGCCGCGTGTCCTGCCGCGTGACGTGCTAGGCGGCGGAAGTATAACCTCCTAAATGAAAAAACAACAGGAAATCTCACATTCTAAACAACTGTTTAAACATATCTAAAGTCATCCAAGCAACTCAAACCTCCGGTGAATTGATGTTAAATATATATTTAATTATTTGTATTGTTCCAAGCGAAAGACGGTGTTTAAACAATCAGACTGCTTTAAATAGTCTTATTTTTTATGACACACAGGTGGCCGTTATATAATTCTATCGCATTCAATTCCAATTCTTGATTTAATGATCTCTAATTATACCTTTTGAATGTTAACGCCTTGGACCAACCAAGCGGAATATATGTCCTGTCATAATGGCGTAATCTTGGCATTCGACTGCTACTTAGTTTATTGTCACGGCGTCCAGTCATTTTGAACCAATGAACTTGTAGAATATATATTCAACCAATGAATTAAGAGAAGTTGATTTGGCTCTTGCACTTCTACGGACGATGACACACATTTTAAAAAGTACATCGTGAATAACGGGTACCAACATTCTTTAGGATTACATAGGATGTTTCTAACGCTTGCGCCAGGTATGTTTTCATGTCATTGATTGTTAAATTCAAAGACGGAGATATTGCAACACGGTGTGAGATGTTATACTAGCTAACAATATAATATACGTTAGTTAAATACAAACGAATCATCCATTAAATACTAAGTTGTCATAAAGTGAAGTGAAACAAAATTATTTTTTCTACAGTAAACATTAACAAAGTTTTTACATTCTCTCCCGTTTATTACAAAAACCTTCATTTTGTTCGAGAAAATTTAGAACTTCATATCGATAATAAATGTTGTAACACTACGTGATATCGCATAGTAATGGATCTCTCACCGACCAAGTTATTAACCTTTTTTATATAAACCCACCCAAGAAAACCGCGTCCAAGGATTGTCACAGTCCAATCAAAATGGATTTGACGACTAAGAAGGAAAGTTGATATCATGAAGCAGTTACATATCGTATTTTGGAATTCTTTCGGTCATGCTATTGCCTCTATTTTGCTGTTGAATTAGCTTAAAAGTACAGAGAAAATCAAAGGACCTTCAGCTGACAACTAGCACGTCACACACTGGGCGTGGCTTCGAGTCATGCTTCGGTGATTTTGTCTAAGCGTTCGCCAGGCTCATTAGGCGGTTATCCAAAACAGGGGTATAAAAGTTCTCCTAGTAGTCGAATTAAAGCGTATATTTTCTCATATTTTGGTTCTTTTGATTCTTATAAGTGAAGCGACTACAGATGATAATTTGTAATAATCACAATTATGCGTTACGTTTCCTCTTTAAGACCTCTCTTATGTCAAGTGAAAGGATAAATATGCATTTTCAAGAATCCATGATTCATTGAAATGATATTCGAAACCTGTCTATCTAATGCCTTCGAGACTAAAATTGAATTGAGCATTGTTTGCTGAGATTTTCATATCAACAGAAACTATTAACTCGTAGAAAATGCGGAGGTTTAGTTTATAGTTTCAGTGTAGTTCAACATCGTTTAAAAAAGCATTATTCAAATGAATTACAGTGACCCTATGTATTTTTGTTTTTTATTTTATTACCGATTTCCGATTCTTCATAGTTAGTTTAAATGTCACGAAATGCTACACAGTGCTTCTTCTGTAAACTGACATTCTTAAATGAGTGCACGCTATGGTTTCAAAACTCTTGTACTCTTAAATCTGATCTGTTAATCAGGTACAGTTATATTAGTTTTGAAAAGCGAACTGAGAGTGATAGAAATTGTGATAAAGCAATAAACATTAACGTAGTTTTGTAAAACTCCCGGGGTGGTCTAAAAGTATTTCTAATGATTTCAGAATCAATAATTTGTTCGAGATGCTTTTGGTCCACTCTTGAATGTCTCAAAAACCTATCAACATTTGAGTGAAAGAGATTTCTTGCCTAATGAGTAATTTTATCCGATTGGTGGTGTATTAATGTTAGTTATTTATAAATGCAATTGATTTGATTTGATTCATACATGTACGTCGACATATTTCGATTTTGCGGTGGACTATATTTAAATAGATTGAGCCATGTTTAATCGCAGTATAGCAGACTATGAAGGCAAATATCATTAATTGCAACATTCAAACCTTCTTCAATTTTTATGTCTAATGAAAATGTTGTTGACAGCCTTGAAATGTTTCCTCTGTGGCATCGTGTAACGGTGTAACGAAATCTAAACTCAGCCGAGACCCGTTATTCGGCAGAAAGATAAGAAAATAAAATAATCAAGCCAATAATAGTAAGAGAGAATCAAATGAGTGAATCAAGTGGTTTAGTTGCAGTCTAAACAAGACGATTACCCGGTACGACAACTGGCTACCCGTAAACAGCTCAACAGGAGTTAACAACTCATTAGGGGAGTCAGTGACCCGTGAAAAAGATAACTCGACAGCATAGACTAGGGAATTACAGTAGCATCGCTAATACCCAGACGGTGAAACAACTAGACAAGCTAATGGCCGTCTTAACGAGATAGCATCAATTAGCAAATCAACACTTGCGTGAATTGACAAGGGGAGCTTAACGGGATGAATAAACAATATACACAGTACTGTAGATAACCTCTAATCGCTACTTGAGTGAATAAATAAATAAGACTACTAGGTAGGTTTAGTAGGACTTATAAACATAAAGGGATGGTAAGGTAAACTGTAAGCCTTAAAAGGAAGTGATCACATACTCCAAAAAGGTACGGAGAAATAAAGGATTATTAATCTCACCAATCCAGGGGTCCCGTCCCGCTCGCACTAAAAACTGTTCTGCTCACAACAGAACACGGCCAAGCAGATAGTCATGTTAGCGAGGAGTTTGCTGCATGTAAGCACTGAGTGCGGACGTCATTGAAAGCCATCAAACACTTCCTTAAGCTATCATCGGACGAAACTCAAGTTGTATTTCTTTGTTAAGCTAAAATAGCCCTAGCTCCACAAATTACACGGGTTACAGTAACATACAAGGGCTTACGGCAAAGAGCACAAACTCCTCTACAAGAAGTTATATATATAACATTGACATAGTAATGCAAAAGGCTGTAAATGGAGCATGAAAATGACATTTGAACATATAGAAATAGCAACAGTGGGCGAATTAAGACATGAATGATGAACATAGATACATGAATGTAAATTACATAATATTTTCTTTCGTTATATACAATAATTGGTGACATTTTATAAAAGTACATTAGAGGAGAGGCGGGAAAAAGGACGGACGCTCGAACTGCGTGACACATCGTTAAAACCTTTTTGTGGTACCATACACAAGAACAATCGTTTATGGAGACAGATGCTTCTCAAAGGCATCTTCAACTAGGTGAAATAGCCTCCCAGTTGATCTGAGAAATGCCAGAACTTTTAATTTTTTAAAGAAAGATGTCAAGACACATCTTTATAAGCTTGCCTTTTTAAAATAGCTTTATATCACTCTCTCTTTTAAGCATGGACCTTTTCTTTTGTTTTTTAAAATCATATTTTACTCAGATTACTATCTTTTTTTACCATCGTTTTTTTAACTTCTGCAATTTTTCCATGCTTCAATTCTCTGCTGTAAAGCGCCTTAGAGTAATTTATCAATAACTATATAAGGCGCTATATCAGTTTTATTATTATAAAAGTGAAGTGTTTGTTCATTTAGACATAGATGTAATTCATAAGATATCAAAGCATTTGTAGGCAGTGTTGCATACCTTCCTGTATTAAATGTGGCAGAAAACATTCATCCGAATGTGATCCATTGTGGAAACTGAGTGCCTAGCTCGAAGGCTTGTAATGGTTGAGAGTTTTACATGCGTATCCTTTGGAAAATGTTTCAATCATGTTTTTGTAAGAGTCACATAGACCAAACATTGTCAATGGTACACATGTTAGTATATGTGCACATGACGTGTTCGATTTCGCATTTGAAAAATTATGGGATCGTTTCTTCTAATTTCATAAAAGATATCAATTGTCATGTATATTGGCATTTGGAAATTATGGATGCTTAGTGAAATGTTTGCAATCTAAAACAGTATTTTGATGATTTAACAAGAAACACAGTAAGGAGGTTATAGGTATAGTTACCTGATCGACAGTTCATTCAAGTATAGGACATCAGGGTTTGGTCAATGATAAAATGCAGCTGCCTCCTTGTATGTCCATGTATCGTGCATAAAATCTTTACCAAAGACTTTTTAATGAACGAAAAATAAAGAATTAATAACGTTTTAAAGAGCCACTCTGTGATTTGTTGGAGTCATATATGCCAAACTTAATCAATGGTGTCATTTGATCGCGAAGTATCGACTGTTACCAAAAACACATTTTAAAGCTTATTGGTTTTTTACACTAACAATATTAAGGTAGAACGTCGCAATTATGATCGAAAACCGGACAGTGGCGCGCGTCAAATAGTCAAACGTAATTTTGGAGACTTATCTTAAACAGCCAGGAGGGCAGTTAGCAGTTGATAGTGTTTTTTTAAGTTAAAGAACTAGTTTCCATGTATTTTGGACGTGATATCTACACCTCTGTGCATTTATAAGGCTGTTTTGAGATTTTCATGGAAAACCAGTATTTGTCATATGTATGTCTTTTGGACATGAAAAGTTAAGATGTTTGGATTTTATGTCACCACATATGACATTTAGGTTCGTATGAAAGGTAAATGATATGTTATAAAAATCACGGAGTGGCTCTTTAAGACTTTCGTTGTATATTTATTTTGTTCTGCTGTTCAGGGGGTATTATAATTCGTTCTTAACCAATTGATTCTAACAATCAAAGAGAGGGTTGTGATACGTAACGCCGAAATCCAGTTATCCTACGGTTATCATGATAACATTGAACTTACGTTTAATAGTAAATCTGGATGTATTTTAACAACTTACTATTCCCATCTGAAAGCTAGCTTATCAAACAACATAGCAATGACACTAATCGGTTCGAACTTATCACTATTATTTCGCTTCCTTTTCTTATATTCGAAGCGCTCCAAAGGGGTCGTATCAGGGGACCTTTGCACTTAGCCAAACAGCGATAGAAACTGAAATCCATCGGTACGATCATAATATTATGCAGGTCGTTGATCATTGACACTCAGGGAAGGGAAAGGTCACAGAATAGATAACCTAGCAAGAATTCTATGCAGTAGTACTCAGATATGAACGCAGCGAGTAATGAGTAATCGGTTCAACTGATTTCAATGAGATTGGTTAAATGCAGATGTTAAAATTTTTAGCTTTTAGCTCCTTAATTCATATGTACAAACAAAGAGGTGTGAAATAAATTATTGACTTCCTGTACATACGAGGCGGAACATACAATACTGACCATTATTGTTAATCAGTGAACTGATTCAAATCAGCGCATGTTTCCGCGTTAGGATCGACAAGTTCGACATGTTCAACCCAATTCAAGATCATTACATAGATGCTTATTTTCCATTATTAACCCCGGTAGAAACCCTGATATTCGTATCAGATGTCAGTAACTGTTTGCAATATTTGCACCAAGGGATCGATGTCAAGCAATATATATATATAAATAATAATAGATATAAGCTTTTATTCCTCCAGAGGAGAGTACAATATTAAAGAGATCATATATAATATACTTATTAATATAACTATTGCACAGTTCAGTTTCTAATTTACATTTGATGATATATTCACGATTACCGTTGTTATGTTAGTAACAACTTCTTATATAACAAATTAGTTAGCTGTTTCTATTTTGAATTATGAAGTATTTCAACAGTTGTTAAGTAGGCGAGTGAACACCCAAGGTTTTACTAAAATATATAATTATCTTTCTTTGACGCATTGCATTTCAGAAAGATCCTTCTTATTTTACATCATGATATACTGATGTAAGTAATATAAAACTGAACTACACACTGCGAACATGGCAACGGTAGAAAGTGAATCAGTGGTTTGAAGGACAGCTAATTAAAGATAGGAGCGTCAGGAGTATATATTTAAAGATATATTTTGATTCTTATGATAATAAGGAAATAGCTTTATTGATCACACTTCCTTTGGTTAGACAAAGTTAATAAGGAACCCGTAGATGAATAGCTGGTACTTGGCGGCACTGTAAGTGAAATCGTTGATTTGACGGACTTGTAGATATTATATTTGTGGATTCGTAGACCGATGATTGGGTCTTTGACTAGTTAACAGTAGACATTAGATAGAAGAATTGTACCAATTATTTATTATGTTGTATTCAAACTATCACAACCATTTATATCTTCACATGTTACTACAACTTATACCAAATATATCAATTGCATCATAAATCAATTATCGTGCGGGGGATTTACAGGGTCGTACCATATTATCTTTATTCGTGTCAAGAAAAAACAACATTTGCAGGTCAAAAACGCCACGTGGTTCTTAATTCTTCTCGAAATCAAGTTCTAAATCACTTTTGAAACGAGTCTATTTCTATGAAAATGGAATATCTTCAATCGTTTCATCAGATATCATGCTTCTGATAATTCTGTTATTGAATAATTGGATCGAGTATCCTTTAATTTCACTAGTAAGATATTTCTGCATCAACAAGACCACTTATATTATTATAATTGCCATTTTTGCGCTTCCGACAATAAGGACAATCATCAAAAATATGTTTACAAGAACAACCCTCTAAATAGGACAAATGGCTCTGCAGGTTTTTACTACTTTCGTGAATATTCCCTGGTTTGGGTTTTACAAACCTATAAACGCATAGCAAATTTACTTTTGAATATGAATGTATATTTATTGTGATATGTATCTAGGCCATTGTACATCGTGCCCATGTACAATATATATCAGACGCATTGTGATTATTTTAACATACTTTGTGCTTAATAAAAAACATCAAACATTTTTATAGGCTGATTACATGTTTTTATGGAATAAGTTTGAACAGCTTCAGACAAAAGTTTCTCTGGTTCTAATGTACACACATATAAATGAATAATGGAATAAACCTTTTGAGCATAATGTTCATCTTCAGAATATGAATGTAAAATCGAGTCGTGCTTCAGAATCATAGTTTGCACATTATGAACATGACAGTACTTCTCGCAAGTTCGAAAGCAATATATTTTCTATATTAAAGTGTAAAGTGAGAAGATATTTGATACATGATGATAATTTCATTCTATTTCACACCGATAGTCTCTCTTTGAATATTGATTGATAATAAATATATGCAATTACTATATGAATGATTAGATATCGGATATGAGTTGACAACTACGTTTTGAAAATTATATTTTAATATTTAATTATAAAAGGCAATACGTACACGTGTTTCATGTTACACTACCTCAAAGACCACAGTCTGATCAACGTGGGCAGAAATGACACTGACAATAAATAGTGATGAAGCATAGATATGTTTACAAAGTGAGTCCTCAACATTGTTATTAACTGAGCGAGAGCTGTGGACACTCCAACTGTATAGTTTTTCCCCCTAAGAAATTGACAGCAAATCTCTTCTCTGTAAGTGAATTTCTCAGTAACTATATTTTGTGAACCTAATCGCTGCGTTTAAGACCTTACACTGATCTATAGGACCTTGACAGTTGACCTTTGCACCTTAGCCAATCAGCGTCGAGGCAAGAAATCAATTGGAACAATTATCATATTTTAGCAGGTCTGTGTTAAAGTTCATTGAATGTGGAAGGTCATAGAATAGGCAACCTGACAATAACCCTATGGAGTAGTTCTCAGATCATTAACTGAGCGCGATGGTGTAGTGGTTAGCATGCTGGCCTATCGCCGACGACCCGGGTTCGAATCCCGGTGGTGACACCAAACATTTGTGACCTGGGTCTCATACCGCGTTGTGTCCTTGGGCAAGGCACTTCATCCAAATTGCACTCAGTCAACCCAGCTGTATAAATGGGTACCTGAATAAGGGAAGTACGGAAGCGCTAAGTAGCTGCTGTAGTACAATTCCTTCAGGGTAATAATGTACCGCAAGTGAGCAGTGCCTCGCACTGGATATTAGGCGTTAAAATGTATATTATTATTATTATTATCAAAAAAGTCATAAATATTCATTCACATTGTTGAAGTGCAGACCTAAATATTTTTTTTGTTTTTGTTTAAAACATAAGTGCATAATTTTCAATTATTTTTTACCTTATTTGCCGACTATGGTTATTTTCGGGTGTACCGATGTATTTTTCATGCCTTATTTTCCCACTTTCTAGTATGTATCAATCATCTTTCAGTACCTGTGCTGTCAATATTTATATGTATATGAAGTGTAGTATGTTCCCTTTACACTGATGTGTAGTTGTCTTTGGTACTCTTGAAGTTGTTTTGGTGAGGTTGATATTTGTTACTTTCTCTTGTTATCTGGAGTATTGGGCTATTATTGTCTGAGTGTGTTATTTTGCTTGAGTAATTGGCGGCCGAGTTTGACAATCTTAGATTGGCTGTTGTTTATTCGTGGTGTTTCCAACACCCGTGGACTGTAAATAAACCTTTTTATTCCCTCACTACTCTTTCTTTGTCAGTTTTGATTATAGATATTGTTTTATAATTCTGCCTGATAAACGGGTCTGATCCAAGTCGAGATTTTATAAGATCATGTCAATAGTCAATGAAATTCAGATATTGACCATCCATAATCCATATGAGATTGTGTTTGTTTACAAGTTAAATATTGTGATACATTGTTGCACTGTTCAATGGTTTCAGATTTGTTTTGATCATGCAGGCTGGCTAAGTCTAGAATGTTCCATCTAGAACTTTCTACACAGAAAGTTCCACCCTTTCCATGTATTTCTTGTCTTTTCGGAAATGGAAAGATTTGGAAACCAAGTAATCCATATTAAAAGGCTAACTTTTAGAAGCATTCATACTAAATTACTCTTCTTGATTTTCTACATATGACTTTGCAATCATTCTGTTGCACCACTGTAGGCCACCGTTTTGGATTTACCAGGCAATACTCAAGGTATTTACTGCTGTTTGACCAAGAGTATTGGGGATTATACTTGAGCCTATTGGGACTCATTTGATATTATATTATTTATTTTTGAAGTCTATATTGTAATTTTAAACTCCTCAATTAAACTGTTATATCAAATTTTGCTGGCTTGACGTGGGACATTTCCCTGATAGAAGTTGTCCTCCATGCCAACTGATAGTTGGTCAAGTAAAATTTTGAATATCACTTTAACTGTGTTTGACCTTTTAGTGTGTATTTCAAAGTTTCAAATTAAGCACCAGATAAAAATCCGTCGCCGCAGCACTTATCGAACATCATAAACGACAAACACTGATATAGGACCATAGAGAATGTTGTTGGAGTCAATTATGCCAAACTTCATAAATGGTGTTACTTTATCGAGATGTGGTGGTTGTTTTCAAATATTAGCATCGTGGTGTTTATAAGTTCAGTATAGTAACAAAAACAACATGTTAAAGTCTCGATTTGTGATCGAAAACCGGACAATGACGCGCGTCAATGACTCAAAGGTAATTTTGGAAACTTATTTACAGCAGACACAAATGTTAATATGGATTGGACGTATCAATTAAGACTTTTAACTATTATACACGTAAAATGTAAGCAGAATTTTGACGTCCTGACTTTTATATGGCCGTTTTTCATTCATCATTGAAAACATACATTTGAATAGCACAATTTTGGAATTTGGAAGATAAAGATGTGTTAGGTAGGCGATTTGAACTTAATTGAGGACATTGGCTCTTATTTAAGGAACACAAAAAATCCTAAACTATTATATTTGGTTCCATTGTAAATAGTTAAATTGATGTTTAGTATCCGTTATAAATCCCGACTAAAGCACATGTAAAGATAAAGATGTGTTAGGTAGGCGATTTGAACTTAATTGAGGACATTGGCTCTTATTTAAGGAACAAAAAAAATCCTAAACTATTATATTTGGTTCCATTGTAAATAGTTAAATTGATGTTTAATATCCGTTATAAATCCCGACTAAAGCACATGTAAAGATAAAGATGTGTTAGGTAGGCGATTTGAACTTAATTGAGCACATTGGCTCTTATTTAAGGAACACAAAAAATCCTAAACTATTATATTTGGTTCCATTGTAAATAGTTAAATTGATGTTTAATATCCGTTATAAATCCCGACTAAAGCACATGTAAAGATAAAGATGTGTTAGGTAGGCGATTTGAACTTAATTGAGCACATTGGCTCTTATTTAAGGAACACAAAAAATCCTAAACTATTATATTTGGTTCCATTGTAAATAGTTAAATTGATGTTTAATATCCGTTATAAATCCCGACTAAAGCACATGTAAAGATAAAGATGTGTTAGGTAGGCGATTTGAACTTAATTGAGGACATTGGCTCTTATTTAAGGAACACAAAAAATCCTAAACTATTATATTTGGTTCCATTGTAAATAGTTAAATTGATGTTTAATATCCGTTATAAATCCCGACTAAAGCACATGTAAAGATAAAGATGTGTTAGGTAGGCGATTTGAACTTCATTGAGGACATTGGCTCTTATTTAAGGAACACAAAAAATCCTAAACAAATATATTTGGTTCCATTGTAAATAGTTAAATTGATGTTTAATATCCGTTATAAATCCCGACTAAAGCACATGTAAAGATAAAGATGTGTTAGGTAGGCGATTTGAACTTAATTGAGGGTATTGGCTCTTATTTAAGGAACACAAAAAATCCTAAACTATTATATTTGGTTCCATTGTAAATAGTTAAATTGATGTTTAATATCCGTTATAAATCCCGACTAAAGCACATGTAAAGATAAAGATGTGTTAGGTAGGCGATTTGAACTTAATTGAGGACATTGGCTCTTATTTAAGGAACACAAAAAATCCTAAACTATTATATTTGGTTCCATTGTAAATAGTTAAATTGATGTTTAATATCCGTTATAAATCCCGACTAAAGCACATGTAAAGATAAAGATGTGTTAGGTAGGCGATTTGAACTTCATTGAGGACATTGGCTCTTATTTAAGGAACACAAAAAATCCTAAACTATTATATTTGGTTCCATTGTAAATAGTTAAATTGATGTTTAATATCCGTTATAAATCCCGACTAAAGCACATGTAAAGATAAAGATGTGTTAGGTAGGCGATTTGAACTTCATTGAGGACATTGGCTCTTATTTAAGGAACACAAAAAATCCTAAACTATTATATTTGGTTCCATTGTAAATAGTTAAATTGATGTTTAATATCCGTTATAAATCCCGACTAAAGCACATGTAAAGATAAAGATGTGTTAGGTAGGCGATTTGAACTTAATTGAGGACATTGGCTCTTATTTAAGGAACACAAAAAATCCTAAACTATTATATTTGGTTCCATTGTAAATAGTTAAATTGATGTT
Source organism: Phorcus lineatus (assembly GCA_921293015.1). Classification (NCBI taxonomy): domain Eukaryota; kingdom Metazoa; phylum Mollusca; class Gastropoda; order Trochida; family Trochidae; genus Phorcus; species Phorcus lineatus. Next base: position 23,818,300 of record OV121091.1, read on the forward strand.
TAATATCCGTTATAAATCCCGACTAAAGCACATGTAAAGATAAAGATGTGTTAGGTAGGCGATTTGAACTTAATTGAGGACATTGGCTCTTATTTAAGGAACACAAAAAATCCTAAACTATTATATTTGGTTCCATTGTAAATAGTTAAATTAATGTTTAATATCCGTTATAAATCCCGACTAAAGCACATGTAAAGATAAAGATGTGTTAGGTAGGCGATTTGAACTTAATTGAGGACATTGGCTCTTATTTAAGGAACAAAAAAAATCCTAAACTATTATATTTGGTTCCATTGTAAATAGTTAAATTCATGTTTAATATCCGTTATAAATCCCGACTAAAGCACATGTAAAGATAAAGATGTGTTAGGTAGGCGATTTGAACTTAATTGAGGACATTGGCTCTTATTTAAGGAACAAAAAAATCCTAAACTATTATATTTGGTTCCATTGTAAATAGTTAAATTCATGTTTAATATCCGTTATAAATCCCGACTAAAGCACATGTAAAGATAAAGATGTGTTAGGTAGGCGATTTGAACTTAATTGAGGACATTGGCTCTTATTTAAGGAACAAAAAAATCCTAAACTATTATATTTGGTTCCATTGTAAATAGTTAAATTGATGTTTAATATCCGTTATAAATCCCGACTAAAGCACGTGTAAAGATAAAGATGTGTTAGGTAGGCGATTTGAACTTAATTGAGGACATTGGCTCTTATTTAAGGAACAAAAAAATCCTAAACTATTATATTTGGTTCCATTGTAAATAGTTAAATTGATGTTTAATATCCGTTATAAATCCCGACTAAAGCACATGTTATTCGTGTCAAAGATCAGCAGTAAATTCTTTCAATCTTCGCCCCAATTGAAAGGTGACATTTTAACAGCAAATGTCATGTAAATGTCGATAGACGTGTCTGTACCTTGTTGACAATTCATATAACAAGGAATAATCAAATAGGGCACATTGATATAGCACAATTAGATTCATAAGTTGTGTAACAAACATTTGATATGGAGATATTGGCATCTCAGGAAATGTCTTCTTTTCTTACACCATTATATATTGATGTAAGGAATATGAAGTGGAATTTTACTCTTTGGACATGACACCGGTTTAATGAGAATCAATGTTTAATGAACAACTTATTCAAGATAATATAGTCAGATAAATACATAAATATTATAAATTGCGATTTTGATGTTTATGATGATATAGAAATAGCTTTATCAATCAAACGTCCTTTGCTAGACAAATTGTATACTGAAGGCATAATTAAATCACTGGTACTTACTTGGCACGTCGATAAGTTAATTCGTCGACCAGACGCCTTTGTAGATGTATATTTTGTTGGATTCGTATAGACGGATCTGGCGATGGACTCGTAAACGTACATACACATTAGAGTGAAATCAATTTATAATTAACTTGTACTCGAAATATCATAACCATTTGTAAATATATTTTTTACAAAAATCATTTTAATCATAAATCAATAAACAAGTAGGAAAATTTCATTGTTGTTATCATAATATTTATATTCATGTAAGATTTTAAGATGTATCTGTGCCTCCAACAGTTGGCATGCGTGATGAATAGCGCTGGTCCTTGGAATAGCCTCCGGAGTACTAAGTCGTGTCAAAAAGGCAAGTGTAACTATATATAAAATATTAAAAGCTCTTGAACTCTTTCCTTCTTTTGTCTGAATATATGGAAATGAATACAGATAATGCAATACACACACGACTTTACCTCTTGATATGCACATCCTTTACAAGATTACACAACCAGCTAGACATTACGTTAGTTGTTTTTCGACTTGTCCTTTCACTCTCAACACAAACAGTCTAATATTAGTTCAAGGACAACTATTGAAAAAGTACAAAATAACTTCTTTTTAAACAAAGATAAAATAATCATGATACATGTTTAAGATTTTGGACTTAAAAACATTGACAAGACCTTTGGGAAGAAAACCAAAATACTTCACTGTGTAGATTATCTTTAAAACTAAATAGAAATTTCAGAAGGTTAAATACTTAAAGCGCTAACTGATACATAGCAAAGTTAATTATCTACGAAGGACAAAATTATTTCATTTAGCATTTGGATTCATGCGAATCTTGCAGTATTATGATTATTAAAATGTAAGTACCTAAACAAAGCAATGATCTCTGACGGAAATACCCTTTCGTAAAATCTAGGCAGCTAAGACTCTCATTGAAGGAAGCCCTTTTACCAGGGTATATGTGACGTATTTGTCATATAAAGTAGATTTTCATTGCTTTTGTTTTTATCAAAATTTATCAATTGGAAACGGAATTTAAATAATTTCAAATTACTGGCGAAATTATAAGAAAGTTTCATCCGTTTGAATGGCTTAATCTTTGTATTTCAAGGTCAATTTAATACTGCCTGAAGAAAATACATGTAATTTTCTTGAGCATTGGATCATTTCATCCATTTGAAATCCCTATAAGCTCGTACTTCTAATTCTAATCTGTATTAATAGATATAAAAATTATTACAGAACGATTGAGACAAAACTTGAATAAATTTTCACAAAACTTTGAATACAATTTTCTTAACCTTCATCTTTTGTATCTGTGTGTATTTATATGTCTATTCATAGCGTTCTGTTTCGAGACGCTGAGTTGTGAATACTGAGAAATAACAAAAGGATGTGTACAATAATATACCGAGAGGAGATTGCTAATACCCTTATAAAATGTCTTCGTCATTTTTTCAAAGAAAAACAATACGGTTAATAAATCTAAAAAGGCTTTAAATCCAATAAAAGTATATAAACTCTTCTGTAACAACTGTGTATCGACTTCACGCAAGCTCAAAAAGATTCCGAACAGTAGGGGATTGTTTAAAAGATTCATTTCTGGAACATTCAAATGGAGTTATAATCAAAACGACATCAAACCTACAGTTGAAGTTATTTCAATGATTTCCACATAAAGAACTAAGCCTCCAGACCAATGGTGCAAAGGGATTGTAAACAGACTAATTCTACCTTCTGCTATCATGCAGAATGCCACTAATTGCCACTGCTTGAAGCCTAAAACAAATTAGGGCAACACAACGAAAATTTAAACACCGGCTATCATTGCAAGTCATCTGTGTTCCAAACGATTAGTTAGAAATATTACTAATGAACTAAACATGTTTTTAAAGCTAATGATATTTACCTTTAACAAACTATCAAAGATGTATAAACAAACGTTTGCTTCATTCAAGAAATATTTTTTGTCAGTTGAACATGCCCCAGACGCCAAAAAAAATGATTCAAATTAATTTCCTTTTGATTACAGAAAAAACCCCAGAGGTCGCATTGTTTCAAGTTTCAAGCTAGAAACATTTTACACATCAATGGTTATGATTGGACAAGTTCATATTATAACAATGGACATTAGGATATCTCCTCACTAAATGCAAAGTTTAAGGTACATTAGTTGGGCTTTATTTCTCCTATAAGTGAATAATAGAGAGATGAAGCGAGCTATGTCCAGTCATTCATCCCTTCATATCTTATGTCAGTGCTTAAGCAAAAATTGAATCACAAGCGGAACTTCTTAACTGTAGAGTTATATGAATTAAATCGGGCAAGTATAAATTATTCATTTTTTTTCACTTTTAGATACTGCCTGAAGAAAATACATGTAATTTTCTTGAGCATTGGATCATTTCATCCTATTTCTTATAACTGTTTCAAGCAATTTCATGTTCTATCAGTTTTCAAGACTGAGGACTGCATTGATCAAAATAACATTACAGCCTACTTAAACTTTGTAAGCGGAATATGATGTCTCGGTTTCTCATGTTAATGAATAAGATTTAGATAAAGCCTGCGAGTTCTAGTCAGGGAGTGTCCCGTTTTCTTGCTTTACAATGAATGACTGTTGCAACGTTAGCTGATAAACCTGTTCCTTGCAGTTGACAAAGTGGAGCTTCAGATATTTGAATGAAATACCCCAATGGAATCATTGCATTTGAATAATTCAACCGTGATGTTCAAAATTGGGATATCAGAACGTTTCGTTTATCTAGCAACCCGTTCTGAAAAGGATTAAGTTTAATATGAAACAAGATACATTTATTCAAGAAGTGCAGCCTTACAAAACAAAATTGTAACTGACTGAATTATGACAAAAGTTAAACTATGACCATCACGATAAAAGTACACTAACGAGAACCACATTTTTAACTTATATAAAGACATCAAAACAAATCGTTTGATTCAAAACAAAATGTGAATATATTTTTAGAATTAGTAAAAAGAAGAAGTTAAAATATTTTCATGTATCTTATTTTCGGTTCATCGTTATATGTCAGTAATAATGTTTTTAAAGGATGTTGGCAACATCATTAGATCAACTGATAATGTTGACTGTTATAAATGATACCAAATTCAATTCAGACTACTTATACCCATTGTATCATGCACTGATTATCGCCTCACAAGGAAACATAAACAGGCATTCGTATATCCAGTCGTAATTGATAATTCTTATGACCGGAGATTAACCACTAGTTCATTCATTATTGACGATAATGTTCGGCTCATCCATTGCCGAGATGTTATCCTACACATGGAGAGATCTCGTCTCCCGTGGTTTAAACCTCATTGACCATGTCTGGACTGTTTTTATTTTTAAAACAATCGCTTCTCAATAAAACCTTAGGGAATAGGAGGCAGCTTTATATGAGAGCAATTCATGACATAAGCTTGTGCTAGAGTTTGGATGTAAAATGTTTTCAATAAGATTTCAGTTAATAAATATGTGGATTAAAATCATCCAAAAGTGAGTGAAAAGATCAGGGAGAATAGGGATCGAAAGTATTTAATACTGAAAGAACCGGAGTTTCTTGGATATCGTTTTGCCCACGTGCTGACCTTCAATGGATATCAATTATGCAACGAAACAAAACCCTGAAATGGTCTTTCTATTACAAGTTCATCTTCAGGCGACCGTTGTTTTACTTCCCAGTAATGAGTCTTTAAAATATATTCCCATAACAAATCATGGGGATGCTTAAGTTTTTAGCAGTGTACATTTTCATACGCCGAGACCGACTCTGGTGACCATTATCGGATTAAAAATTTCGGGAATATGGCATAGAAAGTCTGAGAAAGTCTGCAAAGTTTTCATCTGAAAAATCCAAACAGAAGAAGAAGAAGTTTATTCAGTATTTGAGGCCTCATGGCCAAGTGTACAATCATTTGAAATAGTAAATATAGTTTGCAGATGGACCGATTAACAAACGATTATAAAAGTGTTATTTTTACACAGGCAGGTTACGTTTAACACCAATCTACAAAAAGGAACCAGACCGCGGCAAATGATTCCTTTAGATAATGAGACTACTTTCCAAACTATTTTTAGGATTCCTTTAGTCCTTTAGTCATATCTCAAGAAAATTAAAACACGGAAATTGTTTTACTTAAACCTGTTCCATGAAAGTAATTAAAGCAAAGATGTAAACACCTAAGTCCAATCTTGCCTTTGAAATTGATGTGTTTTGGCAGTTAATTATCATAAGTATAGATCTGTAAGAATTCCAAATGTTTTAAACAAGATTTTGATACAAGTTTGATATTTTCCCTAAAAACGTCACCGTTAGCTTGGTTGGTATGCTCATCTTTGATCTAACGGCCGTTTATGACAAACTGAATGAGACTGTGGTACCACGCCATACACATAACCTGTCATCCCAGCAGCGTTTAATGTGGAATTTGTCGTGCGTGTGGATTCTCGTGTAGCACGCTGAAACGTTACACAAACATACATTACAGGATGCATGACATATGCAATCATCGCAATAATAACGCAATTTCAAAATGTTGTGTTCTATGGTTATCAAATTTACACTTGCTAATCGATAATTCAATCAATATACACCAACGATTTTATCAACTGATAATAAAATTTCCTTTTTTTTCGATGTGGAGGTTAGCTCAATGGGCCAAATCCAACCGGTCGAGACTTTGTTTCTACGTGTGGTTCAATCAATTGAGAACACCTTGCGCAAATGGAGAAGTTAATTTACTTATATCCTTCAATAGGAATTCAAATTAAACGATTGACGTTTACTTGTTTACTATAAAGTAAGTGCCTAAAATTAGAAGACTTTATTTGAGGTTTATCTGTCTAGTTCAGATAAGTCAGCAATAAATGCAGAACTTTCTTTTCATCTTGTACAGAGGCTGTCGGTTAACTCTGTAACTCTCGTGCTAAGCTGTACAGGTGACTCAAACTAAATTAAGGACACTATCTTTGAGATAAATCCATATCATTATTACATTTTGATGATGATGTTTGCTACTGTAAATGATATCAAAGTTTTCTTAATATGTTCAGAGACATTGGATGTGTTTGAGGTTAAATATCCGGTCTTTTCATGTCCCAATAATATCATCAGGGTAATCACTTGCTCATCAGAATCATGTTAGTCTTGCGTGACTTACTAGAGTAATCAAATGTCTATTGTTCAGTTGTTACAAAAAGGGGAATAAAGAGCTTTATTTTACAGCCTCTAAGAAATTGAGTAGCAGTCACGTTAATGATATGGATGAAAAAGAGAAACAACTCACTTGAAAAGGCAATAATAAAGATGAATAATTATTTTTCGTTGAGGAAATATTCGTTATCTTATCAACTTGATTTCATGCCTGAAGTGCAAACAACTAATTTTTTATCATTTGTTTAAGGACGAAAACAAGGACGGTGACATATCGGTTAGTAATACATAAGTATAGCCTACCGTCTTAAAGGACACGTTATATCCTCAAGATAATTCATAAACAAGTGTTTAGTCAACAGACATTTATAATCCGTGAGCATGATCGTTCGTTTGACCCTTCCTTCTGGTCTCGTGAAAAGAGGGTGATTGTCTAAATGTGGAATTATTACGTGTAGAGGGATTTTGTCCCGGTATTTCCCAGCGTTCAATGCACCTTTTAACGTTGCTCATGCCTTGTCTGTAAAATGTATTTGTCAGGGTCGTATGTATTCCCCACAGCGAGAAAAACTTGAGATAAATAAATCTAAGATAATTCTCATTCCTTTATGTTTATTTGGTAATAAAAGTTATCTCCTCAACATACAACATCAAATTATTTCACACAATTTCCATGTTACTTTCATTGCTTTTAACAAAACCGCCTGAAATAAAGATCCATAGATGCTAAAAACCCAAAGGAACATCTACACATACTAACTAATTAACACACCAAGTTTTGTTAACCTGAGGAAGGCAGTTTCAAAGTTGGCCTCCGCAAATGAAAATCTTAGTTACATTTCCATGGAAACCGCCAAAAATATAAATCCCAAGAACTTGAAAACTTAAAAAGGCACACAGGTAACAAGTCTTTTTCTCACAACCTAACCTTTGTTACATTTGTAACGTTGTGTTACATGAACTTTACTTTTTGGGGATTATTTAAGGATACCAACGGAGTTCGATAATAGGACATTAGGTGATACGGATTGGTTGTAGTTAAAGTCAGATGTGAAACCAGCGACGTTGAGCAGTTAGACTGTTGCCGTCACCGTCGGTGAGACTATCTACAGTTCCTTCAATTGCGGGAAAAGCCAAACATCATCGACATTTCAAGACGAGTTTTTAATTGGATACGTATAAGGACGTTATTCGTGTTACAAATTCCAGAGTTTAAAGATTTTGCGAGAAACACGGACCAAAGTAACGTGGAAAGAACGGACAAGAGGCTATATCAGAAGTAAACAGCAAAGTCTACGCGTTTAAGTCATGTTGTCTTGGCTCAGCCCCATTAGTTCTCCTGCCTGTTTCATTATTGATCAAAACATCGATCACACGTTTAACATGACAAACGTGTCAAAACTGTATTCAAGCATGATATTTGAAAATCCTTTCTTATTGGTTTATCATCGTCGTATGTAAGTTCGAACACGATTTTTACATAGCCGATTAACCATCGGGAATCGTTGATTTTTAACTGTTTTCCCTCAAATATTACTTTAGGTGTTACATACCATACCTAAGATACCAAAATGGGAAACATACAAGAAATGTCGTTTAAACATACTCGCCATGCATGGTAGAACAGAGACAAGTGTATTCTTACCCCTTGATATTGTTCGGAGCCGACACTCAGATAAATATCAGCAGGTATAGAATCTACATTCTAATAACGTAAATTAAACGATTAGATTTATCTCCATATGCTATCAAGGACATCTTCCCACTCAAAAGAATGTTTGCCGAATTCGGAACGTTTAAGCTACGAATTATATTTAAAGGTGCTTTTAAACTTAGTTCGGGGTAACTTTAAACGTAGTTACGGCGAAAAGCCACGACTGAAGACAGCAATACAATATAATTACTCACAAACGACATGATGTATTCCGTATTAGAGGAGATGTAATGGAATGGGTTTCAAGCAGGGTCGTCTAACAATCGATACACGAACCTGCAACTATTCTTAACTGACATGGCAGCTCGTTTGTGTGATTTATAGGATTTTAATAGCTCAGAAATCGGAGAGAACAGAACAAAATTAAAGTCTTCAATCACAAAATGTATTGTATACTTGTTTCTTCTTTCGCATGAAAATATATTTAAACAGGTCAATTTTCTCGAAGGATAATCCATCACGTTGTGGAAAATAATATCTAACGAATAATATTAATATAAAATGCATTGTCATATTACTCCTAACTATTTAAAACGACAAAATAGCAATATAATATTTTTAAAACTTTTTAATGCAAAACTCTCAATTTAAATTATATTTTGAAAAGAGTTCAGTTAATGCTTGTTAGAAAGTTCCGGTGATTGGTTAGTCTACAAGACATACCCATCAACCATACTGTTCAATGTATATTGGAAAACATGAGCTATAAAAATAGATAATCTATAAGTTAATCAAAAAGTGACCGATCGAACTCCATTACGTTTCGATTTTGGTTGTTCATTCATTATCATTTGTAAGTTTTTATGCTATTTAAATGCCTGATAAAGCTTAGGGTTGACAACACCTCATTTTTGAATTACCGCGACGTCTGACGAGCTGAATTTCGAAGCCTGTTAAGAGCCAGTGAGTGTTATCCAGTACAATAGGATAGTAATACTTGAAAAACTATAGACATATAAGACAGTAAGTCTTAAGCTTAAGCTTAAGTAAGCTTCCGCGTAAAACGTGCACGTGGTGCAATGAATTCTACGTTAGAACTTCCCGAGGTTAGAACTCCCAGTGATTGTAACCTTCGCCGTCAGAATATTGGAGGGGGCTCTTTTCTTCTGGCCGGGCTGCTGTCCTCCTGCGTACACTGTCAGTCTTCCTGTGGAGTGTGAGGATGCACTTATTATAAGTTTCTTAATATGTGGTAGGCGACAGCTCCTTATTGTCTTTAAGAGGAAATATTACAAAATATCGTCCAAACTCAGATACGTACAAATATGATTTTGTCCACCATAGTATGACAAGTATTTTTCCAAAGAATATTTAAATTATCATTTGAATTGCTCGCATCAATCAACTATGATTGCTACTATCAACATTATGGTCTAATGAGGCAACAGATGGGATAGTGTTGAGCATGCGAAGTAAGGAAAACAACAGTATCAGATGATAATCCAGCCATGTTATCATTTGCTGTTAAACGTTAAGGTCTGTAAATGATTCTATATATGTCTATATTTTTAAATCCCATTTTGAGAGTAGCCATTTGTTTTCTTTATCCATTTAGTCTGATCTCATATTAATCACGCACCTGGCTCCATGACCCATCCCTTGGTGTCGACCCACACGGCCATCTGGTCGGGGGTGAGCGTAAACTGGTACATCCAAGCCGCACCCGCCGGGATGGTAAGGCGCTGGAAGGAGACGAGCTGCAGCTTCTGAGTAACCACAGTGGCCTCGTCCCACGATATGTAGATCTGGACTACCTGAAGAGAGGACCACAGAATAGTTACAGGAGTAAAGTATAGTCCACAGTGGCCTGTACTGTCGGAAACAACAGTCTGGAAAACATCTGACATGCAACGATTGTCTTCTATAGACTGTAGTTTTCGACAATTTATGCTCCTGTAATAGAAAACTGAATTTGCCCCTTTAGTATGAATATCCTAGATTTGTCTTTGAAAAGAGACAAGTATTTCATTATTGTTTTGTAAGAAGAAAAGAAAGAAAAACATTTAATTATCGATGCCGTTGTAAAGGAAACATTTCATACTGGACGTTGAAAGTCCTATTCTAGTTGCCCATTTTCAGATAAGCAAACGACTTTTCAATAAAACGATGATCATTTACTGAAATATGATTCCGGTTTCTATTTGTTTCTATGTGAAAATACCTGTTATTTCTTTGATAAATGTCAAGGTTTAATACTAAAAAACGCCCTGTAAGCTGAATGTGGGGGTGTACCTCATCAGCCTTGATGTCCCCGGTGTTGTGGACGAGGACGAGACCGATGAGGTTGTGTCCCGCCTGTACTGTGGAGCCCATGGGGAAGGAGAGGTTTGAATAGGAGAAGGTGGTGTAGGACAACCCGTAGCCGAAGGGGTAGAGATTGTCACCCTCCCAGTACCTGTACGTCCGTCCTGTCATCGTGTAGTCTGTGATTGGGGGCACCTGGGTCATTTTAGCATTGCTGTATTAAATACTCTTAACTTTATATTTTTACATGGATGATTCATTGGACTATATCTTGACGTGCTTAAAATATTTTCCAATTATGCTTTATCAACTTTAGGCAGAATAGGATCTTAGGCAGGGTAATATTCATTTCTAGGGCACTTAAAAATTGTATTACCAGATTGGTTTTGGAGTATTTTTTGCCTTATAAGTTATACATTTTCTTTTTACTCCTTTGGTGAGCTTTATTGAGCCACGAGGCCAATCCACTTTTTCCGCATATGCAAAGATCCTAACTAGAGGTGTTAATGTCATACCCAATATCTTCCTGAGGGCTGTAGATATATTATAACGTCTAAGTGTCTGTGGGGAAATCCTATACCCACCTGAGTCATATGGAGGGGCCAGGTGTAGGGAGACCTACCACCCGGCACCGCGTCCTCCATAGTCACCACCCGACGTATCGCCTCGCCGCCTGCCTGAGCGGGCAGGAAGCAGTCCAATATGGCAGAAACTTCCGGTCTCGAGTCCGCCAGAGAAATGTTAACGGGCCCCCCGTTAAACAGTAAAAGGACTATCTTCGCATCTTTTTCTGTTGGCATTAAAACAAGTTAACATGTTTAGTCATGTGTGATAACCAAATGTAACATTCACAACCAAATGTGTCTCTGCTTTTAAAAACAGGGACCTATTTCCTGATGTTTTCAATTTTAGAACGTTCAAGGTAAGATACTTGGAATATGTAATAACAAAGACTTTGTCTAGATCTATGTGTAAACATTTAACATCGTTGTTGCAACAAAAGAGAACAACGTGAACAACAATCCTCAGTAACTAAATAAAGCACACTATTTTGGAGGAGTTAGATTTAAAAAATGACTGTGTACGAATTAAAAAAAATTCTACTCACTGTTATTGATGACGTCAAGCAGTAGGTCACTCTGTTGACCTGGAAGGTCAAGGTTAGTTCGATCGTTCCCTTCCTCCTCAACGGCAGGTCCTGATTATCATTTGAACAGAGAAATCTCAACAAACTATAAACGTATCTAATAATGTTACTATGGACACGAAGAAATGGACAGGCGTCAAATACGGCCCTGCACCTTGGATCTGTCAGAGTGTTTTCCGAAGATTCTATCAATACTAGCGATTCAAAGATATTCTAGAAACATTTAGCAGTGGCGCATCCAATGGGACCCCCTTTTGAAAATCGATTATGGATTCAAGTCAACAAAAATAATTTGAAAAATATTGTATAACGTAACAATACACCCCCCCCCCCCCCCCCCGTTGACAGTTTCTGAATCCGAACACCCCTCCCCCCTGTTTAGGCACATGTTAGTATCAGGTAGATATACATAAGTATAAGGAAACCTTTTGAAACTTGTAAATGTATTTGTTTGATATTTCACAAGAGTGAAGTGAATAGTTTGCTGTTTTCAACAAACAAGCAAGACCAGTAGGATGTTGAGTCGGTGGCACCAGAAGCGGGGTTGGATGAGGAGGTTGAACTTATGATACGGAAATAAAAGTTTGTTTTGAGCAAAGTGGGGACACATCTCTGGTATGGGTAAATCGTATTTTGGAGAAATAAATGAGTCTAAATGAAGTGCAAGGCGTTCCATCAATTCATATTAGCCCATCGCTCAGTCTCACAGAAAAGCATATTGTCCTTGAAACATACAGTAAAATAAAATTTCACTCTTGGAACTGACCGGTGCCGAGACAGAGGAAGATGAAGTGCACCCCCTCTATTGCCTCCAGCACACTCTGCTGGTCGTACTGGTCGCACACGTTGTTGTTGCAGCCCGAGGCGAAGTTGACGGTGTCCCCCACCTGTCTCAGTCCCTCCAGGGGAGTGGAGCAGTAGTCGGGGACAATGGGCGAGTGGTAGTTCCCGAACAGTTCCGTGATGTTGTCAGCCAGAGGTCCGACCACCTGGTATAAAGTTTGTATTTTTTCAACTTGGTCTGCCCAAAATTGGACTTTGTTGGAGTAGCAAAAACGATTTTCAACATGTCTCTGTTGCAATACAAAGGTTTGGTACCTATACTACTGTGCAAAATATAATACGCAAAATGTTTGCGACAATGTTGTACTTAAATTTGCACTGAACTGTATTTTGTAATGAAACCAGTTTTAAAGATAATATAACATTTCCATTATTGACTTCTTGTTGTAAAATTATTGGAAATTCAAATTAAACGTAGTATTAGTTTGATAGATAAGATGTAACGATGAACGTCAACAACTTCAAATCCACGTCACTCACAGCTATCTTCTTGTACGTTTCTCGCGGCAGTGGAAGCACTCCGTCATTCTTGAGCAGCACAAAGGAGTCAATCGCAGCCTGTACAGCAAGGTCGAGATGCTGCGGCTGACCTATCACTTGTACAGGGATGTCATTGTAAGGGTTGTCATACGGAGGGTCGAACTCACCGAGTCTCATACGTGTGTAGAAGAGGGGCTTCACTCCGTCTCGCAAAGTGGACTCCTTGATCTTACCTTGATGTACTGCCTTGGCTGGAAGAAGTATGGATTCGTTCAACTTAAAGGGACTTTGAGTACTTTATACTTAATTTGGTATAGATATTTGCCAAATACAATGATGCTGATTTATGATTAGATGAGCGCAGTCGACTTCCGTGTTCAACCTAAAATACCTAAAATCCTAAAATGATAATTACCTGTCTCGATAAAACAGAACCATTTATATTATTCGACATTTATTCCACCATACTTCATGTCAGGTAAGGTAACTGTACTTTTATATTTTGGCAAAATAATCATGCGAAGCCTCGGCTGCCTTGTTTACACCAATATTGACATCGTTAAAAATCATGGATCGACTCTGTTTAGAACGATGTTCATGGGCACTTTAACATGCTGACATTGATTCACAAAAACATACAAATGTAAGTGGGCATATACATCGTACTTTGTTCGACGTTCGAGTGGTGAAATGATGTAGGCCAACGTAATGTTTATATCTTACGCCGTGCGCTTTGAATTGGCTAGCGACAAAGCTGCTTCATTTATAAGTACATTGGACAGTTTTTCAGTCTAAGCCAAATTCTTTTGGTTTCTTTTTTCTCGTAAGCCACTTCGAAATTTTAACCTTGACTTATGCAAAAATTCGCGTGTCACTTAAAAAGCCATTGGTGAAATCGCAAACAGCTTAACTTAAGCGGTGAGATTCAATCGATTCCAAGTGAATGTGGTATAAAACGCATCCAAGGTGTGCCGTTAAAGATGTGGGCGAGCTATTGATTCAGGTAACGTATATGCTAGGATATAAAGCTTTGCTATTCTACCGATTTATTTTCTATGTGGCTCATTTCAAAGAAAATGTATTGGTTTTACGGTAATATATGATATGCAATATATTAAAAAAGAAAATGATATGCTCGTTACGCTGAATCCAATAATATTATTTTGAATATAATGATGGTAAAATGTGTAGCTCCGTCATTAATTCCTACACAAACTCTGTTCTCAACCAAGCTCTTCCCGAGCTTTCGGCAGTTTCCCTTTGTGGCAAAATATTGCGACATAAACTACCTTGCAATATTTGCTAAACAAGGCGAATGTGCTGTGTAAAGAAGATTAAATGTGAAAAGTGCATATTCGAATAAAGTTTAGCTTTCCGAAAGCATGTGGAAAGGTCTGAGGCGTTTTGAATGATTACTTTTGAAAGGACGTCGCTGATTGCACAACTTACTTTGCATCCAATCAGATTTCTACATTTTTTGACCGTGAAACGTATGAATTAGGACAGAGGTTGTGAAGGAATAAATGACGGAGCCAGCTCTGTTGGGAGAGAATGATTTGTTATTTATCATAGATAACCTGTGCTATCTTTTTCAATTTGTTAGAGAAATAATGGACTACGTTATTTAAAAAATAAATATATGCGTCAAATATGCTGCGATAACCGCGTTCTGAAATACCGCACTAAGATAGAAAACGTCACGATTAAACATATCATATGAAAGGGAGGGGAATTTAAAAAGATACAAAGCTAAAATCAATTTAATTCTATGGGCTAAATTTCGCGTGTACCTGGATAGGGAACCCAGGTAATATAAAGTTATCACTCCAATTTTTACCCTTTGCTGTCTTATAGGTCCGGATACCCTGGATCCGTGCGAAACCAAATCGAGAGCCGATTTAAATAACCAGAAACTTGTAAATCTGACAAATCAGAAAATCAATCTTTAAATGTCATTTGGACCATACAAACGAATTTATTTTAATCAAAATCTTAATTATTAATGAGAAAACTGTCGAAAGTTTTTAAGCAATAGCTTAATTCTGTCATTTACCATATGTGTGTCTATCATTTGTACTCCTTGTCATATGGGCCTTTTTTGTAGTTCCATACGATTGATTAATTAAAAACGGTTCGATACATTCCTAATTATTGATTTTTGCTAGCGAAAGTCATATCTACATACATTTACATCACAGCTATGATATATATGCAACTCTGATTTAAGGGATTACAAAGTGTTATCACGTCTCACCTATAGACAGATATGGCAGAGATGAAACTCCCAGCGACGCGTCCTCCAAGTTGAGCCCGGCGTTAACACAGGCCGCCGCCGTATCGACATCGTTATGTGTGTAGTTATGGTTTACCTCCACCCCGTACACCGCCCCGGCGTCACTCACAGTGTACCCCAGGTATTTCCACTCGCTCCGCAATACATCAGTCTGTAGGAACTTGTTCGCACACGTCGGTATTCCGTTCAGGCTGGTACAAGAAAGCGTGCTATATATGTGCACATATTGTTGCCATTTAATTATTGTTGTACTTATTGTTAAATACAGTGATTGTTGTAAATTTTGTTGCCATGCAGCGGTTGTTATCGTTTTCTTGTAGTGATTATTGTACTTTCACAGTGATTGTTGTACTTTTTGTTACCATGTAGTGATTATTGTACTTTCACATTGATTGTTGTACTTTCACATTGATTGTTGTACTTTTTGTTACCATGTAGTGATTATTGTACTTTCACATTGATTGTTACTAGCTATGAATTGAGTGTTGTGCCTATCGTTTCCTTGCGGTGAATGTTGTATTCGTTGTTGCTATGCAATGATTGTTGTTAGTAATGTTGTTATGGAGTGATTGTCATTGTTGTACTTATTGATGAAATGAAGTCATTTTTGTACCTATTGGTGTAATGCAGTGGTTGTTGTACTTATTGTTGCCATGCATGGGGTGATTGTTGTACTAATATTGTTATTCAGTCGTTTTTGTACTTGTTTCTTTCATGCAGTGACTGTTGTACTAATATTGTTATTCAGTCGTTATTGTACTTGTTTCTTTCATGCAGTGATTGTTGTACTAATATTGTTATTCAGTCATTTTTTGTACTTATTTTTTTCATGCAGTGATTGTTGTACAACTGGTGTAGACTTCTTATGATCTTCTAAGATTAAAAACATTACTTTCAATTTGTTTTTGGATTATTTGAAAAAGACAGGGAAAAGGTAACCACAAATCATTGACTAAATCATTAATTATAAAGAAGATATGACATGACCATTTACGCCAATCCTGATAATCATTGATGGATAACAGCAATAAAAGTTTCTACTATAAGAAATTTAATTTGAAATTAGATATCGAGGATTGCGTGGTAAATGATCATATTCCTCAATGTTTAATATATTAAATCACATTTGCAAGATTTCGATGTCGTAACTTGAAATGAGCATTGGTAGTTACTTACTGGATATTCCTGGTAACGAAATGCATTCATAAATAAAAATGGTATTTCTTTTGTTGAAGATGTGTGGCATGTATATTATATCTGTGACGCATGCATGATGGTGCAATAAGAAATAAGTACATATCAATATATCTCGGTTAATAACTCTGATTAATCTTATATCCATCAAACAGAGTAGTGATATAAACATCACAAAGGATGTAAGTCTATTCTATACTATATTGACAAGATACACAAATCTAAATGAAAGTACATTGTTATGCTCACAAATTATTATAAAAAGATTAATGTCTTTGGGCTGGTGGCCTGATACTGAATAAAATGTCTGTCTGTATGTCTGATTGTTGTACTTAATGTTGCCATGCATATATTATCGTCCTAATTCTCATGTTATGGGACTTGTCAGTCATTGAATTTTCATTTCCTAAATGTTATCATATAGTCATTTTGAACATAATATAGAACGATGACAACCACTGGACGTGCAGTCCTTGAACCAGTGAGACGTTCCCTTAACTGATCTTAGCACTACGTTGAGGAAAGCCAGATTAAGATTAATGGCTATGACGTTTCAAGTGAAATCGAATCTAGGCTCCAGATTTTCGAAGCTCTCATTGCGCCAAGATAGTCTTAAGCCAATGTTAATGTCTGGTACCTACGACTATTTGTCTATGAGAATAACAGTTACTTATTAGACACCTCTTCTACAGAAAGCAAATGAGTCATTGTGAACTATAAATAACGGTCTAAGAGTCAGGGTAGATTAAATGTTTTTTAGTCAAGGGTGTCATTTGTAACCATGAGATTATCATGGAATCATGAGTTTGTAGCAAAAAACAATATACTATCTGTTTTACATACATGTACATATCACCCAAGTGCTATAACAAAACATCTAATGATTTCTAGTGTCCGTATTGTGTAATCAAGCATCCACAATGCCTGTACCTGGTGTAGGTACACATGATCCCGCCCACCCCGGCTGCAGCACAACGTCTGAACTGCGCCATGTACGTCGTCCTCAAGTCTCGTTCCGATACCTACAAGTACATTTTAATCTAAACATTGATATTTTTATAGAAGGGTAAAACATTTTTCATTCAGTACTATAACCGACGTTATCAACCATAGACAAGAAATGGAGTTTATGACAAGGTATGTACCTCAGGCTATATAGACAGAGTTTGTTATTTATCTTTGAACCAATGCCTGGAACCAACGGTAGGCCTGCATACAACACTAATGACGGCTATAAGTGGACGAGAGGGTGAGAATTGTGAGAAAAGTCTGTATCTGTTAGTGAACCAAAAATTTGTGACTTGGGTCTCATCCTGTGTTGTGTCCCTGGGCAAGACACTTCATCCACTTTGCACTCAGTTCACCCAGCTGTACAAATGAGTACCTGAACAAGGGGGAAGTACGGACCTATACGGTCGCGCGGAACGCTTGTTAATCGGCAGCACCGAAAGTACTATCCCTCCAGGGTAATAATACTCATGGCGCTTTGAGCATGCCTTGTCATGGATATATGCGCGGTATAAGAAAGTTATAATTATTATTATTATCATAGTCAATCTACGAACGGTTCTTTTGTTTGACTAAATTAGGTTATTTATGATCACAAAAAGTACTTTCGAGAAAGAGGTATTGCTAAGTTTTCTCCTCAAGAAGATTTCTAACATCTCACCTTGGCATCGAACTTGACCCTCGAGACGGGCTTGTCGTCCGGGCCACCGTACGCATCGAAGTGTTTGGCACCGATAGACACCCTGTAGAATCTCTTGTCTGTGCCTTGCGCCCCAGCCACATAGCTCTCACACAGACGCCCCGTCAGGTAGGGATCCTCACCCAGCGTCTCCTGGGTTGGGGGAGATAAGGAAATAATGTAATAAGTTACGACATTCTAACACTAAATAGAATATCGTTAAATAAAACTCAAAATTGCCTTGGAGGTTTTGGTACTTACATGCTAAACATTTGAACTGGTCAGGATGAAAGATTATCCACATTTTCTTTATTAAATCCGGGCCACACATCATTTCAAAATCCATGAACATACGAGTTACACTATAGAAAATCTATTCTTATCACATACCAATCTATTGAGACCCTTTCTTCCTGAGGTTGGCATATGGCTTCTTTGCTTTATGTTTAAAGAAGTAGACAACTTATTTGTGAACATGCACTGACTAACTTACAAAACGTCAATTAAAGTACATTCCATACTGATAGCAGTGAAGCGCCATTGAAGCACTCTTATAATACTATCTCTCCCGCCATATTTCTGTCATTATCAGCAATTATAACATTTTAGAATATTTCTTTTCGAAAACCATTCTTTTCTGTATGATTTATGGTCAAAAACATACAATGTCCTGTTTAACTTACTAACTCTGTAACTGATAGTAAACAATGAATATGAATGAATGAAATTACGTTCTTGCATTGGTTAATAAGCTGAAGGGGGATATCAAATACACTTTTTTTCTAATTCATTTAACTTTTTTTGTAAATTCGTTTCTAAAGGAAGATCATAATTGACCCATGCCATCTTCATAAAGTCAATATGTTTAAATCTCTATACTCTCAAATGCCCGCTTTGAATGACTATTTTTTTCGAAATTAACATGTTCAAAACGAAGGAATTGTTCAGTTATCAAATATGTGCACACATTGCTATCATGTACAAACATGAATACGACAAGCAATGTGTACCTGAGCCCGACCCCAGCGCGGGTCCCGGAGAATGTTGAAGGTGGTACTGTAGCAGTTGACCCCCCAGGCCGAGGTGTTGGCGGCCGCTATATAGTTGTAGTAGGCGCGGTACTCTGTCCCCACCGCCGTCATCACGCTCTCAACCAGGCTCGGACTGTACCGCACGAAGGTTACATCAGAATATACTTCATAGAGTATTATTTGCATGATTCTCAAAGTTACAATAGAGACTTTTTAAAAAACCATGTTTTAACTGGCAATTATGTATTCAAAAACGTTTACACACACAGACATTGTATTGAAAAAATCAGGACCGGATTTTTATACGTTTCTTAAAGCCGTGGATACGAAATTATTTGTTGGTATTTCATGGAGGAAAACAATTGTCGCCAAATGCATTGATGTACCTTCAAGATAGCTGCCAAATTTCTGTTCATCCTTTATTCAGATTTGGACATATTTTTTTAGAAAATGTTCTATTTCTAAACGGTAGTGCTATAGATTTTACCTGAAGGACGCAGCGAGTCCAATACCCTGTACGAAAGCGGTGGCGTTGGGTACCCCGTTAGCTCCCCTCTCACACTCCCCGTTCCACTTGAATGGTTTGATACCAAGGCGGGGTATGGCGGGGGCAGGAGTCCACTTGCCGTGACCCCCCATGGCCATTTGCATCATCATCTCCTCCACTGTCAGTCTCCTCACCAGATCGTCTACCCGTTCCCCCCAGGGGAGGGACGTGTTACGGAAGGGGTAGTCCGCACCCACGGGTAGTAAGGGTGAGGCCAGAAACAGGAACAGAACAGCGTTGTGCAGATACATCTCCATAGGGTTCACACTGACTCAAGAAGTTTATCTTAGCTTCGCTTGTGGTTATCACTTATCTAGTTGGAGGTCAATGTATCTATCTAATCACATTTTGTTATACGCTTTGGATTACTAATTTCTTACAGTACTGAAATTCAAACTCGGTCTTTATGTTTCTCTATCGAATCTCGTCGTTCACAGCGCCTGCTCAGTATTACATCGATGTTTTTTATGTTAAAAGTTTTCATAACAAACGATTATCACTTGCAAGTCAAATTAACCAACACAACTACTCAAGGAAGATGGAACTATACGTTTAATACTTGAACTAAAAATGCAATCATTCATATTTCGGCAAATCTTTCACCCTGAAACCTAAAAACATTTTTGAGGAGCTGATCAGGCACGAAAACCCTTTGTGTCCAGCGTTTATTGTGCGTCTAAATGTCCGTCCGTAAATGTTTAATATTTCAGACACTTGTCTCCAAAAGCTGGAATCTTCATTCGTGTTCATGTTACCTGTTGTAAATTTTGTGACTTTGTCGCCCTCATTGTGTTATATATCTGTAAACTTAAGGCAAAATGTATATGTGTTTACGGATCTGTGACCAAGACCCAGTTTTGTCTCCCCATCTCCGGCCTACCTCCATAATGAAAAATCAGGTCCTATTTACCTCTTTAAGTGACACGGTATGTTTCATGGTTTTTGAGTGTGGCTTTAATAAGAGCTAAAAAATCATATGTCCTGATGTCAAATCGTCGCCCCAAATTAAACATGCATATATATCTTTAAAATGCCCGATTTATTATATTTTCTTGTTTTCAATTATACTCGAAAAACGACACTACAGATGGTAAGAAGTCGAAATTTAATGTCACATTTACCTGTATATTAGATAAATTGTCCATTTAAAACTACAAATACCCATTCTATCTGATGTAAATAGGTTTCCGTATTTCGTTTGAGTGATTGGCGCGCGCCATTGTCCGGTTTTCGATCATAAATCTCGACTTAAACCTGTTTATCGTCTCTATACTGAACTGATAAGCATGAAGATGTTGATTTTCAGAAAGGACCACTATTTGTCGAAACAATAACACCATTTCTTAAGTTTGACATACTTGACTCCAAAAACATACTAAAAATCATATGTAGTGGATAAATGACCAGAACAAGGTTTAAATGCTAAAACATTTTAATAGTGTTTCAGTGTCAAGTACATATATACACAATGGTTGATAAATAACATCAATACAATGATACAGCGACCAAATCGTATTCACATAATCTTGACCACTTAGTTAACCTTGAAAAATTGTATAAACATTCGACCAAGAATATTTCAATCCATTCTTTTACATTATACCAACTGTCGTCAGTAACTATTGGCCTATCAAGATAGTTGTATGCAATTTTACAGAATATCTAAAAACAAAGAAGGAAGAGGTATTATTTCAATTCTTGTAAACAAAAGATCATAAAATCTATTTATGATCTGATCGCTGTATCTACTAAATGAACACATGGGATGGCAAGAAGGAGACTGATTGTCGAAGCAAGTAAGAGCAAGAGATAAACAAATCACAATGTTAAATTTGAAGAATAAAGATACTACTGTATGTTACCTAATTTCATTATAAAAACATCACAGTATTATGAAATATTGGAAAGATTAATGCATAACAAGAAATGCCAATTAACATGCACTTAAAAACCTGATTAAAAGATCAAATCAACTTTAAACAAGAAGCTGGATAACCTGATCTAACTTTGTATCATCATGACTGTGATATTAGGATACAAATCTCATTGGAAAGTTCAACGTTTAGCAAAAGTTAACAGATAAAGATGTAAGTCCTAAATCTATTTGCATTATCTGGACTTTCTCGATCTGAAATAAACTGAGATTAACATCAGTGGTATTGAACTCTACTCTAAAGGTCAATACAAATTATGCAATTTAAAACATCAGTCGAAATCACAGCAAGCAGAGAACTTTAAAACATGTTAAATAATTGATTTAGATATTTGTTTAAAAAGTTGAAATTTTATTGTTTTTCAATACACGAGAATCGTTTTGTACATTCCCTTGGAACAAATTAAAAATCTGTAAATATTATTTGTCTCACATGGTACTTACCCATTTTAAAAAAACAATTAAGATAGTTACCGTTTGTCTAATGGAAATCGTACAAATGACTAAAATGAGTAGTCACATGGTTAAGGCTATTAAAGCTTATCCAATGAAGGAAAGCAATCTCTTTTATAAGTAAAAACGTGTACATAAAATTCAATGAGTAGAAAAATGTTATACAAAACGTGTACATTAATATCACATGTAACTGGGAAGAAATATAAAATGTTATTATATATATATACACTTGATAAAAGGTTATACACATAATTCATTTTTACATCCTTATGTAAAAACCATAAATACACTTTTACCTCGTATGGGAAGCAGCTTTTGTAATATGGAATGGTATATTGATTTTACACGTATGTATTAAAGCGCCTTCCTTGGTTGATTAACAGGATGAAAGACTATTTACCTGAGAGCTTAACAATACAATAGCAATACGTTTATATTTATACTATACTAATCGAATATTTTCTAATGTTGAAATTTGTTTTCGAATGGTTGTTTTATCAGTTTGGTCAGTCGACATAAACTAAAAGGTAAATCATTATCAACTATATTCTGTATCGTTCACATATATACTTGCAGGTTTCCTGTCTTTGGTGAGGGCAAGATTAGCACCATGCTTGAATGACAATACCACAAACTTATAATAAGATTAAAGCGCTGTATAATCCGTGTGCGTCTATAGAGGTCCGATGAGTTGGAATATCAGAGGTATTTTAGGACTCTCGATGTTCTCATTTTGCATCGAGAACTTCTTCATATATGTTGTCGTCCGCCCTTAGACTGCTACCTGCAATTAAGTACCAACAAATCATCATTCCCTCCCAACATAGATAGCTCCGTCATAAATTCCTATACAACCTCTATCGTAATACGAAGGTTTCTCGGGCTTCAGGTAGTTTCCCCTGGCGGGACAATTTTGCATCCTAAACTACCTAGCAATATTTCAGGCAATGAAAGCACCGAATGCATGAATATGAACATATTTGTTGTCGGATAGGCCTATGCAATGATGCAGTCGCAATATGAGGCATATGTGTCCTGTAAAGACGACTCAAAGTGCAAGGTGCATATTCGAATAAAGTTTAGCTTTTCTAAAGATTACGGAAATAATGAATGATAACTTTTGAAACGGCGTCGCTGATTGCACAACTAACTTTGATTGCATCCAATCAGGGTTCTAGACATTTCGTATTAAGACAGAGGTTGTATAGGAATTTATGACGGAGCTACCTCTGTGGGGAGATAATGCTGCATTACAGGAAAACAGAAATCATTGGTGTCAATTTTTTTAGTAGGAAGAGGGCGAACTTGTCATCGTTTAATGCTTAATGATCTTCCATCATGATCCGGTCCTTCAGTAATGCTGTCAGCACGCAGAAACTGTCACATAAAATACTCAATAGATAAAGGCCATACTATTAGTTCAAATAAAAAAATTATCATTTCATTATGACTGTGGACACATATCTGCGTTTTGTTCAGAATTGACATTTTATAATGACATGGATTACATTGACGCATTTACATGTAATCACGTTTTTGAAAAAATGGATAGTCTTTATCGACACATGTGTGATTATGTAACATACAATCTTGGAAGAAAGGATCTTGGAATACCATACACTCTTGGAAGATAAAATATCTTCAGATTTGTCCTATGCCATTTTGGATTATTGACATATTCCTACATGTAGATGGTATAGGACAAATCTTAAGATATCCTTTCTTCTAAGATTGTATGGTGCAGCTATACTCTCACCTACTTCCGTTTCCGTCCAGCTCTCCACATCCTGCAACACAAACCAGACGTACTTGCAGACAAGTAAGACACCGCATTTTGAAAATGAAATGAAGTTCTAATTGAAATGACGTTATACAATATGCTAAAATAATTGTCTGCTTGCATTAAGCTGTTCTGACGAAATTGAAGTGCCCATAGAGTCATTTTGAGAAATATATCTTTCTAATTCAATAACACTGAATCAAATACGAGTGATCAGGAATGCGAATTTAACATTGGGTGGTTTAATTGAAATTTGTTGCCTACGCATCAACATAGCGATTCCAACATGCTTATTTGGCAGCCTTACCTTTTTCAATTTATAATTCAGCCTTTTTTTTGGTCAAAGTTCTCTGATTCAGTTAACAGTTTCTACAATAACCGATTGTTCAAAAGACTGCAAAGGGATGAAACGATGCTAACAAAGGCTTATGTTTATTTCAATGACTTGTCAGCTTTTCTGCATGACCTAACATGTGTTATTAAAATTATGGTCACTACAATTCCTCGTCAGGACTTACCTTCAAACACGCATCAACGATGATGAGAATTACCATCTGAAAATGTAATTCATACAAGATTAGAAATGTCATTGACACATCGAAGAGGTCAATCTTATGTTAAATCCTTTTCGAGTAAAATAGAAAATATAGTCAGAAACATATGTGGACATTATGCATACATTCCTTCTTATTTTCAACACGTTAAGAGTCGATAGTGCAGCATTCAGATGTGGTATAGGAATTTCGACAATACATGTACTTGCCTGTGAGAAAAAACCAATGCAACCGATAATGTACCGTATTCAATAAGCCCTATGATTCTTAAGAAGGTTTTATTGACTATTGATGAATTCAGTTTGATTCGGCTTTAGATAGAACATACTACATGAGCTGTGTTACACACTATGCTTCATAGATTTGCCTAACAAATATTAAAATGTTGAATGTTTTGAAACGGAGACATATTAAGGCTTGACTTACAACTATAGGATTATCTAATACAAAGTAGAAGCTCGAGATACCTGCAGAACATGGATGCCCGCGAAGATGTACTCGAGCAAGTGTGAGGGCATGCCCGCAAGCTCTGTCTGCCCGACAAGCAGCACCAGAATGACGTCACGCAGCAGGTGGAGCAGCACCAACACGCAGCGAAAACTCTGTCTGTAGGAACACGAGGATTTATATAATAGACGATGAAGATGAATACATGTCCCATGTATCTATTTGTAAGGGGTACCAGACATGTATTTACGGAGGGTTATTGTTAATACACTCACAAAATGGGCTCTAAGAAAGAAAATCTTCGAATATTATGATTCAGTACGGTCCATTTTGCGAGGATATTTCTCAACATTTGGGCAACATGCGCATAAAACAAACGGACGTCTGATGTCAACTCAAGTATCATTATAAGCCAACATTACAATTTGTCATAAACTTATGTACAAAAGAAGTTCACCCACCAGGAATTTGGTTATTAAAGAAAACAGGACAAACTTTCGAGCATCTAAAATGTTTAATATTAATAGTGAACGATTTTCAAATATTGCAAGGACATGTTGGCGTGTTTTGTTCAACACATCACCTCTCCACATCTGATTGTGTCCACTTGGGGTATATTTTGAAATTTACATGGACAGATCAGGCGACATTACATTGTATGATTTAAAAAAATAGTGGAGTTAGTATCGGGTGTCGCCTCGATTACAGTCAATACAAGCACATACATGTCTTACTGGAAAAGGTAAGACGTCGGATGACGTCATTCGGGATATGTTGTCACTCTTCGTGTAGTGCCTGTTCCAGCTATTGTATAGTGAATCGTTACCGTGGGAGACGTCTATATTGTCTTGCAAAATGGTCCCGTTGATGTTCGATCGGTCAGAAGTCAGGGGAGCGTGATGGCCAAGGCAACACCTGGATGTTTTTTAGGAAGTCCATGGTGATCATGGCGGCATGTGGTTTTGCGTGGTTCTGTTGACAAATTATCCTTCGTTGCTGCATCTGAATGAATGGGACCACTACAGACTGTAACACTTGATCCCTGTATCTCTGGGCTGTAAGGGCCTGACGAATCACCAAATCGGTCTTCTGGTCGCTTCAGATCCCGCCCAGACCATGACGCCGCCAAAGGGTACAACTTCTTGGACACATGCTGCAGCATGTCTCTCGCCTCTACGTCTGTATACTCTCACTCTGTCGTCTGCTTGGAACCGTTTGAACACGACGTTATCAGTGACTCACTCTCCTTGCGCAGCGTAAATGGTTATGGTCGATATGCCCGAAGACTGGTAGCTCGAAAACTTCTCAGGACAGTGTTCCTGCTGATATGGTGCCCTAACGCCGTCGATGCCATTGACGTCATGTTGATGAATCTGTTGCGCAGATGTAGTGTGCGCTGATATCTGTCTTCTGCGGGAGTTGTCACCCTCGGTTTTCCGCTTCTAGGACTGGCCAGTCTGGTAAAGGTGACGAAGCAGTCGAATAACCGTTTGTCTGCTGCAAGCGAAAGTTTTGGCAATCTGGCTGTTCGAAACCCCCACTTGTGACATTCCGATGACTCTTTCTCGCTCTGCTGCTGTTAAACGTGGTATTTTCTTCTGCTTTTTCCGTAACACGAGTAGTGAATGATCGAATTCATGTGAAAATGAAAAAATTGTGATTTCTGAAACAATCACTTTCCAGTCAACTGATATGCCTCAGTTGCGTTTGGCGATATTTGTATTTTGATAATTGTTTCCATTCGTTACATTAGGATAAAACATTAAACATTCTATCTTGTCAAAAATTATATCAGAATACGAAAATCTTTGGGTTTGTACTTTCTTTTGTACAGTTTAGTGATGTTTTGTAATGAAAATTTGTCACATCTGTTGATTATGACACAAATAATTCTGCTTAAATGTTCCAATTCTGGACAAAATTGTTTCATAAAGAATAGTCATTTATTACGTACTTCCCATCTGTTTAAATTTCAGGAACGTTTTCATAGTCATAAGTCATGGAACCTTGTTATTGGGTTAATTAACAAAGTATAAACTATATCCTTCTGGCCTTAGATTTTGGCAGCTCTTTGTGCTAAGATAGTCGTAAGCCAATGCTAATGCATGGTATTTACGACGAATTTAGTGCCGTGAGAACTGAAAATCTAGGCAGTGACGTATGCCAGGAAATACAGAAGGCTTCGGATGCTCTGCCTGGGTACCTACATGTAGATAAGTAATAACAGATACATACAGGTTGATGGTGACCCATCCCCGGTCATCTTACTCGTGAAGATCGTTGGAGCATTCGAACCTGGGTTACCGAGAACGAACACTGATATTGCTGATAGCGCTCTGTTGGAGAAGGTTTGATGACCAGCCCCGTGTAAGGGCTGGTCTAAAGACTGGTTATAAGACGTACTTGAGGAGCGTGTTCCTCCTACAGGACATGCTGGTGTCCACCTCCAGATACTTCTTCTTTTCGCTCAGCTGCATCACCATCTTCTCTTCCTTGCTCCCGTCGCCTTGGCTACTGCTGCGCACGCACCACAACAGCGCAAAAATCACTAGCTGGAAAACCGGGCGGAATGCATGTTTTACTGTTATACTATTTGAATGAAGAACACTATGACATTGCCACGTGTATAATTTGAATCGTTTAGATGATAGCGAAATAACAATCTGTGAGATAGTTTGACTCCGAATTTGACAATGTTGCAGTTACATTAAGGAGAATAGATCATGCGGATAAGTCCGAATTCCAGTCAAAGGTGACAGAAAAGGGGTAAGTGGAAATGTTCGACCAGTTTTGTTAATACACGTGGCAGGAGGTACAACATAAAATCAGAAAACAGTGTAATACTATTTGGTCTAAAATAGAAAATATTATCTTGTTCAACGTGTCAAACGATCCCCAAGTGTAAGTTTCCTTCAAAAGGAATTCTCTTGCATCATAAAAACTCATAAAAATTTTTTACATTTTTTTTTATCGTTGTGACCATATGAGAGCTTAACTCACCACAAGGACTAACGCCTCTGGACCTAAAATAGCAAAGGATGCTCCATGATTTGGTGTGATCCAACATCTATAAAAGATACCACAAGAGCAGATGTAGACGAAAAGGGAAGGCAAATAATTCATTATGAGATAGCAACTTTCCTTCAACGTTTGTATTTATTCACGGTTTATAAAATGCTTTGGCATGTAAAAGAGAATTATAATTCTATAAATAGAAAAAGTTTTCACTGGGGCTGATGTCTGGATTTTATCGGAAAGGGTAATGGTTTATGTCATTCAGTACTTATGGGTCTTTTCATTTCCAAATTTACAGAATATGTTTTGAAGTTCACATTTTTTGCAGGAATATATTCATATGGCAGTTCATGCCAAATGTCTTATCGTCTCACAAACTTTTCATTTGATGCAATGATGAAAATACGTACAGTTCTGATGTACCGTAACCCCTTGGACTCAGAATACCGAGAGTTGCAGCAACAATCACACCACCAACAACTGAAACCAATATTGTTTGTTGTGAGAAGCTTAGAATACAAAGTCTAAAGTACAATTGTCTCACAAGTAAACAATTTTTTAAAAAAACTATACGCAAGAGTGTAAGATAATGGGAGGCTCACCCCAAACAGCAACGGTGAGACTGACGTATGGTCCACGGTGGGAGGAGGAGGCGATGGGATAGGTGTGGAGGGTCCGGGTGTAGACCACTAGCAGGTGCGTGGACTGAGCCAGTATAGACAAACTGGACAGAGTGACCAACAGCTGCAGCACTGCTCCAACCACACTGCACGCTGTCTGAAACAAAGGATTTAGCATAAAAAGATAAATATATTTTGTTTTGAGATCTTCTATATATTCCTCATGGTCCCCACACAATCATGTAAAATATTGTTTCAAATACATTAACTCTACCTATATCAGCGCACACCCATTACCTGGTGTTGGACCATGTCCATGGCCACGGCGAGAAGACTGTAGCAGAACAGGAGACACAGGCACAGATTCAAACCCAGAACACTGCTAGGCAGACAACTGAAGTAGAAAGAGGCCTTACTGAGTTACTCATCTAAAAAAAATTGGAAAACAATGAAGAAAAAAAATACTGACACATCTTTATGGATGGTGGATGTTCTACTTTGACTAGAATATTGTATCTATATCAAGAAGATTCATTGCCAACTACGCAACAATAATTGAAAGCGCCTTATCTTAACTTAATAAACTTTTTAAAGAAACCTACCTATTTTGCATTTTAGTGTTCATCTTATATATGTCAGACAAACCGATGCACATGTTTCAAATCAAAGCTATTGTGCAATTCCAGATGTCACAATAGCCTTAACTGTTGTCACAAATAAAGCTCTGTTGTTTTGTAATGTTTTGTCAAAGTGCCTTCATTAAAGAGAGTGTTTTTTTATATTTCTGTTGTTTGTACTTATGGTTAGTAATTACATGTAATTACTGGCCTCCATTTTCAGCATATACACGTATTTCCTATAAATTTTAGTAAATACACGTATTTACTGAGTGAAACAGTAGTTACGTGTATTTACTAGAAATTTCAGTGAGTACACGTATTTACTGATTTCATAGATTTACTGTAACATATACAATGCAATATACAAATGTGAATTTTCATTGTTTTATAAACAAAATTCTTTATAATGTGATTACTGAACACCAGAATGACATTACCATCCTCTCCTGAACTTGACGATAGCAATCACGATGGCGGCAATGAGTGGTGCTGCACACGACGCCTTCAGAATGAGTGTCATCACGCGTCCTCGTGTCGGCGCCTGAACATATTCACACACTGTTTTTGGTCGTTCCACACTAAGCGTGTCTATTTTGGCAGATTAAACCTTGGATTAAAGTGTCTTTTGCAATAATACACACGAGCAAACAGCTCGGAAGACAAAATACAATAAGATATGAAACAATAGCTGGATAAAACATAAGAAGGGTAGGTCGTATGTACAAACCTTTTCTAACACTGCGATATGTCCTAACTTGTCACACTGGCATATGACGTCAGACCCGTTAACATGCATTTGGCACCCCTCGGATGTCCACTGAGCCTTCTCTGATCTGTGTAGGGGATGTCAGAACATAAGCTTACATAAACCAATTGAAAGCGCTCGTAAAATCTATACAAAAGGAAATAATATCGATTTGAAGGTAAAATAGTTTCACATAACATTTTTGTAGTTGAAAATATCAATTATAGAATCCCTTAGTTACACAAAGGACAGCCCTTTCGGGTAAGTACCTCTTGGAGATTATTTTGATGAACATTGCTGTTTTCATTTATTCAATCAAGTTTTATCAATAAAGCAAATAAGCGTACCCTGACTGCGGGATGAAGCGGGCACATGTCCTCATTCCTGCTGGTGACGCCTACAGATAAGTAACATGGGGTTATATTCATCTTATGCAAACAAACATGTATCTGCATCGTGAGAAATATCTCATGAAAATAATTCAAACTAGGATTGCCCAGGCAATACTGACGGTCTTCAGACGCGCACGTTGTCGTAAGATGCTGTTTGTCGTAAGATGCTGTTTGCCTTGAACTCTGCTCTGTCTGAATCGATTGTCAAGTCTGTAGGTGCATTTTGAGTAGCGTTTTGAATGTCAGAACTGCAAAGTCACATTAAAAAGGAAAATGGCGGCTAAAGCACGTGACCTACGAAGTCGTCATGATTGACTTTTTTTGCCTTCATGCAAATGCGCATCTTTTGAAACTATTTGCAAGTCTCTAGATTCATTTTGAAAAATGACCCCATGTTAACATGTTGAAAATTGAAATTTAGCATTTTTTGAAGTTTCATAAAAACCGGAAATGACTGTTCGCGATCGATTTTATTATTGATTCTTGTGAATGTCAATGAGGTCTTGCTGTCCTGTAAAAATCATGCAATTCCTGACCTAGGTTTTAGAGTTATGTGCCCTTGAAGTTTGCGATTTTGCAGTTTTCGACATTTTCGAGAGGTCACTGTGAAAAAAGTATTTGAGATACGCAGTTCTGATGAGTATCCTGAATAGGACAATGCATCAGCTGCATTGTGTGCAAGTTTCAGCTCTTTCGTGCAAGTATCTTCAGAGGAGAAGATTTTCAAAGACGCATGGGGTCGAAAATGCTGAAAAATGCAGTAAAAGCAAGATGGCGTCTAAAGCACGTGACCTACAACTTTGTCATGATTTACTTTTTTGTTGTAAATGCAATTGCGCATCTTTTGACGTAAGTTGCAAGTCTCTAAGTGCATTTTGAAATTTTTTCCCATGTTAATTTTTGAAATTTCAAGGGGCTGTAACTCTGCAATGGGGACCGGAAGTGGAAATTGGATTTCAATTGTATCAATTTCAGCTGAGAAGCTATCATGCCTGAAAGTTTCGTTGAATTTGCATCAGTAGTTTTCGAGCAATTTGAGCCACAAAATCCGTGGAAAATAATAATAATAATAATAATAATCAGGATAATAACAATAGGTCTTCTGACTTTCGTCTGAAGACCTAATGAACCATCAAAAAACGGAAACCATAACCATAACCCTGATCAAGTCGAAAGTGGCTATTGCCATGTCCATTCTCAATGGTGCACATAACACGCACTGCAGAAAATGTCCAGTTCCTCTGATTACTTTGCAACCCAATCAATTAACCCATTCAGATTTGTCTATCAACTGTTGTTATTATTAAGGCATGGTACACGTAAATATAAATTTCCTCTACAACCCATGGCGCAATAATTCATCACCAAGTATTACCTTCAACCTAGATTCCTTGATCAATTGCTTGATGTTCATGTTTGTGTAAATGATTCCTTAGTCTTGTATTCACCTGAGGTTGAATATTCATCCTGGCACTTAAAGGTGGGTCAAGAGTTGCTTCCCCTGGCACGCCTAGCTGGACAGAGACAACATCTGAAACGACCTGCACCTCACCAAACCCGCCCATGGACCTACAGGACAAGGGGACAGTAGAAAAACTTCTCATTAAACGGGTAGACGTGGGGAAAGATTCTTTATTACCATGTCAGATATATAGTCCACATTCAGATGGCTGGTTGAAATTTGATTAATTTTCAATACACAATGTGTCAACACGTTTGTAGGCTGAGTGTAAATCAATTATTGAATCACAATAACTATCCAAGGTTCGTCCATATGCGATTGCGGTAAAATCTCAGACTTACCAATTTTTTAAACTATGTTGGAATAGAATCTCACCTTGCAGTGTCCGGGTGGTCGGCAAGGTTGATTACTTCGTCTAGAGTTGAATAAATGGCGTATGTCCAGGCTATATCTCCGCTCTGGGAGTCTGTGACAGGTATAACGTACCAGGATTAATCATATTTTATTGTAATTATCAATAATTGACCAATCCCTTACTAATATTGGTGTTTTAGTTAGATGCATAATTCTATATCGGTTAAAAGTGTAGTTATTTTGGTCATCATTAGTAACTAAACCTTTGCAAAGTGTTTATGTTGATAGCTCCATCTCTATACTTAGAGTCCTCAGAGGCATTCTTTTGTTAAATATGAAATTGCGACAGAAATATCTAGGTCATCTTGCACTCTTGGGGATATAAAACTCTTTACATGGTTTTTATTGGAGATATTTCGATCATCAAACATGGCATTTCCATTATCCATAAGAAATTTTGCCATCTTTAAATATGAAAGTTTTTATCTTCATTGCCAAACATTGATCCTCCTTACCTCCCAGTAGGGCCCTTATGCTTTCTTCTTTGACGCTGATAGTAGCAGACTCTGTTGCCGCCCGTCTCTGTCTTCCTCTGTCATCTGTAAGTAATGACCCTGCCATCAACGTTGAATGTATGCAAAAGGCTACTCACTTTATTACAATTCTGTTACCAACGCTCTCTTTGTAACACTTGAAGAACACTTTAACGTCAGATAGGTGATGTATGTACGTAGGCACAATAGCAAAAAGTCTCTTGGCGAAAACACGCTACTTAGTGCTCATTCATAATGATACATGATTATCTCAACTATATATAAAAGGTAAGAAGATCAGTTGGTGTTTCAAGGACTTTATCAACTCACTGTATCCTGTGCGTTCTCGCTGTGGGAAATTCAAATCCTGTGGTTGAGATTTACCCGCCCCGAATACTGAAAAAGAGGTCGAAAGGAGAAAGATATTCAGAGAAACTGCATGTATTAGTTATTTACCTCTCCAGGATACAGACCTAAAATAACAGTCGACATCACACCAAGACGTGACAACCTGAAATGTACGTTATTCATACACATGTATTCATAACAACTATTTCATTGGCTCATAGATAAACATTTTAGAAAGTTCTGAACATTCATCTGGATAAAGATCATTATTCTATCGACCAGTGTTCGTTGCATCTAAGGCTAAAATCAAGAAGATTATAAAGTTTACGTTTACAAAAAATCCCCGAAGACATAGAGGACAAATACCATGTTTATTTCATCGAGTGAGGTAGAAAATTCATATCATCACGAGTGGCGCAGCCACGAGTAATCATATATAACTTTTCCGCCTCACGAGTATTTATCAAGAAAAGACAAAGTTTCTGTTCAATTCATTACTTAATTGTTGTATTTTACTGAAATCGAAACATATTTACGTTAGCAACACCATGGTGTCGAGAGAGTATCGTTACGTAAAAGCATTATTTGATTACGTCAGGTCATTGTTGTTATGAGTCTTAACGTCCTGCCGTATGGTGATTATGTTTATTTTCACTTAATTTTAATTTATGAATAATTCCCTTCTCCTGTGGGGCAGAAGTCAATTACAAAATAATGTCTCCACCCGAGAACGATATTGACGTAACTTATCTTTATGAGGCTGGTAAACTCACGGATAGTTTCCTTGATCATATGGACAGGGTCATCGTTCACTGAACGCTCCTTAGCGGTCAGCAGTCCGAACTCGCTCACAGATCTCAACAAAGCGCTGATGGTTGACTGGTTCAACTGTGGACAGGACAGAGACAACTACTGCTAATACTAATATATTGTCACAGAGAGACGCTTGGCTCATACAAAGTTTCGGTGAAAAAATTCGCCTTGAAGCAACGACAATGGAGATAATGGTTAAAAATGGTGTTTTATTCTTCGTTTAGTTTCAACGTCTGTGTCTAATATGCATAGACCACGCGCTCGTACGGGAAAGGCTTGCAAATGGTAAAGCTGCCACGGTCTCTGATATAGCTACTTAAGAGGGTAGAGAATGGGCTGGAGTGTACAGTAATATTTGGTAAAGAATATATTGTAGATAATATATCTCAGTTTAAATACAACAGAGTATATAGGAAGTAGATACAATGCTTGTCGAATAATAAAAACATAATATATATATTGGCAGATATTCTAAGAAACGATTATTATCATATGGGTGCTACCATTAATGATTTAAGTAAACGAAGGGCTTTTTATGTTCACACAATTATGCTTTTGGCGTAGATATGTGGCTTGAAATAAAAATAGATTAATAAAAATATCTATACGCAAGAATTACACTATTTAACCTACTAGTTAAATAATTTGATGTTTGAAACGACAACATGTAGATCAAATGCTTTGATATAAATAAATAAGTGACGCAAGTAGCACGCACCTTGACGACTTCCTTCAGCACGACGTCCCACTCCTGCAGGTTCTCTCGAGACAGGGAGTTACTCACAATGTTGATGAACGACTGCAAAACATACAGCACGGAATTTATACCAGCGATATGTAAGGAAGATCGCCCTAGATATGCAGGGATGTGTAGCACATGATGTTACATTGCATACAAACGTTTAAAATACATTGTGACAAACATGTTTGCAAGTTGACTGATAATTAGTTTCTGCTAACAAATCTGTGAGTTTAAAATCGTTAAAAAGCAGCCTCAGAGAAACTAGATTTTCATATTTCGGAAAAAAAAATATCATGTTTCTGTTTGAGGTAATGTTTAGGTATATATATTACAGCCTATAAGTTAAAAAAGTTCGCACTGTACACCGCTATGCCTCTGCAAAACTATCAAAGATTTCAATTTACCACTGCGGCGCTATCAAGGATTACCAATAACCACTGCAATGCCATAAAAAAATTACCATCGACCACTTCAATACCATCAAAGATTACCAGATACTATTGCAATACTATCAAAGATTTCCATTTAACGCTATAATATCATCGCGGATTATCATTCTGGAACACTATCAGGTTACCATATACAGTTGCATCGACTTAAAGAAGATAGGATAGAGAAACTGTCTACATTTGAGACTACATGCCACTATTATACCATCATACAAGATTAGTGGTTACCTTAACAAACTACGCAAATCACAAAAGAGGAAGGCAAAGATATAAAACTCCAGCACAAGGACGACTAAAATGCCCGGTGCTACAAAGCTATTACCCACCTCCCGACCTTTTTCACCGAGGGACTTCTTTGTGATCTTGATGATGATGACAATCTCTGAGATGGACGAGGCGATCCTGTCCAGGTCCCCACTGGTCAAGTTGAGCTCGTCCACAGCCGTGTCCAGGTTGACCACCACAGGCGTGATATGACCAGCTGACAACTCACCGGTTCGGAACTTGGACAACTGGAACACAATCAGCATATAAATTTTATCAGGAGCATAACACTCGTGTCTGCTAGTATAAGAAGGGGAAATACCCGTCACACCATTGTGGCTATGCATTGCATCGCGAGCATCGACTGGAACTAGCTAACCATTGGTGGTTCTACATTAAATTCGGACAAACCTTACTATGTATAGAACGGTACTCTACTGCAAAGTAACGAGCCCCCTCCCTTTTTTAAGGTTGACCTTCGGAGAGAAAAGGCTAGAAAACGGCAGAGAACGAGACAGACACGCACCTGTCTGTCCACCTGTTGGAGTCTCTCGCTGACACAGCGATAGTAGTTGGGGTAGAACCAGGTGGACACAGCACTGCATGATCGGGTAGCCGTGCCTGAAAGAACACACACATGTTAGTAATAGGCTCCTTCATTTTGCACCTTACATAGAGCAACTATTTAGCACAGAACGAAACAAAGTCGTCACACTCCAGCTCTTTATTTTATGTTTTTACTTAACATTACACAATGAAAATGTAGAAACACTTCAAAACGTTGTAAAAATGAAGCCTGTTGCTTGAATTCAATGAAGGTTCCAAAAATAGGACCCAAGGCGAATCTTTTTTTTATTCAACAATGAGGTTTATGCCTTTGTCGTGTTTGTTAACAGATAACAGCTGTGTGGTTTTCCAAGAGGTAACAATTATTTCGAAAATATTAGTATTTTAATTACAAAAGTGATATGTCCATAAAACATAGAAGAAAGTATGTATGCAAGCATTCAAGTCCCGAAAAACATAAGCAAGTCTTTCAGAGTAATCTTTAAATTGATAACAATAACTTCATATAGTTAACATCATATCTAAATTTTCAGTATGAGGTATGTCCCCTGGATTTTATCATATAGAAACATTGTGATGTGTGCATCCGTACCTGAGTATCCTCGTGGACAGGGCGCCACCCTGGACTGTCCAGCTCCTGTCCACGGCCACTGGTATCTCCGTATGTCAACAGACACTGGGCAACCGTTGTTATCTGTAACACAGAACTCATTGGTCAGCACGTGGAAAATAAACACAGATGATAATTAATCCGTTACACTGATGCATTGCTTGTCAAACTTGTAGTTTTTGTAAACACTAAGAGTTATTTATTTTTGGCGCTGATATGCCTATTGAATGAAACTGATCAATACTGAAATGATAATGTTATGAATGTTTATAAAATACATTTTGATATTTAGATCTTAAAGTGTCAAGATACGTAATACATATATGAACGGATGATTACAAATTCATAAAGATTATGATTTATTTACATACACAGGGCCCTCTTCTCTTTAAAAAGGTATGACACGATTTAACTATATGCATCTATAAACTTAGACCACGTCTCCACTTTAGTTTCAATTACAAACTGCTCGTACCGTTAGGAAGCACTTTGACCTGCGCTGTGACTGTGCACTCCGTGCTGTTGAGACCACAGCCGATCACCACGTCTCCACTCACGTTCGTCAGTCTCAGCGTCTCCTCGCCGAACCCGTGCGTGTGGATCCCGTTATATGCTGCACAACGAAAAAACATCAGATTCGCTCTTTAGTGAACACGTAACCTCATCAGATTTAAACCTCGCTTAAAAATTGGCAGAAACAAGCACCATCTATTTGTGAAATAAGTGAAAGGAGTAAATTGAAAAAAGGAACTAACGTCATTGACAGAGTTAAGTTCTATGTATGGTCAATTTCTTAATGGCGATTCATGTATCCTCACCCAAACGTCGTTCACTATCAAAAGCAATTGCATTGGTTTCTCTCAACAATTTCTAAAATGTCACATCAAGATATAATGTTTTTGTTAAATGAAGAGATATTCAACCAATCCCCAAGGTATCCGATTTTATTTGAGATTCGAACCTGCGTTGCTGAGGCCCCTGTGGCACCACTTGAGTTTGATGCCGGCCTTATAGTAGGGTTTGGTCCTGTCCAGGTTGCTAATCTTGCAGGTGAGGTCCACGTGGTCCCCGGAGCGGACATTACTGAGGGCGGGAGTGACCTCTATATACGGCTTATTGTAGAGAGTCAAATTCACAGAGTGTCCGTACTTCTCCCGGCCGGAACTCACGATCATTAGGTACTTGCCTTCAAGCATCAAAGCATTTTAACTTCGTCTTATAATTTTATTCGAAATGGTAATTTTACAGTAAATTTCAAACAGGTGGGTTAATTTAACTCTGACAAAATGTTTAAAATAAGAAACATTGATTGAGACGCCACAGTTTGGTAAATAGATTATCATAATATCGTCCTTCTCACCGACATTCAATAAAGGTAAAAAAACGTTTAAATCCTCAGCGCCAATCTGTGATCGTTGATTATGATGGTGTTCACAAGGATAAAATATATTCTTAAGGTCCGTAGAAATGTCTTACCTTCATCCTGCATGTGCACGGTGTTGAATACGAGGTTGGTGGTGACACTGCGACACCGTACGTCTTCACACAGTTTTTCACTGTGCACTCGTCCGTGACCGTTAGGGAGGGGCGTATCCCCCTTGTACCATGTAATATTCAGGGGCTGTGAATTGTTAACCTTAAGCTGACAGGACAGACGGACATCCTGCTCCCCCTCCGCCGCCGACTCCTGGTAGGTGCACTCACCCATCACCGTTGCTGCAACAGAAAGGTGGCTGATCATGTTATATAATGCGTCAACACAAAATAATGTTTTTGTATGAAGTACATTTTATCGGTTTATAAGTTGGATAAAACATATTCTTCAACTCAAATTGCACGTAGCTGAAAATATCTAATTGAATAAACATGTAACTTAAAAAATCTTTTTGCTCTACTGATATGTTGACGACGTATTGTGTATCGGGTACCAAAGGAGTTTTGTGAATAAGTGTTTAATAACAGTAATGAACATATTAGTTGTGTAATAAGTAGTTACAT
Organism: Phorcus lineatus; assembly: GCA_921293015.1. Lineage (NCBI taxonomy): Eukaryota > Metazoa > Mollusca > Gastropoda > Trochida > Trochidae > Phorcus > Phorcus lineatus. Next base: position 23,856,655 of record OV121091.1, read on the forward strand.
AACTCATGAATAAAGTAAAATGTCCTTAAAGAGACTGGCCTATCGGTGCTGGCTGGCTCGTATAGCGCCGACGAATGGCTTCACATCTCATATGTGTTTTATTGTACCGAGTGTTACCTAGTTGTAAATTCTAAATCAACCAGAATGTAACCCCCCCCCCCCCCCCCTCCCCCTCCAACCTTTCGTAATATTTTAAACTGGGTTATGTTATTATCATGTCCTTATAGTATAGTTGTATCAACGGAAAAGACCTCGTGAATTTCGTATCCTCAGTGTCCTTTTAAAGTCATAGTCTCATTTTTGTAAGGCAACTAAACTGAACTAATTATTCTTAACGAACAAAATCTGATCACAAACACAAATAATTTCCTGTCGCGTTTGCAAAGATTTTCATTTTTATGCCCGTTTAACAGTTTCGGATGAAGTAGCTTATTGACGTAAGCCGTTTCAGACCGACGAGGTAGCGAATCAAGTGCAATCCCATCGCGAGTGCGAAACACAGGAAATCTAGTAATTGTAGCACCGATACTTATGACAGACGCATTCTTCATTGAGTTAACCACCTTTTTGTTATTTCAGTATTTGAAAAAGGGTAAGCTATTAGCTCTTTAAATTTGATATTCAGCTGGGAAATTTTATGTGTTCTTCGTCACAGCGTCACAGCGAAATGACGTGGTAAGGACTAACGCTCGCAAAACACGTAATATTAGGGTAGGGTAGGGTAGATTGAACTTAATTATTGAGGGCTAGAATGCCTGAAAATTGTTGCAAACGTCAGGGGAAAGATTTCTGTGAGAGGTGAACTATTTGTCCGGCATGCATTACAATTTGCCTTGCAAAAATGAGACAATGACTTTAAGTATTTACCTGTGATGAATGCGTCAGACGGGGACCACCAACAGGACTGCCCACAGGGAAAGTTGCAGCAGCGCCCCATGTCGAGACAGTCCGAGTCCGAGTTGCAGGGGTAGTCACACCTCAGCTCCCGGGGGTCGTCATACGCTGGACAGATCACAGCCTTCACTGTAACAAAAAATCACACATATATAGGCATTGCGCTCCTTAACTTACTGAATTACTCTGTTCTTAATAAACTACATGTGTCATGTATAAAGAAGAAGAAGAGAAACGGCGATTCATAGAAGCCGTTGTAGGCTTTAACAATTCATTATTTATGTTTTCAGAAGAAATCCACCAAGGATTACTTCCTAACAATCGGAATAACTAATACCTATGTTTTGGAAATTAGAGTAGACAGTGACGGACAGTTGAGTAATGTAGGCATTGTTTGTGCTGCCAAGACCTCTGATTCCGCCCAATTCACTGTGTGAGTGAATATAGCTTATTTGATGAAATATCCATTGAACAGCCATTAACTTTTGCTTTTCTCAACGTAGGGATATAAGATAATACTCATAGGATAAGGCTCCCTGTCATTCCTTAACGCCCTCCCCATTATTTCCCGCATGCTACTGTCCATCCTGCTAAATCAGCGTACATGAATCCTCTCTCGCTCCTTTCTATAATGCCCTGATTTTTCAAGCCGAAATCCTCGTACGCTAGCTATCTAGCCAACCAAAGAGACGACTCGCATTCAGCAACTGCAGCACAACCCGGATTGAAAAATCTGTTGATTTCAAGGTAGTAGGTTCAAGCTCTTTAATTAACGACATTTCATTGGCTGAAAAAATAACAGGTGAGCCGAGCCACGAAAATCATGCCGCCAGCCATGCGAGGGATTTAGCCCGAAAGAGATCAGGATATTTGGAAGGAGCGAGAGCGCATTTATATCCGCTGATTTAGCAGGATGGCTACAGTCAAAATGGAATATCAGTTTCTCTAACAGTACAAGGTTATGAAGACACGGAAGAGAAATCTTACCTTTTTCATACTTGACGGGTGGATAGCAAGTATGACCACAGTCCGAGTAGCAGCACTTGCGGCCCCCAGGACATTCACTGTCCGACCTGCACGTGTCGTAGCAGCTGGTAGGCATCACCTCGGACCGCGCTGGACAGTTCAACATTTCTGTAAACACGGAAGTGCTCGTGTACAATTTTTGTGATATATAATATGACAAGAATATGCGTTAAAATCTTTTCAAACCCTCGGTAAGGTTTGTTGTGGACACATTTACATTCAGTAACGTGTTGTGGTGCAAACTAAGGTTAGTTTTAACTTATTGACCAAACTGTGTCAAACAATCCGTTTATAATATATCGTATATATGGAGTTTTCTGAAGAATTTCGTAAGATCAGATTATTTCACAGCAATTCAATCGATACATTATCTCCACTGTTCCACTTGTAACAGAAGCTGCGAGGGGTGTCCCATAAGTAACTTGACTCAAGTGGAAAATGATAAAAAAAACACCATTTAAAACTGCATCCATCTATAAAAACAAGCATGAATGTCTTGACATTGATTTCGTAAGACTAAAACCATTGTGTCCTTCATAACAAACCTCATCAAAATCTTAATCAAGAAATCCACATGTTTGATTTTTTATTGTAAATTCAATGCCTACCCTACGAGGTCCAAAGGGAAAGATTATATCGTGTGTTTTTTGCTGAATTTACCGAATTCTATATCCAAAAAGCCTATTAACCAAAATTGTAAAAAAGGTGTTTCGACTTAGCTAATGAGTCCTTAACAAGATAAGAAACTTTCCAAACATTAGACAAAGAGGTCCTAAATAGGCAGACTACTTATCGGAGACCCTGAACATGGGAAGAAAGAATTGAGAGGCCTCTCTGTGGACAGAATACAAAAGATACTTCCCTGATAGTAATGGAATGAACTTCCCTCCTAAGTTATTATGAACTTCGTCTATTTCAAACGTTGACACCAGTAAGACAGAACTGACCTCTGGAGTATTCGACGAGTGACCAGCAGGCGTACACACAGTCGAAGGCGCAGCACTTGCCCTGGTTGGTGCAGTCGCGGTCACTACTGCACTTGTGTCCACAAACCTCCTTCACTGCCGGACACTGCCAACCCGCTGTAACATATTTGACAAAGTATGACCATGCTCGATCTTAATTGGACTTATATGGTAATTCAAAAGCCCAAACGACAAATTAGTTTTTCGAGGTTCGTCCTTAAACTTTGTTTCTTAGGCGATACATGTAAACGTTCTCTCCAATTCCCATTTTTAGGAATGGCCATTGATGTGTGCACAAAACTTTAATGCGGCCGTCTCTGGAAAAAATACGTGTAATCGTAAAATGGCACAAGACGATCTAAATAATATACACTCAACAAGCACATTTATTTACATTTTAAGTTTTAACGTTGGTTCTTCAAAGAAAAACTATAACTAAAGATCTAGCAATTATTTCACAAACCCACCCTAGTACTAAGGGCGCCCTTAGTCAGATCATTGAGTTATGGTCACGTAAGACTCTTTAAGATTTTTTCAAATTGTCACTCTTCCTTAATTCTTGATAATTACGTTGGTACTGACAGTTTGTTTAAGTTTACTGTAACAAGATGTTTGAGTACCTGTACATGCACAGAGAGTTAACACCAGCAGTGTGTAGGTCGGACAGCCGCCAGCCATACCTGCAATTAAAAACATATAGTTACATTTCCAAATATTTTTTAAAAAGCGTTTGAAAGACTATAAACAGCGACTATATAGCCGACACTTTGTTATGTTATTGTTGTCTTTGAAATAAAATATACAAGTTTTTTTGTACAAGTTTTGAAATGGTATGCGTGCGATAATGTCCTCACATGTAACCTCACACCTAAAACATAATACGTTGCATAATTTTAGTTAATGCAAGGCTATGTCGAGCCGACATTGATAGTTTGCATTTTGTAATTTTTATGATAAATTTATGGGAGGATTGAATTTTTACAATTAACTTCGTTGATGATTTAGCACCTAGCTGAGCACGAACAAAATGTTAGAGCTTTGCCATCAATTTAAAAAGAGAAGAGGTACAAGATGGTCGTTGGAGCAGACCCTGTCATAGCCTGAAGCTATTATATATCTTGTCATGGTTAGGTTTTCTATGTGACAGAGTTTCTGCATCCTTTGACATTTCGAGATCAATGCCAAATTGACATGAATCATCTCCGGTATTTAAAGATATCTATTATAGAAGTTTGTCTTTGTTTGTATCAACGGTTTTGTTTGTCAAGACGACCGATCGTTATAACATGCGTTGAATTTTGATTCAAAAGGTCTCTGCTTTGGCTTTGGAAAATTTCAACCACAAGACAATAATTGATGATAACATGGTACAGGTAGATACCTATCGATGTGTTCAACGTTTCATAAACTCGAGGTATCGCCTACACGTGTCCCTTTAAGATGACCGCATAGAGTATTAGTTGGAAAGCACAAACACTGAAGCTATCAAGGAACAAATGCCGCATTTGAATTGACAATAAATCGAAAAGTACACGTTGCGTGCGACCGAGAAGCATGACTTCAGTGTGTAGGTATCAAATGCCAGTGTACCCCAGTGTGAGTAATAGGTTTATTTATTACATACACTGTATATTTACTTTGTAACATTCCAATGTGTCATTGTTGCTGTATTTGGCTCCTGCACATGCCTTTTCATTCAACAAACAGCTAAATGTTACGATGTTCACCAACGGGTGTTGTGTTTAGAAGTGACACATACATTGTTTCTGTCCAGATAATGGTTTCCAAAATATAGTTTGCTTTTATGAAAAGCATCAGTTGCTTTAAGAAAACAGTGTTTTAAAAATAGTGTCCAGTTTAGATAAGGGCTACATTTTCATTGTGTGTGGACAAGCATTCGACAAGATACATGTAGTTACAGATGGATGTGGGAAATATCCGTTAAATTGGTCTCAGTTCCTATAACAACCAAGGTCTGAAATTATGATAGATAAAATAATGATTCCACACATAAAATTTACCTCATTAATGATCGCTTTAAATCGGTCAATGATACAAATGTGAGTGTTTTTATTACAACGATTATAAAACTAGAAATGTGTTATGTTTTACCACGTAACATACGTAATATGCACTTATTTGCTGATAAAATAGTTTTCCACGGTCTAAACTTGCTTTGTCCAAATCTTATAAAATATTTGATATTTTCGCAGAAATTCTTGACTCTATGACCGTTTGAGCCCTTTCAAAAAACAACATTTTAAGAAACAGATAAACCTAAAATACACTCGTCAATTCTAGTAATTTCTGGTTATACAACTATCTTAACTATGATACGTAAAATATAATTTTCAAAAAATAAATCATTTCACAAGAAAATGAGACGACCAACTTGACCCATCAACACAAAGGAGTTAACCGTGTCAAAATTTAAAAAAAGATAGTTAATCGCCTAAACTTACATACCTATATAATTTGTATAGGCTCGCAAAAGAGCAAAAGAGAGTTTTGAGATACCCATTACATTCTTGAATGAAAATGAGGGTCAAACACAAGGGCTTATGCTTACTCTTATTTTCTATAATTAAAACTAGTTTAATCTTAATCTGTATTTCTTTATCCGTAAATTGATTTAACTTTCTCACGTTATAAAATGAAATTGAAACTGTGTGTACAGCCTTATAGAAAAGACCTAAATTTTGATACTTATGTGATTCAGAACTAATTCCAATACTCAGTCGCTCTGCTAGATTTACAATTTGATACAGAGTCATCGTCCATGACTGGTACAGGGCTTGAAAATTTATATACATAGCATCACTTACAGAGCAGGAGTAACATAATCTCAGTTGCTTGACACTGTAATGGTATGGGACGTACACTTTTAAGACAAATTCATAGTGCAGGAACAACCGTTCTAATACGAGGCCATTGTACAAGATAAACCATTGGATACATAGCCATAGTGCAGGACTTTGATGTTAATACAAAGTGATACTGAGGACTTATGTTTAAGTTAATACACAGTCATAGTGCAGAACTTATAAGTTCTTAGCCAGTCATAGTGCGGGATTAACAATTTAATACACAGTCATAGTGCAGGATTAACAATTTAATGCACAGTCATAGTGCAGAACTTATGAGTTCTTAGCCAGTCATAGTGCAGGATTAACAAATCAATACACAGTCATAGTGCAGGATTAACAATTCAATACACAGTCATAGTGCAGGATTAACAATTCAATACACAGTCATAGTGCAGGATTAACAATCTAATGCACAGTCATATGGTGCAGGATTAACAATTTAATGCACAGTCATAGTGCAGGATTAACAATTCAATACACAGTCATAGTGCAGAACTTATAAGTTCTTAGCCAGTCATAGTGCAGGATTAACAAATCAATACACAGTCATAGTGCAGGATTAACAATTCAATACACAGTCATAGTGCAGGATTAACAATTCAATACACAGTCATAGTGCAGAATTAACAATCTAATGCACAGTCATATGGTGCAGAACTTATAAGTTCTTAGTCAGTCATAGTGCAGGATTAACAATTTAATACACAGTCATAGTGCAGGATTAACAATTCAATACACAGTCATAGTGCAGGATTAACAATTCAATACACAGTCATAGTGCAGAATTAACAATCTAATGCACAGTCATATGGTGCAGGATTAACAATTTATTGCACAGTCATATGGTGCAGGATTAACAATTCAATACACAGTCATAGTGCAGGATTAACAATTCAATACACAGTCATAGTGCAGAACTTATAAGTTCTTAGCCAGTCATAGTGCAGGATTAACAAATCAATACACAGTCATAGTGCAGGATTAACAATTCAATACACAGTCATAGTGCAGGATTAACAATCTAATGCACAGTCATATGGTGCAGGAGTAACAATTTAATGCACAGTCATTGTGCAGGATTAACAATTTAATGCACAGTCATAGTGCAGAACTTATAAGTTCTTAGCCAGTCTTAGTGCAGGTTTAACAATTCAATACACAGTCATAGTGCAGGATTAACAATTCAATACACAGTCATAGTGCAGGATTAACAATTCAATACACAGTCATAGTGCAGGATTAACAATCTAATGCACAGTCATATGGTGCAGGATTAACAATTTAATGCACAGTCATAGTGAAAGACTTTCCAGCAAATATACAATGATACTGAGGACTTTATGTATCAGTTAATACACAGTCATAGCGCAAAACTTATTTGTTAGTATGTACATGTAGTCATAGTGAAAGGCTTATCAGTTAGTTTGTAATCATAGTGCAGGGCTTTTCAGTAAATACACAGTCATAGTGCAGGGCCTATTAGCTAATATACAGTCATACAGCAGAACTTTAAAGTTAATATACAGTCATACTGCAAGACAATATATGTCCATTAAATTGTTCATCCATTCATTCACAAAATCTTCCTTCAGTCTCAGTGCAGAACTAACAATTTCGTTCTTAGTTCTCTTATTGCGGTGCTACAGTAACAATATTATACGTCCTGATAATAAACCCAACGATTTAACGACGTAGCAGTTTAACATTTGTGATGTATCACTGACGAATTAAATACACACTTGTGACGCATAATTAAAGATTTAAATACACACTCATGGTCCCGGACCGCGCATGTATCTCGGTTTACATCCTCCGTGTCTGAGAGGGGCAGTGTGACCTCAGCACCAGAGAGACAGGCTTGGCGGGCCAGCTGCAGTACAGGTACTTGTCTTGAGTGATGTTATTGGACACTGCACTTGGACACTTTACAATTTCCCCAGTTTTATTTGTTCGAAGGACGGCGTGTGACCTTAAACCAACAGGTTACGCAATTCATGACCAGTGTCTCCGGTTTAGAAAATAAACGTTATTGACCGACAACTTATATCATTTGCAAAGTGTAAGGAAATTTTAAGAGAAGGGTTTTTATTCAAACCCAAATGGTTAAAATGTGTGTATTTTTAACCTTTTATATTTTAACATTTTGGGTTATTTGTAATACGAATAAGGTTCAGCTGGTGTTTACAACAATTTAACCTACTAACATGTTCTTATTTACGACGTTAACTTGTTGTTATACATATTCAAAGGATAAAGTTATAATGCAAAGAGTAGAACACGAATTGGTTAAATATGTGAACGATGGTTAGGTAATGTATTGTTTTTCAATTTTGTATTACTTGGGCATGAGTCCTAGAAAGTTGTTTAAAACAGTATAATTGTTATAACACGTAGAGTACGTGAAAGCGATCATTCCCTTTAACTGCTGCAACATTGCGGAATGAACTGCCTTTTGATATGAAAAACATTGAGAATCAGCAGCTTTAAAAAAAACTCTTAAGACATATCTGTTCAAGAAATTCCACAAGGAAACTACACATTGCTGAGATGTACAATCAAATATTGTGAATTTCTTACATTTTGTTAGCGCTATGAGCATTCACCAAGTGAATGGTGTTTAGCGTATTATAAATGCACTTATTATTATCATTATTATTATTATCATTATTGTTGTTATTATTATTATTATTATTATTATTATTATTATTATTATTATTAGTAGTAGTAGTAGTAGTAGTAGTAGTATTTTATGTACCTGTTTTAAAAGTAAATATATGTTATTGATATAATGTCAAATTAAAACTCATGACATTTTGATATTTGTAAATAATATCACAGAAGAAAACAAAAATGTATAATTTGGTAACACAGGGATTTTACCCTCCTCAGGGCTGGAATGACCTGGAAGCAGAATTTCCAAACATATCATGAATAAAGCCATTGAGCATGCTGGGGAAAAGAGCATTTCTTCTAAACATTTTAAAAAATCAAACTCGCGATTTTTGCTGATTGTGTAAACCCATTCAGAAGCTTGGCTTTCGCATGAATAAGTAGGTATGCTTTCCCTGTAATATTTATTAAGTTGGCTATTTTTATCACTTAAAGACCAATGGTCGATTCGCACACTGAAAACAAAGGTAACTATAGAAAAAACGATGAAATGACTTATATTTTGAATGTTTACGATAGATTTCCTTCGGTTTGGTAGGGAGGTTAACTTGTGAATGGGCTGAAGTATTATATTGACAACAAACCCACGTACAGTATGCAAGGAATTTCCTTTAAAAGTTAATAAGCTATCAACTTAAAAAAATTAGAAGGAGCTGAATCGTAAACAGCGTGTTTTTTTGCTTTTTTTTTATCTGACACGCAATGGATTCCATAAGGATGAATATTCACGATATAAACGATTATAAGATGGCGACGAGAAGCAAGTCTGGAATGTAAGAAAGTGCCCAGGTAAGAGTTGATATTTACAAGTAAGTCGGGAGGAGTGAATGTACAGCGCGTGCACTCCGGGAACACCTGCAGTACTGTGCACCCAAAGGCATGTTAAACATCACGTCAAGTGATTGTTGAATCAGCCAGTTGCATAGGTCAGCCTTTTTGTTTATATTACGATGAACGATGAGGGGAACGTTGCCCTGTGTGACACAGATTGCTCTGATGTACTAACTGATACATGCATATACTTACATGTCCCTGTAAGGTCATCGGTAATAGCTATAACCTACACAGATTAATGTTTCAATCCTAAATTATATTGGCCATTTCTTTTCAAAAATAGCCTAAAAAACATTTTCACATGCTGATTGTTCTACATACGAGGGGAAGTTCATAGAAGTGAGTATTGACACACCCATGAAGACATCATCGTTGATGTCATTATTGAGATGAACCATCTGATGACAGTCTACAGATATAAACAATCCTTCCTGATCATTTGCTTGAGATTTGATCTTAATCATGTCCGATTGTAGAATATTGGTGGACTAGATATCTTCAGATTGTAGCATTTTTGCTGGAAGTGTTTGGACCATAATTCACGAGCACTTGCACACGTCCAAGGTGTCTGCAAGATGGGTGCCAAAAAACTTGAATGCACAAGGTCGAAACTAGAGAGTTGAATATAGAACTTAAGGCAGCTACTGACAGCAATGTCATAGACAGTCTCAAAGAAAAATGGGCAAAGGAAATTATATTGAAAAATAAAATCAATATCACAACCATTAACTTCTGTTTCTTTGTCAACTCCAATGAACTTATTGACTTCCCCTCGTACACTGTTTCATTGAGCTTGATCTAAGTATTCGAGCTCTGTTCAGTAAATGTAATCTTAAGTTGGATACAGCTATACTATATAAACCCAAAGAAGTCGAACACCCAAAAAAACACATCTACAGATTCTCATCGATTCACAATGTCATTCTATAGAGCACTATTTGCTTCATTTATCCGATCAAATCAAGAATTCAAAGACATCAGTCCGTAAGAAGAAATACATCAAAACAAAACCTTTTGTAAAAGAAAACCAACATAAAACCGCTGGAATGCTTGCAAAATGAGTTTTGTAACGGGCCAATGAGATGGGACAAGATAAAAATGTGGCTAATCAGCTAGTTCGCCCAACTTAACAACGGTCATCAAACCAGGAAGTAAACTATCAACTAGGATATAATGTAATTTGTAGCTATTAGTATGTATACTAAAATAAACAGTCTAAGCAATTTTACAATCCTCTGATTGATAGCCCTTTCACTGCTAAAATTGTTACTACTGTTATCACTTTAGTTCTGTATTCAAAGTTGTCGCGGAACGAGTTCTTTATGTTGGAAGCACTTATAACAAATGTATGGTGTATACATGGCTAATCCTAGGAGATCGTTCATTGACGATTGTAACTGTTATCGTAGGCTGGCTAGAGCGTGGGCGGAGACCTAACGAGTCGAAATTAGGAAAACTGTTTGACCACTTCGAGTAAAATTTTAACATATTCTCTCGTATCAATATTCAGAACGTATTTATAACGTTAACTGTATCTTTATTTATTTTGGAGGCGCGCAATGAACTGTTTTGACCACTTCGAGTAAAATTTTACCTTTTGTCGTATCAGTATTCAGAACGTATTTATAATGTTAACTGTATCTTTATTTATTTTGGAGGCAATGAACTGTTTTGACCACTTCGAGGAAAATTTTAGCATACTGTTGCGTATCAATATTCAAAACGTATGCAATATGTCAATTGTATCTTTATTTATTTTGGAAGCAATGAACTGATTTGACCCCTTCGACTAAAATTTTAGCATGTTGTGTCATGTCAATATTCAGGACCTAATTATTATGTAACACTCTCCGCTGTATGTTTTTTTATTATGGAGGCAATGAACTTTACATGTACGTTCAATTGAGCGTACCCAATGGAGGTATTTTTAAGATATAACATTTACGGCCAGATCAACCTTCAAGCTTGGTGAAATTCGAACCAGGTGTCGAACTTGACCCTATTCGGTCTATATGTGCCATGGCTCTGTAGATAATTTTTTTTATAGTGACTCAATACTTATTAATCTTTTATATCGATTCGTACATAAATGATATCCCAAAACGATTTTGGGTTGTGTATCTATATAATATATAAACATTTTACCTCACTTGACGGCATAAACATGAAAAAACCCCACATTTTTTCCCTATAAATTGTTTATGATCGAAAGCGCCAGTTGCAAACTTTTGTCACATGAGGTGTGTGCAGATAAATATCGGGAATCTAATTATGGGTCTGATAACGAGTAGACGAAAATAAACTGAAATCGGTATCGTTGCTAACAATGTTAAATTGTTATTATGCTTGTACAGATATGAAACGTTAGAATGTGGAAATCCTTTCAATATTTGCTATATTTTTTTAAATCTTGATAAAATTTCGATAAGAATTATTACTGAGAGTTTGATGTTCATGATATAAGGGTTTATTTCATCAAAAGGGACCGGGGGGGGGGGGGGGGGGGGGGGGGCAGTTTTGCCTCGACAAAGGGGAATTTCGACCAATGTCACTTATTCCCTTTGAGGACATACTAACAGTGGTCTTTATCGCGCTGTTCTTCTCTTGTGGTGAGTGAGATACACATATATTGTTTGAATTTTAATCTTGTATTTTGTACACTATTGTTAAAATTAAAAACTAGCCTACTTCCCAAGCCCCCTCCCCCTGATGGCGTTGACCCATGTAAAGGGTATGTTTATCCCACTCATCCAAGCAGCCATAGTCAAACGTTACGAGCAGCTCTTTACGTAGTTCTTTACCATAGCTGTTCACGCTTGACCTTGTGGAAAGGTCACTGATGTTTTTTTCTTCTAATTTACTTTGAGTCAATATTAACACAACTTTTACTCCCGCGTTCTTGTTGGCAATGGAACAGTTCCCTTAATGTTAAAATGTGACTTGTTTAAGACCAAGATGGCTGTCATTCTGGCCCAAAAATCGAATTGAAGTCTTGGTCATCTACACCTGGATTGGAATTATTACTGCACCGTTTACTCATTATAGCTTCCTATGAATCACGTGCAAAACTTACATCAATTCTTAAGTTAATAGATAAGCCTTTTTTTTCCTTTTTAATCACCAGTGGGGTAATAAATCAAATTTCAAAGGGGTAGAAGATAGTTTTGTGACAGATTTATTTCTTCAAATATCCCTCAATAATATTTAGTTTATGCCAAATGTATAAATTACGCAGTCTCATTTGTCAATAGTCATAGAGGAAATAATCAAGTATCCAGAAAAACCTGGCGGCCATTTAGTTTGAACACCTTTTATTCATTTGAGGTAGGGAACTAGATTCGCATAGATTAACCAAACATGGTACGCTGGTTAAGTTGATTCTTTTGATTAAAAACATTGTCTTGCAAATGCAAAATTTTGATTTATTTCGTGATATAACTTTATTTATCCATTTAGCCTTAATCAATTAAATTCATCATATTTTTTAAAGTTTACCAATTACATATCAATTTAGGTATGTTGATAGGTATGGTGAGATGAGGGATGAGATACGATACTGAAATGTAGCACCTAGTCGTATTCACCAAAAGGTGAAAATCAAATGGTTATCTTTCGTTAAGATTGTGAAAACGTTATACATGTAGTTGAAACTGGAACGTAATAAGAAGTTTAGGGTCCTTATAGGAGGTGATAATTTGATGACATATATCTGAAATGACCCATCAACTAAGATGCTTGTTAGCAATCGTGGACAAGACGTTACTTCCACTGCTTGTACGGACAATTCACTGCTTGTTATCCAAGAGAACATGTTTGTAAACCGGGGAAACTGTCAATATTAACAAAGGATGGACATCCTGTTTTGAATAGATGTTTTGCTTGTTCATTGAGTGCTGTGGTAACGACGTCAAGTCACCATGTTATCCCGAGAAACAGGACGAAGCGTTTGAATAGTATCGTGTTGCGCTTTTCGTGTGAATTTTTGTTGTTTCAGTATAAGAATCTTTGACACAATACTCACAAAAAGGAATGCATAAATATGGGAAAATTCAATCTGAAACATTCCCGATGTTCACAATAATTAACAAGAACAAATTCGGTTTATCTGTTTGAGGAACTGCTCATCATAAATCAAGCAATCATTCACTGTAAAGCAAATTAAACTCTGATCTTGATTAACATTCTCGACAAGTCGTTTTGTAGACAGTGTTTACACGGGGCTCTGAGATGATAGATATTCCAGAGATCCTTCAAGTTTTCCTTACCTTAGATTATTCAAACTCCTACTGGCGTGAACGTTGTCACGGTCAACGTACGATGTAGTAGCTGAAGTAGACGTATCCAGTGAGTGAGACCACACGAGCTTGGTATGGTCCGGAGAGACGGGGTCGGTCCGTCAGTCTGTCAGTCTGTGGGGCGGGCTACAGGTAGCACACTGGTTATGTCGCCGGTCTGTCCCGCTGATAACGTTCAACTAGGCTGACCCACTTACTGGCATATCTGGGCCATGCTTGCTTTAATTACTACCACTAAGATACATTATATAGTTCATTTGTTTCTGCATATAATCGTGCCTACTAATGTCATAACGTCTTTGGGATCGTATTGAATTTAATTAAAACATGAATTTATTTTCGCTTTTTAAGTAACCGAATCGCCCGTTACCATTTAGGTAAGTTTCATTGTAATGGTACGTACCGTTCTTTCTGTGAACGGGTCCCAATTTCATTCAAGTACGTTATGCCTTGTCTCAATGAATGAATAGAATAAAAAAGTACGTGTAAATGTTTGCATGTGACTTTTTTCTATAAATAGGTCCTACGTACTCCTCTTTCTAATCATGACGCGTCCTTACCACGTTGATAACGTTACAGTATAATTAATGACTTACGAGTTCATTTCAACTTTCAATATGTCGAAACTATGGTCATAACGTCGAAAACGTCCCCCCTTCAATGTACCATTAATACGTATGACTATTTAAAATAGTGTCTTTTTTTTACTTTGGGGGGTAAAACTCAGTATCCTCTATTTCAAATTTGACTGTCTTCACATATTACGTTAATTATGTTATCTCCTTACATGATTTCGTTATGTTACTGGAATTTGGTTAACTTAAAAGGTTTCTGTATTTTCATTTTGTTACTAGGCCGTCTCCATTCATCTCTATTTAATTTTCTTTTGTTGTGGTTTCATTTCATTGGGCTGTAAATATCTATGTTTTTCATGTTTCTTTGAAATAGTTCCATTGACTGTATTATTGTGTATCTATTTCGTTATCCCTTTGTATGATTTCGTTCACTGAATCGGTTCCATCCCTCAACACATGATCATTGCGTATAATGTCTTCATTCACAGAAAGGGTCTTAATAACCATCTGCGTTTGTTTCAAAAACGTTGCTAAACGTGCACACTGTGAACGGATGATAACCATTAGTGTCATTAAACCGTATATCTTATTTTCGGCTTCATCTTTGTCCTCAATATGTGGGAAAGCCACTATGCTGTGATTTATTCTCAATTTAATAATAAATGATTTCACAATCCTTGTTAGATCGTGTTGTGTGACAACCATTATTATTTTGTCAAACGAGTGATGCTAATTTGCAAACGTATTTAAAAAATGGCAAAAAGGGAAAGAGTTTAGCTTTCTACTGACTACCCGCCTGCAAAAATCAAGCAAAGTCTACAACAATGTTTTCAAAAAGTAAAGCCATTAATAGAGTTTCTCGATCATTCAGTACGTATATCGAATTAAGCATCTCCAAAAATCTCCTGCTATTAACATTTATCAAGTTAAGGTAACATATGCCCCGGGCTTGTCATTTCACATTGTGGGAGGTCGTAGTGGTATTAAAATTTCATTTTAAGATGTATACCTGAGGTAATGCAGTGTTAGTTCTTACGTATCTAAAGTGTCGTGTATATGGCTTGAATGATACTATTATCAGAGCGAAGTAGAGAAGATACACTATACTTCCGCGTAGAGGCGAAGGGAAACTGAAATAAGGTATTATGTCAAGCACGACTATCAAATTGACCTAGACCATGACTAAAAGATGTATAATTGTTCTTAACTTGGGTATTAAGACAAATCGGATGTTGTATAGTAGCACTTTGGTTTTTTTTTTTCATTTTTGACAATGATGAATCGGTGTTTCTAAGCTTATTTCGATTTATTGGTAATGATAAATACCTTAATGCACAGATTAATATATTATTTCTCATTACAGTAGGAGTAGGAAAGGGACTTTTAGGAGGAGAAGTAGCAGTGGCAGCAGTATCTCCCAGAGTTGAGGCGATAGTGGTAGATAGTAGAAGCAGTTGCCACAATATCATTTTAGTAGCAGTAGTAGCAGTTGTTTTAACTGTAATAGTGGTAGTGGTATCAATATTGGTGGTGGTTGTAATTTCAGTAGTAGTGTTAATAGTAGTTATGGGTGTGGTAATGTAGTTGTAGAAGTGATAGCATTAGTATTGGCATTGGTAGTAGTAGTAGTAGTATAAATAGTTGTAGTAGTAGCAGTAGAAGTAGTAGTAGTAGTAGTAGTAGTAGTAGTAGTAGTAGTAGTAGTAGTAGACTAGTAGTAGCAGCAGTGGTATTAGTAGTAGAAGTAGAAGTGGTATCATTATTATTATTATTATTAGCAGTGGTAGTAGTAGTAGTAGTAGTAGTAGTAGTAGTAGAAGTAGTAGTAGTAGTACTACTACTTCTACTACTACTACCGCTAATAATAATAATAATAATAATAATATTGGCACCACTTCTACTACTACTACTACTACTACTACTACTACTACTACTACTTCTACTTCTACTACTGCTAATAATAATGATAATAATGATACCACTTCTACTTCTACTACTGCTAATAATAATAATAATAATAATGATACCACTTCTACTTCTACTACTACTACTGCTAATAATAATAATAATAATGATACCACTTCTAATACTACTACTACTACTACTATTACTACTACTACTACTAGTAGAAGTGAAGTGTGTCTGACTGGATAGGAACCAGATGGTACAACTACTCAGGGCAACTCTTAGTCAATTAAAGACTGTTTTCTTGTTATATATCGTTAATAAATGTTGATACTCGAAAGCAAAGATTCATTTCACTGTTATTGAATCACACTTGAAATTTCCAACGTTAAAAACGGTAGCTAATCTGTCTTTATCTAACATATAAAGCAACATAGACCAAATGGATGAACACATTGCACATTAAACTCTGAGGTTTGTTTAAGATGCTCTTTAATTGGTAATTTTGTTTACATGCAATGTTAAGTATTGTCAATATTAATAAGTTTGAGTGTAGAAAAGTCGACAATCACTTATCATTACCATTATTACTAAGCGAAACGTAATTATCAATGATTACATGACTTTGTATCTGGCGTTCTTTCATTAATGTATTTCCTGCTCCTCGATGGAAATTGACCTTGATATGATATTAGAATCTTCGGATATATAAATTTACTTCGACATAATTATGAAGTGAATGTGTGCAACACAGAACCACAAATAATAGACCAACGTATGGTGTCTGAAATGAAAAGAGAGAGAGAAAAAAAGATAGTTATATTAAAAAGTCAAGCGCTCTTGCATTCCTTTGTACTTGTTTTCATCTTATATTAGGGTCTGGATGGCACACTACTATGATACGCGATAGCGAACGAATGTGCATAAAACCTGGCTAAGGCTTTCAAATCTGGAAACTGCATATGTCGTGTTCTCACAGCAATCGTTACTCGCCAGTCAATGAACACAACCCACAGTTCTTATCGCAGATTCAGTCTTGTTCCCAGTTGTCAACCGACGCTCTCTAACAGTCTATACAAAGGGGTGTTTAATGAAAAGTCACTTTAGTTTTATCGCAGATAACGATCTATATACTTGTACTATTTTTTTGACAACGCGACCAGTAATTGTCAATCATTGGAAACATTGAATAGTCTATATATACCTACTATGGAATGCCCATATAAATAACAGAAAAATGTAAAAAAATCGAAATTTACTAATATAAAAGTCCAACGATAATGTAGATGAAATAAACACAACAGAAAATTAAATGTATTTTATTGACTGACCGGAGTATAAAAAGAGGGTGGATATTGTTGGACAGAAAAAAGTTTACTGAAATCAAACTGTTTGGATATGACTATTCCTGTAGTGAGATCAAACATTCGAGCTCGTCAAGTTCCCAACAACAAAAATAATTCTCATTATTTGTTGAAACTTAAGATTGCCATGGTGTACTAATAATGAAGGTAAAAGTTTTCTTTGAAAGTAAAAGTAGAGCCCCACGTTGTTATTAATAACTTGTAATGTCTTAACGCGGATCTTACATGGCAAGAAGGTGACATATCTGTGGTTTACCACGACGTGTTTTTGCATATCTAACCCAGATGTCACATTTTCAGATCTCCTTGGACTTAACCGAACGTTTAGCACAGTTACATTGTACTCAGGAACAGCGAATACCTGATAAACCATCGGAATTCGTTCGAACAATACCACGGGGGAAGTATCCCACCTTCAACCCAGTTCCGGTCACGCAACTCGCAGGCGCATTGTGAAGCGCGAACTGGTCGTCAGTAGAAGCTCATGCTATTGTTCTAAGGCGCTCGTGACTCAACTCTCACGCCATACCTCGCCACTAGTGCTACCTCATGAACAATATGTCACCAATCTGGACTGATTGTCACCTGTATTTATATAAACATGACAAGTGTCAACACACGTTTATACGCATTCTCTGACCCCTTATAATTCTCTTTTAGTGAATAAGCTTTTAAGCGCTTATCCCAGTCACTGTAGGCTACAGTTAATCTAACCATTAAAACCAACAAAATTAATTTTTAGTTTAAATAATTTGTTATCAAAATGTTTGTCAAAAGGGTCTGTGGTGTCCGAAAGGTTGCTTTCCATGTCATACTGTGCCTTTGTAAAAACACGTCACAATCCATTGCAATACTAGATTTCGAAGCTGACCTTTTCTACATCTGCAGAATTAAGTAAAGTGTTAGGCATAACATAGTTTAATGAAACTGGCATTTTTGTTTCCCTCATTGACTGATTAATTGAATTATAATTAACTTTGGAAAAATTACGTGACTGAGGCAAATTTGCTGAAAGGAAATATGACAAAAATACATGCTTAATACTGAAAAATGTAAATTTAAAAAAGATTTTAATTTGAAATGTTAACCTTCATAAGATTTTCGAAGAAATTTCCACCTCTCATTTTAGTAAATGTAGATAAGCTCAAAAACAAAAGACTTTAGTTTTTGAATACCTATACCTAAAATAAATTGGAAAACGTGACGCCCTTAAAAACTGACTTTGAGAAGAATAATGTATGACACGATTCTAATGAAGTGTAATAGATCGATGTAGGCAGTACGTTGATTGAAAGGATAGCGAATGTGGTTATATAATGCTTATGTGTTATGTGTTCATATCAATTAAAGTTGATTAATATTTTGTCAGAATTTTAATCTAATAAAGAAAAAATAATCATAAAAAGTAGTTCCGTCCGTGGTTTAACCAAAAGCTTGTCATGACGTTCAAATGCTTTGTTTCATCCAAAAGGAAGGCAGCATTCTGTGATACCTCCAAAATACAGCCTATATATGTATATACTTTGTAAACTGCAGTTTAGAGTTATTTTAATCGCTTAATATTAGACTGAATTTATAAGGAAATAAAACCACCTGAATAACTAGTAAATATATTGTTCCGTTATAATATAGGTATATCACCATTTCCCGTACTGTCGACATTATTTTTTGTAGGCAGAATTGGATGTAGGCAAATTGGGACTGTATGAAGATTGTGACAACCGTCTCAATTCAATTTATTTTGAAAAGAACAGGTATGACGAGTAAGGTTGGATCGAGAAGGGTGGAGTCGTATTTTAGTTGACAAGGCGGCCTGTTTGAAGTTCTGTAGATCAGTGTGACCTCCAGGTGAAAGGAGATGAAAAAATAGCTATATATAGTGTTTTTTACAACGTTGACCGAAAAAAAAATAATAAATGTGTCAAAGATTGGTCAAAATGTTAAAAAACCTTTGTTTAGGCCATTAAAATAACTTTGGTCCAACGTTTAATAACTAAAGACCCATTGACCAAAAGTTTGCAGACATTAATGATTAAGCAAAATAACCTTGGTTGTCCAGGATGAGCATAAGAAGCATTCTAATGCCCGACATAAAGTTTAGAACCTAAACTTTGAAAGATAAACGAACTCACTGTGGGTTGTTGAATCTGAAGAACAAGAGATTTTATTGCATCTTCTATGACTTGTAAGTGAATGAACTACACACGAGTGTATTGTCATAAAGATATTCATAACCAAGTTAATTCACCTGTTACTTACCACAACAAACCATATGGACAAGCACTGCGTGTTAATCCAAGAAAAAGTTGACACATGATTCAATACAACATGCTCTCCCAACAGAGGTAGCTCCGTCATAAATTCCTATTCGTATAGGAATAAATGACGAAGCTACCTCTGTTGGGAGAGAATGTCAAAGTAACCATTTTATAATTTTGTTTGGAACCTTTCTTTAATTACAAATTACTGAAATGCCCAGCAAGACGGTGAATCAAAAACGTATAAACCGTTTAATTTTAGGACACTTAAAAGTGCAATACTTGGTTAAGGCAGGATTTTTGGAATTTTTAAAATTTTTAACATACACGTTTCGAGAACATGCAATTGCTTCTGAATTGTCCCGATACAGAAATAGGAATATAGTCTTAAAGGTCATATATGTCCCAATTGCAACGAAAAACACTTGTTTTGGTGCCTTGTTTACGACCTGGGTTTAATGTTTTTCTAACGTTTACATATGAGTATGTCCAAATGTATTCACATATAATAGAACACGTGTTAGAGCTCAGCCACTGCAGCATGGTTCGGCATTCTCACACCAATGTACTGCCAGGATCATGGAGTCGACTTGTAGCAAACATCGTGTGTATTTCCTGCCCTCAGTTTTTAGTTAGAAATCCTAGACAGAAAAACTCAAGTTCAGAATTCTGATATGCCATTACCTGCACTTAAAACTTTGCACTTCCGGAGGTGGAAAATAATGTTACCATGGCGACATAACTTCGCCTTTGGTTCGGTGTTTACTTGCTTTGAAACAGATTTTCATGTGAAACGAAATGTCAAAAACATAAAAGGAAGTTAATTTTATACCCGCGCTGATAGAAGTTGAACTTTGCACACACAAAAAAAGAGTTCAATGAAAGATTTTAATAGATTAGGGGAAAAGTACACAAAATTGTTCTCCATCATGTTTAGATACTTAAAAGTGTTCAAAATGAATGTTGTAAGAAAAAAGAAATGTCGAAGATCAATTGATGCTTTATCAATGTATGATGGATAAATATCGTGTCCAGGGATGCCTATTATATTACGAGGTACTTACATCAGCAAAACGTTCGATGTATGAATATGGTATAAATATATTTACGGTCTACCCTAAAAGTAATTCACAATATATGACACAGGATCAACTGAAGAGGTTTGTGTGTTTCCGATTAAAGAGTTCGTGTACAGGTTTCATCGACAGTAGGCCTACTCACGGGATCATAATTAAAAGGATTTTGGCGTTTATTTTTTAATCGAACGGTCAAAAAATAATATTCGAAAAATTGTTGAAATAACTTAATTCCAGCATTCTGGAATAATTGTTTAGATATAAAGATGCACGTGCGTTGTCTTGGCAATGTGCTATTAACAACAATTGCAACGGAGGGACTCACAAGAGTAGACATTTTCAACACGCATTGAAGGTTGTAAACATAATGGAATTTTAGTTACCTAATTGATTGTTTCAATGACATGATTTGACCATATCATTAATAAAGGACATATATACATTGATGCTTTATCAATGCTTGTTTTGAAAAATTCATCTTCAATTATCTAAACGGGATCACAGATCAAGTACATATTATAGCCTGCACAGGACATCTTGCCTTTACCATGATAAGCTCTCCTGTAAATTCATCTGCAGGCAAACTTAATAAAACTGACAGTAACAAACGGCCCGGATAGAGAAGAACAGTGGATAGATAGCAATAGTATTAAGGTAGGTATGTAGCATTGACATTTCAATTGTGTTCCAGAATGCAAAATAATGGCTGAACATCATTTTGTTTTTATTACAAAGGAAACTATTCCTGTAGCTCAACTCCTTGATAATATCAAGGACGTGTATAGACCTATTCAAATCCTTGATAATATCAATTAAAAATAAGACTCCACAAACGTCAATTCTTTCCTTATGGATTCTCTGGATACCGTTCGCTTTCAGCGTTTTGGTTGGATACTTATGCGATTAGGTATGCTACCGCGTTCTGCATTATATGTTTTCAAAAAGATACGTTTTGTATGTAAGCAAAATCGGTAAAGAAGTAAATTCGCAGATTCAAGTGCTAGACCACCCTTTCACAACGTAAACATGAACGCTGGACACTAAAACTTTTATTTCTCTATACGGTTCATTTTATTTCTATTCATTCATTCGGATATCAATGGTGGGTTGCTTTCTAGATATGCCATATTACCCTTCGACGCACTGAAGCGGGGTTTTCTCGCTGCTAAATATAGCACAGGGTTTTTTTCGCCTACAAGACGGGCAATGTAATATTTAAATCTTTCTGATTATAGCTTTAAAAATGCCCATGGCAGAGTTTGTAAGCGAAACAACGCCTGTTTGCAGGTGCAGTTACGACAGAACAGCCAGATTAGCGAGAACGTGCTTGTTTCAGCGCATAGTAAAAGCACACCCCACTTCTCCCAGGACTATTGGTCTATAGATCCATAACATGAGGTCTTCGTTATCACGGACCTTGACTACTATCGATTCACCGCTTTACCAAGATAGTTCCTGTATACGGTATTTGCTCACTAAACATACTGCCCATCAAAACATTCCAATTTCGAATGTTCTTGTTGTCATTGCTCAAATATGTATTTTACTTAACCAAGTTCATTATCACCGCCACGGTCAGTAACAGGTATGAATTGTATTTTTACACTCTGCAGCGTATGTACTGGACTCCTTGTTCTTTTACCCACTTGTCTGTGAGTCCCGTTCAGTCTGGTGATATCCAGTCAAACTTGTTATATCCTTCGCTCGATATTACATCTAGGGAGGTCGCCATATCTCGCTAGAAAAGAAATACATTTTGATGTCATCCATTTCTTTCAAACGTCTATACCTTTCGGTTATTCAGCTCTTTACATTAACTCCGAATACTACGTACAATTGAATCGCTTCCAATATTGTTGAAATAACTGTCTTAGGGGGCTTATCTCAGGGACCGTGAAAGCTAACTTTAACTAGACTGAAAATTTAAAGATAAATTTTAACACATTAAAGATGATGATACGTGATTGTAATTCAAGTAACTAAAGGTCCTCGTAAATGACCGTATTGCCTAAAGCCAGTGTAGACTGTATTTAAAAGCGGATCCCGGTTGGCAAAAGGTATAGGCTTGAGGTTTTAAGTTTTTACTTGATTGACAAGATCCAAAAACAAATCGTTTCTGACGTCGCATTCAAAACAGGTTTTTCAAGTCGTTCTAGCAATTTAAGACCGACGCAGTTGGTTCCCCAACTTTCATCTTGGTTTGAAAAACCATAAGGTTTTGTTTTTTGGCGCTGTATTTGAATCATGAGCGATGAGATAGGATCGACCAAACTTCCGGACAGCAGTCCTCGTTAATCGTGATTCCAGTCTTAAAATGAGTCATGGTTTCAAAGGAAGCTTAGTTTTAACAGCACATGTAGGCAATGTCATTGTATCATCTAAGAGCTTGATCTATCGGCATCCGGTCCGCCATTTTGTTGGAAGACAATGACATGAAAAAAGAGGTTATACTTTTACTAATTTTGCTACATTATGAATATTAACCATATGGATGATTAGAAAATCCACAGATTGACAAATTATTTATATAAGAATAATATAAGAATAATCAACCATACCTGGAAAAATGCTGTCGCAAGGCTTTTCTCTCTCATACATATCGCCGTTGAATGGCTTCACTTTTCATTCTCGTTTCATTTTACCGAGAATGCGCTCTCATTTATCTACTAGTCAAATCTAATGTAACCACAATTTTACCCTCAGTTACATGTTTAAATGATTTATGTTATAATCATGTACAAAAAAACATAGATGTGTAAACTGGAATGTCCCCTTTAAATATCTTTTCCACAAAAAAATACCCCGATAAGACATGACATATCACGGTGATAGTACCATAACGGTGTTTTCACGGCATATAGATCTCTATCCAATAGCAGCCTCATAGATGTCAGATGATCTATAGGAAATCCTCCTAGTGTTTTTAAAGATATTAACGCAATTTTATCTTATCAAAAACATTCTGCCTCTGCAACCTCGGATATGTGTAATTGTGTTTGATAACAGATGATAACGGTGTTAGTATCTACACCGAAACGTCGCATTCCTGCAATAAAGTAGTTGTAAATCCATATAACTTGTTCTCTATTCATCTCACCTTCTAAAAGAAGTCAGATGAAGTGATGTTGAGATTATTTTCATATCATGTTATTCAAGCGTCAGTGTGTCTGATTTGCAAATGCATTTGTGTAAATTGACAACAGGGAATTCATTTTGGTAACAATGAATTGTTATACACTTCCGACCACCTACGTTAAAGATGAACATGAACCCAGTTGGTTTTCAGAAACTTCCCAAAACATAAGTCAACAGTGAGGAAGGACGGTTTTTGCAATGGCATGCACATGAAACTGATGACATCAGATTTTGTTGTTTGTGTTTGGACCAAACAAGAGGTTTACGCATAGCCAATGTACGCCACGTGGCACAGTCATCGGCCGGATGATTAACCTATAAATCATCATAAATATGCAAAGTCTTATTACAAATACAGTGAACATATGTTTGTAAGTGAGTTTTTCTGTTGATCGATAACGTGGATATGAACTAACAACCAATAAAGTGGATATGACCTTGAAATAAACTAAGTACTCGATACACAGGCGGTGTATTACATGAACTTAGAGGGAAAGACGGTTGACTAAAGTTGTTTGTAAAGAACAATATGGCATATAGTTGGCGCAATTGTCACATCATTTCCGTATGATTACTTCTTCCAATGTAAACACTAAAACTAAATAATTAGATATCCTTCATCGTGCTGATCCAAAATCGATGGCAGTTAAGTTCATGCGAAACGGTATAGACAAATTAATGAGAATGATGTTTGGGATTTTTACTGTCGAGAAGACCTTGGTCCAGTTTAGGAGTCAAATTATTCAATTGTCAATGACGAATATTTTATAATTTCCTTCGATATTCATACAAACATTTAGCGATTGTGATGACAATGAATTATACATACTTTGGTAGGCATATTCTCAAATTGCCTTCTCAAATGTTTGTCCTCTAAATCTTAAGACATTTGTCAAATATAAGAGTTTCTGCTTTATAGAGACAAAGATAAGTTATTTAGAGTGTGTTTAGCGGTACAACAGTTCCTTTGGTAGCCATTTTTCCAATAGAGTTTAATAATGTGCTGCCGTTAGGACTTAATATCTTAACTTAATGCAACGACGAAACATGATATCATGGTCTCAAGTTTTAGTACTAAAGGTGTTATGAAGGCCAGGTGTCAGATTGTCAGGCAGTGTTGACTCTAGTGATCACCGGAGAATAGGATATAATGTACATAGGGTCCCGTGCACAGATCGAGGACAAAAAAATCGCTTGATGGGTGTGAATTGGCACAGTCATTACCATAAACAGGGCAGTTTGGAGATAGGCAAACAGTTCTATAGGCTAATTAAAAGAGTTGAGTAGAATGTGTTTGCCAGCATTGATATCATCCCTTCAAGGTTATCGATCAGCAACTCTAGTCTAATCAGATACATATAAAACATATGCATCTCCTCCATCTCATACTAGAAGCATCGAGAAACCTCAAGCAGTATCAGGCGGTCTCAAGCAGCATCAGGAGTTCTCAAGCAGCATCAGGAGTTCTCAAGCAGCATCAGGAGTTCTCAAGCAGCATCAGGAGTTCTCAAGCAGCATCAGGAGTTCTCAAGCAGCATCAGGAGTTCTCAAGCAGCATCAGGAGTTCTCAAGCAGCATTAGGAGTTCTCAAGCAGCATTAGGAGTTCTCAAGCAGCATTAGGAGTTCTCAAGCAGCATTAGGAGTTCTCAAGCAGCATCAGGAGTTCTCAGGCAGCATTAGGAGTTCTCAAGCAGCATTAGGAGTTCTCAAGCAGCATCAGGAGGTCTCAAAGAGCATCAAGAGGTCTCAGGCAGCATTAGGTCTCAAGAAGAATAGGACGGTCTCAAGCAGCATCAGGTGGCGTCAGGCGGTCTCAAGCAGCACCAGGCGGTCTCAACCAGCATCAATAGTTCTCAAACAGCGTCAGGCGGTCTCATGCAGCACTAGGCGGTCTTAGGCGGCATTAGGAGCTCTCAAGCAGTATCGAGAAGTTTCAGGCAGCATTAGGAGCTCTCAAGCAGAATTAGGAGGTCTCAAGGCAGCACCAGGAGGTCTCAAGCAACATTGGCATCATGTGAGTATATCGTTCTATATTCATCAGATTTCATTTGACAATCTTTTTAGTTATCAAATAGAAGTAAAATGATATTACATCACATCCAGGTTAGACATATATTTGGACGTCATTTTTCTTTTTATGAATAACATGTCGTGTATATGCTTTGGCTATCATTTGTTCTTTTCAATGCATGCATGCTTATCCTAACAACAAAGTAGGCGTCTTTGGGAAACACAAGAAGTGGCTTCCTTGGCATAAAGGGAATTAATACCATAGAATTTCGTCTTCAAAAATCGAACATTTAAAACACCGGCTTCCGATTGAGGATATACCAGTTGTTTTTAATGTGTTGTCAGATAAAGAAGACTGTTAACAGGGGTGATGTGCTGTTTATGAGCTCGCTTTGATTAGAATTGTATCTCAAACAGAAATTACAATTAAATCTATGTTCATTGTTAACATTTATATCTTAAACAAAAAATTATTTAGGGATTTTCACTTCGAGTAAGGTCCAAAAAATCAACACAAAAGAGACATAATTGATTGTAACAAATCCACTGCAATCGGGATGTCAGTTAAAACACTGCTCATTGATTTCGTGAAGATTTTGTGCATCAAACACATCCTTACATAGATGTTAATCACCAAACACTCAATAAGCCGCAGTTCTAAGTGTTTACCGAAGCTTTGATTTCTTTCATTTTCGCAGGATGAATGTACATTGTAATTGAAACAATTGTAATCGATGTTTATTCAGTTTGTGTTTGTAGTTGACAACTGCAGAAAACATTGATTTAAGTGTTGTACAACCACACACGTCATAAACCCGACACCTCTCGCCCATTAGACACCTGTCTGTCAGTAATTTGGTGTCTAGTCTGGTGTTTGAGTCACTGTCTGGAATCTATAGATGAAGGGGCGCCATGTTTTCAAGCAGGTAGGTAAACAATCTAGTAATGTAAAAAAAAAAGACTTAATCAGATGTTTTAAATTCAGATTTAAACATTTCACATTTGTTTCCACGTTGCAATTGAACATCTTAAGATGACTTACCAACCCCTTTCTATTTGTTAAATGTTATCCGTGTCATATGGTTGATGATTTATAAGAAGTTAATCTACTTCTATAAGTAAACTGTCCAAGATACTTTGACGACGCAAGGCTCCTTTTCAGAACAAACAGCTGACGGCAGATGAAGATGGTACTCATCTTAACTAAACAACCTCGGAGCACATTCAGCTTGATCTGACAAGTAACACGAGTGCTATGAGTCTTCTCGCCACATCTGCCAGTAGAACGAGTGTTCCGAGTCTCCTCACTACAGCTGCGAGTAACGTGAGTGCTCATAGTCTCCTCACTACAGCTGCGAGTAACGTGAGTGCTCAAAGTCTCCTCACTACAGCTGCGAGTAACGTGAGTGCTCAAAGTCTCCTCACTACAGCTGCGAGTAACGTGAGTGCTCAAAGTCTCCTCACTACAGCTGCGAGTAACGTGAGTGCTCAAAGTCTCCTCACTACAGCTGCGAGTAACGTGAGTGCTCAAAGTCTCCTCACTACAGCTGCGAGTAACGTGAGTGCTCAAAGTCTCCTCACTACAGCTGCGAGTAACGTGAGTGCTCAAAGTCTCCTCACTACAGCTGCGAGTAACGTGAGTGAGAGAGTCTTAAGCGTCCATGACTACCCCGAGAAACAGATCGCAGACGTAATAGTCCGCTACTACGTGCCTGTGTGTGTCCTCCTTGGACTTATAGGGAACTCTGTGTCCTTCTGTGTGCTGGTGATGACGTCACTCCGGAAGACGACCACCTGTCTCTACATGGCAACCATCGCCTTCATGGACAGCGTCATACTTGTGATCGACTTCATCCTTTATGCAAATAGGTAGTATGCTCAAAAAAATTAGAAATGATTACAAATGAGAAAATCTGGATATAAAAAATTTAGTCTGGAACCAGCTTTCAATAATACGAGTTGACATGCAAAGGATGATTTCTTTATGTGCTCCACTTCGGACTGTCACTTAATGTCAGTTAATCATAAACCTTTCATTTTCGAAAGGAGGCAAAATTATTTACATAATTATGTTCCATGTTTTTGTGTGGATTATAACAAATTCATATTTATTCTTGATGTATTCTTCATTCAGTACCTTGGCATTACAAACTGTTGACACGTGGGCATGTGGACTTATCCTCTTCGTCTTCTACACTACGATCCACTATGACGTTCTTTTAGTGGTTGCCATGACCTCTGAGCGGTATGTGGCCGTGACCTTTCCCCTCAAAGCAGCTACTATGATCACAACCCGGCGTTCCGTCACCGTCATCGTGACCCTGGCCGCCTTCTCAGTCGCCGTTAACTTGCACAACCTCTTCACGCGTACCGCCGTGCACGACCCGGTCGCCGGGAAGTACGTCTGCAAGTGGGAGGGGGATCTCAATGAGCTCTTCTTAACCAAGGTGTATCCGTGGATAGACTCCACTCTGTATTGCTTCATTCCAGTTACCTCCCTTTTCGTCCTTAACATTCTTATAGTTCGTAACTTACGCAAAGCTGCTCATCATCAACGTCAACTAACGGAGGCAAATACCTCAAAATCTACCAGACAAATAAACCAAGGTCAAAACCAACGGCAGGTCACCATCATGCTCATGCTTGTGTCTTTTGCGTTCCTCTTGCTCTCAACGCCTATAGCAATCCAAATAATAATTCAACGCTATGCCTGGTTTCCTCAGACAGCACATGACTGGGCTGTTTACGCCTTGGTGCATGCTATCATTGATAACCTCATGTACACCAACCACACAATAAACTTCCTGCTGTACTGCATCAGTGGGCAGAGGTTCCGTACAAAGCTTGGGAGACTCTGCTGTAGACGGGGCCGCGCCAAGAAACAATCAGACAAGCGTCAGCTGAAGTTGCACTCTATCACCACCCTCATGGGAAGTGTTGACACCATCTCCGCCATCACCAACGTCTCGATCGTGGAGCGGAAGGTGTAGCCACTATGTGGTAACTTTGAGGTACTATTCAAGGATGCTGTCTAATAGAACTTCGGCATCCTCAACTTTATAATCTTTTAGTGTCACACAAGGAACGGCACCAAACAAGATCGCAAATAAACTCATTCATTATACTTTCATTGTTGATCACCAACAACCTTTCGGGAGGATTTCAGAAGGTAGAGAGGCTCTTGGCGTTGATGTTCTTGAACAGTATGTTGTGATATGACATTCCTGGAACATTTAATTCAATATGTTGGTCGGGTACTTTACGATTATTAACTTCTTATGTATGTTTATCATCCAATCAATGTGACTAAATATTAACCGCTGGCGGTTCAAAAGAAGTAACATAACATACATGACATGAGATACTAAACATTAAACGGAGATGTACGTTCAGTCGACAAATGAGAACGAAATATGATTTCGAGACAGCAAGTATACAGAATTCTATGCAGTGTACTATTTATGTGGAGGGTTTATTTTAAAGAATGTCATTCAATTGAGATTTGCGGACCTTTGCTCGGTCTACTGCCAATGCCTTCAACTACATGAAGTCAAGACCGGGCTTACAGGCAATGAAGCACGTATTAGTAAGGAAATACGGACATCTCACGAAAATAACTTTTTACAAATTAACAAATGCAAGGCAATCTATTATTAAAGAATAAACGGAGTCCCTAAAAAATAAAATTCGGTTAAGCTACGGGATTCCACATCCCTAACGCATATGATGAAAAGGTGTTCGCAATATAATGGCCACCAGCAGTTTCCACTTGATACTTGTTTATTTCTTCTACAACTATGGATCATAGTTTAAAATAATGATATGTTTGAAGAGTGAAGATAATTTTTATCATTAATTGGAATAAAACTTCCAAAATACATGCTTGAGTCTCATTAATATCTTGTTCATGGTGTGGTATTACCACCATTGGTATTTCAATGGCGTATGTAGAGTGCCGTACACTTACAATAATTGCACACGTACTCTAGTCCTTTGAAACATAATATAACAAGCAACGTACACTTATTGCAACAGGCGATTTGTTACATTCGTCCTTGAAAATATGTATGTTCAAGTTGTAGATTTACCGCGGATCAAGGCCTCTCAGGTCTTGATATGAGGAAAGTAAACAGCTTATGTTATGTACATAAATATGTTTATGTGGTTTGTC
The DNA here is from genome assembly GCA_921293015.1 of Phorcus lineatus. Lineage (NCBI taxonomy): Eukaryota > Metazoa > Mollusca > Gastropoda > Trochida > Trochidae > Phorcus > Phorcus lineatus. The sequence continues at coordinate 23,886,701 of OV121091.1, forward strand.
AAAGCAAAGGACAAAACAAACATGTCAAAGAAAGGAGAAGGATTTTGATTTGTTGGTGTGTGTTGCACTCTAGATGGTAGACACATTCCAATCCTTTCTATCAATATATCAGTTTTCGTTTGTTGTTTTGTAGATTGCATTTTCAAAGAGCAGACCTGTAACCGAGACAACCCAGTTTTTTAAAAATTCATTGGCTCTGTAGCTCGTCAGCCCTTACATGATTTATCATCTGAGGTAGAAGTGAGTGAGTGAGTTATTGTTTAACGCCGCTTGAGCAATATTTCAGCCATTAGCGGCGTTGAGGTAGAAGACCCGAATGTGATCTAAATGGTTTATAATATTTAAGCATCGTCAAATAACATGCAATCATAATCTGTTGGTCAATGTATGTATGTCGTTTTAGTGACTTTTGTTTATGTAAGAATAACTTTTATGGTGTAATAACTATTAGTACATTTACCCTCATGTGTTTTGACTAAATATAAATGATTACTTTAAGCTATAGTAATTAAAAACAACTGTAAAATTGGCTGTTTTGAAGGTACAAGAACTGACTATTTGATAACATCAACATCATAAAACCCTAAACAGGGCTTGCAATCCAAAATTTGCAACCATGTCAAAGCCTTACTCTTGGGATTAGGAAAATGAAACTTACACTTCATCCTTAAAAGGTGATATTCCGAAACTTAAATTGCTAGCATTACAAGTTCCTGGATAAACGACAAAAGAAGATAAGAGAGTGGACATCCTGTTCATGAGAACATAAATTTAGATTTTGGAAATTAAGCAATATGCCCTAACTGATTGAATTCGACAAAATCACATGACCAGTATATTCTAATAAACAGGATGTAATGGACAACCTATACACTTAAAGGTTACAGCGAAGGGATTGTGGCATATTTTAAGTCCAATCAGTTGATCTACCGTTTTAAGAATAGGCTAATAATTTCAAATATCCCTTAAATTTAAAATTTTTAATTTATAAGGAATAGTTTTCATAATGTGTTTGTTCACTTCCTTTTTTACCTGTCGACAAACTACCAGTCTACTGCATTTTTAACACCTTAAATTGCACCCTCAAAACTCACCTGGAGCAAACACCTTATGGAATCTATTTCTTCCGTTGCATTGTCACATGACCTTGTTTAATCAAATAAAAGAGTGCATATTGCTTAATTTCAAAGTCTGAATTCATATCATTATTCAAAATAACGAAATTCTCATCAGTCCAAAACTGTCTTTGTGTAGTATATTCCTGGGAACTCCTAAGAAGCAGAGATATAAGTGTGAAAAATAACAAAACTCAGAAGCAACAATGTTTCATATTTATACATCTGTTGATGTCAATATCTGAAGTAGCACTAACCCCTCCACGATATAATGGCACAAAATGATAATGAACATGTTTCATCACAGGACATTAGTGACTCTCCCCTCTCTCACACTCTTGACTGAACAGGTATAGGGGGCGGGGCTCTCATTCACTCGGCTACATCTACCTCCACATGGCCAGTGTGCACAATACACTACCACATTTCCTCTATCAAACACTAAAGTGTTCTGCTCAGACAACCTTAATGCAAAGGTTCACATTAGTGCCATCTGCTCAGACTGCACTAAGGCTATAAGAATGATTTAAATTACCTTACGATGTTGTTTACAATGAAGCAATTGTAGAATAAACTTCAATTGTAATCTTCCATCCATTTTCATTTCACCTCTTTTGTGAATTTTCATAATGGTTTGAACTTTCACTTGGTTTGCTGAAATAATCATATATTATTTTCAAAGGAAAAACCTATTCTGTGTTTTCAAAGTTAGTCAATGCTGTAAGAACAAGGCCATCCTTTCACAAAGCAATAGGGTGATCATAAGTCACCAAGGTTACTGTAATATCATGTTAAAAAGTCAAGGTAACATTTGCTTGGGGAAAGGAGTCTGGATCACAAAAGAGGTTTTTCTAAATCTGAGAATGCTAATATGAGGAAATCAAGTACACTTCTCTATAACATGCAAGAAAATCACCTGTTAAGTGGATTAACTCATTCGGGGAGAGAGAACCATCTTGGCTTTTCATACAAAATGATTATGAATCAAATATTTTCTTACTTCATGACAAATTACAGGTTGCTTGATATATACAGGGCAACATGTACACATGTTTGGCTTTTACTACACACGAATCAAATAATTTACTCTTCATGATAAGTTATGATGATGGACAACTTTCTTCTGATTTTTATAATGTACGAGTTCACACAATATAGACTTGTTAAAGGTGAAAGATTCTTGTTTGTTCACTGGAGCTAAGTAATGGAAAATGATTTTAATGAAGTTAATATTGCCATTTTAACAAACAAAACACAAAGTTCATGAGTAATATCTTTTTGCGACCTTTATATTGCAGAAACTATTCATATCTGCAAAACTTAAATTAAGTGACTGAAGAAAACCACAGAAAATAAAAACAATAAGAGGAATAAAGATCAATTCATTGCTTTGAAAATCATGCTATTTCTGATTCACATATAAGCAAAAGGCACAACACAAAAAAGTGTAAATGAGTTTAAAAATTAATATGTCAAAACTTATTCAAACAAAGCACAAAGCTGTCAAAATAATTTTAATGATTGTAATTGTTAATGACAAATATATCATCTTAATCTTGTTTTTTGTAAGTGCTGCATATAATATAATGAAACAAAATAATTTTGAATAAAAAAAGGACAACTGTTACATGAAAATCATATGGAAGTTCTGACTTAGAAGAAATAAGCAAATTAAACTCAAAATATTTTGAAAAAATTATATATCCATATGACAAAATTAATACAGCAATTGGTAGTCAATTAAGAACATTAGTTAATAAGCTGGTAAAAGGTTAATTCATTTCAATACCTGCACTTTCACAGCACACTGACTCTGGAGAGGTTACTGTCCTCATCTATTAAGAAGTTGCCATAATGAAGTATTGATGTAAAAATCATATCAATTCTCTTAAAGTGTTGATTTCTGGTTCTTGATTTATGAAATAACTCAATAGAGAGAAGGAAAGGAGTGATATGACTGGCCACCTATCACTGTTAGTGTTTCATGTCATAGACAAACCAATTCCATGAGTTGAAGGCATATGCTAAACCGTTTCCAGATACTTTTAAAGCAATGAGTATCACAAGGGCAGTTCCCTTGGCATATAAATGGCTATCAATTAATCAACAAATGACATCTGGACATGAAATTCCTATTGTGCGGCCCAGTCTATGAAGGATGTTTGGTGTTACTAAATAGGAAACTGGTCAAGAAGTCAAACGATTTCTCCTTTGTTAGCTCGACAGATCTAGAAGTCAAAGCAATGTCTTACTATTTAGCTTAAAGACTGACTTGCTAGTTAACTTCTTAAGTGATTGAAGGCAGGGTAACTCACTTGAGATAGGTGGGAGGAGTGAGAGACCAATAGGTATTGCACATGGACTGGAGAAAGACAGGAAAGTCTTATTAACTGGTAGTGGGTGATTTACCATCAGTTTAGCCGAGTTCAAATTAAACATTCATTGAACTGTGCTTTTATGACTAAGATGTTGATTATGATGCATGTGACACAATAACCTGAGTTCATTCACATAATTTATTTGGGGTTGTGTTTGTGTGTCTATATTTGAGAGTAAAGAAAATGACTTTGAACCTGGATTGGTTGTCTCAATGTTAGCCTTCAGGATACTTAAACTGCTTCACGGATGAATACTACCTAGGTAGTTAGTATCAATCAGACAGATAGGAAGTATCTATGTCATAATACCAGTGTATGTCTAACGCCTTCCACGTGTCTTTAGGGGTATACAGGTATACAAATAAATATCTATGATCATCTATAAACATAATTAATATTATTCTCAGCTTTGATATTCAACTTTGCCAATCATTTAGGAAAAGCCCAGCCAATGAGAGAGCAAAGTGTAGGGTTGGAGAACTCAGGGTGGACAGTCTAAACAGGTGTGCTACACCAAAACACGAAATCACGCTCTTGCATTCACTTTCAACATTATAAAAGGACAAAAATATACATTTAGTATTCATAAAATATGTAGTGGTTAGTATGTACATATTTGGACTAGATGAATGTACAAGATATTGGCTCAAGTAGGTAACAGTATATATACAGGGGAAACAAGGTAACAAGTCAACAAGCTTGGATCTTCTCGACAATCTTCAACATCAGCACTACAATATGTATATATATTATATGTCGGGGTACGCGATGTGTATGAACATCAATGACCTGATCATGATAATCTCTATACAGTCAACATGGGGTAAGCAATTAAGATTCATATCAACCAATACAACCTATATCCCATTAACAACGCACACTTCAAGTTCTTACAAAGGTATCTTACAGTTCTTCAATAATTTGTACAAGTAGTCAACATAGCATGATTCAGTAACTTCTTTCTGGCTGTACAAACTAGTATCACTGGTGTATGTTAGCATATATAAAATAAGGGATGTAACCTGGTAACTTCATCATAATCTTATAATTAGGTTTTTTGTTTGCCATTTGGTTTCACAAAGTAACAACATTGGCTAATTCATACACTAACGACCTTCTAACGACCTTCTAGCACGGACTACAGGAAGCATAGGTCCAGCGTCCATTTGGCGATGTTTGGCGGTGCTCAGTGGAGCATGTCGTCATGATGACTGGTGTCGAGGGGCGGAGGTGCATCTGGCATGGTGCTCCTTGTGCCTGAAGTCAGGTAGCCAGCCACACTGGGGCCCGTCGGACCTGCCACATCAACATCATCATTAACATCTACATCAACAATCACATATCAGTTTCATAACACCATCATGGTAAAAATAAACTTAAATGTACATCATTATTCTCACATTTACATAAGCATTGTCAGTCACTCGAACAACCAAGTTGTTAGTTTTTCTTAAAATAACACAAATTATATACAAAATTCAACTTTTCTTTCACCTTTTGTCTGTTATAAATACATTGATACTTCATCATAGATTGCAAAATTAAAAATTATGACCACTAGTAATAAGTTTACATACTTTTTGTCAATCTCTCGCCATTTAGATATTTGTATAAAATTATTTGAAATTAACTATTATCTCGCGCAGTATTGAGTAATGACTATATAATCTTGTGAATATTTTATGAGAAAGATATACACATGATGAGGTATAACTGATTGATGTGTATTGATTTCAGTAATGATGTGTTCCACCCCAAACATAGTCTCCCTACATGTTAATTGTGACGGACAACACAGCACAGTAAGTGGTTATTAATTAGGATAATAATTTGTATTAATGTGTTCTCCCAAAACGACATATCTGTGGTAATCAAAGCAATTTCCATTCAACCATGATCAATTGAACAATTGTTCTGAAAGGCCATTGTATGTAACTTCAACAACCTAATGAATGTTATATTTCTGAATATGCTTATTGGCTCAATGATCATTTCTTTTAGTGTGGTTATTTATTACTCTCCCGTTGAAGATACAAAGTTATTACACATTGTGTAATAACAACAGTGTTGATTGACGTCACATGGCGTCACAATCGTTAAGCATGACGTCACAATGTTAGAGGCGCGGCAACAATGGTAATCTCGGCGATTTTCATGCTTTTTCTTTGACATAATTCAGCAAGTAATAAATAAAATACTAAACTCAGTCCAGTATAATAACATTTTTATGAAAATCGTGAATGGTATGGGTATCTAACTCGCTTTCGCTCGTTAAATACCAAACCACACACTCGTTTCATAAATATGCTATTAAACGGGACGTCGTTTAGTATTCTCTATATCTTCAGTTTCAGTTTAGGTTTCAGGTAAAAAGAGTACTCTGTTGTAGAAGATGAAAGCATTTACAGGATGAGGGCTTTATTTCACTCCTTTACTAGTTTTGGGTGTCACAACCTAAATAAGCAGAGTATGAGAACTCAACGTTAAAACATAGTTTTGAGTGAAAAGCTACACATTCTCAATAGAGTTATGCAAGGTGTGTTGACACTCTTTAAAAATACTAAAACATGCAATTGAGATAGTGCATTAACTTAAGAATCATGAGAGGAATTTTATTCAAGTGGAACGTTAAGATGACTCGCAACTCGATATTCAAGGCAATTATTAGGGAGTGGCTACTGGCAAAAGGGTAGCAATGCTAAATTATTCTGGTACATACAGTTAAACGGTAAAATTTAAAGCATTCACTTCTATCTTCATCATGTTCTGGCTCAAATTTTTGGTAGGATTAATGTCGTGATAATAATGTACATTTCCATAACTAATTTAATATTTCATAAGTTGTTGCAATTCCACATTCAAACTGTAAGTTCTCAACATAAAGGAAAAGTTGATCATACAAAGAACAAGAACAGTAGGATTGAAATGCACTGCTAAAGCTTTATATGTTAATTATTAATTCTCGACCTGAAAACTTTTCATCTGAACCCTGATCTGTTATGATCGTTGATAAGCATGAAACTTTTCAGGAGCAAATGCCTGAATTCTAACCTCACCTCACCTCAATGATAAACCGAAGAGAAGGTCAAAGCAAGCATGCACTGAACTTCTTGAGAGGTAAAGAAACTCGCAAACATAACTGGTGTAGTTGAGTAACAAGTTAGAGACAAAAGCTGAACACACAACTGAGAAGATTTGCCCATCAGTAACCCCCGCTATGAAGCTGATTCAAGGAATCAAATTGAGCCTCTATTTAATTGAACTTATAGCTCCAAAGAATCAAAAGTCTTTAGAACCAATTCATTGATAAAGGGAACAACATGGACGGAGGACAGGCAACGATACAGCCCCTCCCACTATGTGGCCGGGCTAGCAAAAACCCATGCTGAGTACCTAGAGACATTACCTGAACTGGACATGTCTACATGAGGAGAGAAAGAGACACTAGACGGCATGCCTCCCATGGTACAGCATAGTACATTATTAGTGACGACTACTACTGCAGAATTACATACTCTCAATAGTTTCAGCCTCCTTGAATATTCAAAGTTTGCTCTCTTACAGTGCCATGGACATAAAAGATCTCTATCTCTTGACATCACTATAGATTGCGGTTCATAGGGATTCTGTAGCTCGTCTCTGTTAAGTAGCAATAGGGCAAACCATCTATTGCATGTGAACTGTCAGATAATGTATGTTTCCATGGCAATGTTAGTCACACAGGCAAACAATAATGGTGTGGTTTCAAATGCTCCACACCTACTACCGTTTACATCTCTAAAGAGCTAATCTGCATTTGTTAATGACAACTAGCATAATGAAATACCTTAAAGCTGTATTTTGTTTTAAACATACTATTTAAAGTAGTATTCATTTCAAAAGCTTCTCTAAGTAATATGTTAAAATATCACAAACTGTAACATTCAGCCCCCAGCCTACCTGTGAGGTATCCAGAGATGTTGGTGTCGGTGATGAAGAGGTCGTGTCGCTGGTCCTTGTAGTCCTTCCACACCGGAGACTTGTCCAGGATTCCAATGATCTACAATCAGTTAGCAATTGTTCTCATCATTACCAGAATATACTAAAGGGGTGAAACGGTTCACAGTTGTTGAACCGCAGTATTTTACGTTCGGTTCGGTGCACCGTACATTAACATGGATTTTCGGTTCATACAGCATATTTAATTTGTGTCCAAAATATCATTTAAATAACTTAAAAAACCAATAATATTTATTCAAAAAGTCAATGATCCAAAATTTTTTTAATTTATTATCATTAAAGGTCTTTCAAAGTGGTAACGATACCCGTCGCCTTTTTCCTGGAAGTAAACATTCGCAACGACTTAGTTTGAACTTTAACTCTCAACAATAGTGTTTGAATGATGTGACTTTTCAAGATCTCTTTCAAAGAAATATGGCGACTATTGGCTTCACACCGAACCTAAAATGTACCGAACCGAGGGTCCTGTACTGCAATACATGAAGCATACCGTTTCACCCCTGATATAAGCGTACTGTTTCAACCCTAATATACTATCTCATTACTTAACTTCCTGGAAATGAAGGCTAAAGATTGCTTACATTGCCTCTTTCATGAAATTATGGACAATATCCAATCATCATGAAAGCATATATGTTTAAATTTCAGATCAACCCTAAATAATGAGTACATCTCTAGATGCTAATTCAGTATCATTGGCGTACAAATACTGTTATATTAAAAATCCCTGTAGAATAGACACTGATAACAAATGAACTCGGACAGCCGTCATACGGCACACATGCATCACAACAGAGAAAAAGTAATTATAAAACAGATTTGGGAACTACAGATGTGATTCTTTGCTGTGATGGTACCCATTGCTCATGGTTTGTTAGACCTAAATTTAATCTTAACACTTGACGGGGACCCACCTGTTCCCCATACAGGAGACTCCTCTGCATGGATTTGAGAGCCTTGACAATCTGCGCCTTTGTTGCTGCAGGATTCTCCACAGCCTCTAGGCCACCCTCTAGCAGGCGCAGCAGGAACGGCAACAGGTCGTTCTTCAGTGCCTGTACAAAGAGAGACGGACAAACCTATTCATGTACAGAGGGTGAGCTAGTGAGAGATTGTTTGTTTCTGATCAGTCAATATCTTAGCAATAAGTAGCATGCAGGATAAGCAATCCTTGGAGCTCAATATTGAAGATGAAAATGTTAATGAAGGAAATAATTATGGTTAAGCCACTGGGTTAAATAGCTAATCCTGGAACATTTCTAAATCTGCAGGTAAAAGGTTAACACATAAAACTTCAATTACTTTTAATCTAAAAACAGGCAAATTATGTTGATTAAATCAAAATTCTTGAACATTATTGAAAAAACAAAAAACAAAACAAATGAAAAGGTGATTATTACTTTATAAACATAAACTACATTCACTTTAGGAACATATGCAAAAGGAGTACAATGGCAAAGTCTAAACAAAGTAAAAGATAATGATATAGTTAACTATAAAAGAGATGAGAAATAAGCCCTACATAAAAACAAGGATCATGTCGGCTCCTGACTCAAACATAACTTGTATTAAAGTTTAAAGCATACCTGAGAAACTAGTTCCTCTTCTCCCTTATCAAACATCTTGGAGAGAGTTTCTGCTGCAAGAGCTATCATGTCTCGCCGCACCTTCATCGCATACTTCATGGGACCAATACACTCTATGTTAGCCATACTGCGGATACACAGCTACAAGCACAAACAAATATATTGGACTTAGAACAAGCAAATCATAAAGGAAGGGGAACAACAACAAATCAATATGAAGTATTAAATAGAAAGGGTTGTTAAGCAATATTTCTGGGGTTACTAACAACTTCAGGGCCAAGTGGATAAACCAGCTGACAAATATTGCTGACATAGATGTTTGAATTTCTCATGTTTTAATCAACAAGAATAAAAAGAAACTAATTCATGTATGATCTCAAAGAAGAAGACATGTCTCTTAAATGCAAATTCAATCAACTGTTAAATAGAGATATGACATAAAGAAGAAGAGATAAGTTACTGTACTTGTATATACAATTTGAAGTGTCACACAAACCTCATTGCCTGCCAACTGATGTGCTACTTGAATGGCTGACTTGGGGATGGCATTATTCTTTGCCTTCATGACCTGGAAGACTTTGGGTACATATCCAAGCTGGGGCACCTGGTCTAACAGGGCCTGCTGGGACGAGAAGAGGCACACCACGCCTGTAGTCACTGTTTCCAGCATCTCTCCCTGTGACAGTAAAAACTACTTTGTATATATCTTCATCCTGTACATGGGTGAGGGATCTAAGTAAAACTATCCATATTTCCTCATCCTCAAGGCTTACTTCTCACCCCACACACGAGACAAAGTGATGATAGGAACAACTTATTACATTTGCTTACTATCCTCACACAGCACAGGGTGCCTCTTTAAAGGTATCACACGACAGATAAAAGCAGGAACTTAACTGAGGCCGACTTGAATCAATTAATCAAATACCATGTGTCTGAGAAGTCCTTATGTTACAAATTGAAATTGTAGAAAAAATTTGTGATACAATATATAATTTAATATTAACAGCATAAGAACTGAACAATTTGGTATCAGTGCTTCAACCCAAGAAGTACTCTGAAGTCAGAGGGAGGCGTGAACAAGTCTGCAACTGTGACCATAACGCTACTCACATCAGGGTTAGACATGCTAGAGAGCTGTGTCCACTTATCCAAGAGCTCTGTGAGGAAGTCTTTAGGCCGCCTCAGCACCCAGCCAGGGTTGGCTATGAAGAGACGAAGGAAGACACCACCAATGATCAGCTCTCCCTGCACATCTGTGTAAACCACTGTGAAGTCGTCCTTCAACCCCCACCGTGTGTCTGCATCCTCCCGCTGGGCTTGATAGTGTCTGCAGATGGCAACAAAGATTTATATCACAAACTTTTTATTGAAGAAAGAGCTAATGTTATGGGGTATTGTATGGGAACATAAGAACATATTTATCAAAGTGAACACTTTACATTGAGTGGTCAAATTGCAAATAAATAACGACATGTATGAAACTAAATAGTTACACACTTACCCATCTTTGAGTTTGCGGACTGTGTCTGATACTTTTTCCCTTGCTTCATCATTCCATATTAATTCTGGGTTTTCATGTGAACCTGAAGTAGCATTTAGAAAAATGTTCTAAAACATTCCATTTCTAATGAAAATTACACTGTTCTTACAAAGCAATTAACTTATATGTTCATCAAACTTTTTCACATATTTAATGCTTTATACACGTAACAGATGTCAAAAACAGGCAAACTTTAGAGGATTCAATTTGCTTGAAGAAAAAAAAAAAGTAACTATTTCTTTCTTTGTACACATAAGTTAAACCACTGACCTTCAAACATGTGTACACTTGCTTCGGGTGAGTCACGCATGGCATCCATGAAGATAGCTGGCAGGAACTTGGTGAGAATGATTCGAACCTTGGGCCCAACTAATTTGTCAGACAACATTTTTGCGAAGAGCTCTGCAGTCTTCTCTCGCACCTGGGGATGTGTGGCATTACAGAACAGGTCCAGCAGGTATATCAACGCCCCCTTAGTCATCGCCTCCTTCACTATCTTTGTACTTGACATTAGCGCAAACAGACTCTCCAGGGTTAGTTGACGACCTGTAAGAGCATCAAGTCCACTTCAATATACATCATGCGCTTTAACACATACCCGAACGAAACCATTTCCATCCACAACATCCAACATTTTCATTTCAGAACAAATCCATAAGACAGGAACATCAAATTAAGACCACATTACCAAAATAGAGGATTTAATATGAGTGTCCATGACATACTTTGTTAACAACACAATTGCCTTAATATAAGTATTTCCTGAGGGAGAGCAAGAAAATACCTAAATCAACTAAACAAATCAATCCCAAAGCATGTTATGGGCTTGACGTTACAATAAAAAGTGATGTTTTGCACTTGGGCATAATATGAAAAATATGAACCCCAATATGACTGCCCTCATAGGTAATAAATTAAAGATCTGTTAGAGACATTTGCATTTATTCATCAGTTCCTCTCATCTTTTTACCCACAACCTTTGGGGAGTACATATTTATAACAGTACTAATGGGGCTTTGTGTAATTGGAATTAATCTTGTGTAGATCCTTTAGTTCAGTGATAATTACTTTTTGGTAAAAATATGTGCTTCTCAAGACATTCTGTCATAAAACTGCCTTACACTGGGGTATGCTCTGTAGAGTGATAAGCAGGTAGGACAGGACTTCAGCTGCTGCGATGTCGTTAACACACTCCTGACAGCCCGTCACACAGTTGATCACCTGTACAGAAACGGGAAGTAGTTCTATTATTGCCATTTTACGCTTTTAGTTACACAGCTCACAGATTTCAACTTCAACTTCAAGTAGTTCTCTAATTATGACAGAAAATAAGTGTATAAAGCCAACACTGCACATCATCTAGTGAGAAAATACTTTCACTTCTGTTTACTATATTTGTGAAATGTTTGAATTGACATTGTGTTATCCTACAATTCATTTTTAATTCAACCAGTTATTTTACTTATTTCAGGTAAACCAAAAAAATACTTGAGGGAGAATCAGCGAGGTATAGAAAAGCTTATGGAGAAAGAATACTGTAATTACAATTATTAAAAATACATAACATCAATATGCATTTATATGACATTTCAGGGAAAAACAATGCGATCAATACCTCCAAAGCATACTGTTTCAATTTTGAGCAATCATCCAGTCGGAGTAGTGCAAAGAGAAGCTTGAAGTGTCCTATACACTGAATCTCAACACCTGCAAGAAATTAAAACATGTTTTAATAATGAAAAACTAGACAATATGACACAGTCACATGACACAGAACAATTAGTGCAACCTATTAGGCATAGAAGTATAATATGACCCTTCGGTGATGGGCTAACCATTCACATGACAAAATCCACTGAAGTTTGAAGGTTCCTGGGTGTCCTTGATGACACTGCAAAGAGCATCTAATGCCACTTTCAGTTTGAATCAATTAATGCAAAATCATTCTGAAAATGCTAAATAATTTCCTAAAGAAAGCGATTATTTTGGGATGTCCGTAGGCTATAGATTGGCTTTCCAGGAGGTCATGGGTGTAACATGTGATCCCATGTGATCAACACAAGCTTGACAGTACCTGGATTGTTTCTGATGACGTTGCGGAGAGCTTCCAGAGCCATCTCCACCTTGCCGAGCCTCGCACCCTGGTCCTTGGAGGCTGTGGCCTTCTTCTGTTGCTGTAGCATCATCAGGGAATGTAGGTACTGCAATACAGAATCATAAGGATCTATGCCATTCATCTTTCAATTGAATGAAGACCTATGAAAACTGGGTTCTTTCAGAAAAAGAAAATACTTTATCAGGCTACAGTGATGGTACAGGCACAGGGAAAAGGTGCTAAAACACAAGGTCATTATGGAGATGGCAACAATGCTTCAAGCAGATTCTTTTACTGGTCTTGACAAGGGAATTGTGATAAGACATCTACCAGCTTAGCATTTCAATTTGGCGTACTTACCTGAGCTTGTGACCCAAGGAAGTCCAAAAGATCAATTGTAAAACCCTTGGCATTCTGCAAGGAAACATGTACAAACAAATGAATGATAACATTTTTTTTTAAAAATCCTCCTGCTTAATCAGGATATTAAATCCACACTAGGCTCTTAACATTTCCCTGATTGTCATCTCATCCTTTGCCTCTTATTGGTGACTGATGAGTTACTTGCAATATTGTTTAGCATGAGGACACTCATCAGATCTCTGATACTGCCAGACCGGTTTTTTGAAGGTCAATTGATTGGACATATAAGACAAAGTTTGTAAAGACAGGATCATTTTTGGAAGTAAGAAAAAGGTTTCATTTTCCTGAAAATGTTACATATCCAATAAGCTCAACAAGAAATAAAATATAGATATCATCTCATTCTCATAACTTAAGGATTTTATGAGAGCTTCAAATTGCAAGACAAGAGAGATACCATGTTCAAACTCCTTAACAACAAAATACTCACTTCAAGGGGGAATGTGGGCTGTTCATTGTAGACACGGACAAATATTTCTCCAACAATCAACTCTTTTGCATGTATCTCAAACACAAAGTCAGCTCCATAGCTGGGGTCACACTCTCCCTGCATCAAAGGTAACATATGGACATCAAGTTTCTGTATCAAAATATATTGTCAAAACAAAATGGGTGAGTTGGTCAGCTGCTAGTATGGTCAATGCTGGCGGTGCTGCCCAACTCTGAGGGTGTGGGTTCGAAATCCCGCTAAGGACTTGACCCAAAACATACAAGAATTTGGACTACTGCAGATAGTTTGATCCCAAATATAATACTGTTACTCAAGTATCTGTAATTTTTAACTTTGTTTTTGTTTGAACATTTGATAAGTATTGTTCTCTATGGATGAAGGCTATCTTACAAAGTATAGGCATGACATAAAGACGATTCAGTGATCTGTCATATATCTGGACAGAGGTGACTCGTGTCATTTTATCTCCATAAATCTGATACAAGGATACAATTTTTAAAAAATTTCCTTTAAAACATAGAATTTTATTAAGATATCCAATTAAATATTATCTCATAACTCTGACTGATTTCTGCCTTGATAGAAATCTGTGACCTCACACATGTGAGGGGGATCCAGTCATCAGGCAAAAAAGCATCTAGGGTTGAAACTACATTGCACAACTAATTTCGTTTCAACCAATCAATTTCTTTCCTCTCTATTAATTCAACTTGTAACAGAGGTAATATTGGAAGAATTTAACTGAGCACCAACTCTCTAAATACAATGTGATCAAGTATTAAGTATTGAAATTTTTCATATCTGACAAGAGAAAGTGTGTGGTTGGACTGGTATACTGACTGAACCGCGGCACTTACTGACGACAACTCTTAAGGAAAAGATGAGTATGTAAGAGAGAAATGTTACTGACAGTTCTGATCATGCTCTGTTGCTGATCTGCCAGGAACTCATTGAGCTGTGCGCGGGTCGCGTTGTCCCAGATCAGGTACGGGTTCTCTGTGTTGCTGTTCAGGATCTTCAACAGCTGCAAAATTTACATCCGTACTTACTCACTTGTATAAGTACAAACAGGCCTACATAAATATTTTGCCAAATGATTTTATATGAAGAAATTATATAAAAACTTAGTCTTGACTTCCTTACATTCATAAATTATATGCATTTCACCAACTGAGATGAATATATTCAACTTCTGTCAATCTTTATTTCTTGGCCATAGTTAACTTATACAACAATAATTGTGTACAATAAATATTTGAGAAGCATTCTAATACTTTACCTGCTAATAACATAACGCTTAACTGTAGGAATCATTATAATTGTATAAAACTATCAATGATATACTGTTTGTAGCTATGGCATAACAAAGGATGAAAATCAGTGCAATGAGGATGCTCTCTAGAAAAGCAGCCTGTGCAAAAGTAAACCAGCACTCAGAGTTAAGCTGAAGGACACACCTCGGTGGGGTTCTCATTTGAGAGTTTGCGGGCCAGGTAGGGCGTGAGCATTGCACTCAGCGACTTCTTGATTGTCGGGTTGTCAGGACTTGACATCTCGCTATCGTTGCTATAGTAACCACCTAGTCTAGCACAGGACTTGACGCTCAGTCGGGCCAGCTCGTTGGCTATTTCCTGATGGAAACAAATGTAAATATTTCATTTATTCATGCAGTTGAAACAAGTAAAGAAGTGAGCACAGCTCACATACCCCCGCTTCAAACTATAGTCTGGCTTTCTTTGTTGGTCTTACCCTCAAAAAGCTCACTTAGGGATCATGGTTGATAAGTGTATTAAGTTTGTTGAAGCTAGCATGTATAGTTTAGGAGATATGCTCAGGAAAAAGCACTTTGTCAGATAGTCATTGTTTTAGTAACGTTTCCATGTAAAACGCAAAAAATAAAAATAATTTTTTGGTCTTACCCTCAAGAGACGCACCAATATGGATAAGTGTATGAAGTTTGGTGAAGCTAGCATGTATGGTTTAGAAGATATACTCCGGACAAAGGACTTAGTCATAAATTCACTGTTTTAGTCATGTTTCCATGGAAAGCGCAAAAAAAATAAAAATCATTTGTTGGTCTAACCCTCAAAAGGCACATCAATGGATCATGGTTGATAAGTGTATGAAGTTTGGTAAAGATAGCATGTATAGTTATGAAGATATACTCCGTACAAAGGACTTTGTCACTGTTTAAGTCATGTTTCCATGGAAACCGCAAAAAATAAAAATCATTTGTTGGTCTAACCCTCAAAATCACATCTAGGGATTATGGTTGATAAGTGTATGAAGTTTGTTGAAGCTAGCATGTATAGTTTAGGAGATATACTCCGGACAAAGGACTTGGTCATAGAGTCACTGTTTTAGTCATGTTTCCATGGAAACTGCAAAAAATAAAAACCATTTGTTGGTCTAACCCTCAAAAGGCACATCTAGGGATCATGGTTGATAAGTGTATGAAGTTTGGTGAAGCTAGCATGTATAGTTTAGGAGATATGCTCCGGACAAAGGACTTGGTCATAGAGTCACTGTTTTAGTCATGTTTCCATGGAAACTGCAAAAAATAAAAATCATTTGTTGGTCTAACCCTCAAAAGGCACATCTAAGGATCATGGTTGATAAGTGTATGAAGTTTGGTGAAGCTAGCATGTATAGTTTAGGAGATATGCTCCGGACAAAGATTTGTGACGGACGGACAGACGGACAGACAGACAGACAGACAGACGGACAGACGGACGGACAGAATGAACGCTATATACCCCCGCTTACGCTGTAAGGCGGGGGTATAATAAATTAGTTGTTACTGACAAATAAGGACAAATGGGAAAATAGACGGTTTGCAAGAAAATTGAAAACAAGAGTGCAAGTTTGACATACACATAGTCTTATACAGATTAATAAATACTGATAAAGGGAATAGAAAGAGAAGAGAGGGAACAGAATAATGAGGAGACAGTTACAGGAAGAGCGGGATAATTCAGAGTGTTGTATGAGTATATCTGCCTAAGTTGTTTCATCGTGCACAAAATAAAGACAAATCTTTATTGAGGAAAACTTTTTTTTGGAGCAAAGGATGTTTGTTATATACAAATGTAGTATTAAGATGATATGAATTATTCACTGACACATTGTGAGCAGGGGAAGTGCTTTATTACAGTCTTAATCAAAGCCGTGTCTCACCTGCTGGTTACTCTCACCGCTGCGCTCGACACCCCCCTCCTCCAGCGTGAAGTCGTACTTGAAGAGGTAGAGGAGCAGGTGCCACAGTATGCCGGACTGGTGCAGGTTGGTCTGCAGCCAGAAGTCCACACAGAACGCACTCACACACCCACACACCACGCAGCACAGCTTTGTCAGGTTCTGAAACACAACACGGACACATGTCATATTGTTACAATCAAAAACATATCTAAACAGACCTCTGTGTATTTTGCTGCATACAAACACAGTTTATAATTGGTAATAATTGATTATCCTAATGAAAACACCCTAAAAGATTATGTCTCTGTGACAGCATGTGAAATGAGGGCTGTCCAATGTGACACATTAGAGATTAGTTTGTAGTAGTAAACTATTAACCTAATGAAAACACCCCAAAAGATTACGTCTCTGTGACAGCATGTCAAATGAGGGCTGTCCAAGGTGACACATTAGAGATTAGTTTGTAGTAGTAAACTATTAACCTAATGAAAACACCCCAAAAGATTACGTCTCTGTGACAGCATGTGAAATGAGCTAGGGCTGTCCAAGGTGACACATTAGAGATTAGTTTGTAGTAGTAAACTATAACCTAATGAAAACACCCCAAAAGATTACGTCTCTGTGACAGCATGTGAAATGAGGGCTGTCCAATGTGACACAAGAGATTAGTTTGTAGGTGTAAACTATTAATGGTTTTGTTACTGGCTACTTACATTATAGTAGAGTATCCTACAGAGATCACGAATGATGGAAGACACTTCTTGAATCTTTTCCCGACATCCTTCAAACTGGGAAGCAACTGCATAACACTTGGCAACATACATACACACCTGCAAAAAAAAATGTGTCTGAACTATACGAAACAAACGCAAAGGATGCTAAACTACCTTCATAATATTTCTTATCAATCGAGTAAATGATTTAGAATCAAAGGAGCAAAACTTTTATTAAAATTAATTTCAAATGGAAGAAAGTTTAGTAAGTTGATAATTGCTGACTGTGATTGGAAACATTTCAGTGATCTTGTTGTCAATTGTGAGAGCGTTCCTCATAGTGTAATGACACAACTACAAAATATTGTGACGTCCTACGTGCAGCGGTATTAGACTAGTTTAATATTGCCAAACAAATATCACACTGCGGTATCTTTGGCGAAAGTCAATCTGTTTTACCTAATAACAACAACTTTTCACGGTAATCTTTGTTTGCTTTTTGTTCTGCTTTAAATTTTTTTATTTATTTCAGACCACTTTCTGAATATTGCATTAGAGAGCTAAATGTGTACATTTGAAAAAACAACTTTTCCGTAGCAATTTAATCTTTTTTAGTAGTTCTTGTATTATTGTCTCTGACATCATTAAACAATTTTTCAAGATGTCACTGTTGCTGGCTGTTGCAAAAAAGGTTCACATTTCAAGATTCACACAGAATAAAATCCTCTACGATGTCTGCAAACCATTTAAGGCTTATGTCTGCAATTATCTAAAAATGCTTGAATAAGAAATATCGTTTTATATTTTATGTTCGATTTGCAAATTTTTCTCTTCTTTAAATAAATATAAAATTTACATTCATTAGTAGGAAGACATTGACATCAGTATGGATAAGTCACTCAATACAGTGACTGATATATTTTGTAGCACAATGAGATACCAATGTCAAGGTACAATGTAGTACCTGCACAGCGATGTCGTCAGGCTTGCTTGAGTGGGACAGCACATTGACACAGCGTGCAAAGGCTTCTTGTAGCACCTGAAACAGTGGCAGTTTCAATTATACAATAATTGAGCAGATTAATTTTTTTCCATTATTATTATTCAATTAATAATGAGGAAAGGATAATCAATTTGACTTTGAACTTGTTGAAATGAATATATATTGGATACAGGAAAGCTCACCTGGATGCCATTCTCTCGACGTAGTTCCTCTGCGTTGAGGGCCGAGCAGTTGACTGTGTGGTAGGCAAGTTCACTTGCAGCAGAGAGAAGGGGGGCAGACTTGGAGAATAGCTGGTCGTCAGTGGTCTCCATCTGGATTGTCTTGATGAGCATGGGATAGCCAGCGTACTTGTAGGGGGCCAGGTCTGAAGTATAATCATAGGACTTTCTACATTATCAACATTGTTTATTAATCAATTTTTTTTCACAGAATTGGCCAATATATCTTAGAATCATTGACATTATAAATAGAGCATCACAACCAGATCCTAAGCACATTATGTTTGATAATTCTTTTGGTTTTCAAGGATCGTGCATAACTCCCCAACAGTTACTTTTTTCATTTGCTAAAAGCCAAGAAGGAGTGATTACCTAGCATTTAATGCTATTTGAGAAATACTGAAGCCATAACAAGAAGGGGAGTGAAAACAAGTTGGATGTGTTCGAGCTGACCTTCCTTGTATCTGCTGAAGAGTATGGACTGAGCCCGCAGGATTAGGACAATGTTTTGGGGGTCCGGCCCCTCCTTCACCTTCGACTTGCTGCACAGGAACTCATATGCCTTGTTCACTTGCTCAAATATGTCCTGAATGACAAAAACTACACTTGACGAAATTGAAACAAACAGTGAACTCACTTTCACATTCAAATACTGAGATGGTGTGAAACTGCACTTCTATATTAGCTCATGTTTTGACTTCAGGCTGTATGGGTAGAAAGTTACTGATAGCCATACAGAGTTGGTCCCATGGAAAGAAATGTCATCATTCATATGAATTTTATTGCCTTGGTTTGTACTTAGCTAGTATATTTTGTCTGAAATGGTCACTACTTTAATTGCTTATTTTTTACCAATGCTGACTAATCAAAGATAATTGTAACCAAAGTACTGTCACAATAAAACACTGACCCATCAAGGTTGTAGTATATCATACATTAACCATCACAGAAAACACACATAATAGGTCTATAATTGGAAAGCTAACAGTTTCCAATTTACATGTTGATCTATCTATTCAAAAGATGAACATTAGAAAACCCTACCCTTCCTTCTGGATTTTTGTCAGGGTGGTATTTCTGAGCGAGTTTGAAATACGCTTTTCTAATTTTGGCCTCTTCATGTCTGAAATGAATGAATAAGTAAACAATTACTTAATGTCAACACTTAACAAAACATGAAACTTTTTCCTGATCATTTGTTATCGACAACTTTACACAAAGGAGAAACAAAATTGCAACATGATTAACTTTTTACAAAGTTGCCAACCTTGAAGACTACGGCCAATCATTGAGTTAAACTGAACTCAAAAACAGAGAACAGAGAAGTCCAACATGAAAACACCTAAATCATTCTTTAGAAGTTTGAGAACCTCATAAATTATAATCAATCATTGATCCAAATTATGCTCAAAAACAGAGAACAGAGAAGTCAAATAGACGAATACAAACCCGCCAGCATTCTTTGGCAAGTTGAGAACCTCGTAAGCTTCCTCAATAGACATGGTTGGCGGTTTCTTCTCCACCTCCTTCTTCCACGCATCCAGTATGTCCTTCAGCAGCCGCACCTTCAACATAGACCACAACAAACATTAAACCATTGCACCTCATATGTTTGGTAAGAGTCCACAGTTAACCTGGCAACTTCCCTGGCAGTCCTTAGCAGTTTACTTTTTGTGATAAAACTGGTTTTATGAATAAATCACAACAAATTTTTTTATTTTTTTTCATGCAAGTGTCCTTGATGAATTCTCAAGCTTATCTCTTTGTTTGTGGATTGGATAATAGAAATGTCTAAATCTAAATATTTATGGTATTTTATAATTTTGGTAATTAGGTATATTTCTGAAAAATCCTTTCAAGTAAATTTTTTGGAAATGATTTATTTAGCAGGAAAAAGATAGGTCAATCTCACCGGGTCCTTGATTGGCCAGCCTGGGAAGCGGACGGTATCACACAGGTGCTTGAGGTAGTAGATATTACAGAATAGCTCATTCTCCAGTTGTGGGAAGTTGACGACAGGTATGGGACAGTACTGGTACAGTGCCCGAGTGTTGCTTTGGAGCCGCGGAGAGAAGTCTGCCAGGTGGGATGCAATCTTCTCAATCATCAACCGCCTGAAGCACATTACACTCATAAAATCATTCAATCAATCGATGACCCTTTAAATTGTTGAAGTTGCCAAAATTATAAAGAAAGAAGATTATGGAATTACATCTTCAAAGCAAAACAAGAGTGCTTGCAAAAAAGAGGTTGTTTCCTACTCACAATCAATAACCACTCAAATCCTATTCCTTTGAAATGGTTAATTTTTTCAAATTTCATGTCAATTGATATATCAAAGTTAATTTTAATTGTAGGTCTTACAAAGCAAAGGTTACAAATGATAGCACCAGTCTAGTTATTGAGCACTTAACCGATGTTTTACGGTTCTAAAGTAATGAGGTTTGAACAATGAACATTTGGAACCATCATGCAATGGAAGTCGAAAAAATAAATAACTTGAAATAAGTAAAAGATTGCTTATCAAAAAATGTTTATAATAATATTTCAACAATTCTTGAAAATCATACAAAGAAGTAAAAGTCAATTGGTCTCTTTTAAACAAAAACCACTTAACAAAAAGTACTGATTTACTAAATATTTGGTATGGACATACTTTCTTTTCTAGGAAAATACTCAACACTATAAAATATCAAGCATAAATACCTCATTTCATTGTTCCAGATGGCCTCTGGGGTATCGAACTCTCCGAGGAAGATTTCCGAGAACTTGTCTGCAGAGTAGTTCTCCAGGTAGCAGACCATAGCTTCAGGTAGCATGTGTCCACACACACTCCGCAGCATGATGTCAGAGGACTTGTTCTGGAGCAAACATGCACAGATTAGTGAGTTGTGGTGAGGGCCTGGGCCCCCTTTCACAAAGTTCAATAAGTTAAGAATAATCTTAAACTATGGGCGTTAATGTTACTCCATACAAACGTTACTTTTCTGAAAGGAGCTGGAATAATTTTGGAATGTATGATCACTTACTGTTCTTGAAAAAATTTAGACTTCCTGTAAATCATACATAACAAGGTGACTCTAAAGGCTTAAAGGTATGAAGCAACTCAACACTCAAGCTGCTGAATATAAGCATTTCAACTTAAACTATTGGACATTACTCATACCAAAGGGAATAATTCATTGCAAAGGTCTCTGCCGTATGACAGCCTATCTAGAATACTATAGTATTCACAGTTGTTTAAAGTAAATGCGCACCTCATCAGAGCGGAAAGCCTGCTTCAGGTGGGTGTACTTGAGGAAGCGCGATATGGGCAGCACATTTGAACCAGTGTACATGAGTATAAAGAAGAAGATGCCAGTCAAGTAGAGGCGGGATATGCCAGGGTTGTCTTGCATTATCTCATTCACCAGTGTCGCCACCTTCTCAACTAACACCGGGTCAAAGGTCAGCAGTAACTGAAGGGCAAGGTAACTTAACATTTATTTTTAATTGCAAGTTTTTAACTTCAAATTTCTTATCAAAAGATAACATAAGGAAAAAATTTAAAAAGAACAAACACATTAGATACAGAAATATAAATGTATCTTTTTCACCTTTATATTATGTAAGTTTAAGACTTTGAAGAACAAATTTGGTGTGATTCTGAAATCATTTACCTGTACAATATGTGGGAGACAGGTCGCCTCAGAAAGAACTCTCTTGACTCTGGGAAGTGGTCGAACAATAGCACCATCACAATCTCTGAAAGCAAACATGGACAACACTGAGTTAACATGAGGGATGAATGTCAATAACCTTGAAACTTTGAGTATTGAGTACTTTATTATAACAGACGAAAGGGCAGTAAACTATATATCAATGGTGCTGTGTGCAATGCCTTGTGCAAGCTGCAGTATTGATATGTGCATTATATGAATAACCTCATTCTTATGTTGTTTATTTTACACTAAATTTGCCGTAGTTCAATTAGCCACTACCCAATGCATACTAAACTGTGTTAGAAGATATGCCATGGTTTACCAACCTTATAACCTGTCGAGACAGTTCATGGGACATGCGGATAGATTGACCTTAGATAGAATGAGGAAGTAAAAGAGCTGATTAACTAACAATTTCAGAATCAAAGTTTTGAGTAA
The DNA here is from genome assembly GCA_921293015.1 of Phorcus lineatus. Classification (NCBI taxonomy): domain Eukaryota; kingdom Metazoa; phylum Mollusca; class Gastropoda; order Trochida; family Trochidae; genus Phorcus; species Phorcus lineatus. The sequence goes on from OV121091.1 coordinate 23,909,565, forward strand.
CCAACCTTAGTAGGGACATCTCAGTGTTGACATGCTGTTAATTTTGTTTGCATCATGAAATACAATCTTGAAGTACTTGTGAAATATAAGATCTTTTATATAATATTTTTTATGAATAGCATTTTGAAAAGGTGCACGGAAGTATAAGACCCTTGTAAATGTTTCATTACTTTTCAGAAAATACAAAATACAACAGGTACTTGCAAAGTGTAACTTATAAATAGATATGTCGGTAAAAACTGCAAGGGCACCTGCTAGGGTAGTAGCTGGTCATCTTGATGAGCATGTTTAGGATGAGGGTGGCCAGGTCACTCTCGTTCATCACAGCCTGACTGGTGGCAAGCAGCGTCCACTTGAGCTGAGGGACAGACTGCAGCGGTCTCCACCCGTCCATACCCTGGGCCCAGCAGCGAGACTTGCCGTGGATCGTCCCATCCTTCCAGAATTGCTTCATCTGCAATAGCAATAATATTATCAGCATTTTTATACTGTATATTTAGCCTGGAAAGAATGCTCAAAGGAATCTATTATTTCACGTAGGGAATGTTCTTCTAGATGCTTCAGGAACAGTAGATGTTGGTACTTCCTCCTAATCAAGTCCTATTTGAAATGCTCAGTTTACTGAGTTAGCTGGGGTGAGTGCTCAGATCATTTGTGATTATTGATCAATTTCTTTGAATATCGATTTCAGAACTTCTTTACAATGAGTGTTGGAAGGTGCGTAAATTTGGCTAAGGGCATCTATGTATTGTGATATGAGAAAAGTTTACTTTTAAAGTAATAGCTGAATTATTAACAAAGAAGAAAAGTTAAAGGGTGAATCTTTCAAAGAAAACTACTAGCAGCTAGCAAATAAAGTTGAATAAATAAGTAGATCATTACAATTATAATCCTTAAGAATAAGTAGATGTGTTAGAATGGCAACAGGAAGGGGATGGCAATTAACTATGGGTAAATACAGCACTGGAAATATCCTGAAGTGAGAATATGTGAAATGATGGGATGAGATGAAGTTACCTCATCAAAGCTGTAAGGACCGAGCCTCTCCTTGTCAGCGTTACCGAAGTACCACTCCTTCTCGCTGTCTCGCTGCATGTCTGGGGACGCCTCTATCACATTGCTCTACCAAAAGACATTCTTTTGTGTACATATAGATACATGCTATTTAGATAGTGAACAGTTGTATCTTTGTAAGTTGGTGATTCACAACATTTATGACAAATTACAGATAGTGTGATCACACAAATATTTCTTTAACATGATTATGGTTGAACAAGTGTATTTCTATTCATTGATTAGCAATGTAGATGTAATCAAAGTTCAATCAGCTCACCTGTAGAGGAACAGTAGCTCTTGTCACATGCAGATGCGCCAGGGTCAGCAGGTCGACTAGAATCTTTATTCCATTTGCATCCATGATTTCTTTCACATTTTTCTGGGCAACACAATAACTCATCAGCAACACAAGTAAAGGAACAACAAGAAGTAACAGGTGACAATGTGTCATGTTTTATGAAGAGCATTTTAAAACCTGCTTAAAAATATATCAAGGTAAATATAAACCCCATTATGTCCTAAGGAAAATATATTGTTTAGGAGATATGAAATATCTGAATAATGCTCTGCTGTAATGGTTTTTCAATAACATTGTTCCTAGGGAACAGGGGTAGTCATGGAGATGAACGTTCTTAATGTTTCCACTACCTGGAGGACACCAGTAGTTCACTGAACCTTTCAAGGGCGATGTTCTGATAACATTAATACTTATGTACTGGTAATTGAATAAACACTCATTTCAATTAATAACACATATAATAACATTGTACTCATTTAATAACATGGGCTCCCGGGGCTGAGTTGCACTCACCTGGTGCAGTATAAGTTTGTTCAGGAACAGAATCAAACGATCTCTTTCCAACCGATCTGTACACTGTCAATAAAAATATTAACTTTCAAAAAGTCTATTATTATATTATAAAATAGTATAGTATTCTCTATAAAAATATACTCTTTTAAAAATTTCTTCTGAATAAGTACTGATTTTCTGGTTTCATTTATTTTTTTTTCAATGTCAGGTTATTTATTAAATATCTTTTGGCATTAAACTGACTGATGAGTACTTTGGCATCCACTTGCAAATGTCGCTAGAGATAAAAACTTCCAAATATTAAGCTTTTGCTAAGTATTGCTGAAGTTTTTCAATCTCTGACAAGACTTCCTTGCTAGCACTCACCCTTTCCAACATGCCTACAATGTAACGAGTGTCATTGAATGCTCCAATTTCCTCGTAACACCGGCCATACACAATGGCCATAGCTTGTAGGCACATACACTTCATATTTGTTTTGGGTGTGAGCAAAAATCTGTGGTACAAATCGTTGAAGAACTCATACCTGAAAAACAAATAATGAAAGTTTTAAAATTCAAATCTTACTATTCTCAAAATTAACAATAAACTAAAACATTTTAGTTTACAGGAATAACATCTTTAAAACAAAGAATTCTTTTCATGACGCATTTAATGTCCTGTCTAAAAACGTTCTGGTAGGGATGAAAGAATTTGGAACCACGTTAGGCGACGTGACCAATAGAAGTTATTAGTAATTGAGAGGAGAAATTAAATCCATCATCAACACATTGCGTTAATGATTAGTGATGCAGAACGGATTGAATTTTATAGATACATATTTCTGGGTTTGCACCCCTTCATCAGAGTCATGTGTTTATGACGGATTTTGCCGGTCTTCTAAAATCAAATAAATCTACAATAAAAACAAGAGTGTTTTAAGACCACAACATCCCCTGTCACATGTACTATTGATGCACACCTTTTTTTCAAGGGCTATTAATTGTTAACCTGTCACCTTGACCTTGACCAGTAAACTTTTAAAAAATTTAAGCTCAATCCTTAACTGTGGGTGATCCAAAAAATCATATCCTCCAAGGCTGATAAGTCCGAATTTTTTTATCGCAACCTTCCCAGATTTTGATATGTGCATCACAGATCATTACTTGTATCAAGTGAGCCTCTACTTACGACTTTTTTATTGCACTGGTTTCTTCACTTTCGTCTTCATCCTCCTCAAGCAAGAGACGAAGGTAGTAATCCCCTGCAAGGGAAAGCAACAACATAGTTAGTAAAACATTGTATTGCTGTAAGTTTTTTAACTCAGCAACTTGCTTTAAATATCGACGAAGTGTTGTCTTATTCCAACACTCTAATACACCTGCTCTCAAAGCAATAATTGTAAGGAAATAAAAGGTTCATTCTAATTAGACCTAAAAAAACTTATTAAACTCGGTACCTATTTTGATTTCCTCTGAGAGACAGAGATATGGGACCTCGAACTCGGTGTGGTTCCAGCCCACGATACAGTTTGATCCCAGCTCCTTGTCCACGCTGAATGCTTGCATCTCATTCTCCAGGGCCTCGCGAAGCTCTTCTCTCGTCTGCAACAAACCATCACACTGATGTATCATGATCACCTACACCCACATGCAATACACTGACAATATGCCAGGGATTAAGGTTTATATAATAATCATGGGAATTACAGTTTTTCTAAAAATAACTTGAGATTTGATTGGCTGACAGAACTATTTTCTATTCATTCATTCAGTGAGATTAGCATACCAAGTACAACGAGACATAAAAACATTTTTTTTTTTTCATTTTGGTATGAAATAACATGAGAAGTAAAGCATGAATACAATGACCAAGTTAACTTGAAACTTGCCTTCACAAAGGTATTTTCAAGACATACCATCAATATTCTTAGATTAAACAAGGGTGAGATAAAGAATAACCAGAATTAGCTCTGAATTATCTAAAGTCCAGAATTTAATACAATAATCCACCTAGGACAGATAAACTGTAATTCCTAGCATCTTGTTGATTATTCTTATAATATAAAAATGTTTCTTTGCATGATTTCCATATACTTGTCACCAGCAAGAAGACTTTCACAAAGACTATGTATTCCACCATACAGGAGATAAAATTACAGCTCTGTTAAAATTACATTGCCCAAACATGTTGCACTTTCATCACACTTTAGAGTCATGACATGTTACAATGTCTTCTTATTATGGAAGTGATGGTTTTACTGGGAAATATCCTGATGGATGGTTGATACCGCATTATCGTATCTGATCACTGATGAGGGTCAAGTAGCCTGAAGATAATATTAACACTCAATTGAACCTGTACCTTGTAGTTCCACAGTAAATTTGGCTTGGCATGGTCTCTGCCGAACTGGTAGTAGAAAAGCGGCCAGTTCGCCTCACTCTTTATCCTCTGTCGTCGATTACGTAGCACTATTGGTTTGTCATTTTGCTGAAACAATACAAAAATAAGAGAGTTATAACATTTTGAAAAGACATATATTTTGCCACCAATAGAGTTGAATTCTCAGTGCTTGATGCAAAACAGCAAATCATATTCACCTCAACCTTCAAACTGTTGAAAACTAATTTTCATAAATTGCTGCTTAAATCTTCACATATTGGTAGGAAATTCCAATACAGCTTTTCATAGCAAATCATAGATCAGTCATGATTCATGTTGATAAGCAACTTCAGTTGTATTGGCAATAACTAATTCAACAGCTAAAATGCTTAAGATGAGTCAGTATCACAAAAGTGTTATGGGAGCACCTGTTTAGTCTCCAGTCCTATCCGGGACCTCCAGTGCTGCAGGAAGCCGTCAATCTTCTTCTCCAGGAGCACCAGCTGGGGGTTCTTCTTGTGTTTGTTCTGGTGGTCCTAGAAACAGGAAGAAACATTCGTTAGCGTATATAATGACTCATATCAGTGTGAGACAAACATATCAACAAAAACCCAAGGTGGAAGAATACCACTGGATAACTACCATCAAAGGAAACTGCCACACAGAGTAGTTATTATAATCATGAGCAGTCAGTTGCTTAGTGGTCTGCTGTAACACAACATTATTTTCTATACAGGTAAGTACTTCCTGAGCTTTCCTCAGCTATGCTTGAAATAGTAAAACCATTGCCAGCAAGTTGTAATCACATTTAATAATATTAATGCATGGTCTTGACTAACAAATTTCTATAGAATCCTGCAGTGAAGTAAGGATTGCTAACCACTCACCAGAGCCAACTTGACGTTGTCGCGGACATGCAGTTTGTCATCCTCACCCACTGGCACATCGTCCGCAGAGTCCAGGTAGGCCAGCAGGCCACTAGGCTGAAGCAACAAGGACTTACTTCAAGCATAGTTTTAAAAATACACTTTAAAATATCCTTAAAAATTTGCTTACATATATTTCATTCAGCCAAATTAATATACACAATCAGTTTTGAAATTTAAAATGCATAATCATACCTTGAATTTTAGAAGTCATCTAAAAAATCTCTTTATTCATTAACTGATCACTTTGAAAAGCTTTGGCTCAAGCCCCTATGCTGATAAGGAACTCTCATCAGTGAGAGGCTTTTATTGTATAGTTAGTTGGGTTAAAGAAAGCTCACCAGAATCCTCCTTAGAAGACCCATGGCGGTTGGGTGTCCTGTTACCCACAGTCCTACCAAGTGTCGGCTAAGCTGTCTGTTACAGAATAACACTTCAATAATCAAGATCATTGCTTAAAACATAGGTATGAAAACTTTTAGCTGATTTTAATATCATTTTATTATTTAGTAAATTTTGTACCATTAGACAGAGAATGGTAAAGAGAGAACTTGCATGTTGCCTAACTCAAGCTCAAGTGTGTGAAAAGTCCAATATCTCCCTCACACCAATTTTGTTAAGTATAACTGTATTCTTAACATTTCCATCAAATTCAAGAGTTGTGAAGTAGAAATTCATCGTGTAAAGTCGTTCAGAAGTAATAAATGAAGAGCATTTTTTTAGTAAGATGACTTCACGACATAAAGTAGCACATTGCTTTACATAAAGTTAAGCTTGCTACGAGGAGACCGCTCAAAGGGTTTTGCTTCAAACATGGACATTTAAAGCTTCTTCACAGTAATGAATTCATAGATCCTGGAAAATTATCTCATCAGCAGATCAAGAGGTTTACAAATAAACAGATTACCATGAAGAGTACTTGCCTGTTTGTGAGCATTCGGTTGTCATTACTCTGTGTGAACATGGCCGTGTGAAGATGTTTTGGAAGTGCTCCCTCGGCTAGGGCGAGATCCTGCATCTTGGCAGCTATTTCAGCATCACCCTCCTGGAATAATTTCAGGACATGTAGACTATTCTGACACAACTCTTTGTGTGAACGGTTTTAGTTTAATGACTCGAGAGAAAATATGCAGTTCAGTCTACCTTTCCTGTAACCATTCAATGCAGTTATGGAGAATGCCCTTCCTTCTTTAGTTTGTTTAGACATATTGCAACATTTTTGGACTATTTTGTCAGTTTTATGAATACAAAGTAATGTAGGTACTATAATAAATTTGACATATTGGGATCTGGTTTGACGTATACAAATTTTCCTTTTTGTTTGCTTTGTTAAATGGCGGTTACAATTAAAATTAAAACCTCATTTCACCATACATATTGGTCTAAATGAAGAATTTTTTTCTTACAGAATAGGTGTACAATGTGGGATATTGGTGTACAATGTGAACAAAATAGTACAAGTAGGCAACCCTAGGTCATGGTATACAAGAATGAAAATTTGTGAGTATCTGTGTAAGTTGTAGGAACAATCATTATCATTCTCATTATACAGCATCTATAAATTTGTAATATTCAAGATGTCAGTCTTGTCAGATGTGGCCTAGTGTTTGAATTTATTAGTACATTTACAAACTGAAATAATTCTAATCATAATCATTATGTTTAAAACCACATTGACGTAATGCATAGATTTGTCCACTAAAAAAGCCTAGACACATTAGGTTATTATTGAAACCATAAGGATTCAATACACAGGCGTGCTCTTCATTATAAGCACAACGTCTTACCTCGATGATAGCTTTCATCACCATTCCTGCACCTTTCACTATAGCTGTTGAAGGATGCTGAAATGAATAGGACAACATAATATAGCTGTGTGTTTTCCATGTATATTTTTTACAGACTCCAAGTTGAGGGTTGATTAACTTGTACTTAAAACTTTTATCAAAGATACAAAAGCAAAGAAAAGTGTTTTGTTTATGCATAGAGGTGGGAGCAATCCAGGTGATAAAAGATTACAAACCTGAAAGAGTTTGAAGACAATTCGTCCGTTTGCTGCTACCATCTCGAGGAGGGAGTCAAAATGGCCACCATCTGTAGTCTCGCTGTAGGGGGCACACAATGCAAAGGTCAAGAAATCCAACATGGCCGATATGACAAGGGCTCCAGTTGCATGAACCTATTCAACAAAGAACAGTAAAAGAAGATTCTATACACATGTCACTTACCATCATAATGTCAGCATTCTCTCATCAAGCTATTTAATTTAAGAACAGTGTAAGCTAGTCAAGATAAACAATCTTAATTTAATCAAGTAAAGAGAGAATCATTTGAATTATAATATCACTATAAATAACATTATATTCTACCATATAGCTAATACATATAATGTTTCAATATCCTATGTAAGCAATGTACATAGGAGAGGGTTTCACTAAGTTGGATTACTTGTACCCAATCCTTTCTTTTGAATAAATATGTTTAAATCAAAACATGAAAAGTTTCAGTATTGTCTATATTCCATGGATAAGTCCCGGCCTACATACCACATGTTGATTGAAACGTTCTAGAAGCTCTTGAAGAAACTTCCTGGATGACAAAAGTGATTTCTTGTTCAGTTGCTCTTGCCGCAAATCGTAGTTGTCATGCATTGGCTGAAACCAAACATCATAATGAAAATATGTCACATTACTTTGCCAGTCAAAATCAAGGATATAATAAAAGTCAGTTACCTAGACTGTGTTTCCTGCATCAACACAGCACCCTTTGTTCATTATCCTCTCCTGTTTCCTGCCCAGTAAAAGCTCCATTCAAGTTATATATATGATCAATTTTACCGTTTAACACTTTAAAAGTTATTTCTTGCAGTTCTTTGATTGATTCCTTGATATTCATTATTTGTCCAAACAACTTCACTTTCTTGACTTCCAGTGTGGACCCACCTGCATGAGAGCTGATAACATGTCCATTGCAGCATGAGTAACTCCGTCATCATTTCTCTTGAGAGCTTTTACTACCTTCAACCCAACCTTCTCTCTCATCCTGCAACCAATTACAGATATAAGAAGACGATCATTAAACTAGTTACAAAATGTCCTTGCCATGTCAAGCAATGAGAATTTCATTTTAAAGAAAATGCTGAATGTCACTCAAAGGAAAATGGTCACATAAAACCATAAGTTTTCCATAGTTAGCCAATTGGATAAATAAATAAAAATCATATGAGAAAAAGTTTTGATATCTATGGGTAAATACAGAGTAGAAAATGACAATGACACCTGTCACGAAGAATAAAAGTTACTGAAGGGCTACTGCCAGTTGCACTTGATTTATTAATCAACTCTTTCTCTTGATTAATCTCCTCTTACTCTTGATTAACCTCCTCTTACTCTTGATTAATCTCCTCTTACTCTTGATTAACCTCCTCTTACTCCTGATTAACCTCCTCTTACTCCTGATTAATCTCCTCTTACTCCTGATTAATCTCCTCTTACTCCTGATTAATCTCCTCTTACTCCTGATTAATCTCCTCTTACTCCTGATTAATCTCCTCTTACTCTTGATTAATCTCCTCTTACTCTTGATTAATCTCCTCTTACTCTTGATTAACCTCCTCTTACTCCTGATTAATCTCCTCTTACTCTTGATTAATCTCCTCTTACTCTTGATTAATCTCCTCTTACTCCTGATTAATCTCCTCTTACTCTTGATTAATCTCCTCTTACTCCTGATTAATCTCCTCTTCCTCCTGATTAATCTCCTCTTACTCCTGATTAATCTCCTCTTACTCTTGATTAATCTCCTCTTACTCCTGATTAATCTCCTCTTACTCTTGATTAATCTCCTCTTACTCTTGATTAATCTCCTCTTACTCCTGATTAATCTCCTCTTACTCCTGATTAATCTCCTCTTACTCTTGATTAATCTCCTCTTACTCTTGATTAATCCTATGTTTAAGAGATTACGATTTTCTTGGCCATTTACAGTGACATGTGGTTATACAGTCTTGATTTATCAGCTGCAGATCCACCAACTGAACGATTCAAGTGACATGATGACTTACTGGGTTGAAGGTGACCAAGGTCAAATGTCTCATGGGTAGCAACATTTGCCCTGACACATGTTGTTTTAAAGATTATGATGCTTGACTGGTTCATTAAACAAAAAGGCTGGGTAACTTGGAAGATCAAAGAAAAGATTAAATCTTGAGTCCAACTGAATGAATTCCTAGATGTTCAATGTAAAACGACATACCAGATAAACCAATCAGAATCAAGATCAGATTGAAATCATTTGACAATACTAAGTATTTGAACGCAGTCTGAAGTAAGAAACTTAATGGGTGGCCTTACCCAGGTAGTGCTGTGAATGCCTCGAAGCCAGCCTTGGATGCTACTAGTCTGCGTAAGGCGTGGAACTGAGCCTCAAGAGCCTGAGTGCTGATGCTGTTCTGGTCTCCCTCTTTCTCCAGCAGCTTCGTCAGCGTCACATTGATCAGCTTCTCTTTGTTCTGGGAGAACAGACCCTGCACACACAACGGAACAGTCAACATCACACTATTGCAGACAGAAGCTGTACACACGGCATGGTTTATTTATGTTTTTTTTAAAATTCCAGTACACACGGCATCTTAGCTTTGTGACCTAACTTACTTAGAGTTAACAAAATTTTTACAAAAGGTTCAAATCTTACACTTGTGTCTTGTTACATTTCTGAAAGTACTACTAAATAGGGGTCATGCCAAGTGACTTTGACCGTGACATTTTCCTTTCTTTAGTTTCAACCAATAACCCACCTACAGACATATTGAATGATGTCGATTTTTTAACTGCATCACTGATTGGTTGAGAAGAAAAGCCACTTGACATTAAAAGCATTGAAAATTAATCAGAAATACAGAATAGGGATTAGTGAGGGTCAAACAGAATTTAATTAGATCGGCTGTTGTAGAGTACCTTATGTACAAGAACTTGCTGCTCAGTGACTTCAGAAACTATCGTGTAAATATTACACTCCATTAGCACTGTTTTTCTTACTTCTGGTGAAGAAAATGTTGGAGTGAAAACAACCATTTACAGAGTTACACCTAGGTAATCAGTACTTACATCCTGTGTGACAGCATGGAGCAGTCCACTGTATGATATGTTGGCATTAAATCGGGATACAGCCTGTTCATATGTGATCCCAACTGAAACACAAGTCAAGCCAACCTCAATTGCATCCTACTTCTCTGAAGCATATGGTCTTCAAGAAACTCTGCACTCAACCAACAACAGACATTACTGATAGGATTTCCAAGGTCATCTAGGTATGAAATGCAACAAAAAGCTGTACAGCCAACATCAAACTCCAGGCCTTCAAGTGCATTACATATCTTGTGCTTTTCAGCCATTCCCACTGAAAATGCACTGAAAGTTTGCCTAATACTTCATGGATGTGCAAGATTGAATTGTGCTTTACCTGGAGGAGCCTGTATGAACTTCATGTGTTGAGCTTCTACCTCCTCGTCCACTGGCACGGTGAAGGGACCTGAAGCACACTCAACTACTTAGCTCTCAATCATTGGGTCTTTAGAATAAAGGGAGTGATTACCAATCTCTTGTGTTATTTATCTATAAAATTCTCAAAAAAGGGGCTACAACCCCTCCTCTCTAAGACCTCTTCTTCCATCTACATTCAAGTAACAAAGAACATGCAGATTTTTTTATATAATCCAAACAGATAAAGGAGGTGAGGTGAGTTGATGTGGGGTTTAACACAGCTTTCAAGATTATTTCACTTATATCACGGTATTATTGCAGGAAGAAAGCCCGCAACGCCAATGTGGCTATGCATTGCGGTGAAAGCAATATGACAGCATGCACAAGTTACTCACCCAGTCTGTATCCACGCTCTGTGTGGATCATCTTGACACACACGTCTCTGTTACCCGACGCTCGAACACCGTCCAGCATCGACGCTATCAATGCATCCCTGAGGACAAACGCATATACTTTATTACTAGTTGACAAAAATCGCTGTTCCAAGACAATTGCACACAGTCCAGCATCAACAGAATCAGTGCATCCCTAGGGGGAATCATTTTCATTTCTATGCAGGCACATAGAGCAAACTAAGTTTGTCAAAATTAGCTTTCTGATTAGATCCATAGTGATTTTATTTGCCTTAGGTTATTGTACTCTTATTCATATTACAAAAAAAATTGGAAGGGAATGTTTTAAGAATCAAAAACATTAATCACCTGTCTGTAGATAAGTATGTTCTTATCGCCCCCTTCACATACTCAACCGAAAACTTTTGTGGGTTCTCTCTGTCTCTGATTATTGCAAAGATCTGAAATCATCAACAAACCAAATAACACTGGATGTAACACAACAATGTAGACTTAGGAATTCATTTTTTCTTTTCAGTGTGTATGATTGACATTTATTTTTTTTGAGATATTGTTTTTGTGACGATACTGGTTTATCACTTTTAGTTTAGTTTCTTGAAAGATATTGTAAAGATTTTTTACAAATATTTCAACTGGTCAGCATCAATGGTATCTATGAATACCAAGAAGAGACATCATTTTCATTGGATAAGAGGATCCAAGACATTGATCCAATGAGATTCTTTCAACATGCTGTCAAGATCTAACAACAGATACAATTGGATGAATCTGGTGGGAGTACTCACATCACAAAGCGGCTTGCATGTGACTACGTTGTAGGTGGCGGGGTCGCGCTCCACTAGACATGTCTCTGTCAGACAAAGCGTGCGTCGGACAGCGTCACTCTGACGCGGTGTGATCTTCTGCACCGTGAACTCTGTGTAGGATGTCAGCGACTCGTCTCCACTGGAGAGAAGTTCACAGATAAGGTATATATGAGTTTACATGACTTTACAGCTGTATATGAATAAATAGTTATCAATTAACTTTTTGCTAATGTAGTCAACAGTGAACTATGAGGATATCTCTGCAATCAGTTAAGCAAGGAAGGAGGTTAGGCTGACTGCACTTTACGACCAGAATAATTGACAAAAAACTGCCATTTCAAACATTTTATAGATTAAACATTATCTCATTAGCGGGGTTAAATTTAAAATAAACTATTTCAAAGCAACATTAAATGATAGCAAATGCTGCAAAGTTGGATACATCTATGCCCTTTGTGTAATGGTCAGTAACAAAGTAAAAAAAGATCTTTAAGAGACAAATGTTCACCATATGCAATGAAAATTTAATCTTCGATTGAACATGTACAGCATTGCATACTCGTAAATATAAAATTGAAGGTTATTATGTCTGTAAAAGTGTAATCTTGTAACTCTGGCCTGAAATTTGAGGACTATTAAACTATTAAATATAAAAGCCAAACAAAATATTCTTACTGACAAGATGACAATTTGTAAGTGTAACAGTGTTAAACGCACAGAGATTGAAAAATCAACCAATTAAAGACAAACCTATATTTGCCCATCCTGTTGAGCTGGAACTGTTCAAATGTGATTGGCTCTTTCCTCTGTTTGATTGCCACGCCTACAAAGGCAGCGCCAGCTTCTGATACACTCTTAATCAACTCTTCTTTTTGTTCCAAGGCAAATAAATGCTGAAAAGACCATACATATAACAAGCATTTACACAGGACCTGTCAAATATTTGACACAACTTGAGCAATACGTGTAAAAATGTGACAAAACAAACAGTTATTGGGAGCTCTTTACTATCCTCCCTACAGTGACTATGTTTATATGGTATGTTTGTTAAAAGTGTTTATTTTGAAAAATATAAATCAATAGCAGAGTTCCAGATTTTAATAAAGCAAGATTCAATAATATGAACAAGTAAGTACCAGTCTACTGAATCCGCCATGAATGACAGCCACTCCCCCTGGGTAGTCAGAGATCTGAAACAATTAAAAAATTCCCATTATAAAATTTTCAATTGAACTTTGGACACTAATAGTATAAGCATCTTGAACAGAAAATTTTGAGTCAATTGAAAATTACATTACCATATTCATTAAGTCTTTGACAGGCATAAAGGAAAGGACATTGTGAATCAACACAGCCTCTAAGTGCATGAGCTTCCTTTGTCAAACAACATTTGAATACAAAGTCATGACTAGTTGCCTTTACAAAAATTACACATGAAATGCAACGTCCTTTGATTTGGCCCATGAAATTTTGGTACAAAACCATTTTGTGTGTAAGGAAATGATCCAGGTTCTACAGAGAGAATGTCTTTGGACCATTAAATAAGGGGTTAATAAACTGTTATCATTACAGTACCTGTGTGAGTCCCTCTATGTTGTTGTAGTCGTAGGAGGCAAGCACCTTGTTGGTGGCGGGGTCAATCTGGTCAAGAGAACCCTGGTTCACCTCCAAGATTACTGGTAATCTGTTCTCAGACCAGTGGTGCTTGAATGCATTGAACCTCTGAAACAGTACACTTGAGTTTAGCATTATCAAAACAAAATCTTTATGTCAGTTTGTCACTGAAAGTTAACTGTGTACAAAAGTTAAGCCATTTCGGTAGTTATTCATATTTTGGTGAATTTTTCAGGCAGTCAAAGGTAAATTTTGAAAAAAATTCGACTGAATTGTTTAATCTTTACATGCAAATGAGGCCAAAAAAATTAATTTAACAATGGCATCTATCTCATCCTTCAAACTACTTCCTCAATTTTCTTCAGATCTGCATGATTCAAATAGCTAATTAGTAATACGATTGACAGCTTAAAAATTCACCATTTTGGCAATGTTTTTGTCATTATTTCATCAGTTTATAAATTAAATAATAACAATTAATCTTTATTATGTGGTGAGTGTGACCGCTTTGAGTCTGTTGTGCCATTCTTGGCAATAAAATCTAAAAGCTTTCTGTTACATGACAGACATTTAAACAGTCAGATCATCAACATCAACTGAACCTGACTAACAGAATGCAAGACATTACAATTGGTCAGATTGCTTCAAAATATTCATCACAATATACATACCTTAGTTGTGTTGTTCACATCGGCAAACATATTTCTGAATCTCTGTAAGCAAAAATATATCTGTCCTTATCTAAATGAAACTAGTAATTATTTGTCACTTTCATGCATACAAAATACATCAATTTATAAAAGGTGACACAATATTTGCATCTAAGCTTTGTCCGAGACAAAGGAAATTGTTAATATCTTTTACTTTTTAAATAAGCCATGTCTTTAATAATTGAAATATTTTTAAAAACTTGTTAAACTCAAACTCACTTCATCATCTAAAAAAAGCAAATTTCTTTTTGAAAATTTTCATGTTCAAATAATAATAATAATAATAATAATAATAATAATAATAATAATAATAATAATAATAATAATAATAATAATAATAATAATAATAATTGATTTATATAGCGCCTGGTTTCCAGGCCAGTCCTGCTCAACGGCATGTAATAGACAAACTGTTTAAGATAACAATTTCTGGACAGGAGAACACATTATAGAGAAGATAGAAAACTCTTGCAGAGTGTTATATACCAATGCTTCAGTCAGAAGGTCAGCCCTATGATCTGTTGAGAACTTCATCGTGTCCGTCTTCTTGACACCTTTCTTCATAGTGATCATAAACTCAGTGTTGGTAGGACCCCGTACATTTGGGACAATGCTGATAAACTCACTGTATGGCCACTGGAGATAAAACAAAATATATAATAAACTGTTACAGAAAGAAAAAAATGCCTTTCTTTGCACAGTCAACAATATCCTCAGCTATGTACTTCCATACTGTCAAGGACTGAGTTCTTAAAGACAAGGGCGAAAAAAGGACAAAAAATGACCTTTTAGAAATACAATTATTTGAATCACCTTGCTTGAAGCAATAAAACCAAGTGAAAGATAACCATATCTCCTATTATTGGAAAAAGAATGTCAAAATAATGAATGATGCTTATAGCTGAAATATTGCCCAAGCGGCACTACACTATAACTAACAAAAAAACGACATGACTGTACAT
This sequence comes from Phorcus lineatus, assembly GCA_921293015.1. Taxonomy (NCBI): domain Eukaryota; kingdom Metazoa; phylum Mollusca; class Gastropoda; order Trochida; family Trochidae; genus Phorcus; species Phorcus lineatus. The sequence continues at coordinate 23,924,704 of OV121091.1, forward strand.
GTCAAAATAGAATCTGGACGCCATAATTTTAGCAATCTTTGACAGTTCTGATTTCTCACATTGATTAAGGTTTACCTGAATAAACTTATGTCCTCATCAGCAATGGAAATAAATTCTCAATCTGACAAATTCAAGACAAATGCATGCTTGTAGCAATTTTTAGGCCATTGTCGATGTGGTCTCTAAATGGCTTTGAACAGTAGTCAACATTACAATTCATAATCCAGATGAAGTTGAAGTAATGTCTGCAAAAGGTTTCAATAATGTAAACTTCTTTTCTCTCAAAGACACAGACAATAGACAGAGCTCTGTAGCTCATCAGTCCTTACATTTCTTAACTCTTTGGCTGAAGACACATATGTCAAATAATTAACCACTCTCCCTCTCTGTCTCTGCTTCCTAAACCCCTCCCTTACCTTAATGGTCTGAGATTTTAGATCTAATACAACTTTGAAACTTTAAAAAATAAAATTTTCATATAAATCTGTTATAGCTTATTCAGCTTATGATACAAAATTTCACTTCAGAAAAAGTTGCAACTTCTGGTAATAACCATTGTAAGCATACGCATTAACAGTGTATGAAGTATGTTTTTGACCTTACAAGCATATAGGCCTTGTATTTATAAAAACCTTCCAGCCCTCCAATATATAGAAAAATGTATAGTATATATATTCAATTAAAATTCCCACAAGACATGACAAGCCCCATCTGGAATTAACAGCAATTGGCTGGCTGGTAGGTATCTATTTTGAATAATGCATATAATTCTGTAGAACTGTTACTAAAATTATGAATAACTAGAAAGGGATTTGGCTACAAGCTTGAATAGAGAGAACATGTGTAGTTGGATAAAATCATTGTAGCATAAGATAATTTACCTGGTTTGTAACCTCAAAGGTGTTTGGGTTATAGGTTGTAATTCCATGTGTCCCAACAGAGAATATCCTTTTATATCTAAATGAAACAATGAAGAACATCTGTGAAAATAGTACTTCTGAAGCTACTTTGAAGCTCAAAATTCCAATGCGCCAATCTTAAGATTAGTTTTTAACTAAAGTTTTAAACAACATAACAGATTTTTCTTCAAGGGAAAAAAACATTTTGTCATTAATTTCCAGAAAGATGGACTGTAACTAGTTCTACAATCATCAAATTTATCTCCTGTTGGTCTAGATACTTGATAGGAAACAACTGCAAATTCGCACCCAAAGGCAATCTAGCACATTGTTGTATTTTGTCAATAATGGTTAAATTATTTAAAAATAAGCATGTGAGATGTCTTCCTTAGCCAACATCTAAGATTCAAAGCTTATTACGTGGAGAAGTGTCCTTATGATTTTGATTGGAAAAAAGATTTACCTTGAAAAATTACAATTTCCACACATAATAGTCTTCAGACTCTAAACTTTGAGTGAACAGTAAACCAAAGTTAATATTATTTGAACCATTTGTGTTATTTCTATCTTAAATGCAGAGTCTCTGCTGTGGTAAGGGGGACTAAAAGACTCACTTTCCCTTCCAGGAATGCTTGGTGATGAAGTAGCAGGCCACATCCTTATTGTCTTTCATTGATGACATGGTTCACTTGCTACAAAGAAAACAAAACAATTTGTTGACTGGCTGCATTACACCGGGTACATATACTTTCTTTTAGCCGTTTGCCTCTTTTTAAACCTTGGATATCTTTTAATGCATATTCAATCCCTAACGATATCCTATGAACAATAATCTTTGGAATTGGTTTGTAGAGAGAAGTATTCATAATAAAGGATATCTAATAACATAATAACCAATAAATGTAAGTACTCCAAATTCTCATATACATTTAATATCAATGATGACCCGTCTCACCTTTAAATACATTCAGTTGTTATACTGACTTGAAATTAATCTTTTTAAAAACAGTTATGAACATTATGCCTCAAAATGTCAAATCAAAACAATATTTCATTTAACAAAGAGACTGCACAAAACTACAATCAATATGAACAACTGCTCACAACTAGAGCTCATTAATGAGATGTCAAAACGATGCAAAATTGAAAATATAACTCAATGTCAATAACAACATAAATGGAAATGTTGACACGATCACATGACTCAAATAATCAAGCCGGGGGAGGGGTCAGTCAGCGATACCTTTGGATCACTATAATGCGACGTCTGCACTACACCCGTGTCAGCAGGGAACAACACATGCATCCATCCGATTGAAAAATAAAGCTATTATAATTGTAATATCGAGCTATCTTAAATCACTGTTCACAGACGGCTGTTTCTTTAAACCAATCTGTCATCAGCTTCCCGTTTTCGCAGAAGCTGCCATGTTGAGATGATTACTTCCGCACCATGTGCGCAAAGGAGATGCGTAGACGCTCTCCACCCACATCTCGCGAATTTGCACGAGATTGTATACTCGAAATTGGCAAGACATTTTCTAACCAACACATTACATAATGTGGATTTTATTTAGATGATGAATTAATATCTCAAAAAGGTCAACACAAAATTAAATTTTTTTAATTGTTTGTACATTGTGTATATAGGATGACTAAAATGAGGTGTTCATACATGAAAAATATTAAAATTATCGAAAAGGTTAAAGCACTTCTCTTTTCATCGTATCTGGGAATTGATAAAAGAAATATGTGTGTTTCAGACAGTTGTTATCCTATAATTAAAAGTTCCATAACTTCATAATCGTGCACGATTTTCCCTCATATTCGTTTCAAAGCCTATTAGATTAGTTGTATAGAATATGTGTTTTCAGGACGCTTGACAACGGGAAAAGCGTCGTTGGTTTCAGAGTGGGCTTCCCATCAATCCATCCAAGAATAAGAGGTACAGTCACCTTACATTTTTCAATCATAATTCTCAATTGTCGGAGTGATGTGCAGATATTGCAACGGATGTTAGCAATTTGATATATGATGTGTCAAGGGTGGGATAAAGTGAAAGCCCTATATAATGTGATAAGTTTTCTAATATCAAGTACGGCATTCTGGTTAGTGGTAGGCCTATATATAGGTTATAACTGTAAAGGGAGTTATGGTTAGTATTGTTATGCGATATGGAAATACTAAGAACTTGATGTAACATTCGGTATTTTGTTGGGCAAAAGGTTATTATGCAAAACGGTATCAATAATATTATGTCATGAAAAGGCGCTGACTGTAACAACTGCTGAAAATCATTTAAATGCTATTTGATTCAGTATAATTTTTATTGTGCTATCACTTTTTTTAAATCGAAAACCGGATTTTATACTGTGACCTGCACGGGCAAAGTTGCTCTTCAAAAGTTTTTTGATAAACATTCAAGAGGAAAGATTGGGGAATATAGGGGTAATAGAATATTTGATCACCATATTTATGTAGGCCTCAATTCAATGTGTGATTCCAACTTCTTATAAGGCCTAAATAAGGCTGTTCGAACTTTAAGAAAAACTAAACCGTCATTATATTTGTTATTTTTGGATGAATATGCAAACCAAGTGATATAGTCCTATGTTTTGAGGTTGAATTCATATCTGCACATACAACCCCTGTTATAGTGCATGGTGGTATCGGACGCTTCCGACTATATATCTACACTTCAATAAATGCTATCAAATATTGGTTAAAACTTTTAGCTATGTCCTGTAATAGAATACCAAAAAAATATTACAAGATAATATTACTGTATGATAAATGAACAAATAAACTGGGTATCCCAGGTTATGGGAGCTTCTATTCTCCATTTGTTTCTGAAACGTTTGGAATTTGCGATGAGTAGAATCCCTATGGACTGGTCGCTTATTTTAAGCCATTTATATATTCAAAAATAATGATATAGTTGACAGTTTGTCAAGTAAATATCTTTATTATTCTAAATTTTTAAAAAAATATTTCTTAATAATACCAATTTAGGAGATCACTAGCAAATTTCGGTATTCATCTCACAGTTTGTTGATCGAAAGTGCAGGATATAAAACTATAAAAAGAAGCATATTTACGCTGCGTAATTCAATTGAAATAGATGACGAACACCATTTTCTGATTATGCCCGTTATATCATTACGATACAAATATATCAAACGATACTCCTGTGTCCATGCAAGGATTACAAAATGGTGTGCAGTACGAATCAAAATACATAACAATCTTGCTATATACATTCACAGTGCAATGATTCGGTATGTTCCCAAAGTTTGCCCACACTGCTATCAAAACAAATCCATGCATGCGTGGTTTGTGTATTGGGTTCCTCCAACCTATGTTTGATAATGGACTCTTCCACTTGATCCATTTGAAGTAAGTAAAACGAAATTTGTTCGAGAGAAGGTTGATAATGACAATAACAAATTTTACTCGAAATGACATTTCACGCTTTCTTATTTGATGAAGTTTGATATTTAATTCATAAAAAAATTATTCCTATCATACATGTGGTTTTACACATGTCACACTGCTGGCTGCACTGATGTAACTAGAGTAACTATGTTACTACAGAGTCCCTTGCATCCTCTGACGACGCACTTCAAATGTAGTTTAAACATATTTATTACATGCTCAACAGAACTTATGTGAAGGCCGCTCGAACAACAAATATCTATGGAACATGAACCTGACAACAATAACAGCGATCATGGTACAAATAATATCAAATCATGACAAACCAAGGTGTATTAGAAATGATGGTGAAATTCATTTGTGACAATTGCAGTCAATAACATAATATGAGCATTTAAGCAAAACGTTTGGATTAGTTAATGAATGTGATGTTGATTTTAATATTTCAGATCCTGTTACAATGGTTAGAGAAGGAGGTCCATATACAATTATTTCTAGTGGAAAATTGTTTGTGTATTTATCAAAAACATTCTCCTTTAACATTTATTGATAATGCTTTACCTTGAAAGCAAAAGCCCTCTACTCAGATTCTTTAACAGGTAACAGTGATCAGGTTGAATAATTTCATAACAATTGTCGTCTTAGACGCAAAGGAAGGGGGGTATATAGCCAACATCCAGACGTAGCCAAAGCATTAGGTATACAAGACATGAAGAAGAAGCATATGTATGACGATTAGCAATATCTAATGAATACATCATTTCATATGCTTTCAGCGGGTATCGATGAGCAGACATGCGAATAACTCTAACTTACAAATAACTGGGATCAACTGTTGACTTACAGGTCAAAACCATTTTCTGAGAAGGGGGTGTTTTTTCAGTCCCCAAAGTGAATACACATTTTTTGTAGGCACATTGGGATGTAGGCGCATTGGGATGTAGGCACATTGGCACCAAACCAATGATTCAGAGAGGAAATATTATATCACTTTCATATCAAATATCTGTTCATGTATAACCAATTATTATGTAAATGTACAATAGGCCTGAGGCATGTTCAGGCCGGAAATAAAGATCGATTGATATGGAATCCTTAACCCTTGATTTAAAATATTTACTGGTGCACTGACAATGTTTTTGTATCAATACCAATATGTATTTTTGTAAATATCCATCGCCTTTGATCCATAATTTGTGTACACTCGTACACGTACAGTCTTTTGGTCAGGAACACCTTTGGCAAATGGTTAATTTGAAATGTGCGCAATCCTCATTGGTGAAGACAAAGCATTGGTTTGAAATAGATTTCACTTTTTATAAAACACTCTGGTCCATTTCATTCCATTCCTTCCTTTTTTAATCCAGACATGGATGGTGCAGACAAGGCGCCGCCTGGAGACGGGGAGCTTAAAGAGGAGATTGACCTGAACTCACACCTCTATTCACAGGGCAACAAAGTATGTCTCGAGCTCAACAATGCCTCTCTCCAGAAGATCCCTGAGGAAACATTCTTCTTGGAGAACGTTTCCTTCCTGTTTCTAAGCAACAACAGAATCAGTGCCATCCCTGATGAAATCCAACACCTGGTCAACCTTGAGGGACTTGTGTTATCCGGAAACCGTCTTAGCACCATCAACCGCCAGCTCTACCATTTGCCCAGTTTGCAAACACTCGACATCTCCGGCAACGAGCTTCAGGTCCTGTCCTCGGAGATATGCGGGCTCTCATCCCTCTCCCATCTTATCCTAAACGGGAACAGACTCACTTCCATCCCAAACACTATAGGACACATGAAGCAGCTGAATGTGCTTGGTCTCAATGAGAACAGATTAAAAGATCTACCCAACAGTCTTGGTAATTTGAAAAATCTGCAAGTTTTGGGCTTAGAAAGAAACGAGTTAGAGTTTCTGAACCCGGAGGTTTGTCGAATAGAAGGTCTTCGACGTCTTGGTCTATCTGGGAACCATATGACAAACCTGCCACGAGAGATACAGAATTTGACAAGCCTGGAACAGCTCCTACTTGACGATAATGAGTTCGAGTTCATTCCCGTCCAAATATTCTGGCTAGAAGAGCTCAAGGAGTTGGCCATGTCGGGTAATAAGTTAACAGAGGTTCAGACGGAAATTGGTCATCTAAAAAAATTGAAAATTCTTGGTTTCAACAACAATTCTTTGAAATGCCTTCCAGACGAGATATGCTTCCTCAAAGAACTTGAGATAGTTGGACTTGAAAACAACCAGCTTCTGTGTCTGACGGAAGATATAGCGGACTTGTTTGAACTGAGGGAACTTTACATTGGATCGAACAATATCACCGAGATCCCCGATGGACTGTGTTGGTGTTCAAACCTTGAAGTCCTCAGTGTCTTTGGAAATAAAATTTCTTCACTGCCTATAGAGTTTGGTAATTTAAAAAAGCTTCACACATTGGTGTTTTCAGACAATAACTTAGACGTCCTGCCTGATGCCGTTTCCTTGCTTCCAGATTTGGATATTCTTGCCGTCGATGGCAACAAACTATCATGGATCCCAACGGAGTTTGGAAAATTACCGAAGTTGCGACAACTAAGCATTAGGTCAAATAGTTTAAAGGAGTTTCCTGCGGCTGTATGCGACGTGTCTTCTCTCGAGGTCCTGGATTTATCCTACAACCAGATAACAGACATCCCTCCAGAGATAGCCGCTTTGCACGGACTCATTGCGCTAAATCTATCCCGAAACCAAATAGCCAGCTTCCTACCGGAGATGTGTGGACTCATCACCCTGAGAACGCTTGATGTCTCTGAAAATCTCCTTGAGGAGCTGCCGGAGGAAGTGTCCATGTTGTCTTCTCTCAGTGAACTGGACCTTTCTCAAAACAGGTTCATAGAGTTCCCTAAAGCAGCCTGCTCCATCCCAAATCTCTTTAAGTTACGGTTTAACCAGGAGTTTGGAGCCAAGGTGCCCTCTCTCCCGGACGAAATAGAGTTCTCTAGTGTGTCTGAGCTCCTAGTGTCACACAACACACTGCGGACCCTGCCCAACACCATATCAAGTATGAGGAATCTTACAGTACTCATGGCAGACCACAACGAGATCAACTGCCTTCCCGACGTCGTCTGCGACATGAAGAGGCTCCAAATCCTGCATCTCAATGACAACAAACTGACGTCACTTCCGGAAAACTTCGACCATCTGATCAATTTGAAGGACCTCCGTCTCCATAACAACCCCTTGAAGACTCCGCCAATGGACGTGTGTGTCAGTGGTGTTATGCAGCCAATTGGCAGGTTTATACGCAGAGCTTTGGAAAGAGAAGGTGATTTCTTTATTTGAAAACTTGAAAAAAAAATTGTAACACGAAATTCGACCACACAAAAAGCCTGAAATCGACTTAACAAAAATAAAAATTCGTTATGAAAATAACATTGGTATTTTTTACGAAATGTTTGAAAGTGATGCTTTAAATCTGCAATTCATTATCACTCTCAATATCGAATAAACTGGGTTAGGTTAAATAGTAAAATTTAATCCAAAGAAATTTAATAATATCGTTTAGAATGTATAGACGTTCTCTCCAAACATGAGTGTGTGTTTATTGGATGAAGATGAAAGTGGGATAGCTTTTAACTTGCAAAAGTATATGGTCATGAACATGGAATTTTGGGATTTAAATCTTTTTGATTCTTAAGGTTTCTTCGAATCTGTTATGTAAAAGACAGTTAGGCATTATAATCGCTGAACCGGTGTAATGGTAGTCCCTGTACCTATACATATTAATGTTTCTGAATAACGAAATCACTGTTTCCTTCTCTTCTCTGCTATCCTACACGGTAAGTACAGTTGTGGACTACAAAGGTAAGCATTTTGTTGTCTTTATATCTCATATGGTTTTCAATTACATTTTAGACCCACGATTTAAATACATTTGAACGGAATCAATGTGTAGTAGATTTTGTTATTGTGTTAGATAAGAATATATGTTTTGTTCCTCTATCACAGTTAAAATAAACTGTATGAGAATGAATCTTGAATTCAACGTTTATACAAAAAACAGTATTATTTAACATTCATATTGTCCATGTGCCCCCTGAAATCAAATAATCCGGGGAAGACATTTACATTAACCTGACTGGTGCAAGCATTCTTATCTAAATACATTTCATTTTCTTCTGTAAAAGAATTAAAGTAACACAATTGCTGTAACACCAGTGCAGGATCAGTATAGCTTCATATTAAACACATACATTATATATTCAAAACCAAGGGTAAGCCAAAAACATTGATCAATATTTTGTGACGAATTTTGCAGATCTACTCCTGACGAAGATGTTCGATACTATGAAGCTTTCTCTGAACAAGAACGAGCTTCGCTATCTCATGAAGAAGTTTCGCTTCCCTGAAGACAAGATGGCCGAACTCGAGCAGACGTATCACGGGAAGGATAAACTTCCGGATCGTATACAAGCTGCCATGATGTTTTGGAAGTCTTTCAAAGGAGAGGATGCCACGATTGACGAGTTAATCCGAGTGCTACACGTTGTTGGATACGACGAATTATCGCAGAAACTACGTTCCATGAAACTGTTTGCTCAGAGACTCAGATTCTGAATGAACAAAGTCTTTAGATAAGCCTTGATTAAGAACTATGACTGTTGGGCTACTCAAGGAGTCGAACTGTTGGCTCAGTGCGGGATTTAGTATATACAGTCATTGAGGTATACAGACTGTTGAGACACTGCATAGTTCGTTTTTTAATTCTACAAACCTTCTTCATCAGGGTATTTCATCCGTAAAATTTCAATCCTGTGGGGGTAATCTCAGCATTTACGTCGTATGCCATAGAAATGTTCTTATTTCGAACGAGAAGAATTGAGTTTGTACCAAGCTCGAGATAAAAAGAACTTTGCGGTTCAAAGGTGCTGGTGAAACAGGCGTATGCTGAAGGAATATGATCTTGGACTGCATGAGCACAACAGGATGATTAATGAAGTAACATAATTTTGAGTTGCCAAGGTATTTGATTAATGGAAAACTGCAGGGTTCCAATAGTTTGATCTTAGAAGGTTGACAGGACACTTAGGGATCTGGGCTTTACGCTTACAAAGTTTGGTGCAACCATCACTCATCTACAATATCGTCTCTTTTTATTGACCTCTTGCTATGCTACAAACGTATATACTCAACACATTTCAACAATCGAAAACATATAGTCGCTGACAGACCAACCATCATTTATACAACTAGGATCGGTATAATCTGACGTCAATAGAAAAATTGTACAGAACATAGTAATTAATCATTATGAAGCCAAATCGTCGTAAGAGAATGTAAGTTCAACATAGAAATATGCTTTGTATGTTTGGTTGTTTTTTGTGATCGTTATACGCGTATTTATCTCCATATTAAAGCGTTTATTTAGAACGATGAACTTGTGCTATCCGCTGTAATAGTTTCAGTATGATTTCTGAACTATTGTACACAATCTGCCATGGCAAGATAGAGACAAACCTTTACAGTGTATTTGTATCCAGCTTATACAAGATATTCCAACGAATGCTCAAGTGAGGAGTTTGGATTGTGTTGCTTACATCCCTTTTTATAAATAAATATGTCATTTTTGCAATAGTTGCACGAGTTTAGTTTTATGTCGTGCATATTAAAGTTCACGTGTTACAAACATCCATTTATATCTACACAATTTCATGCTGTCTAGAAACCTTTTTTTTCAAAATCCTGTGGTAAACATTGAAGTAGCCCCAGGCAACGCTCAGGCGTACAGGAGTGCAGACACAATGCCTTACAACAACATCTCTCGTCTCCTCTCGTCTTGGACAGAGCCAGTGATTATGGGTACGTAATAATACTCGACTCATAATATTTTTGTTCAAAACTGGTGAGGGTACACAAATTTTACGACAGGATGTATACCACGATATCTCAAAGCAATATGATCCGATACGGTAATAGTCACTGTTTATGATATTTTTCTCTCGTACAAATTGTTTTACTTTTGACTTCTTTTACTCTTGATTACTTTTAAACTTAAGTCAAGGATACAGGCAACGTATGACAATAAATATATTATCAGAATACATAACATGACGATACGATACATCGTCACAAACGTAATATCTTTAAGAATGTCAGCCCATTCACTGCATGTCCTTGCTGTATAGTCTTTTTTTTATTAAAAAACCCCATAAAAGTGATGTTGATAATTGAGGACATAAGTAAAAGCGGTTAGAATATTACAAATGTAATCTTTCCGTCCGAGGGGTGATTGATGGGGTGATCCGTAATTGTAAAACAACTCAACACAATTGCACCACGTTTTGCACTTGCACTATGAAATTCTTTGGGCTTTGTCACCAACTTTCCATTCCTTTAATAATAAGGTTTTCTTTTGATATGTCTTTTCAATCGAGTGGGGTTTGTTTTTATCAGAAAAAGTTCCATATCGTGTTTCGAGCTGCGATTAAGTTTTGGTCATTCATCATGAAAGCCACCCATGATGATAATGTTAAGACATTAGGGGATGATACTTTGATGAGTTTTCATTAGCGAGGAACGAGTTCAGTTCATTTTCATTGAACATTTGGCAACGAGAAAGTATCCAGAGGGCGGGGTTCAGTTGGTTCGACCCAGGTGTCGAAAGAAATCCTGTCCGGCTTTATTTGCAGCCGATGGTGACAGTCTACTCAAAAGAATAAGAGGTATGGATGAAACTTGGCTTCGTCACTTTAAGCCAAAGAGGCAAAAAAACAGTCAAAGCAGTTAAAGCACATGACGTCAAAGACCGTAACACAGTTCCGCCGGCAGGAAAGGTGATGGCCTCTGTTTCCACGATTCCGAAGGTATTCTCGTGGTGAATAACCTTGAAAAAGGTCAAACAACTGCCGCCACATACCATGTCTGTAAGGCAAAGAAGGCAAGATATTAGAGGAAAAGACGAGGAAAAGTGGGTGAAGGTGTGATTTTCCACAAGGACGACACGCTGGTGCAGGTATCAGCTGCTGTCATGTCAAGAATCCATGACTTTTTTTTTAAAGTCGTCAGCATCAACCCTACACAGACTACTATCTGTTTCGGCAAATGTCGTCACACACCAAAGACAAAGACAAACACAGATCGTAGAATTGTTGAAAATTAAACGCATTTGATTAGAATTACAGAATCCCTTATTTCTTTCTGTGCTAGGTTCACTACCTTTCAATCAACCCTCGTATCGTTTATTTAGCCCCAAAAAGGAAGGAAATTTAATTACATTAGAACATTGTCCGCTGTCCCGAAATCTTGCAAAATCAAATCATGCCACTGTTTGTTTAAGCAACCTTTCTGCAACTTAACTTTGGTTTGTATATATACATCAGTGATGCTCATAACACATTTTGGGAATGAAGCAATGGATACTAAATCTAACACAGTTATTGTCTTGCTCAATTAACTCACCAACTGTTTTGATAAATCTTTCTGAAACTTTACACCTGGTATGGATACACAGTGATGCACGTACGAGGGTTGTCCCATAAGTGGTCGCTTAACCATGTTCTCTTTGTGCAATGTTTGAAAAGTTTTCATATCATTTAAAGGACTATTTGGCGAAGTCCCAAAACATGTATTTACACTGCTATGGAGAAAGTGGTCACCCTTGGGTAATACTATCTGTAAAATTTAGCATAAAACGATAACTATCATTTTGACCTCTGGTATAATTTCATACTTTGCACTTATTTCAATAAATCATATTCATGGAAACGGGGTATGCGTTAAAGACATATTCAATAATCAAACATAGGATGACTTGATTCAGATTTTCATATGGACTGTCATGAAGGAAAAAAACAACTTCAATCTTGCATAATCAATGTGTCCCAACATTTATGCTGGCATTGATTATGATACGTTGAGAACTGACATCTGCGAGAACATTCGGTTATTTGTGTAAAACCTTTGGCATCATGTTTAAGAAAGGGAGCTAATGCAATAAGTGAAGTGTTATCATATAGTCCTCTTCCCTTGATAAGAAGGGTCTTGCAAAAAAGCTGTTTTGGTAAATAAAAGCAGGGAAAGCTTTCAGGAGTAAGTGTAGTTTTAAAAAGTGTTTTTGTAATAAATGAATGTCAACAATGCGTTCCGGTGAAATGTACCTGTCTAAACACTATAATATTTACTCGAAGATTAATTTTCCAAAATATTGTTATGTACAAATATATAATGTATCTGGGCGTTCGTTATGGTACCAATATACGAGGTTAAGAATGGGGACCATGGTGCTGAAATCTGATCGAACGCAGTTCCTGAAGGTTGAATGATAGGGCCTAGTATGAGTGATATTAGAATATAAAACAGCTGCATTTGAATCGTTTGCTCCTCGAGACCAACCAGACGGAACACCTCTCGTATCACAGCTGGGGCTTCATATATATGATGGCTAATGGCTCTTGACCAACAACGCTTGACATTCCAAATTCTGAATGGCAGGACAGGAATTACAAATTCATTTCCTTATAAATCTTTCTGAAACTTATATCAGCTTTGGGGTTTTAAAGCACATATCAAACATTGATTTGGTGAATATTTTGAGGGTTATGTCTTATGTATATGAGCCCTTCACTTTCTCCTTCCTAACCGAGGGCCAACTACAGCCATGGCTCTATAGTTTAATTGATCATTAGCTTTGATTGCCCCCGCACCCCCCCCCCCCCCCCCCCCCCGTCAACAAACAGTTCTAAGGTTATTTCATTTCGTACATACGTACGTGCGGACGGACGAATATTCATATCCCCCGTTGGAGCTACGCGTATACAGCACAGGCTTGTTACAGGATATGTATATTATAGCCCTTCAATTTATCTTTTATTAAGATGAACTTTTGCGCATCAAAATGGCGGAGTGTGGGGGTCTCTGCGCTATGCACTGTTGTTCTTTAATTGTACTCAAGACGCTTTGGCTATAAATTGCAATATCTAAAGATCCAGATGAATTATTCGTAATTGTTGTATACTATGGCGTTTTGATGACATCCGCAAACAATACAACAAGTTATGATTACCTATTATTTGAAAGATAAGAGCAAGGAATTTGCGTAATATAGAAACAATTTGACCCAAAAGGTGTTTTTTGTACAACTGACCCCTTACAAATCAGGGTGTGTCATCTGCAGATGGCGAGGAAGGGATTTGCGTAATATAGAAACAATTTGACCCAAAAGGTGTTTTTTGTAAAAACTGACCCCTTACAAATCAAGGTGTGTAATCTGCAGATGGCGAGGAAGAGAGACGTCCGGACTGCGAGGGGTGTGGAGAGGCTATGTGTGTAACAACCACACCGGGGACCTCCGTGTGTCTGTGCGAGGTCAGCTTATTACCCCCTGAAGGCGGCTTGTGTCATCCACCGGACACACGTGCGTACCTTTTTAATAGAACAATCCAGTATGACATTTTTTTCTTAAGATCTAATCGAGAGTGTTTAATTTAGAATATAAGCGCAAAATATATATACAAATAATGAATGTTTGTTCATTTAGTACTGTGTCTCAGCGCAAATATCCTGTAATATAGGTTTCATTTGACGTGCTATTTAACACTTATAAAGGTTTTGACAGACAAAACTAATATAAGGGTTTTCGAAATTTTGACCCCTGGTCACTTTAATGACCTGTCAAAACTGCCACGGAAAACTCTTGAGTATGATATACGGTTGCGTTTGGTTACAAATTACTAGAAAAGCTGGAATGTTGACAAACTATCGGTAAATATGAAGAAAAAATCCAGTAGAAATACTAACCAGTGTCGTTTCAACTTGAGTAATTGCTCACTGTCGGTATCGTTCAGGGTAGCAGTGGAGCCTTCTAAACGACACAATTCTCTACATTACAAGTTCAGTACCCAACAAATGTCTTCTCACCTAACCGCTCTTATACAATGTCGCTATGTTCCAGCAAAAGGACAAGAGAACGTCTCCAGCGTGCTGTACATGAATAACATCAAGACCATCTTCAGGCTCCACAACAGTACCCAACAGGTAATCTGTCAAGCTGGCCCATTCTCAATCCTGTTATAAAATAGTAGCCTTTGATAAAGTCAAGATCCTGTTTAAGCAAGTCTAGAGATTTACTGGTACATGTATATATAGCAACAAGACCAAGAAATGAGGTGAGGTGAGGTGACTTGGGGTTTAACACCGCTTTCAATATATTTTCATTTACATCGCGGCTGTTAGTATTATTGCTGGGAGAAACCCCGCAACACCACTGTGGCTATGCATTGCGAACCAAAGGTGGCACTGAAATTAAGTGTAGCATTGCACCAAAAACCTGCATGTAGAACTACGGCAGACAAAGTTGCCGGCTCCCGCGGGATACCAAGAAATGAAGAATGAGAAGTAGTTTCATTAAATGGAGTCGAAAATCTAGCTTTAGTATCTTCACGTTATAAAAAAAATGCTGACACATGACTAAAATACTTGTGTCAAAGCACATGAATCAGAGGTAAACTATAACTTCTATCAATCTCTGTTGGTCATGACTCAATCGTAACAACACCATAACCTTTTGAAAATGCAGCCATTTGTAAAGAAGCTCATCAGTCTTTGCATGATTTTTCTTCTGATTTGAAGAATTAAATAAAAGGTTTAAGATATAGAGGTTATACGGTTTTTTATATGAAATGAAAGTTCACTAATCACAATCTGATTGTCTATGTATGTTAACACACCATTTCTTCAATTTAGTTATTTTATATTTTTTATATTTTATATATGAGTTTCAAATGCATCCTCGTGTAGTTTTTTTAAAAATAAAAAATCTTGTCAATACGTATAAGTGTTCTAAAACAACCGCAAACTTGCCTGAAATCAATAACGAGATAATCTGTCCTAAAAAGATTCTCTCTAATTAAATTATGGCAGTGTTATGCAGTTTCGCCGATGCTGTTTCCTCATTCGCATAAACACCGCCTATTTCACTTATCATGCTACATACATGCATTAAGGCTTATTTTGGTGATGCTTTTTAGATCACCACGATTCCATTGATTCCATCTATAGGTAGACTATGCACAAGTTACATCCATGTCATGTCAACATTGAGCATAAAGACGATCTTCTCATAATTAGAGCTTCTGAGACATGATTATGATAAGGCACTGCTGATGTCAGGATTTGGCTGTAGCCAAATTAAAAAATCTATAATCCTTGTTGGTCAAGATATGTTACACAAAGTTTCATTGTCTAAGAAGAAGAAAGAAATACAAACATGTATAAAAGGTGAAAACTCAGACAGACTTGCACAATTAAAGGGAACGATTTTTGAAAGCACTGAAGTTTTAAACAGAATTGACAGCAGCTATAACTATGACTCCACAGACGTTCAAACGCTCTTCTACACAAATGCCATGAAATCCCTGAACAATTGGCGAAAAGGGAGACGGGGTTGACCTCAAATAAGCACGGGTAATTGAGTGATACAGGACTTTGTCAAGACCAGAGCAAAGGTACAACATTAAAAGGTGAAAAAGTGTATCTCATTCATGTCGTATCTGCATAAACTTGGACTCAGTTAAAAGTTCATGAAAATAGCTATTTGATTACATTAATCACAGCTTTAAACGGGGTGAACGATCCTATAGAAGGGCTAACCCACCTAAACTTGCACCACTGCCGCTCCCCTAATACTTGGGTGTAGGGCAATGGAATTTAAACATCTAATAATATAAGTCTCCATTCTACATATTTTATATTCTATAATAATTATATATATCTGAAGGGGTTCAGATTCGGGGTGAAGGAGATATGAAGAAGTAAAAAATGTAAATAATTTACAGATGATAGGTTACTGATGCCCGACTGACGCCGGTCTATGGCATGCTAAGATAGTCGTAAGCCATTGTTATCTCACTAGCTTCGAAAATCTAGGCCCAGGTGAGCAAAATTTACATGAATCAAAATTGAAAACGCACAAAAACAATGGAAACTGGTCTGTTTGACATGGAATAATATACGTATGCTATCTGGTTGCATCAGACTATGTTAACTCTTTTTCTTCTTTTTTCCCCCTGACGTGACATATCCCTTTGATCGGCATGTTGACAAACACCCCTGCTGAGTGGACACAATATATAAAGACATAAATTAACAAAGACGTTTGGTAACATTTAAAGGTTTGCTAAGTAGTTTCATAAGACGTGTAAGAATCTAAATACACCCTCCCGAAGATGAACAAAGCGTCATCAAAAGTTTTTAACTTTCGATCAGACATTGGTTTTCAAAATGGGAAGAATCGCGTGTTGACATTTTCTAGTACTATGATCACATATTTCAGTAGCTGAAAGACTTCAAAGACTTGGAAATATTAAAATGATTCCTTTGAAATCGACAGTATGACCCCGGATGGCCTTGGATTGTTACAATATATTGACAACTTTTGCTTTCTGTTTATTTCAATTCAGATATTTCAAAGATTTTTAGTCAGGCCAATTGTAAAATGCTAAAGCATGCATCCCCTGAGGGAAATTATTTCAGCGAGTCAGACTATATATAAGCATTTTGCATATCTGCTGTTTTTAAGAACTCGACTCAGAGAATGATCGTTGATCCTAAAGGAAGGGAGACAAGTCCTCTTCTCTACATCCTCCTTCCCTTGTTAGTACTCCTGGTGGGGATGTTGCTGATCTTACTCTACCTCTGGCGGCGCCAAAATCGGTCTGCGCGCGCAGAAGGGGATATGACTCCCTCTGAAGCAGCTAATATAAATTCCCCTCTCCTGGAGCAACTCCGCGTGCTGGCTACAAACCCCGTCTACTTTGGAACTGGCGACACTAGCCAGAACCTTATCCGGACCAAGCTTATTGACAGGACGATTGCCAGGGAACGAATTGTCATACATAATATGATTGGACAAGGAGTTTTCGGGCAGGTGTTCAAAGGTAATCTCACAATTAGGTTTTTTATAGCGTTTCCAATGTTATTAATCGTTACCAAAGTTGTAAACCTGCAACTTTAACTGCCAATGAAAAGTTCAACGCTTTTATTTAGATTCTAGTTGGATTGTCTATTCCCTCGTCGTATTTGCAAAGGGAGGTAAGTTAAATTCTCGCAAACGAGATCGAGGATACTTGATCATTGTTATATAAAGTTTACGGCTTACTGTACTGCGGTGTTAGGGTATTTCCACGACAAAGGCCAGGAGGAGATGCATAGATAGATTAAACTAGATAAACAAACAACCACTCAGATATCATAAGATCGGTAAAAGGGTGTCGAAGGCACTTTGATAAGGTCTTTCTACGCAAAAGCTACCCTTTCGTAAAAGCTTTCGATTCTGTTGATTGGAATTTCATTCGAGAAGTCCTTAAATTCTTTAACTTTGGACAATCTATCACAACATCCAATCATGCGTCGTGGTAAATGGTTTTCTTTCAAAATATTTTGATATATCAAGAGGATGGAGACAAGGTGATCCGATATCAACCTTTACATTTCTTTTATGTGCGGAATTTTTGGAGATATAGAATATCTTATACAGTATGGAGTTAACCCTACCTTAAAAACTCACGGGCAAAAGAAACGCTAACATGTACTTAAATCAAGATTGCAGAATAAATACAAATGTGAGATTAAAAAAACAAAATGTTTATTCATAAAGAACATGTGACGATATCATATTCATTAAAAAAATGCAACAAATCAGCTTCCGGTATCGACGGCACAGTCTCCGATATTGGCCAGGGGGTCAAAAAGCACTGATCCCGGTGCAGGGCAATCCAGGTTCAGTGTGTTGAAAACAGTTCACATAAACAACGTGTATGACCTCCCCTTGCCACAATATACGCATTAACCCTCCGACGCATGGAGAAAATCAAACGTCTAATGTCATTACGTGGAACGCGCAAGTTGCTGGCGATAATCTGGAGGTCGTCGTCGCTGACGATTACGACGATGCAAAGCGTCCCAAAGATGTTCGATCGGTGACATGTCAAGCGAGCATGCTGGCCACAGCAAAACGTCCATGTTGTTGTAAGTAAGGAAGTTCTGAGCAACTCGAGAAGTGTGCGCTCGGGCATTGTCTTGTTGAAAGATCACACCTTGTGCCTGTTGTCTAAGAAAGGGACAGACAACGGGATGGAAAATGTCATCGACGAAACACTGAGTCGTTAGATTTACATTCACGATAACCAGCGGCGTCTTCTCCTCACCAAGTATGCCACCCCATACAAAGACACGTCCTCCTCCGTAAGGCACCTGAACGCAACATGCAGCGGTTCTCTCTCCCCGACGGCGGTAAACACGTACTCTTCCATCTGCTTTGAAGAGACAAACCGACTTTCGTCAGAGAAAAGCGCCACTGACGTCGCTGCCAACGTAAAACCGTCCTCGCCTATCTCAGTCTTCGTTGGCAATGTTCGGCTGTCAACAGCTGTCCCCGGAACGGTCTTTACGCCCCGATGCCAGAGGACCTTAGGCGTCTGGCCATGTGCGTCTGCTTACCCGGTGACCAAGGGCATTCGACGCCAATGACGTCACTGTCAGGAAGCGGTTTCTGAGGTGTAACGTGCGCAGATATTGGTCGTCCTGGTGGGTTGTGACTCTCGGTCGACCTGATCTTGGTTTGTCTCAGGTCTGTCCAGAATGTCGACAACTTTGCATTAGTCTTGTGACGGTGACAGCCAAGCGTTCTTGCAACATGGGTGTGGGTGGCTCCCATTTCTATCATCCCGATTGCTTCCTCACGTTGTTGTAAAGTCAATCTTGTAATTCTTCAATATTTTTAATAGAAGTGGGTGTCTGTCTGTCTGACTACCAATTCGCATTGGTTTTATACCCGTCGGGCATGGGGTGAAAACCATAATTTTATACAATTTGGTAAACGAATGCGTTTGATACCAGAGTTCAATATGAAACAAGCATTGTTGTATTTGGGCAATCTGTTTTCATGCGATTGGGTTTGAATCTGAGTTTGATATTTTTTCGTAATTTTAAATCTAAAGTGGTAGCGTTTCTTTTGACCGGAAGTTAATTAGACATACTTAAGTCTGTTATAACATCCAATACTTACCTATTCTGGATCATGGGGTATTGTTGTAACAAATGTTTTTTTTACTCTACTTATTTCAAAATATTGTTGGAGATAAAAAGGTGTACAGGAACATTCTTATATCCAAGAAACCCACCCTTTACATTGGAAAAATTAACTACACCACACCATTTAAGAAGAAACATGGAAGAAGATTGAAAACAGTGTAAACACTCTTGGCTGTAATTCATAGATTCTTGCCAACAAACGATTTGTTAACAATATAAAGATTCCAAGAAATGCTCCTTCTGTAGCTATGAGACAGAATCAACATTGCATTTGCTATACGAATATTTCCTTAAGGAAATCTGGCAAGAAATAGAACAATGGATATACGGAAAAACCGGAGTAACAATAACTTTCACAAGTAAAAATGTTATTTTAGGATATTGTGGAAAGAGAAACCTTGTTCTTTGTCTAATCAATATAATCGTAAATTATAACAAATACAAAATGAAACAAATGAACAAACGACCAAATCTTAAACCTATCAAAAAATGAATTAAATCAGTGTGTTATGTTGACCGCTACAACTTCTCTTCGGAGTATGAAAACTTTGCAAAGTTTTGGTCCATATGCCATAATCCTTTCTGCTTTACCATATCTGCCAACTGTTGTTTATTGCTCATGTTCATTGCAATTTGATAGCATTAGTGCTTCGAAGGAACTATGATCAGGGCTTTAAAAGATTCAAAAGAAGTTGCCGACGAAACGTCTAAGCTAGTGCATCAAGTTGGGCACCGAGCATTCGTGTCTGACAGCCAGTTTAAACGTCGCTGTCATGAAGTGCCATTGAAAGTAACTTTTGTCGAATTACGTGCTTTTACTACCCCTGTCGATAATTTATATTCTTGGCTAAGTTATAACAACAAAACCCATCGTAATTAGATTGACTTTAACCCTATGTTTGTCAGGAGACCTGAAGCAGGACGCATCCACTGTCCCGGTCGCCGTGAAGATCCCCAAGGCCGGGGTAGACAGCACTACGCTGGAGGACTTCAACCTCGAGATCATTTGCATGGCGTCATTCGATCACAAGAATATTCTCAAGCTTCTCGCTATTGTTGGTGACGGTAATTTGTTTTTGGGTGGCATCCATATGCAAAATATGGCGATTTCGAGCTGGACACAAAAATTACTTTAAAGAACAAATTTTATGTAGGTGCCTTGTATTTAAATAGATAAATGGATTCGGTATTGGGAATTAGTGAAAGAATCAATTTTTTTCTCCAGGAATTATAGTAGGTTGTGTGTTGACAGTTTCCACGGATATCGGTGAAGGACCATACGCGGTGTTCGAGTTGATGAAACATGGTGATCTGGCCTCACTTCTCAGGAAGACTGATCCCACCATGAGAGGCGAAATCGATGAATACATGCCAGTAGACAGGGTAGGTTTCATGATCAACTGTTCTCTGAAATTGCTCGTACCTACTTAGTATATTCAAGTATCATATCGTATTTCCATGACATTAAATGTATCCAGGTTGAGACTTTAAGATAAATATAACCTGTCGAAAAATGGTGTCAGGTGAGGACTTGGGATGGTTCTGTAGGAAACGGAACCCAAGTGTTACACATTTATGTTCAAGGAAATACGACAGTTTCATGAGACTTATTCTGCCCATACAGGAGGACCAGGTGAAGATAGCACTCCAGATCGCCGAGGGGATGCGGTATCTGTCGTCCATGCATTTCGTACATAGAGACCTGGCCGCCAGGAACGTGTTGGTCGGGGAACAGCTTGCCGTCAAAATATCAGACTTCGGCATGTCACGGGACGTCTACAGCATGGACTATTATAAGGTAGGCTACAATTGTCGGCCACCATAATTAAGGTCTACAATTCCTTTAAAATACTTTTGTTTACAGTCTACAGCAACATGTAAATGAAATCAAGATCTTGTAAGTTTAAATGACAAAGCGATATTGATATTGATTCAAGAGAATTCTTTTCTAGCTTATTTTGCGATGGTGCTGACATATTAGTGCTCATGTTATTTCCAGGTATCAGGAAGCAAGATGCTGCCCGTTCGATGGATGTCGATAGAGAGCGTCAAGTACGGAAAGTTCACACTTGAGTCGGACATCTGGAGTTTCGGGGTGGTTCTGTGGGAGATCTACACGTACGGCAAACAGCCCTACACTGGATACTCGAACAGAGAGGTTACATCCTGTTTATCATCTTCTTACTACTTGGGTAAAATTCATGGATGACTTTGCATGCAAATATGCTTTAAGATGACAGCATTATCAATTTAGTAGTATTAAGCAAAATGAGCTAGGACTGCATACCCACATGGAAAAAAATGAAATGACACATCAAAAAGAATGAAAAGCATTCCTCGACGTCAGAAACAAAATTTTCATATATTTAGATTGAGTTTATTTGTCCAGGTGATTCGACAGCTGCAGGACGGGATCTTGCTGAGCCGCCCACCCGGTTGTGTCTCCACCATGTACCATCTCATGCTTGCCTGTTGGAAACTGACTCCCAAACACAGGATCACCTTCAACCGCATCATCGAGTGCCTCAATGGATATCTTCCCCATGTCAACCAGGAGGCGCTGTCTCCCTATTTGTAGACTTGTATTGAACTTTCTTTGTCAGGATCTATCAATAAAGACATGGAGCATACCTTTCAATTAATCCTCAAAACATTGCATGAACCCTTGCCGTGACCTTGAATAAATGTTCCAAGGATTATACACACGGAAAGACTGGTAGCTACATTACAACAAAACAATGTCTTTTCGCCGGATGTGAGTGATATCTAAAATACTACCTGGAGGGTTTCCATTTCATCCATAAAATATCGTCTTCGGGCAGCAGGTTATAGTGCACGTGTAACCCTCAAACGTGACATCAACATAGTAACACATTACTGAACGTCTAATGTGTTGAAGAATGGGGGCACGTTGGAACTTGCATGGCATCGTGGCGCTAGATTCTTTGATCTGTCGAGTGTAGGGTGCTATACTACATAATGATAACGGCAGAATTCGTATTTGGCGACAAACTAACACTCGCTTTGCACCCAGGCACGTCCTACCTACCTCTCAGAAGCGGAGTGGCTCTCTTATGATATGCGTCTGTTTACAATGGTTGTAAACTGGACCTTGCGACGGTTACAGGTAGACAGGGCAACAGTGATAACCTTCTTCCCCCTGTATGAATTTCCAATACATTTTCGGGACATTCTTGGGACGTCGCATACTACGTCGAGACTTTTTTTGTTCACACTGTGAAAGATTACGGTGCAACTTTGCCCCAGGAATGCCAGCAAAATCCTCGACAGGTTTTAAAACCTAACCCATAGCATATAAAGGATGGTCAATCAAGTGTCCAATGCTCACTATCACGGATCATACACTCGTTATTGGCTGGTCTTAACTTTTAAGGTGTAATGTTTCAGACAACCCCCTTTTGTCTAACTGAACAATAGGTTGCTTATGTGAACAGAATTCCTCAACAAACAAGTGATGAAAAACTCCATCCAATTGACAGTACCTCCGTCCCATTCTTGTTAGCGCGTTATGCCATGAACTGCTGCACCTAGAATCTTTGAAGTTTGTAGCATTTTTCTTATTTGGAACACACACACACACACACACCAGTCGACGAGGTTTATCTGGGTCTCATTTTCAGGTTGACTACAATGTAAAATGTTACTAGCGCGATATGTCATGAACCTATTAAACAAGAAGCTTCAAATTTGGTATCAGACTTCAATAGATGATTACCTAAAATATTGTAAGCACATTATCTCATAAACCGCTGCACCTTGAGTCTTTAAAGTTGCTAGCATTCTTCATATTTGGAATACACACGCACAAATCGATACAGGGCTTTGACAAGTTTTTTAAAATGTTTGTTAGTCTCGTATAGCTGATGGCTGTTTACTCAGCGCTATGAATATTGCATTGAATGCTGCATGAGAGCCTTTCAACAATGAACAGCCTAGGACACTTTGAAAAGATAAAGATGTTTTGGATATATGAATGTCGGGGTACTGCAGGAGCTAGGCGGATATAAATATAGTGATGTAGCAGGATGCCAATGTATCTGGGCTTTTTACTGCAGAATCATGAACAGTTTTGCAAGTTCAGAAATATTTTGATAAACACAGATTTAAAATCTCCCCCTTTTCAAACCACTAGCAAAAATGTGTTTTGAGCTTTGCCATTCACGGTGAACTTAGAGCGAGACTAATAGAAGACAGAATCACAAGTAATTGTTACAAACGTAACCACATCCGAAGCCGCAATTAAGAAATTAGCTAAAATCTTGACACACAGAGTTTCTACAGACTAGCGAGTTTTTCAATATTGAGATGGCCAAAAGCATAAACAGAGGGCTAAAAGTCAAGTTTTAAAGTGACAACAAACCTGCAAAATGTGTTGTATTGTTAATTATTTGAGTGGCATTTAGAAGTTGAAGAACACAAGAATGATAAGAATTATGGATGAACGTCTTCTTGATGTGTATGACAGCGACGTTTCAGTAAGGGATCATGTAAAATGGCACTGATCTTTGCTTGATAACGGTATAAGAATCTATATCGAAACGTTATATATCTCATACATATCAAAAAGTTGATAATCCATAAATCTTGTCATTGTGTTGTATTGTTCTTGAATAATAAGTTGTAGAAAACATAAATAAATATTATATCAGTGTTACTTTAATACATAAAGAACAACTAAATACGATTTGAACATGGCAAATACTCATCAAGTATCACAGTCCACAGTATCAGAGGCCACACTGGTGTCTGGATACCATTGGAACCTGATATCAAATTTAAAGACTCTGGGTAAATGATTTATGAGATATCCTGCTTACATTATAGAAACTGGTTAATGTCTCATAGTGACCCTGAAAATGAAGTCAAGGTCACCAAAATCAATTGGTGTCTGGATACTCTTCCACTGAAGTTTGATGCCATTTGTGAAGACTGAGTGAAGCTGTTCATGAGATACCGTGCAACAACATTTTCTTTACAGGGTCAAAATCTTGTGACGATGTTGAAAATGAAGTTATGACCCCTAAAATCGACTGGTGTCTGTATTCCCCATATGATGACTGGTACAAGTTGAAGACTCTTGGTGCATTGGTTCATGATATATCACGCTAACAAGAACAGGACAGACAGGCGGACAGAGCTGAATACTGTGTCCCCTGCTCCATGCTTCTCCACAGCAGGGACAAAAATCACATTAACACAGTTTAAAAGATAACAGTCTATATTTCAGATACAACAAAATATGTTCTTAACAATAAAAGATTACAAGTGATGTTTTGAAGATATTAAAACATCACATATAACAAGCATCATCTTAATTGTTAAAAGCACAAATTAAAGTTAATTGTCTTCAATTATAAGATCTGTAATGATAAACCATCAGAACAGAATGACATAGATCAAGATGTTATTAAAACTTTAGTCATTTCTTGTTTTGTTCAAAATAGTTTAAGTCTGGCAAGCCCATTGCTCTTAAAGGGACATTGCCTGTTATTAAGCATTTAATCCTAATGGGCACCAAAGGGCTGATATGAACATGTCATGATCATGGAAGAATAATGGGCTTGCTTGAAAGAGTTGGAGCTTATACATCTAGAATACACAAGATTTCACGACACATTTGTACCCCATGTAAATTTCCAAGTTTCACTTAGTAAATTTTCAAACTAATTTATGTTTTGCCATATTGGTGTGTTGAAAGCTATACTAGACAATATTAAAGCTCCAACACCTATCCTGCTGAAAATTGATGACTATGCTACACACAAATGTAGCACCGTAATATGTGAATCGCCTTATGTCAGAATTCATTTTGATGTGTACTTCTATCTTGTAGTTTTAATTATTTGCTTTTGTGATAGTGACTTTTGATACATCTTCCTTGTAATATAATTTTCTTTTATAATCCAAACTGTGACCAAAGTAGGAGGTTACAAGAAACAGAATTATCTACAGACAGACACAACAATACATAATAGGCTGATTAAAAAGTAAATGGGTACAATTCATCTTCTTGATCATCAGATGCAACAATAAGATCATTTCCAGCAAAAGTTCTATACAATATAAATTTTTATTACCAATTACATTGACTTTTTATGAGGAAAACAACATTCAAAAAGCAAATATAAATTAAATACAAATTATTTTAAAATGTCTAAACTTCCCTTTAAAGTTATTTAAGATCTCTGAAAAATGTTTAACAAATATTGAAAAATGAAAATATAATATTCCTTGTTACTGTACTACTTCTGAGATTATGTTTTTTCATAAGGCAGTTTAAGCACTCATTACAAATGATAAAAATAAAGCTATCGGCTCTGTAGCTCATCTGTTTTTGCATCTGATGTGAGAAGTAAGAAATAAAATTTCATAATATGCAATGGATCGACCCAAAAACGCAATAATAATCCGCTGGTCAATGAATGTATAAAATCTAAACAAGATTTCATCATACTAGATGCTTCCTAAACCAAAGGGTGTGTGAGGGGAGAAATCATTCACAGCGTTACGGGATTGGGCATCATCGGGATAAGGCCCATGATGCCCACAAATCTAATGACATAGAGTCCATAGGTGCAAGGTACCTCCCCACAAAATTTCAGCTTTGGGACTGCAGCCGTTCTGGAGGAGAAGTCCAAAATATGAAATGATTACGCCAATCTGGCATTGTAGGCCTGATAAGTTATAAATGCATATTTACCCTGCAGAACATATAAAATAAAATTTTGACCATGGTGACTTGACATTATCTTAAAATTACATATAAAAAAATTGACATTAAGATGATAAGGTTTTATATTCAGAAGACAAGAAAACTGTCTGCACAACAAAGGTTACATATATACTGGACAGTCTCTGCTGTCTGACAAGAGTTGGCAATCTTACAATAAATTACAGCACAGAACTTATTACATTTGTCTCCTGACTGTTATGTGTTCACTGGTACATAGTATTGTGGACACTTCTCATTCTTTTTCACATGAAATTATCCTGTTTTTTTATCTGGCCTCCATAATGCAACCAACTTCCAGGCATTTGCTCTTAACATTTTTGTAATGTTTTTTTAATGATGTTAAATTTCCGAAATCAAGGACTGCTCTATACAAACACATTTTTAAATTAGCATTCTAAAAGAAATCTAAATACAAACATTCAAATTAATCATCTTAGCTACTTTGCTTCACTCCTTATAAATGTGCATGTTCATGAGATACTATGTTTTTGTCAATAAATTACACAAATTTCTCACATGATTAGTAAATTTACACGTACGAAGATTCAAACATTAAATAACTTATGATCGGGAGAGTTGACATGATCAGTTTGATGCCCTATATGAAAAGTTTCCATTAACATATCATATCCCTTGTGAAGTTCCTGACTCCTGTAACTTTTAACTTCCACAATGTCTTTCGCAATTGTTAGGACCACTCCTTGCCTTTGATACTAAACATGAAGCCATACAACCCTCCGCCCCACAACCACTACAGTTTCAGCTGGGGATCAGAGTCATGTGTTTAGCAAGGCAAAAGCATTTCCATCCCTCCATCCTTTCCTGCGTCCCCTATCAGGGTTGCCCAGGGAGCTGCGTCATGTCTTCCACCAGAGAAATAGTCATCCCCTCCTCCTCCTCTTCCTCGTCCACCGCCTCCATGCTGGGCTGCTCCTGCATAGAGTCGTCCTCTTCCTCCTCCTCTCCCCCCTCCTCGGTCTCATGCTCCTCCTCCGCACTCACTGTATATACAACAAACACGCAGGCTCTCAGCAAAACAGTACAGTCGGACTATGAACACAATACATATCATAATATGTCGGCCACATATCACGATGCCCATTTATTATTTTGTTATAAAGAAGAATTTACATTCTACCAACATTTTAAATTTTGGTAAGATTAAACAGTTTTAAAGTAACAGAAAGGTGTCATGCTACAGATAAATGATAATACATACACCATCAGACTGTTAGTACTATAAATGTTTCATATTTAGTGAATGATTTATTTTCACGCAAAATTATCATATATTAATAATGATCACAGAGGCAATAACTTTAAATAAAGACAAATATAGCAGACAATCTTTTTTTTTTGTAATGAGATATATATTGATCATATATCTTTAATCTTATAACATTACACCAATTAATACAAGCTTCAGTGTTGTCAGTAGCAAGTGTTCTGCAATGGTTGCTTATCCCAAGCAATTCTTTTTAGAGCGGTGACAATAAATGTATCCTGATACTTATTGTTGACTTTGAACTTTCTTATTTCCCCCAAAAATCATGGTGTTTGTCAAAATTAAACTGCTTCAATTCCCTGTATGCTTTAATGAGTAGTTATCTTGATTACCTCCCTTGCACTGACATGGATTTAAGTTTAACATACAGTTGTCTCCCTTTTCAAGCTTATCTTTCCCCCTGTTGATGTTCTACGGAGAAGTTTTAAACAGTGTTTCCTTTTTTCATTCAAATTAACAACCCAACAGACAGCTATCTCCTAATTTCATTTTCACAGAATATTTGGTCTATCAATCTCAACTTTAAATAAAAAACAACTTCAATATCAAATTTTTTTTTCAATGCATAGCATTTTTTTCCCAAGGTATAATGGGCTTTTGAATGGGCCATTCCCCTTAATAGCAATAAAAAAATTGGGCATCCAATTTCAATGGGACATTTTTTCATCCTTTCCATTCCCTGACCATATTAACAAACACTGTACTGCAAATGTTTCATTCCAGTCCTTATCAGAATAAGTATCAATAAAAAAATGTAGATGTAGATGAAATACCTACCTTGTGTGCTAGATACAGCATTCTGTTGCCCACTGCGCCTATTGTTGTGAGTTTTGATATGTTTGGAGAGGTGGTCGCTTCTCATGAATCTCTTGTTACATTCTTGGCACTGGAACTTTTTCTCCCCTGAAAATACAGACATGTAAAGTAACAATATAATCTCACCGTTTAAGTTGTTTGATTATGGGCATTTTGGAGTGAATAATGTGACACAAAATCTAAGGTCTGAACTGCTATTTGAAGGCACATAATAGCTCCAGGACTTGCCCTTAAGAAATTAAAAATGAGATGAAACTCCCATTCATTAACAAATGAAAAAAATTACAACATGTAATTATGTTTCATAGCCATTGTTCATTTGCTTATAAAGAGTTTGCAGGGTGAAATTTAAACTCCTATACATGCCAGAGTTTGTAGAAGGCTAGTTATAATTTTCTAATTAAAATGAGGATATTCATTAAATGCAAAAACAAATTAGAGCAAATCAACTGGTTTTGGCGTCACTCATGTGAGATCACTAAAACGAAATCACCTTCTAGAAAAGATTATGTAAGCATTTAATAATTTTAATGAATATTTAATCTATGTCAACAGTTTTAAAAACAGTATGTTTATGGTGGTTTCATCTCTGTGCAATGCTCAATTGATAAAGTAATCCTAATGTTCACACAAACTTGTTTCATCCAATCAGAGGGATGCATTTTGTGTAAATGCCAATATCTGGTGTTTATGCTTTGTAAAGTGCAGATATTTGCCCACCCTTTAAGCTTTGTGTCCTCTAAAATTGTGAGAAGTAGGATACTTCTACCATTGCAAAGGGTCCCATCTGATCAGAATAGGCTAAAATGAACCCCTGTGCTAACCCCCAAGGAACACTTCCTATCAGTACCTACCTGTGTGAGTCCGTTTGTGACGCTGGAGTTCATCAGACCTTGTGAACCTTTTCCCACAAAACAACCAGTTGCAGACAAATGGTCTCTCCCCTGTGTGCCATCTACAAATTGGAATCATGAAGATTTGATCTTATAGCTTAATTTTACTATCATTCAACTGTAATATTTGACATTTAGCGGATGAATCAGGTTTTATGCTTGCAAAATCTCTAATCATATCAACACTTACTATCAAATATGCACATATCAGCAGCCAGTGATTATAAGAGATATAATGACAGATCGAACTATCAACTTTGTGGGATATTTGCTGTGCCAGTACAACTTAATAGTAATTCTTTTTAAACAATCAACAGCATCAATAACATGGCGAACTATCGATAGTTTCAATAGTTAAACCATTTAAGTTTTTTACGTGAATCTTGTAAACAAAACTAAGTACAGCTTTTAAATTTGAAAATATGCTGGGACAGATCCCTGAAAGCTCATGTACAACCGACAAATGCAAGAGTTATTTTTTGTTGTTGCTAAAGCGCCCTTTTTAAAATAGTGACCTACATGCTTTGTGGAATTAGGGGCTGACTCCACTATCGTTGAAGACAAAGCGACAAAATCTGACATATGGAAAAACTGTTTATCTGGAATTTGTGTTGTATAGTTTCTTGATAAACAATCCCAATACTTAGTTGCAAATAGACTATCGCTATCACAAACAATTGCAATAGTAAGTTGCAGGACACTATCGCTATCACAATAGTTAGGCACCCTCTCAGTGCTCTCACCTTAGATGAGCTCGCAGGTGTGAAGTTTTCCCATACACCTTCCCACATCCTGGCATGTGACAGATGTGCTGCTTCTTCTTGTTCTCCCCAGGACTTCTGCAGAGTAACGATATCACTTTTTTGAAGCTCATAAATCATCAAGAATCATGTAACACAAAATTCCTCATCACAATTAAATGATGCCACATGCCATATTTTCTCTTATAATTTTTCACATATCACAGAAGTAAAGATCATGATTTATCATCAAAAACTGTGTTTCGTAGGAGATATCGCTTGTGAAAGATCAAGCGATATCTCCTAGGAGATATCGTTTTGACAGTAGATTTTGAACAATGCCCTATTACAGTCAAGATCATGACATCACAATTGTTTTACATCATCAAGTAATGACATCACAATGCTATGACGTCATAAACATGATGACGTCACAATGCTATGACATCACTTCACTGAAAGTCTTAGAGTAGTTCAATGTTCAGAAATACACATTTTTCACGGAATCGAAATGAAAAATTATTTTGAATGATAAATAGAATCTCACCCTCGTGTCTTCTGATATCAAATATCTCAACACTCGTTGATAAAAGTAAAAATATCCTCAGCAAGCCTCGGATATTTTAAACTTTTATCAACTCGTGTTGATATATTTGATATCAGAAGACACTTGGGTGAGATTCTCTATATATGTTACTTATTTTTAGATAAGTAATGGATATTTCCAGTTTAATGTAGTACACTATGAGTTTTTCTTCCATTGCATAATTGGCCCTGTCCTGAAGTAAATTACTATATCACAGGTATCCCTTCATTCCAATATGAATATTGATTTTCCAAGAATGAATACCAGACTAAGACACATAGATTTGTTCATCAGAAAATCAAATGTAATCATATCAGTTTAAATGCAACTAAGGTGTTTCCATACCTTCCATCAGACTGACAATTTGGACATGTGCATGCCACTCTCCTCAGTCTCCGGCCAGGTGTTGGGGTCTCTGGGGTGGCTGACTGTGTCGCCACCTGGGTTGGACTCAACGCACTTATCGGGGTTCCTGGGGATGTGGCCACTACCTGCCACTTGGTGGGGTCGTTGGGGTCCTGTTGGAAGGGGACTTGCTGACCAGATGCAGTGGTTGCTGGCAAATACAAATTTCTCATAATGAAAGTCCTGACAAATGGTTATTGGTATATTATGCAAGAATGAAATATGCAAACTGATTTATTTTTGTTTGTCATTTATTTTTATTAGAAATATCACAGCATAAAATTATTTAACTTAACAATTAGCTGATTTTTCCTAATTAACCTTTTTCTACATATGTAACACTAAGCCAGTCAATCAGATTTAGAAAATCCCAGAGTACTTACTTCAATGATTTTGGAGCTCTTTTTTTAAATTAAGTTTGATGTTTTGATGTTTTAATGATTGTTCAATCATTATATATTAATTTTCGTTTCAGAAAATTTTTAGTCTAACAGCTCACCTATGAGTTGAGTGGCACTGGCTGACTGTGTGGTCTGTGTGTTGGAGATCTGCTGGCCACTGATTCCCTGTATAGTTTGTACCTGGGGGGACAGCTGCTGCTGCATGGCGGGAGTCTGTGTAATGCCAGTGAGCGAGGCAGTAGAGGGCAGTGCTACAGCCCCTAGGTTCTGCACAGCGGACCCACTTATGATTTGACCCTGTGGTGTCACAGCCTGAATACCTTGAATGTTCTGAAGATTCTGAATTGTCTGAAAGCTCTGTATGTTTTGTAAACTTTGAAGATTTTGAACCTGCACTGTCTGAGCATTAGATGGTCTGACATTAGCCACATTAAGCGCTTGCTGCCAAATGTTCTGAGATATAACTTGACTTTGTCCAGCTAGTTGTAAATTGGCTACATTGATATTCTGTCCTGCGACACCTTGCATTAACTGCTGGGGAGTTAAAATATTTGTTACAGCATTTGCATTTTGAACTTGTGATCCATTTGAACCCATAGCAGCTGTGGTTGTTGTAGTTGTAGCTGTTCCACTCTGTGGGTAAGACGCAACTGCAAAGGAAACATTTTGGTTGTTGCTTGCAGCTTGTGAGGATGGTAATACTATCTGTGCCGCACCTGTACCCAACACATTGGGATTCATTGGAATCAAGGTTGGCAAACCATTAGGCCCTATTGCAATATTGGCAAAGTTACTATTAGCCACAGCTTGGTTTGCAATTGCTGTTTGGATGCTGTTAGCTGTTTGTTGTGCAGCAGACATCTGTTGTTGTTGCTGCTGCTGTTGTTGTTGCTGCTGTTGTTGCTGGTTTACTGAAGAAACAATCTGACCTGCAGATATTTTAATTTCATCGACAACTTTATCTGTCTTCAATGAAGGGTCCTCTGATGATGATTGTGATGTGATTCCAGTTGGTGTTGAGACACCCTGTCCCACCTGTGATGCTGACGTCAGCTGAGCCTGTGTGATATTCTGCGATGATGTCCCATAGGACTGAACAGTACCTGGGGAAGCTGCAACAACTCCTTGTGGCAGGGCAGACTGAAGACCTGCTGGGAATGTCTGAATAGGCAGCTGAATGGTTTGCAGGGCTGTCTGTCCACCTATGGACACCGGAATCTGTATTATGTTTGGCACTTGTTGAACCTGGTTCAGTGGCAACTGCATCGCTTGTACCATACCTTGACCTGAAGCTGCTCGCACTGCAGACTGCATGCCTGTTGCAGCTAAGTTAACAACATTTCCTCCAAGGTTGACAACACCAGAACCCAAGTTTTGAAACCCAACATTTGATATCACATTTCCTGCTGATACACCTTGTGCTCTAACAATTTGTCCAGTTGGAGTAACCATGGTCTGGTTAGGCATGGCACCTGCTGTAGCAACGAATGCTTGTCCGGGGGTATTCCCTGCAGATCCCGCAGGGATGATGATGGCTTCTTGACCATCAACAGAGACGGTCTGGAAAGACGGGATAAGACTGTACGTGATATTTCCACCCGGACCCACTGTTGCAACAACCTGCGAGTTCTGCTGAATAAGCTGTCCCGCTGCAAGATTTGCAACAGCGGCATTTCCCGTCTGCTTTCCACCATTGCTTGCGTTGGCGTCCACGACTGCGCCTGTTGGAAGCTGAACCCAACTTGGGGCTACAATTTCTGTTGTTGTTGCTGTTGTCTGTCCGGCCCCTAACACACGCACTGCTTGGGCCCCTCCCTGATTGTAGGCGTCGGCTTCTGGAGGGGCTCCGATCTTACTGCAAGTCGCAGCCAGGAGGGCTAAAGGGGACGGCTGGACATCCTGAAAGGCGGAGTCAGAGAGGGGGTGGTAATCAACATGGCGGTTACAAACAAGTAGCGTGGGGGAAAAGACGAAATCGGTGTCTCGCGATTCAAGCATAAAAACAAAAACTACTCAACACTTACCTGCGACGAACTAGCCGGTACGACATACTCTTGATTTGAATTTCGAACGGACACTGTGGACATTTTAAGCCCACTTATTTAGAAATTTTCGCCAGGCTCCGACATATCGTAGATATGTGTATCGACTCCAAGGGGCCGTGAACAATGTCAATCACTCCGCCGGGCACCTGCTTCTATGTTTTTCTCACATGATTGTATTAACTTCTTTTCCCTAGAGTATTTCTCTTATTTGTTGGTAATAATATACTTCATTATTAAAGAATAAGTTAATCTATTCTAATAGTCTTTGAACGCTGAAATCTGTAGATGAAACCCGCACTATTTTCAGACGCGTAGGAGTTAACAAGAATATAGCGCGAGATTCATTCAAGCCGAGTTTGATTGACAGGCCCAACCCAGCATGAAACGAAAATCAAAGGTATGCCGCGCCCGGTAGCGGGGTCAATTTCATCGTGTATGCATGGGTGTCTTCGGGAAGATGGACACACGCCTATTTCCTTAATGTGTGACAACTCATCAGAGCAAGAATGCATCATAAATTACAAGTGACACGACTAACCAAAATTACATATATTTGCATTAATTTAATTCGTAATCTTATCAAGTATATTCATATTTAACAACGTTTCTAATACCAAATTAAAATAAAAGAAAATAGCTGGTTACTAGGCCTACTATAAACTCCTTTAAAAAAAGTTTGATGGGACAGAAAACGGGAGCGGGAAGCTTAATGAGCAATGACATATTTGTAAATTTGTCTCGTTCGTGTTTCTACCGTTATTGAATTTCTGATGTTAAAAAAATCATTCTCTTTCCTGATATCCGACAGTTTTACTTCGTCACGGTAAGGGTGGACTGATTAAAAGACAAGAAATTGATTTAACAAGTCTGTTGTCAAAATTCGGAACATGACATGCAGTACACATATAAAAGATTTATGCAAACGGATGTATTGCAGCAGTATGTTTAGATGGCACTTTCTTCCCGCAGTGCACTGTAACTTGTCGCTCATTAGCCGACTCGGCTGGTGGAAACTGCACTCAGGCACTGGGAGGTGTCATTAGCTATAAATAGAACACTCCCGTATTGATTTGCCGGTCAGAGGCAGGCGCTGGGGGCGGGACGGCAAGAGTCTAGAAAACCCGCATACGTCACACCTTTATTGCCACTCAAGTAAGGGTGTAAGGGAAGTAACCGTTCAATGGAATGTATTAGCGTATCTTGCCCTCGCCCTATGACGCACTGGTATATGCACGCTGCGTCGAAAATCCTGACCGCCAACAACGGTCCGGCAATATGGGATTACCGAATGCGGCAGAAATGGGAATTAAAATAAAACTAGGTCAAAACCGTCTAACACGACACGGCAAATTGGGATTACCGAAATTGTCTGTAAGAGGATTAAAAGGAAAATTTCCGGAAATGCACTACCCGGCAAAACTCAAAACAAAATTATCCCGGACTTTTCTAAATGATAGACCATCGGGTTTTTCCGTCAATTTACGGCAACCGCCCTTTTTTAGCGTTGTTGATGTAATATTGGAGTAAATGAATGCAAGGAATTTCGTCAGTTTTTCCCAATTTGCCAATGTATTATGTGACTTATCACTTCATAACCAAGACAGACGGTTTTTATCAATCTCACCTCATAGTTTCACATAAAAATACAACGTCTTTGTAAAAATTGAGACAATCCGTAAAATTAAATATATCTGCAGATAGGCCTATGTAAAACACACACTGGAACAAGCTTTAAATAAAACATATTCTTATCGACAATAAAAAATGAGACTTTCTTTTCATTAAAATATATAACCAACTTCAATCTATATATAACAAGCTGACACTCATCCTGAATAACTACGTAAAGTTTTTGTGAGTTTGAGGCATATCTTTTTAAGGAATAAATACAACTATTAAGTATATTTAAAGTATATTTTACTATAAACATATATAGCAATGAAGCTATAGTATTTTTACTGTTTAGTTCCAACATTTCATTATATGGTTTGATATTTTGAAACCACTTCTCACTTAGTTAACTAAGAAATTGAATTTAAAATTGAATTTGAAACACATAGCGCTTGAATATTCAAAAATTGTTTCTATGAAATGAAGAACTGATTTTTTAAGAATAGGTGTACAATTTGCAACATTGGTGTACAATCATATTTCAATACTATAAAGTGTACAAAATACTCCAAAAGAGTAGGCTACAAGTCGGCAGCCCTGGAAATGTCACCCTCGCCGAACATTGAACTTCATTTGCACAGTCCAGCTGTTTCGATCTCTTATTATTCATAAATAATATATCCTTTTCTAGGACATCGAAATTGTTTGTACGATATATTGGTACTGCTAAAATTTGGAAAAAATGCACTCTATAGTTTTGAAAAGAAAACCTGCATAAACACATTGCGACTCAACTTTGTTGTTAATTGCCCAAATATATATATTGTAATATTGCATATGGTTATGATAAAACAAACCTAAGGTGATATTTTAACTTGTTTGATATATATAATACAATAACTGGTCATTAAATGCCAAAGCTCAAATCGTATTTCGTGATGCAATGCAACCAGATGTGGACGTTGATACAACGTTTTGACAGAGCTATATAACAATTAACGCTGTAGCTGGTGTCAGATGTCCATTAGGGATTAACGAAATCGCAATAATCACTATTACAAGATAATTGATTTACAATGCCGCGGGGATTTCTACACCTGTTTACAACAGTGCGAGCTTTGTTTTTATTTGTCAAATGAAGCCTAAAACTGAGTGATCGTAAAGATGATATGTAACGTTTTGGCGGATGTTTTCACAGAGTTTACCATTCTCGACAAAGGGACACTTCAAGGGAAACCAAGATTAACCGACAACAGAGGCTTTACTTTCTGTATAAATGTAAGTTATTCAACTTCATAAAATCATCGCCCAGATTAAATTAGGACGCAAACCGTATTTAATTACATCTCCTACAGAGACTCTCTCCGCTGTCGCCAGACTTCTTATGAAGTAGATCCGAAAATGAAACTTGATCATGACCTGTGATGTATGATGTTATAAACCTGTTGAAATAAACTTGTTAATTGTATATATTTAATTCGACATTTGTACATTGCTTCATTATTTATTATTACATAATTTATCATCGTCTTAAAAATTGTAAATAATTCACATCTATTTATTTTCTTAATTGAATTTGTATAATAATAAAATATATTGTACATGTACCTCTGTTCCTTGTCTTTATATTATTATATTAGTGCAATAGTCAATACACAGTTGAGCTTTTAATCATTAGTTTATGGCCGAGGTACTTGAAGATATGACTTTGACTTGAAAGAAACATTGTATTTTCTACAAAAAATAAGAACCGCATCCCAAAAATAAACTTTCCGCCAAATATATATTTTCTACAAAATAAGAACCGCATCCCAAAAATAAACATAGTTGAATACGTACAATGTTCACATTATTCCGAAATAACATTACTTGAATCTTATCAAAAGATTTATTATAAACAAATTGGGATGCCTCTGTTAAAATACAAAACAAAGACATTCATTTTCATTTTATGTCCAAAGAAATAGAATTTTAGAATTTGATTTTCACATTGATTTAGGTTAATTGTGAAATTCTACTAATTTTGATGAAAATATAATTGTATAATGATAAGACCAACGATAATAGGGACCTCCCTCATATAACTCACACAAAAACTGAAGAAATCATTGCTCAGTATTGAATCTTTAGTATCCATACAAATACAGATATAACATTCTGGCGCACTTTAATAAGAGTTAGGAAGTAAGTTTGCACCATATTGTAGCAACGAAAATCGAGCTTTAATCTAGTGTAATTGCTATTAATTATTCTAATAAAATTGAGAATTGACAATTTTAACGTATATTTGTTTGGGGAAACTGAAAGAACATTAAAAAATAAATGTACACAGTCCTGCCTACAAAACAACAAGGGCGGTTGCCGTAAATTGACGGAAAAACCCGATGGTCTATCATTTAGAAAAGTCCGGGATAATTTTGTTTTGAGTTTTGCCGGGTAGTGCATTTCCCGAAATTTTCCTTTTAATCCTCTTACAGACAATTTCGGTAATCCCAATTTGCCGTGTCGTTGTAGACGGTTTTGACCTAGTTTTATTTTAATTCCCATTTCTGCCGCATTCGGTAATCCCATATTGCCGGACCGTTGTTGGCGGTCAGGATTTTCGACGCAGTCGGTGTAATTCGACGCACTTGAGTCGATTTCCTATTTTCTGGGCGGGGGATTCACCCTAACTCCGATTACGTCTAGAGTTTGAGAGCCGTTCACCCGAGATTTGTTTATATTAACAACCAAAACATATTTTGCGATCAACAATGATTATGGACGGTTATCCAATATTTTATCAGTAGTAGGCTAAAGGTTCATTTATAGATTATAATGTAGTTACCTCCCTTAGGGCTAGAGGGTATTTTGGTGTAAAACAAAGAGATGTTTGATTCGGAAATTTTACAGAGCTGTTTAAAACGATCATTACTGGAAAATGATTCTACAATCAAGTAGCTATGTCAGGAAAAGTTACACAAACACTTTTAGTTAGTTAGTGATTGTATCTTATTTTGGAACACAATTGAAGTTTGCAAAATACCCATTGTCAATTGCATATCCAAAGTTATATCAGTTAAAT
Source organism: Phorcus lineatus (assembly GCA_921293015.1). Lineage (NCBI taxonomy): Eukaryota > Metazoa > Mollusca > Gastropoda > Trochida > Trochidae > Phorcus > Phorcus lineatus. The sequence goes on from OV121091.1 coordinate 23,962,702, forward strand.
TATTTAATTATGAGCATTGATCTCAATACGGTGATGGAAAATTAAACATCTTATGTAAACTATCTATCTATCTTTGATCCTTTAACTATAGTTACAACTTTTTTGATAACTTTTTTAAATCACCAAAAATTAACTAATAAATTTATGTTATTTTATAGATTATTGTTAATGTCTTTTAAGCTTGTTTTACAAATACTTACTATTCGTTCGAGTTTATACATGTTTTTTATCATCAGCTGCTCAAGTTCGTGGCAACGCATGTGCGTATGCACGTGCCCGTATAAACAGCGTTGGAGGTTTATTTTTCTCTGATTGCACGAGCTATATGTTTCTAAATGTGTGGCAAATATTAAAATGTTTTGTCCTATCTACTTGTAAAATGCAAAATGAATGATAATTTATGATTCATTCACAAGGCCTAGTTGGGACATTTTTTTATTTCAACATCCATATCTAGGAGTATGTAGTTGAGTAATTAAGTCGAGTACTAAAACTTAAAGGAAAAAAACCTCATTTTATTTCTGTATCCGTGAGTACCGTAGTAACTTGATCAGCAATCATAAATTCCGATAGGCCAATCAATTAACTTATAACGTCATAATGATTAACATTTTTAAGCATCGCCTCTAGATCCAGGCCGAACGATTAAGGGAGTCCAAATAAAGCAATTATCATGTCTGAAAAATATTTTTTTAAATGTCGTGTTCATCTGTTAAAACGAGGTCGCTATCATATCGTCTATTCGGTTGCGCATCTCGTGTAAGTTTCCTCCGTCACTCGATGGAAGATACCGTTAAGTGTTATAAATGTTTTAGAAGTTTTCAAGATCTTGAGGTTAATGATTTGATAAATTCTTTTCTTGTTTCCATTGCATTAAAGGACGCCTGTACAATGGTATAGCATTATCCACTTTCTACATCATGTACATATGTATATCTTGTTTCAACAAAGAACCATTGTACCGTGACCAAGAATAGATTGTGACAGAAAAACTTTGATCATGACGAAATAGATTGTGAGTCAATCACTTGATCATGCCAAAATAGATTCTGACTCAAACATTTGATTATGACATTTGTTATTTAACATTTTGTATTTCAACCCAAACGTTTGCTTTGGTGTATACAATTTGCTCACTCCACGGTTATGGTTGTATGTTCTGTTATTAACATGTATGGTATAACAATTACTTTCTTATAATCGATTTTTAAAACGAAATCAAATGCTGCCATTAATTTTTTACCACATGAAAGGCAAGGACTTGTTTTGATCTGCTCGACTCGGAATAAGGTACGTGTTATCTCCCTTGTCTATCTGACAGTTGAAGTACATAGCTCTCTCAAACAGGACATTTGATTTGAGAGGAATCGATGCATGCATGTTTGCCCCGCCATTATTGCTGAAACTTCTTGGTGAGGTACCATTACCAAACTTTCTGAATGTCATGTTGTGCTAGGAATCTTCAAATAAGGGGATAACTGCTTTAAAGGAATGAGACCTTGTGACCTGTATAGGGATATGGAATACAGCTGAAAATACTCAATTAGCTATTTTCCGGGGATTTGGGCCCGGTATATAATTATAATTATATTGGTAAATATGCATCTGGTTGCAATCATTCCAAAAGTAATTCTTACTTCTTGGAATAAATGAATGTACTAGAATGATGAAATCATGTTTAGAGATACATAGTAACATAGGCCAGCAGATTATGATTGCTTGTGTGGTGACGATTCACTGCATGTCATTGTTATTCTAGTCTTCCACACCATACGATATATCAAACATAGCTTACTCAGGGCTCGACAGCACGAAGGGCATATGCTCCAGAGTGACATGTTGCTACTAGAATATGTTTGATAAAGAAATCCGGGAAGCTAGGAGACATAATTATATATACGTTTAGTGAAAATTGAAAAGACAAACATGTATTCAAAATTCAAATGGGTGTAAAATATGAACTTATGATATATGAATCATTATTAACCAACAATACAGCGATACATTTCAGTTTTTATACCTTACTCCGACTGGCCTATCAAACGTCCTAGCATCAAAACGTTTTGGGCGAAGAATGAACACATGCGCATATAATGTATATGGCTGTCTGTAACTGTATGCTGGGGAATTGCTCATCGTTAGTTGGCATCAGGCAATGTGTTTTCTGTTGGCTTGTAGAAATTCACGGAAGTGTTTAGAAATATTAATGTTAGATCTATCGCACTATCTTACAGCTCCCGACGAAGTTACTAATGTGCTCGGAATAGATTGAAATCAGGACTCATAGACGAATAGTCACAAATTAAAGGTCGTCACCAATACACACTGGTCTAGAAGCAAGAGTAAGATGCTTTTTTAACTAACTGGGCTAGCAGGGTCCAACTTTCAATCGTTCAATTTCAATTCCGTTCGTGAATTTAAAGGGGAATATTATTTTTAAAAAAATCACATAAAATAAAATATTCTAAAACATGTTCCGTCATAATTTTCAGGTTTACATACATTTTTGATTAATTAAATTCCTGGACCTAAATATTTAAGGTTATGTGATCAGGAAACATCTTTTATCAGCAGTCGTTTGTGATCTCAGGCCCTCTTGCTAAACCTCAATAGGCTACTGAACTGAAAGGGACACTACTAGACCAATTAGTGTTGTCATTTCATCGAGATGTATCCTGCCTGTTTAAGGGAAGTCTCCCAAAGCGTTATCGGCTAGGTATACAATCCGAATAAAGACAGACAGACAGACAGATAATATTTTATTAAAGTCTCACCACTGTATATATACATTTCAAATAAAAACATACATGAAAATACATCAACGCCGCTCTAAAAAAAAGAGCTATATGAGAGACTAGGCCTACTATTACAGTAAAATATTCAGTAAAAGGTGATGTTAGATAAATGTTATCATAATTATAACATTATACATTCAGACATATATAATATATATATAACAAGTAAAATAAACCATATAGCTTTGAACGCCTTAATAGCAGTAATAGAGGAATAAAGTGGCTATTTTGATCGAAAACCGGACAATGTGGCGCTTCTGGTACGCGCCATTTTTTCAAACGCAATTTTGAAATCTTAAGATAAAAGATTTGGTTTTATATTTAGTGTTCGGTATACGACCTGTATTCATAAAATTTGTGCGAAGGCTTTCGGCTTCTGCACATGAATAAAGCTGTTTGATTTTCATTATAAACTATTATTGTCACTATTATTTTGGCGTTTGAAGATGAATAAATAAGATATCAGGAAATTGGGGATTTAGTGAAATATTTACGCCAAACAAAATATCATGAGAACTAAGGAGCGTCTCTTTGAACACATCGTGATAAAAAATTAAACTTTGCAATCGCTTTCACGATATTTTGTGTACTTGGTAGGCCGAAATGAAACTTTGGATTTGAACGTGTTACGATGTCAGATTATATATATATATGTTTTCAATGCTTTTAAAGAATAAAAAGAAACAATACAATTTGGTGTGTGTTGGGGGTGTTGATTACACTTATACATTTACTTTTAACGTTTTAAAGGATTACGGAGAATCTTAGTTTTCTTAAAGTTAGCAAATAATTCTAACAAAACTTTAAAGTGTCTGTCGGGCATCCGATGCCACTACAAGTATCAGTAGGTTGGAAGTTACGATTCGTTCCTTTATTTCTGCAAGGACGATTGCGGCATTTCTATGACCCGCGGGCACTACATGAATATTTTACGGATGCTTCAGTCATTCTGCGTTCTGTATATTGATGCAATGCTCAAGTGACCACATTATACACCAACTTGCTTCCTACTACATTTGCTTGGGTAAGATACACTTGGTTATGTCCAATAATAAATTATAGTCATGCTTTTTAACAATATGCTGTGGAAAAGAATATTCCACTGTATTAGCTGTAAAACAGTCAGTACTAACAGAGTGGTAAAATGAAGAACCTCACCATTGAAAATTGAAACATGATCATGAACGAAGCCTTATAAAAAGCCCTTCCCTTTAGCAAATATATACAATAAATGCTGTAAAACTTCAAAATTTCATATAAAATTGTGTTATCTGTCTCAATCCTGTGTAATATAATTTTTCCTTAAAAGGTAAAATTAGAAATTTTAAATATTAGCTTTTTATTGTCCTAGCTACAGAGTAATTTATCTTTTTTGCGCTCTTGGCACCTGGCAGCCACAGTGCAGCGCCAGTTCATGCAGTGTTCTATCCTTATATCATTGAGCGTCAAGCAAGGAAGCAAGAACTCCCTTGGTATGAAGCATCCAAAAATCAAGACCCAACCTCCAGGTGTCGAGTAGACTCTCTACAAACTGAGCATTTTGGTTCATTTCCATGCCTGGCATTGATATTTTTAATTCTTTTATTTCTTTTCAACAAATAATGAAATTTTAAAAATTGCTAAAATCTTGATGCAAAAGTACCGGTATACTTTTGCCTCATACGCCTTAAGGCCCTTATGCAGTAGGTAGTGCAGCTGTTGCATGCTGGAGGGCTGATAAGTGAAAGGACAGTGTCATCTATGTTATGAATACAATAGATCTATTAGTGCACACTGTGTGTTGACAGACAGAACAGTTCATTAACTTCCCCTCGCAGGATATATGCCCATCTGATATTAGAGGTAGACTCTTGTGTAAAATTTTCAAACGTAGGCAGTGTAGCCCAGTCAAGGTAAGTGTTCAACACAGAGTGACATAGAACTGTCTTCACACCTCTCCTGTAGACATCTCCTTAAAGAGGCTGTCCTATCAGCATTTGCCTCGCAATGTTGTTTTTTGAGGAAATAACATGAAAGAGGGCGGCATTCATTTACTAATTTCACATTATAAAAACAAACTATATCTAATAATAGAATATCCCCACATTTACAAATGATTTAAGACAAAACTAATCAACAATTCCTTGTAACGCCATAATAAGGCTTTTCACCCTCTAAGAGCCGATGAATGACTTGACTTCTCATTGTTGTGGTTTTTTTTTCAAGTATGCGCTATCAATTGGTCAAATCTAAATCAACCAAAATGTTACCCAGTGTGACATGTTTCAAACGTGTTGTGTTATAATCATGTACATCCTGCTAAATCAGCGTATATGAATCCGCTCAGCTCCTTCCTAATACCATTTCATGTAGTGTGTAAATTTAAGAGTAAACTTAAAAAAACTCATTTAATGTAAATGATAGTAAAAAAAACTCTTGCAAAAAGTAGCGTTAGAATGTTGAAACCTTTGCACAGATATAAACTTAGACAATTTCCTTGTTCATAGTGTTTTGCAGCTTGTTTACTAATAATAACACTGACTTCTCCTCCATAATTTACCTATGTTATGTAGATATTAAGTCTAATACTGTAGCATTGAAAAGCAATAATTCAAATGCTTGATTACAAAATGATAGTTGTTGACAGGAAGTTTAAACTTTAACAAAATAGGTCACACAGCTGTGCAATAGGGACAAGGATTTCAAAGATGTCTTCTGAAACAAGTTTTGTCTTCCATTGCTGTATTACTATCCAAGTTTACATTGGTTGAAACACCAGAAAATAGTGAGTTTTTGCCATTGTTTATTTCAAACTTTGTTTTATCTTACAAGCATGACTTACATTAAAAACTCTTAACATTCATTTTGTTTGTGACCCTACCAAAAAAAAGATACATCTTAAAGAATTAAGACATTAGGGTTAACAAAATGTTAATGAATTTTACAAAAAAAGAATCCATTAAACTTTTTACATTGTAAAAAGTATAGCCTATGTAGGAATAAAAATATCAACAGTGCCCTGTCTCATTTCACATATCAATGGAAGAAACAGGGTGTAACAGAAAGTCTAAATCAACTTTACATTACATAAATTTGTAATGAAAATAAACACTTTTTCCACAAATGTTTTAAAGACTAAATCTACATGACATAACTGCATCATCAATTATCATAATCTTATTAAAGAAATTAGAATTTTGACCTTGATAGAAATATTTACTCATCATATACATGTATACATATAAGTTGAAAATAGCAATGAAGCCGTAAGTTAAATATAAAACTATGCGGTGGAGACAGAGGGCAGACAGAATCCTTCCAAGTTGTCTCCCCTTAACAAATCCTTATCTTGAAGTCACTTCAGTCTATCTGTGCCTCTGAACTGTGTTCCTCCACTGAATAACCTTTCCCCTACCCGATCTTGCCCTTTCTCGATTCTGTCCACTAAGCCGTCAGCCACCCGCTTCCTCATGCCGTCCTTTAAATGAGTTGGCTGTAACACACTCCTCTCAACAATCCTGAACTTGTCTTATAATGGTTAAAATTTGAATTTATCAATTTATCATTTATCATGCTGGGTCAATCACTTCTTTTTGGCGGACAATCCAGCTCCAGCATTAAATTTGAAAAATATAATGTCCCCATCATTCACCACATAGTCTCTTCCTTTCTGCTTGTATTTCCCAGCAGCCTGTAAACAAATAAGAGAAGAAGCAAGTCAACAATAGCAGATAGTATGTTTACTACAGCATCAGTGCAGAAAGGCTAACTTGCTTATTTCAATAAACATCATCAAATTAATGTTTTCTAACAAAAACCCAGTTCTTCACTTCTCATGGAAATGTAAGGATAGACTAGATGACCACTGCAAGAAGCTCTCATAAAATCACAAAGAAATGACTTTTAAAAGACTATCATGTAGCAACATTCAGTATGGCAAAGAGTAAATCAGATCTTCAAAAAAATTACTAAAGGGAAAGTGAAAAATATCCTAAACCACATTATATTTTATACTTGGACCTGAAAAAACATAAAAGTGTTTCAAAACATAAATTGAGTTCCTTAAATAAAGTGATATATTTCAATAGAAATTTGTAAGCACTCAGATGTTTATGCTCACTTTTGAAAATCATATAAGGCTAGAAACTAGAGAGGGAAATCTTTTACTGTCAAGAGCATGGGGCAATCTTATTTTCAAACAGTATGTTGTTTACGTTTAGATATACATTAATATTAATGTTATTTACCTTGCATGCTGCCTCTGTACCGTATTCCTTGAAGTCATCGTAGGACATAACCTCAGCCATAATGAAGCCCTTCTCAAAGTCAGTGTGGATCCTGCCTGCAGCACCGGGAGCCTTCGTACCAACCTACACCAAGCACATGCACATTGAGACCGGGGATACATCCCTGTAACAAATATCTCACAGCCCAAACTATGTGTCACTTAGTAAGTTCACTTTTTCAGAGTTGATTTTGTTGAATATAACCCTGTAATTGCATATCTCCTGGAGTTTTTTAGCCCAGATTTGCAAGACAATATCATTAACAACAACCAGTTAATTTAGTAAGATGTGATTGCTATAACATTCAAATACAAGATAAGCCTTTAGGTTATAAATCAAGAAATGAGATTTTGAAGTTATACACAGTGGAAAGACTTGCCTGAATGGTCCAGCACTTCACCTCATCCTTGCCGCAGGTGAAGAAGTAGGCGAGGTTTAGAGCCTTGTAGCCGGCCACAATAATCTTCTCCAGGGCACTGAGACAGACAGCAGACTCTCACTTTAACCTCATATCAAACACTTTTACAGCCATTTGGAGTATCTTTACAAAGTAAATCACTATACGTGTTTAAAAACTTGGATTAAACTAGGAAAAATATAACAAGAGTCAATACCATTACAAAGAATACCAGTGTCACTATGTAGATGTTTTAAATATATTCTCCCATATACAGTAATTTCGAGGGTATGGTTGACATTGACCTTTTGATTATACACATTGTTAACAAATAATGTTTCTTGAAAAGTGAAATAGCAATCAATTCAGAAGGTGAAGTTCTCTTTCATTGCCACTCTAGAAATTGAGGTGATGATAAATGAGGACAATCTTATTGATATCTAGCATAAGCATGCACAAATGGGTTGACACCATACCAATAGGCATATCATCATTATCGTCAAAGTAATTACTTTAAGAGTTACCTTGTTGCGTTTAGCTCCTTGAGTCGTTCAGCTCGCTCCTCCTCTGTTTGCAAGTCTTGTAGTTCCAGCTCCAGCGCCCCGCTAAACAGGATCACCGTAGCACCTGGATCATTTGCGTCAATCCATTCCTTGATGGACAGCAACCTGTGCAACAAGGAAAGCCGATGCTTAAAATTTTTTAAAATATTGTACTGTCTTCAGAATCTTCTCACTTTGCTGACCATTCAAATTGATACTTAGATTTATGATTCATTCTCTTAATTTGATCACATTATAACACTTTGCGACTCCGAAGTCTGTGGCCAGCATTATAGAATTGGTTAGAGGGTTTGAAAATTTGAGAACAGCTGGTTACAAAATTTCAGAAAAGCAGAGAAATGGTCATAAATATTCCTTTACATGTACATGGGTTCAGATCCCAATGTCTATTTTTTAACTCAAAACAACAAGATTTTCTCTTGCTGTTAAAATGGAACCGGTAATCACAATTGATAAGTTGGCTGTATTTCAAATTACATCAGAGACACTTTGTTCATCATAGCAAATAAATATATCATACATGTTTTATTTTGTTTCCCCTTCTTACTCACCCACCTTTTATTCTTCTTCCGTACATAATCTTTTATTGAGAGATTGACGAGGTAGATTACTGGTTTTGATGTAAGATACAAGCACTTGTTTAATTCATCAATCTGAAAATATAATATGATTAACAAAAAATAAAACATGGACCAATGTTTAAAGAAATTCTTTTAAAGCATGTTAACAAACAAACAATAAGGAGGAATGATATAAAAGTGATATAACTTAAGTTTGAAAATTTAAGTTACAAGTGATGCTACTGGAGGTCTTCAATCCAAGTTAAAATTTCTATAACTTGAGCTTATTAATTCAAATGTATTTTGAAGTTGATGGAGGATTATAATTCAAGTGAAATTTGAAGTCAATGGAGGTTAATTATTTATGTGCAGTTTGAGGTCATAGGATTTCATAATATAAATGAAGTTTGAAGTCATAGGATTTCATAATATAAATGAAGTTTGAATGCTTTGGAGGATTGAAAATTAAGTGAAGTTTGAAGTCAGTGAGAATTATAATTCAAGTGAATTTAAATTCATTGAAGGATTATGATTCAAATGAAGTCTGAAGTCAATGGAGAATTATGACTCAAGTGAGGAGTGTTGAAACTAGAGTTTCAAAAACCAAAAAAAGGGACGAATTATCATTAATCTTTTAATCTAAATTAAGCATGATATCAAAGGAAGATTTGATGTAAGTGAAAGAGTAAATCATTGAGGTTTGCAGACTGAATGAAGAGAACTCACCTCTTTTGTATCCCAGGTTCCCTGTCTGACCCACTTCTTCTGTTCCAAAAGGTCTCTCACTTTCACGTAACAATCCTGAACAATACAATATAAATGCCTAAAAACACCTTTGAAAACAAAATGTAAATTTCTTAAAGGGTGAATTATCCTAATATTGCTTTATTTTCAATACTTATGAAAATATTTTATTGTGAATGGCATAACATTTCTGTAAGCCAACACCATTTTGTTTGCTAGATATGTTGGTAAATTTATTTTTGAATAAAGAAATTTACCGATTGATTTTCAATTTGAAGTTACTTCCTGCAACCTTAAGGAATTTGCAAATCAAATAAAGACATTTTAACTTACATATTCTGCCTTCCTGCCCTTATCCCCACCACGTGCGATGGACTTCTCCAGAGGCTCAATCTGTTTGCGAAGGAATTCAAGATCCTTTAGACGAAGCTCATCGTGGATGATGTCGAGGTCACGGGCTGGATCTACATCACCTTCCACATGGATGATGTCCTCATCGTCAAAACACCCTGAACACACAAGACGACTTTAAAAGTGGGTTTAAAGAAGTTATATGAATATTCAAAGAACAGAAGCAAATTTGACAAAAACATCTCGGTCCAAAATGTAGATAAAACATATTCATGGCCACACTTAACACACTAAATATTGTACCACTTTCATGTAGAAAACTTGTTCTCTAAGACTAAAGCACTTACTGACTACATGGAAAATGGCATCACAGGCGCTGATATTTGAGAGGAAAGCATTTCCGAGTCCTTTTCCCTCGTGGGCTCCCTTTACAAGACCAGCAATGTCCACTACATTCAGGAAGGCTGGAACCTTGCTGGAATACACACATTCACATTTTTCAACAGGCTGTCACAGGTTTAGGCAGATTTTTTTATGTTCAAAATGTATGACAGATTATAGGAGTTACCAACTCAAAATAAAACTAAACATTAGCATGATGGGAGCAAGCAGTATATCAACTATTATTACTGTTGTTTTAGGTCAAGCAAACTTTGATGGTGAATGAATCCGTATAAAAAAAACCCATGGCAAGAGGTTAACAATAAGCAAACCTTGAACAATATTGCATCAGGAGACATGTGCTTAAAAATGAAATAAAAGTTTCAATAACTGCCAATAACTATAAAAAATCTTTACCTTGCAGGTTTGTGATGGTCGACCAGAAACTCCCATCGCTTATCTGGAACTGGTACACGACCTGAACAAAAGCGCAATCAATCAAAATCATGTCTTTATTCTTTCAGAGCTAAAAATGAATTCTCCAAAAAATATTCAATTATAAACAGGGAAATAAATATAATCTTTCTACTTCTTTCAATAAATTAAACAGGGTATTTCAAAGACATAATCATAGTCTCCTACTGCATATACCCTTCATTTTAATTTATATTATATCTATATCAATTATTACTTGCGTATTAAACATACATAACCATTACTTACTTTCATTAGGGTCTATGGTGCAGAAAGGAAAGTTTTCTGCTGTTGCCTGACTTTTTGTCAATACGTTGAAAAAGGTGGATTTTCTGAAAATATGAAAATTGAGTTTTCAGTTACGCTAAATTTAAGTTTTTGAAATACAGATGAAACTGACCTTGGGTAACTGAAAAGGGTATATCACATTAATTCAGGGTTATCTTTCACAATGAATTGATGATGTATCAATAACCGCAATGGATAATCACAGCTTTTTTTAGTATCCTTCCCTTCAATCAAACAGCTTTACTTTCAGGTTGTTGGGTTCTTCCTCGTAGAACTGAACAATGTTACATTTGTTTGCTTTCTAAAATTTGCTTCTGTTTGAAAAGTAATATTTAAAATGATCAGAATTTTTTCCATTAGCGTTGGAATGAAATAACTTGTGTCTAAGATAAACCCTGTAGTGTAAACTAATGTTAGCAAAGTTGTCATTACATCATCATAACCCAGAACCTACCCAACATTTGGAAGTCCAACAATTCCTATTTTGAGGTTAGTTCCAACACGACCAATTAGTGGGGGTGGTTTAACTTCTTCCTTCTTTTTGGGTGGCATATTTGATCTGGAAAGACACCGAAAAATTTCATAAGTTGTTTTTCTGTTTATTCATATATCTAATAATGATAATAATAAAACTTGTTTTTATCCTTATAACATAGAAAAAATGCTTGTGTGCTCTTGGTTCCTGGCAGAAACTGTGCTGCATTCTGATAAAACTTATCCAACTGTACACAGTCCAGGCCCTTGATGAAATTTCATTGATACCCTTATGTTACCTGTTTACGTGGTTTTAAGATATTCACATGTATGAACTTGATAGCTTATAACAACAAAGATTGTTAACATCATGAAATGACTGAATACATATTTTTCGAACACTTACAAATATTCAGTTGTATTATTCTTTTAATTTGAGAGTTGACTTTGGTTGACAGTTGCCCATTTTTACTAGTCTTTGTGGTGTTTCCTAATTTCATGGTATTTGTCTCAAGTAAAATTATGACAATGACAATGCATGCCACATCATCAAATTTTAGCGTTTTTAAGAACAGTTTGACAGTGTAAAATAACATCTGAATTGAAGTTTTGACATCTTTACTTTAGATTTTTTTTTACAATCATCAATAAATGTCATACCTGAAAAGCATGAATTTCATTACTGAATTGAATATTAGAACAGACTGTTAAAATAGTTATTATATTTTGCTCCATTCAATTGAAATGTATGCCATCGGCTCATGACTACATTTTTGTAATGTAGAACAACTCACTGATCGACAAATTAATTGATAGGTAGCCTGGACCTGTATGCAGTTTGTAGTTAGAAAAGACATCATTTGTAAATCTATAAACCGGTGACTAAAGAAAACAGGTAAGTCGAAAGTATTTTTATTCTAAGTGTAGAGTTATGACAGTTCTACAACTTCTCAGACCCTACCGGCTTTAATCTCCACCTGCAATTTGTTAAACAATATGGAATGAAATGCAATAACTTGCGAATGATGACAAAGATACTCCACCTACCAACAAAATCCACAGGAAACAAACTTGGAGATTTCTTATTGCCAATTTGTTGTGAAACAACAACACACTCTCTTACAATTTACTCGACAACGTGTTGTTACCCAATTTGGTGAAATGCCTTCACGCATGTGCCGCTGCATTTCCGTTTCCGCTTTCAAGAACTATAACCCGAGAAAATGAAGGCAACTAACAGCCGCTAAATGTTGTTCGGTTAACAGCCAGTGTCAACTGAGACTATAAAACTGGTTCTCTCTGATGAATGATGATATGTCCTTTAACCACTGTCAGTCAAAAAACAACAACAAACTATTAAACAGCTTAATGTTTTGCACAACTACCTTGATCAATGTTTCGCTAATTTCTTTATTAAGCACAGCAAATACCGGTAGGTTAAAGTATGATACTTGTATCTAGTTATTTTAATCATGTTAATAGTTATGGTATTATTTGGTAATGCATAAAGTGCAAGGAAATTCTGTTTTATAAAACGCTATAAGTGTGTTTACAGCTTCTTATCAATGTCGCTTTCCTGGAGGAAATTTCAGATTTTATTCCTGCGCCTTGTAAAAGTTCTTTAATCGAAACGGGGTAAGCCAGTTCTTATCTTAATCCATTGCATAATGTGCAATTAAAGAGGCAATGGGTGAAAGTTTCTAGGCTGTTTCTGTTAATAAGTAAGACGAACGAATCTCGTTGAGAAAGGATTCTAAAGGTTTAGAAATTTATTGAATACAAAAGTATTTGTTATTTCACATGTTTGCTTTAATGTGCAGTCTTGTCCAGTGTTTGTGTTATGGTGTGTAGAGAAAATAAGTAATGCAGATCATTCGGATGCAATGATATGAGAATGATATTTGGAAAATAAGTATTGGTATTTGATAAATTTTGCCGAATACTTCAGTTTTTAATCGCGCCATATATTCTAAAAGCTGCTGTCTATCTCTCACTATGCCTTTGTTTCCGTCTTTTCCCTCGTCGATCCCTATCTCCCTGATCTGTCCACTCCCTTATAGATGCTTGGCATCCACGTGTTTAATAACTGAAATATTGTTCAAAACACATTAAACCCCAACTCACTCACTATTTTAATCGTTTCAGAAAACTTCCCCCCCATAAGTTACTTTCATTTGTAGACAATTCTTTGTTGCCATTTGATAAGATTTCCTTCGTAGACTTACCTTTAGTTTAATGAAACTTTGTTTGGAAATACGAGTGGTAAATATTTTTCTTTCCTATAATAACTTATTGTATGAACAATAACTTTACTGAATTATATTGGGGAATTTTCTAAACTAAAATTCAAAATATAGAGAGCAAAGTGTACCTTACGGCTTTTCTACCGTGAACTACCGATATATCATGTCATTTCCTACGTTTCAGAAAGTCTAAATTTATCAAACTATGTAAAATTCAGTTACGACTTCAATATACATGTATACCACGAAAACTGGTTAAACTTTTTAGATTGAGTCGCTTCGTAATTTGATACAATATTCAGAGAACATGTTCACTTTTCATATTATCATATATGCCATATTGGCAATGAAATAATGATGAACGGGAGTTAGTTCCACAAATACCACAATATCTATCGAGTTCAATCTACTGTTTGACATAATTTTTATTAGCAATAGCTTCCTTTTTGTGCGTTCTTTCAAAATGCGCAATAGAGTAGTAAAATTGCAGATAAATGAAGCAAAGGTTATAGTATATCTAGAAATTGGAACTCGAGAAGGTGTAGGAAAGTATAAATATGGTACTTAGGTACACTTGCAAAAGAAAATGATATCAAGTTGCGATCTGTATATAAAAAATATCTTTTTCGGCATTTAACCGTGCGATGTCACAACATGTAATATGTTCTTTCGTAGTGGTTTGTGAATTTTACTATCTTTTTAAAAATTTGCTTGAAATTTTAACTTATACTCTGTAAAAGCCATTAGCGTGGCAGTTTGCCGTTCAATTATCAAATTCATGTCTCTGAGCGTGCACTCAATAGGATGATGCAAATTAGTTGCCAAGATTCACAGAGCATGTCACTTTCATCATCTCTTGTCAAGACTTTTTACTGGTTATCTTAATCACAAAAATATTGGTAGTTAATTAGAGCAAGAATTTTCTTGATGACAATTTAGAGTACTGTAACAACAAATCCTGGGTGACCATTGACGTGACAAATGAAGATAGACTAATATTTCATTATAGTTCTGTTTATTCACATCTTCCCTTTTGTGTAACTGTTAAACAACAGTTAGAATTTCATGCATAGCAAAAAGGCGTACACAATAAACAAAAAAAAAACCCAAAACAGATTCAGATTTATCAACAAGTCTTTCTTACATCAATAGATCAATGAGGAAAATGAAGGAGCAAAGAGACAACAAAGTTCTTTTTAAAATTCACATTCACAGTTTCTCTATAGAATGATCCTCATTTCCCAAAAAACATTTGGTGGAAATCATGTGTTTGAATTTACTATTTTGAAACTAACCTGAAAACTGAAACACATTCATAAAAACATGAACATATGTAAAGAAGTGCTAGATCTCCAGAATAAAACACCATAAATACACAGTAAGATGAGAGTACTACTTGAGCAAGAAATGTTAAATACTTTGCATAAAGAATGAAAAAAAGTTTTCAGGTGAAATTTTTTGTAGTATCTTGAAACATATCTAAAAAATACGAAATAGAGTTGTGACAATCTATCGTAATATTTAGAATCATATTTTGATTGATAATATACATATTTTGAAATATTGTCTGTATCATGACAGAAATTGTTGAAAGAATAGTTTATTTTCTCGTAAGAAAGCAGGGTATTTGTCAAATGCTAAAATTGTTGAGTGTTTTGATAAAATATCACACTGAATTGTATCGTTCTTAGCTATCATGATAAGTATTGTATGGTATTGTATAATGCCTGTATCAACACAGCTTTGATATTTTACCACAAAGACAATTGACAGATATATGGTATGACTTTCTTTGACACAAAATAGTGATGTCATGCACCTGGGTATTGTCTTTGTGGTAAATGATGGTAACACGCACAACAGATGCTGACAAGTTGTATAGAAGATGACGAACTGATCCATTATCAACCTTGTCGCTCAACAACATCCAAACATTGCTGACAATATCAGACCGCAAGCATATTCTGAGTATTAAATTTTCAAAATTACTAAAGATTAATGGCTAATAAAAGTATTTTAACCATGGTTAAATGAAGATACGGATATATTATATTAACAAACTTGAAAGATAAATCTACAAACACTGTAATCATTATGAATATTTGAATATTTGTAATAGAAGAAACAAATTGATGGCAATAGATTGAAATTTTATGAAAGAAATAGAAAGCAACAAACATGATACATGAATCTTCTTATAAAGAAAACAATTTCACTTCCCAAATTAATCTTCTTATAAAGAAAACAATTTCACTTCCCAAATTAATCTTTAGCTAAAAAGGTGTAGACACACGTGTGACAACTCTTAATCTCAAACAAAACTTTAAAAACAAAATAAATGAGGAAGGGAAAGGACTCGCATGATGTGCACGCTTTCAAATGTAAACACATGGTCAAGCCAGCTTCTTTAATGTGCGCATGCATGTGGCTATCTGTCACTGAGTTCACGTTTTTTGTTGCATATTTTAATGTTTCAGTGTCTAGGGAATATATTTAAATTGTTATTGTAGACTTTTCAACGTTTTCATCCACCGTATGGCAGTTATGTCTGGTAGGCTGTCTACAATTATCTTGATAATTCCCTCTGTCCCGGGGTGTTATCATGATAATATCCTTCACACATTCCTCTTCAAATAAGATTAGATTATTTGTTTTCAGTTAAAGTAAAAGTGTTTACCCACCATCACTTTTGAAAAATAATTTGTGATTCAATTTTTAATCTGCAAGTGTTTTGGCAATATGCGGTCTTGAACCCGTATACTTCATAGAACTCTATGCCCTATTCTGACGATCATACCACTGGGCCACAGCTGCTGAGATGACAACCTTTAAATTTTAGCGCCTTAAATAACTAAGGTATGCTTTTTTGTGTACAATCATAATTAATTCACAGTTACTAAAAAAAACATGGACCCCCCTCAACTCATTCCTACCCCTCTTTCACGTAATCAGTCAAATCAGCTTAATTAAAATCAGTTGACTGTTTATAAGAATAATAAAACCATTACCGGTCATAACCATTCTTAAACACCAGGGATTGGAGGATGGTTATGAGCATCTATGGTCACACTTAGTTAAATCAATGTAATCATATATACTGAGCAGTTAATAAAACAGTTAAAACATGACAACCACCCCCTTCTGTCAATTTGTCTAGAGTATTTGATAGGATTCTGGATTGATAGGATTTATTTTCAATGATATGTGAACATTTCTGAACACAACGATCTCATGTGACATCCAATGTCCAAACTTCATAGGCATGTTACATCTTCAAGGTTACATCATTTAGCATTGTGATGTTACCAGGGTTTTTTGTCATTTCATTTGAGCAATGTAAATGTTAAATGCAATGTCAAAGCTTGGAGATGTCATTTAATTGAAGACAGAATAATGTGAAAAATCCACTGTCAAAATGAAATCTAGGAAATATTCCGTGCTCACACAGTGAAATAAACAAGCTTCCAGAATAATAGTGACAAGTCCATCCTCATATTCAAAATAAGGAACTTTTCAAACTAAAAAATATAATCTCCTATGTATTTCAGTTAAAACATAGTATTAAAGATTACCTTATAATAACAGTTCTTTAGACATGTATATATTTATTTTTCCAAAACCTTGAGAAATGTCCCAAGAAATAAATCAATCCTTCACTCTACCGCGTGATAATGTTTCATCGTTCTAGTGATGCTCTCTGGAGAGCTTCCTCCACCTCATGTCTCAGTTTGGCAATGTCCCTCCGCGGGTCATCACTGTTGACTAGAGCACTTCCGGACACAATTACGTTCGCTCCTGCCTGGGAACAATGAGACAACACCATAAATAAATTATCAGTATTTCTGAGAGTTTCGTCAAGGCTCAACTTTAAAAGAGTTGCACTCAACACAAATTTTGAATTTTGTGTCATGTTTACAGGGATGAGGATGGCATCGGTAATTAAATAAGGTCCATTGTAAATACTGGATACATTTGTTGTATGTATTGAAGGCTGATGACAGGCATTGCCAGAATGTTTCTGGTAAAGGGTTGCTATAAACTTTTAACATAATGATTCATAACTCTGAGTCTTACTTACCTCTGCACACTCACGGACAGTGGTCAGTCCAACCCCTCCGTCCACCTCGATGTCCATCGCTGGGTGCTTGTTGCGCAGGTACGACACCTGCAATAAGAAGTCACAAGGTGTTCCTGAGAGGAACGAGAGCAAGGATACCAAAAGAGTACAAAGGTGACTAAAACATTATCTCTTTCGGTAAATAAATTTGAATGAAGCCATAAGCGCTGTAGCTTATAACTCTTTGCATGAATTTTATGATCTAACATTGACAATACACATATTAAACATTAGGATTTTGGGCAATCTCATTAAAATGAAATCTAAAATGCTCCACTACGTTAGTCGTATAGATCTCACTAGGCTCTGTTACTCGAGCCGTCAGATTTGCTTGTGACATAATTAAATCAGCCAATCATATCCTAGGGTGCAAGCAATTTATATTTGCTTATATATCCAAATGTATGTATTGTCAATATCTTTTAATTCATCCCGGCTCGGTTTGTTGGTCAAAAAAGTTAAATTGCAATTTTGCAATCTTTTGTAAAGCAATCTCTGCACACCTAAATTTAATGCTGTAGCAGACAGGACCAATCCAAAAGATATTTCTGGAATTTTTGATGAATAAAGTCTTTGTCTTTAAATTGTAAAAAAAATTCTTGTAATTTAATTTATGGCCGTCGAGAGACATGCATTGTGATTGCTTGAAATTATATGCATCAAGCCAATGAGATCAAGAGGTCAAATTGGAGTCAAAGGTGAACCCGATGGCTTGAGTAAAGGGGACCTTGTGATATCTATAATCTGCGTTACATAGTGCAGCAACATTTGATTTTATTTCATGAGATTGGATTTTGGTATGCGATGAATCCTTGATAATCATATATAATTAAAATCTGCTGGTCAAAGTGTGCCGTAAAGGGTTTTTTCATCATGTAATTTCTTTTGTTCTCTAGTGCAATAAATAGGTAATCATCCATGATGAACACCATGTATATGTAGTGTCACAATGCCAAACTCTAAAACAAATTCCCTGACAATCTCATACATGCATTTAACCAAGATCCATTAGAGGCCACTCAATAACCACCTCCTTGAAGGCCTGATGAATTAGACATAATATTTCAAAATATATATGCTGCCATCTCACCTTCTTCAAACAATCACTCATAAATTTCTGTCCACCAAATCCAGGATGGACTGTCATGATGAGAAGCAAATCGGAGAGATTCACCAGGTCGTCAGTGAGAACTTCCACTGGTGTGTCTGGATTCACTGCCAGTCCAACCTACATGAACACATATCATGATTAGAAGTTACTCTTTTAGTTCAAATGGTGAGATATTGCATTTATCGGTTGTAGTGAAATAACATGAGATTCTACTATGGGAAATAACACTAATTGACATTTTCAAACAACAACAAATGCACGTGTCAAAGTGGAACATGTGCATTTCCCTTCACATTGCCCATTTAAAAAAAAAAAAAAATGTGAAGGGAGGTCGCATCTTGAATAAGGCTTTTTACCTCGATCTGGGCACTTCCGTCTTACGATGATGCAATAAAACTCGCTTTTCACTAATTGAAGTAATGTAGCTCTAATTAAGAAGGTGACATACACGTAATTCCACTTTTAAATTGGAGGTTGGTCATTTATGAATACGTTACGAGTGATACATACCGATGTCACTTTATGAGTATGTTTATAACAGCACATATATCGAAGCTTGATATGTCTATGTGGATTGCCTTGTTATATATTGTATATGACCTGTATCGATGTCTCCCGTGCTTGTGCAGATATCATGAGATGACAGTGATTTGAAAAGCATTGAGACTACTCCAGCCATAGAATGAACTTCATTAACGACTTTAGGGAATATAAATAAATGACTATACCTGTTATAAATACCAAACAAATATCTCAACTAATGAAGTAGAAAATTTTTATATTTACACTTCCGGCCGCGCCACTCATGAAAATATCACTTTATACTTAACTCATGGTTGATGAGTTTACACGGTAAAGAGGGATGACAAGATCCACACTTACAATGAAATACCTTAGAAATGTATAAAAAAACACATCTACAAATAAGAAGTTGATACCTTCAGTGCGTAAGTAAGATTTTAATTGAATAGGCTACTATAGCAGTGCCTGGCTTTTATATTGTGTGTTGCAAAAAAATCTCTTTGTCTTTTTCTATTTAGAATGTAAACAGTTATACAAGACCTTCATGCCTGCCTCCTTGATCTTGCGCATACATGTCGCTGGATCTGCCGTGGCCTCGTAGTGGAAGGAATACATGTTGCCCCCTGCATCAGCTACTGGTTCAATCCACTGAAAAAAGGTCATTGCCATAATTGTTTTATTTTGAAAGAATTCACTTCGGTTCATTTTATTAAAGTAAGTTAACAATTATTCTTCTGCTATAAATAGAGTAGTCATGTTTGTGGCCATGTTTGTGTCTCAAGTAGAGACCTCTAAATCATTTGAATACATTTAACATTTGAATTTAACACACATCTGAGTAACATAATGAATTATTCAAAATAAATTGGTCAACATTCATCATTTAGACAATCACTGGTGACAAGACTGACACAAGTCTAACGAAATACGGTCAAAGGGAAGTAACTCCTACTGGCACAATTGGCACACAAATAGGCCTCTCATGAAAAGATCAATGACATTTTGTCAGGTAAAATAATAATGTTCAGATTAAAAACTCAATATCTTTATTTGGTTAAAAGTTCTGATATCAGATGTTATCATAATTAATGTACCTGTTCGGGTTTAGCAACCATCATGTGCATCTCAAAGAAAGCATCGGGCAATTTTCTTCTAAGGCATTTCACAACAGGATGGCCGAATGTGAGGTTGGGAACAAAATGACCATCCATTACATCCAAGTGTAAATAATCCGATCCACTGTCCATGAAGCGCTGACATTCTACGGCTAAGTTAGAGAGGTCTGCATTCAAAATCGACGGTGCAATTTTACACACACATCCCTTGGGGGCCGCCATGTTGGAATTGATCAAGGGCTATTATTGATTGTTTACCCCAGGCACCATGCGGCGTACGCCGCAAACAAAATTAAACCGGCGAACCACTTTCTTATCAACTAGCTTATGCTGAATGTTTATACGTCGCTTAATAGCGGGAAAAACGTTTCCTTGCAACATATTCTCAACATATTATTCACATGATTACTTTTAACTTTAAAATTTCCATCTGACTTATAAAGATATAATTATATCGTATACAATGCAGCAAAGCCCATGTTTAGCGCTGTGTACTGTGATTATAAGTTTTGCCACTTGACTTTTTTTGGTATTGTTCATTGTTATTATAGAAATAGGATCTTACTATCTTAATTACACCAAAACCATTTCACGCTTTGCTTTTACACTGTGTATCTGTATTTCCTGCCAAATTATCAATTAGCATACTTAAATTTAGAGATTTGACTTTCTCTTTTTATATTTGATAATTATATTTTTATTTTGTTCCTAATACTCATCTTAGCTTGTATTGATTATGAGTTAGATCGGGAATTGGAAGCTAATATTGCACAAAAGAAGCTATATTAAGTGCGCCCATCAGAAGCTAAGATTGTAATTTTTGAGTAAACTTAAAGTGTTTTTTTAAAAATGAAAACCTTTGGGTCAATAATTGATTTAATGAAATCATTTTTGCTTATGGAGTTCTCGCTATGTTTTCATAATCTTGTCCGTATTGATAATGTACAGTTAGGATTGAGGCTAACAGCTTCAAATCCTGGATGGCCTGTAACACATGCAGGGGTAGAGGAGATGAGATTTAGGTTTTCAAATTCTTGAAGTTTATTGGATATTTTTTGTCGCTTTCAACAGAATCTGTTCCCAGGGTTGTCTGAACTGGTGCAACGCCGACAAGTACACCTTACATAAAGATGAAGATGTCAAATTAAGTCTTCAGTGACAAATCTGGCTTCAAGATTGTAGTAATGTTTTATGTTGTTTTTTACTCGCCAAAAAGAAGTCATCACTAGTGGAATTCCAAATTAATTCCATAAATTGTTGCAAGAATAATGAAAGATGAAAACTTATTTTTTTACTTTGTACACACAGCTAGATCTCAACTACGCTTACATAAATAGATAATACTAAACGACGTCCCGTTTAATAACAATTTCATGAAACGAGTGTGTGGTTTGGTATTTAACGGGCGAAAGCGGGATACTGATACCATTCACGAGAATCATAAAAATATAATGAAAAGGGGACTGAGTTAAGTATTTTTTACTACTCGCTGACTTATATAAAAGAAAAACCATAAACATTGCGGAGATTAAAATTGCTGCCGCACCGCTAACATTTTGACGTCATGCTTAACGATTTTGACGTCATGTGACGTCTGTAGACGTCAGTCAACACGCGATAGATGTACTAAACGGCGGTATCTTCAACAGGCAGCTAATAATTAACTTTATTACTCTCCCGCAGGAGATACTGATAATAAATCTGCATTGTTATTACACATTGTGTCATGACATCGCGTTTTGTTTGTTTCTTTAGGTACGATGTCACATGATGTTAGCGGTGCGACAGCAGTGGTAAGGTCGGCGATTTTCATTGTAACAAACTAATTAAGGGCCAAAAGGTTCATTTACGTTTATGAAACTTTTTCCGTTTTAATAATCCAGTTCCGCTTCCCAAACTTATGTTTTGATGACTAGTTTTGTATAAACCAACATGGCGACACCAATGTAGTGTGCCCCCCCCCCCGTACCATTTCACTAGAATATAATTAGTTATTGGAAACAATGGTTGGTTTTCATTTGCACCACTGCAATTAATTTAACCTCATCCCGTGCACCCTTGCACCTTGTTTTCATTCATGCTTTTTAGAAAATATAAACTCACGGTCAAAAGAAACGCTACCATGTATTTAAATCTAGAGTGCAGAAAATCAAAAAGAGTGAAATTAAAAAACAAAATTTTTATTCATCAAGAACATGTGACGATATCATATGCATAAAAAATGCAACAAATCAGCTTCCGGTTTCAACGGCACAGTCTGCGATATTGGCCTGGGGGTCAAAAAGTCTATGTTCACTGTCATGACTGATCCCGGTGCAGGGAAATCCAGGTTCAGTGTGTTAAAAAAAGTTCACCTTAATAACGTGTATGCCCTCCCCTTGCATCAATTGACGCATTAACCCTCCGACATATATAATCATTAAGGGTTGTGTAAAACGAAACTCGCCATTAAAACGTATACGGTCATGTAACCCGGATGTGAAGTTGAGACAAATATGAACGTAAAACAGTCTACACGTATAGACGGTAGCCTAACCTGTGTGGTAATAAGGAATGGATTTAAAATCTACATATATTCCTCAATCGTTGTACAAAGATAAATAATAATTATGCAACAAGGAATGTCTTTAACATGCTGCTTATATTAACTCGAACGACGTTATATTGGCACGAGCACTATACAGGAAAACACGTGGTTTGAAAAGATGCTAACCATTACATGTCGGCCGGCGAAGGTAATTCCCTAACAGATTCCAACTGTTCCAAACCTCTAATGGTTCAAAGCGATAGGGCTCTGGCAGACCCTCAAAGCTTTCATCGGAGCCCCTTGTCACTGACACTAGTTTAAGGTAATCTCTACAGTCGCCATATTGTATATTTGCATCAGTTGACGTCACTTCCTGGATCGGTTAAAAAAAAAGAGTTTTCTCCGGTCGTTTCCGTAAAACAAAATGGCTTATACGCTAAGGAACGGCGTAATCGGTACACATTTTTCTCTTCTGTGGTCTTTATCATAAAATGAACATTACTTTATATTTTATCTGTACGACAATAAATTAGATGTAACATAGAAAAAATGTTGTTCAATCATGTTTAGTGTACATATATCACCAGGGAGTTGCACTTCAAAAAACGCGTTCCCTACTTATGCACTTAAGGAGGCCTGGTTATAAATTTAATATCCGTTGCGCAACGCTAAACTTGGCCTATGAGTGCAGTTACACAACCTAGTTAAAACTAGCTGTAATGATTCGTCATTACATCTAGGGAATAACTGATTGGGGTCATGTTGTGATGACCTTTGACGAACTTTGAACCGACCAATAGAATTAGGACTGGAACTCTGCCTTGAACGTGCTTTTGTCACATGTTGTCGTTTGCCCTATGTTTGTAAAAAAAAATTGTAAAGGTACCATCAAAATATCTATGGTACGAATAACGCAATGAACAACTTGTAACTACTTTTAAACATTAATAATTGAAACGTCCAATGATCCGACGACTGCTGTTCTACGAAAAAAATAATAAATTTTCATAGGGTCACCACCTTTAATTTTTTTATTCATTGTGAGATGATAGAACAAATGAATAATGATTGGATTTTCCATTTTTTGAGATCTAGATAATACTAAAGTTTCCTAAGCATGTTTTGTAAGATTATTACTTAGATGCAAAGTATTTTATCAACTTGACAATACAGCACAGATGTTTGGCCTGAAACACACGAAAGACGTTAATGCAGGTCACATGTTCAGCGTCTACACTGGGTACACGAATCAAGCATAGCCAAGATCACCGTGTTGAATGTAAAATCATCACGTAGCGGAAATGGACTAGGAAGGGCTTATTTGTAATTGTGTCAGACATGCCGCTATGAGTGTTGATTATGAAATGCATCCTTGTTTCAGGTTTTGGAGGTTATATACATTCTTGTTTCGTGACTTGAATGATACTTCCAATTAATTCATTTACAAATTCAAAAATTTCCTGCATTTGCAAAATGTAAATGGTTTATCCTAGGTTTATATGTAACATCTTTCATATTAAATATTGTGGTACTTTTACGCATATATAAAGCTTGACGAATGTATTCTGCAAGGGAATGGAACCTTGTCCAGTCAATGAGGAGACTTTCTGCGGCATTTATTCGTGTTTACGCCCATTACTGATCGACTTTTTTTGGTTTTCTTACTAACCTTTTGTGATCTTACTAACTGACCTGTACATAGTGGTGTTACAGTAATAGTTTTCCGACCAAGGATTTACTACGAAGGTTTGTTTAAAAAATAATAAATTCGGTAATTATTTTTTTCACCGACTTTTGAGAAATCTCTTCCTAGACCGTTTGGAATTCAGGGATTAAATGTGAACAGAAATGATGCATTACATGGATACATCGTGTGAAAACAAAGAAAACATCCCAAGATTGTCAATTGAACACAGAGAACATGCTATTCGTATGGTGAATTAACAACATGCAACAAAAAGCTCATCCTGGAGTAAATTCAAATCTACAATAACAGTAAAGGACTCCAAACAGCATGAAATTACTTATTTGCCGTGTATGATACATTAACGACAATCACTCAACGATGACATTCGATGGTGAGTGTTAGCAACATCATTAGCATCCTGCTACAACAGCATATTTTTGCATCCGCATAGCTCTTACAATAGAAAGGCTCTGCGACAATGCGGATATAAACGTGCTGTGGTATCATGTAGACTAAGATTTAGTCTATGAAATATTCCAATAATTTACTGTTCCTTCATCCATTATATTCTTTTCGTCGGGCTCTTAATATAATGTGTATGCAGTCGAATTTAGATTTGCTGAATGATGACCTAGACTGTATTGAAGGCTTCTATTAAAAACACAGTCATGAAGCAGGTATCATGGTGCTTCAGTAGATTTACCACTATACCATTTCGTCTTACTCAATCCAGGATATGATACTGAACCCTTCGAGAACATAAAGGATGAACATGGCAGTAAGGAAGTTTATGTATCAGGCCGTAATTTCACAAAGCTCCCTTAGTGCTGAGAGTACCCTTAACCCTTACTTGTAACATTGAGTAAAGACCACCTTAATCTTAAGGAGCTCTATGTTAGTGGGCAAATTGAAACAAGCAGGTTGAACTGGGGGGCATATAGAATATTCATGTACATCTTGACTGTGTAACTACAGAGAATTGACTATTAAAAGTAATGAATAGTTTCACTAACAAAGGGTTATAATAATTTGATCAGTCGAAATATTGTCTTCAAAGACAAATTCCTTTTTTTATTATTCATTACATGTCTTTCTTGTTGACTTCTCACTACTGTTTCGATATTTTGAAGTCGATATTGATATTATACGGATGTTCAGTCATATTGATTCCAGTGGGAAAAATTCGACCAGAGCTTTATGTACAACAGCTTGGTCCATCTTTCTCACGACATACACACAACGGGGTTCTCAAAACCCCTTCCACGCGATTTGCCAAAATTTAGAATATTGAAAAAGGTAAACAAGCCATTTATGATCGAATGCCTACATCTCTCATACATTTAAATTTTCAATAGAGATATTATTCTACAAAGTTTATATCATGAGGCAAATATGTCACTTTTTTAAATGAGCAAAATATGACAACACTCCATTCAGTAGTATTCATGATAATTATTATCTTAAAAACAATGAAGTATCACTACTCAGAAAAAACCCGAATTTTTTTCCAAAACATGATAGAAATCGTATTAGCCATTTTCATAGTCCCGCTTCATGACTGTGTATTTAAATAAAAGCCTTTACTACAGTCTAGGGTAACATTAAGTAAGTCTAAATTAACTGAATAGGAGCCCGAAAAGAAAAGAAAATATAGATGAAGGAAATATTTCATAGACTAAATTTTAGTCTACCATTTTCAAAGCCAAATGCTCGGTACATCGAATCGCGAAAAATTCGCAATTTGGCAAGCAACATGTGAAATCATACACCCCTCAAGATGACATTTACTCTGAATTAACACCCACTTCTTAAGAATAAAAGCAAGTGGAATGATTTCTTATTGGTATGAGATAAATAAATAATTACTAAATTATTAAAAATTTAAATCTCATGGTTCATAATCACAATTTATTTCTTCCCCTATTACTTTAAAACCCCAATAAAACAATAACAAATCTTTCGCAAACAATGACAACCCCAGTACGTGTTGAAACAATTTCGACCAAATTTCCGCCTAAACGCGACTATTAATAAATAAGTATTAAAAAGCGGCGACAGATCGGGCCAGGTTTAATGCTAATCATTGAAGGCTTTAGTCGCAGGAAATTACCCATCGCGTCTGGGGGAAGTTATTCTCATTAAACTGTCATTAATTATTCACACCTTCTGTCTTGACGTTTCAAACTGATGCAAGCAGCTGTTTTGTCCCACAGTCGGTTTGTCACGTCCGTTTACCATGATACACAAGCGTGAACGGCAGCTTCCACCTCGTTGACGTTGGATGAAATTTAATCAGAGGAAGGCAATCTTGAGATGAAAATGGCTATTAACTAACGACTCAAAGACTTGATAAACTTCTTCTGCCTATATTCTTCTCATTTTGACGTTTTTCAACAACAAACGAGTGGATTATCAACGAGCTTTTCTACTCTTTTGAGTTTATAAACTACGCAATTCTCATATGGAAGAATTTTGAGTAATCCGAAAACATTAAATTTGAGATTTGAAATTGAAGTCCTGAATCATTCCTGAATTGAGCCCGCTCAATTATATTGATCAAACAATCAGAATCGGATAAATGCCAATTTGTTTTAGAAAAAAGGAATCATCGAAATATTATCTTAATAATGAATAACTTGTAGATAAAGATATTTTTTCTGGATTAACTAGGTTTTTTTCTATTTAAGAATTTCATAAATTTAACTTATTTTACAAACTTTCTCCGATTTCGGTTTATTTATCGACTTTTATTTCGAGGTTCCGATTATAATGTCTGCTTGCATATCTCGAAAGGGAGAACTTTGGTCTTCATGGAATGGTTTTTAGATTTCATACTGCTATATCAGCATATATGTATATGTGAAGCTTCTACAATAATGTAAACATACGCTGGTTTAGCAACATGATTAGATGGATGAAATATATCTTCATTTTGCGTCATTTCTGCATACTTTCAACAAAAGTTTTGATCAACCATTGCAGAAAATAATTGCAACACTTTTTGACCAGGTTTTGGCATTAACATTTTTTCCTTCTTGTAAAAAGATCATTTTCTTTGCTTCTTCGATATCATAATTGCACATATTATTTTGATAAAAACAAGAACATAGAACAATTTCATTCATGTAACCACTCATTGCCAGGACGTATATGTTACGAGCAGGTTTACCTTCAACCAAACGTGCCTTCTGACAGAGGCTTCACAATAATACAGCATAATGAAATGTAAATCAAGTCCTATCATCCTACATGTATTTGAATTAAAGCCTACTGAAATGATTTCATCTACCTGAGAAATATTCAACTTTCTTATCATCTATACCAGAGAAATATGAACCTTTCCTTATCATCCATACCAGAGAAGTATTAAACTTTCCTTATCATCTATACCAGTGAAATATTAACCTTCCCTTATCATCTATACCTGAGAGATATTAAAACTTTCCTTATCATCTATACCAGAGAAATATTAACCTTTCCTTATCCTCCATACCAGAGAAGTATTAAACTTTTAAACTTTCCTTATCATCTATACCAGAAAAATATTAACCTTTCCATATCATCTATACCAGAGAAATATTAAAACTTTCCTTATCATCCATACCAGAGAAATATTAACCTTTCCTTATCATCTATACCAGAGAAATATTAACCTTTCCTTATCATCTATACCAGAGAAGTATTAAACTTTCCTTATCATCTATACCTGAGAAATATTAACCTTTCCTTATCGTCCATACCAGAGAAATATTAACCTTTCCTTATCATCTATACCTGAGAAATATTAACCTTTCCTTATCATCTATACCAGAGAAATATTAACCTTTCCTTATCATCTATTCCAGAGAAATATTAATCTTTCCTCATCATCTATACCTGAGAAATATTAACCTTTCGTTATCATCCATACCAGAGAAGTATTAAACTTTCCTTATCATCTATACCAGAGAAATAATTAACTTTCCTTCTCATCCATACCAGAGAAATATTAACCTTTCCTTATCATCCATACCAGAGAAGTATTAAACTTTCCTTATCATCTATACCTGAGAAATATTAACCTTTCCTTATCGTTTTTCTGTGACAACATCTGAACATAGACTGCATGCTCCACGAAACATCGAAGCTACCACCGCAACTTGTACAACCTCCTTCACTTCAAAGCCATCCACCCGGAACGTGTATTTAATTATAGAAAGCTTGATGTCGTAATTACGATTAACGTGTGTGACATAAACCCATTGACTTGACAAAACAAGCTGGGAAAAGCTTTATTGTCTCTCAACGGAAATTTGACGGAAAGTTGCGGGAAACGGAAGAGAACGGAAGACGTTGCGGGAAACTGAGGTTTGAAATGCTGTTTTTTTTACAACTAACTTCTTTCAAGATTAACATATATTTTGCCATTGTCGAAGTGTCAGGGACTCGGAGACATTAGTTGATTATCTGAAAAAAATCTGATGCAGAATTTTGACTCCTGCAACCCAGTTTTTTATGTAATATGATATGTTTTACTGTTAAAAAAGCGTATATGAGTCCGCTCTCGCTCCTTCCAAATACCATGATCTCTTTCGGGCTAAATCCCTTGCATGGCTGGCGGCATGATATTCGTGGCTATGCTCACCTGTTATTTTTTCAACCAATGAAATGTCGTTAATTAAGGAGCTTGGAGCTAATATCTTGAACACAATTGATTTGTCATTCCGGTTTTAATAACATTATCATCTAGTTAAAAGGGATACAGCATAGTTTCGTTCACAGTCGTGTTGACAGTGAAATGTACGACAGTCACTAATGAATAATTCTGTCAACACCCCGGTTCACCACTCAACTCGCTAGCAGGTCGTGCACTGCATACACACTCATGTATCCGACATAGTTATACGGTCATATAGTTACTAGTATTACAAATTGTCAAGTCAGTGTGAACTTCATCATTTACCCTTCATCATTTTTTGCTTGTAACTTAGCTTTTCGTAATTGTTTACCGCTGTAAACAAAAGAGAATTTTTATCAGATAATCGCAACAAATATAAAAACTCCGTGTTCTTGTTAACGCCGCTAAAAATAGAGTTTAATTATTGAATAGAAGTTTAAATAATATCATGTGAAATCATGCTGATTACCATTGTAAGCTTCCCATACAAGCACAATTTATAAGACAAAAATGATGCTTTAAAGAACCTATATCATGGATAATCAACAAACTTGCACAAGAGAAATAATTAAGTTGAAAAGTAAAATATCCCATGCTTGAATTTTTCTGAAAGATGTCACGTGATGTTAACAACAAATCAATCTTAAGAAGTATAATTTTATTTTCTTCTCTAAATTTGGTCCCATTGCCGTTCTTGCAATAACCAACTACAAGTATTTTTGGAGAGCAGTACAAACTGTCAATCGAAGTACAGCTTAAAGGCCAAAAGATGGCTTCATTTTGCTCTTTACAGTGGGGGTGTTTCATACTGTTTGAGGGGTGCTTCATCATCTAAATTTATGACCTGTCCAATGAGATAGCAGATCACTGTGAAAGTAACCGAGTTATAGGCATTCGTAGGCAACAATAATCTCACGACAATGCGACCGTAAAAAATAAAGCCTTTTAATCAACTATATTTACTTCAATGTGTCTACAAAATCGCTGTTTCACTGACTGACAAAGCGTCGGCTTTACAATTTTGTCTGCTGATGACTATGATGTCATCTTCAAATATAAGCGAATCATACACGAATAATCGAAATGAATTGTTAATGGCGTGTTTGAGTGACAGGTTGTATTATTGCTTTATAAAATCATCTGAAAGTCGCAAGGACAAACACGACCACTATTAATTACATGAAATATTAAACAAATATTAATTGAACAGTAACATGAGTCTTGCGGTACTTAATATTGATAATGACTAAATGGTGATTGGAAGTTAATGCAACCCCTTCGCTTTCAATATAAAATTGGTAAGAAACACGATTCTTTCACTATTTTACTGGTTATATCTTTTTACACTATTTTCTGATCATCTTTTGAGGGATTATAAATGTACAGCAATGATGAACATATACTGACAATCCGGCTACTTGTCACATGTCAATTATTGATTATGTCAAAATTGATATAAAGGTGCTGTTTTAAACACAACGGTGTTATCCAACAAGGTACAATAAATATCAATAAATAGAATCTCATAAAAAGCTTCCACCTTCGTAGACGCTCTGATGAAGCTGCTACGCTGCGGACATGGGACCTGCATTGTACTGCAAGGACACAGAGCAAAGTTTGAAAACTAGTTTATAAAACATTTCACTGATTCTAACTTTAAGTGCACAACTGTAAGATGTCTTAGGTGAACACAGTCCAAAACGATGTACACTGTCTCTGTGCAAGATCTTTGGTAAGAAGAAACTCTGTAAATCTCCTTTCAGGATGAGACTTCTGGTGGTGGTCTCCTCGACCAAGGGTCCCAAGCCGGAAGTGACGTCACAGAGGGGGCTGGAGCAGGTAACTGGCCCGGATATGGCATCCCCCCAAAAGTCATTGCACTAGAATAAAAAATAATTCCAGATGTCATCCATGCGCCAATAATGATAGAACAAATTGGAATTGATCTAAACTGTCTTATAGACTTCATTTGATATCATGCAATCTCGTTACAGTCGTTATCATAATCACTGTTAACAATGAGGTTAATTGTGCCGTGACATGATCTCATAAATTTATTAACAAAAAACAACGGCCATGTTGGTTCATGAGATTTACATTCGTCATTGATCTACTCAATATTTGAATGTGATAACATGAATAAAATTAATTTATATTGGATAGTGTTCTCGTATGAATTGACGTTATGACACAGATACAAATACGAATTATTTAATGATTTCGGAATACAATGTAATGTGGCTTGTACTTACCGTATCTGTTGATCTAGATGTGCCTTTTCTATCCTTTTATCTTTCGCTCTTCTATTTTGGAACCAGATTTTGATTTGAGTTTCTGTGAGGTTCAGCAACTCCGCAAGCTCCAGTCTGCGCGTGCGCGTTACGTACTCTGCCCTCCTGTACTCCACTTCGAGACGCAACGTCTGCTCGCTGCTGAAGGTCGTACGTTGTCGTCGAGGTCGTTGTTCACGTCGCTTGCGTCGAGGTACTGAAATATATTATTTTAAAGCGACATCTTTAGGTCTTTACCAAACAAAGACTTTTTATCAGAACCTCCTAACTCGGGCAACTAGTTTGCAATGGCCTGATAACAACTGATCAATTAATTATATTTGAAAAAGCATTTTCATACATATGTATTTGAAAAATTACTTAGGAATTTCGTTTTTAAATACAGATTCTTTTTGAATGGACATCTTTTGTATAAGAGACAGACAGGCGGAAGTACTGGATGAAATTATAAGGAATTATTATGAATAAAATTGACTAAAATTTTGTCTATTCCTGAATACACAAAGTAGTCTCCATGAGGTCAAGGCAAGTAACAGCGCAGCCCAAAGGATTTGTTACTAGCTCATTAAATGGTAAAACCAGAATCAATCATCTGAATCCATTCCCATTTTCCGAATATCTATCGTCCAAATTATGTATCAAATAAGCTATTGCTTGTGCGATATGGCGCTGATGAGATATCGGTGAAACAGTACCCGGAGTCATGAGTTTACACTACATGTATATCACAAAGTACATGGCTGCCAATTTGTATGGTGTTAAAAAGAATATGATGGAATTAAAGTGTTTTGGACACAGTTACTGTTGCTCAAACCACTTGACACTCTTTGTATATAAGACTTTAAATGACGACAGATGGAGAGTGATTCTACTGATGAAAAGAAACAGGATGTCGTGTCTTCTCCTATTAATCATAAAATTGACCTTTAGAATATGTTATTAAAAACCATGACAAGCGTAAGATATTCGTTACTTTTATCAACTCTTATTGATTTATTTAATCGGGATATTTGGTAAGACACACATAATGCATGGATATTTCAACGTTCGAAGTCACTGGAGGAGAACCAATAAATCCCATGCCGCAAAATGTTTAGCATTTTGCACTGTTTTTTTTGCATTTTTACCATAATGCTTTGTATAAGAACACTAATCCATCATCAATGACATCAAGAGAGAAGTCCATGCATGCTAATGAAAGAATACCACCATTGAAAACATTTTAGAACGGAATGAGGGAATATTATTTTTTAACAATAATATTGGCCTTTAATTAAAATTTGGTCCATTTGTCGGTGGCACATTACTATGGGTGTAAGAGATTTGAATCCATCGTAAATTAGGACGAACGTATTATCAACACACTTTTCCAGTGGTGTTGAATATCCGCAAACATATAATTGTATCATTTAAAACCGTTAGAGATTGTCTTAGTCCTATACAATGGTCTCTTCGCATGCGCCTACAAAACGTTTAATTAACAATAGGGTTAAGAATGGCGTGAAAGGGACATTCACATTTTAATCATATAATCAGTGGTTATTATAGTTTTCGTTTAGTTGCTTTAGCTCGATGGGTTTGACAGGCTTGTCGGTAATATTCATTAAGAGTATGTTAAACACAGGAGCTCCTTTTAAAAATTAGCCTGTTCTCTTTGAAGAAACGTGCAAAACTACATTGACACTTCATTTTGAAGAACAAAATGTGCATTCACCAGACAATAATCTACAAACCATACATAGTGAAATTCAGAAGGGTTGCAAATAATGACTCTGATTCGAGTTAATTTTAAAAACATCAAATGATGATTTACGGCCAATTTAGAATATTTCTGTAACTAATGCTTTCATAATGATAACAAGCGCCAGTGTTTTTCTTATCCAATGAAATTGCAGTTACCTGAGACGTTTCATAAGAGTTAAAATAGCCTGTCAGACACTGTTACTTTTCTTTCATACTTCAATTCTTTCACACTCATACTTTCGTTGAACTAGAAAGGTCAAAAAAGGTTGAATACGCCCCATGGCGTTGTCTTGAGGATGAATGATGATCAGATAATGATTTCATCATGAATACTTCTAATATAATCGAATGGAATAGAATTATTTCACAAAGTCGTTTCAGAAATTCAACACATGCAACTCACTGTATGAAGGAGGTCCGTCGGGGAGATAGAGCCCGCGGTAGTCTAGGTGCGATGCCGGCATGTCCAGGCTCGGTGCCTCCATTCCGGGGAGGTAACTCATGAAGAGGTTTGAGAGTCTTATCCCCTGAGTGAGGGGTGAAGTGAGCGATATCGGCGGAAGTGGCGTCACAGACGGCGGAAGTGAAGGTGTCCAGGAAGTCGGAGATATGTGTGTGTTATCCTGATCTTGTCCTTTGCTTTTGGAAGTCGTCATATCGGAAAAGTTTCACACACGCAGTTTGCGTGAGCGACAAATATTTTAGACAAACCCCTCAATGTCGGATACAACCTTGGACTAATATATTTGGTAGACTGAGGATAATGGTTAACTACACATGGTCGGCATTGGTAGAGGAGATCGGGACATAGTCTCAACTTCTTGATTGCAAGTCTTGGAGTCAGAGTTATTAACAACCAACCAAATCAGAACCGAGGCTAAAATGAAAGCGCGGGAACAAGCGCGTGTAGCGGTCTTCGGGGCGGCAGATCCGCATTCTCTGATTTCTTCTAACTATCAATGGTTTTAATCAATGATTAAGTGCGGCCTCCAAACAACCGGCAATTGTCAGTGGATACATAAAAGAGTCGTTTTCTTCTCATTATTGTTAGCAAGCGGAGCAATTTCCTACTCCGCTGCCTTCATTATCACGCATGCGCGGTTCGTCTCCAGTCGCCCTAGGCCACAAAGCGACAGGAAGGGTTCGAGGAGACGGTTCCGATTAAATACATCTGAATTTCACAACACGTCGGTGATAATAGTTATAACCAATAATTGCACGATTAACAGACTGGGGCCATCCACACGTGCGTCTAGTAATAGGCTAATTGCTTTTAAATAATTCAGCTCATCTCCCAATTCATGGCCGATCGCTTGACAAATTGGATTGGCGTTTTTGCCGCCCATCTCGTGAAAAGCGAGGATAAAACATATTTCTGTGGACTGAATTTGAATCTCAACTTCATCTTGAAAATTAATGACACGGTTAATCGGGGGATTATGATTTAATTCAATTTGTAAATTATTAAGGAAGATTTTATGCGGGGAACTGACAGATCATACGGACCGCACGGAAGTCCCTATTAATGAGGACCGATTTACCTGCAGGCGCGCCTTCTTTTCATGGAATAACTTCATGACTGAAATTCATCAGGATCATTTTCTTTTAACTTAACAACTGAAATTCATCAGTGTTTTTTTTTTTGAAATTTTTTTTTTCAAACGAATGAATTTTCATTTCCATTTTCCTTTAGATGTATGTTAAACTTCATCTTGAAATTTTGGATAAAACTTGAACTAAAGTTTACAACAAAGGCTTACGTAAATAAATTCAATTATTTACTGCAAGTGGGGTAGGGCATTCATATTTATCATACATGTATATATGTATTCTCTCATAAGTTTGGTGATCTAATACATGACGATATACGCGATAGAAGAAGTTCTGAGACAACAGGAAATTGGAATTTTCAATAATTAAGATATTGAAAAATGTATGAAATATTACGAGATAATACTATCTCCTCCCCTATACAAATAAACTATACAGCTGCATACCAAAGGTTTGTTCACATACCGGCTTACCCTAGTGCAAATATGTTATTTGGGATGTCTTTGAGACATGGTAGCGTTGCGAAAAAGAAACGGATAGTGTTGAATTTTCCATACAGAAGTCTGGATCTATCGTATGTAATCTTACCAAATTATAAATCGTAACAGCTTTGGTAGGTCACTGAAGTGATCAGGGGTCAAAATTTCGAAAACATTAATTTTTTTCTTTCTACAATATTATTTTAGAAGTAATCAACAGCTTTAAACAAACTTTGTCTTTTCGTTAAGTCAATGTGATTTTGATGATTATTATCTCCTTGTTTCGATATGGATATTTCAATCGAAAATTAAGAAAATGGGAATTAAAACAAATATGACCTCTTTTGTTGGGAGACCAGACGATCCCTAAATCAGTGAAAGAAATGCTATTATCACATGGATGGGTGTTCCTTTGTCAGTTCTACTGAAGTTATTTTATTTACAGTTTACAGTTAACCAAAATTACATGATGTTTACAGTAAGATACAGAAGTAAGTGAACAAACTGTCGGTATGCAGCTATAGGACAGATTTTTCAAATATGTCTTAAAAAATTGCGTCAGCGATATTTGACTGTAAAAAAGCCCCGATATAATTGTACGGAACTGAAATTTTGGGCCACAATAGTAACGTCCACTGCCTTTTCCCAAACGTTCTCCAGTAATATACAGTATTGGCCCAGATAATAACATATTTACGTAAGGGGGATAGATGTGGCGTTGTATATTTCAATGGATAATGAGTTCCATGCCTCGATAACACTGGCTAAAAAGGGTAATGAATATCTCTGCGTTCTACAATTGATGGATTACTGTTCTTTTGATTATTGTTACTAAGTTCAGATACTCTATCTGGAACAAGATCGTTTAGATAGTCTGGAGCCATATGATGGTACATCTTATAAAAGCTTATGAGTTTTAAGCGATATCTTCGTTTTTTAGTGTACTGTAGTTGTTTTCCCTATATAATGGTTCATGGCTTGTGCCTGGAACTGCACCGCATATAGTTCTTAATGCATCTAAATGCAGATTTTTAAGTGCATTTGCCTGTTCAAACGTACAATTATCCCATATCTGTCAGCAGTAATCAAAGAGTGGTAAAATGAAAGATTTGTACAAAGTGTTCAATGTTTACGATTAAGACGTTGTCCTAAACTTCTCAGGCAATTGATCCTTGAGCTTATTTTATTTATAACTTAATTTACATGTAGTTTCCAAGAACAATCGCTTTGAAGTGTTAAACATAAATGTCTATGGTTTTCAACTTCTTTAAGGGGTTCACTGTTTAGTAATAAAATCGGTTTAACGTAGTTTTGAGTTTTTCGAATGAACGTAATACTTTCAGTCTTCCTAGGATTGAAACTTACTTACCATTTTCTTGCCCACTCTGAAATTTTTTCTAGGTCACTATTTATAGTTGCGGTAGCTGTAAAATGATCATCTACTATAACATATAATGATGTATCATCGGCAAAGAGGCGAATGTTACTGTCTATGCCATCTACAATTTCATTAATACTGATATTGAACAAGAGCGGTCCAAGCACCGAGCCCTCTCGTACGCCAGCTTCGACAGAGCTAATACCTTAACCATTAATTAATACTTTCTGCTTTATACCGTCTAAGTAACTTTTAACCCATTTTAAGAGTTCTTCCCTTATGCCGTAGCCATGAAGCTTATGAATGATGCCATTATGCCAAACTTTATCGAAAGCTTTGCTTATATCGCAAAATACTGCTCTGATTTCCTTTCCCTGGTCCAATGCACTTGAAATAAAATCGTAAAGATACATTAATAAAAAAACACAATTTATGTTTTTCTAACCACTCACTAGACTTTGTAATAATAATAATAATAATAATAATAATAATAATAATAATAATAATAATAATAATAATAATAATAATAATGAGTATTTATAAAGCGCTTTATCCATACACAAACTGTCAAAGTAAATGCTCAAAGCGCGTCGACATATCAGAATAAAAAGAGTGTGTGATTTGTTCGGATGTAATAATATCGGGGAGAAGAGCATGAAATTACAGCTTATGAATTATAGCAGCACTAAAAGTCAGTTAATCAAGTCTGTGGGACATTATCATGAAAAAAAAACAGCTTAAAAACAGATAAATTTTGATTGTCAATGAGGGTGACATCGAAACGGGTAATTTTAGATCAGATTCGAGTAACGAACTTGTAACTTGTAAGTAAAAATATGGAAACTTGTGGATCAGCATTAGTACTACATAAACCGAAAACTTTACACATTGATATCACGATGTTTTGTGTCAGCAGAACTAACAACACTAAAACACTAGTGTTCGTTGTTACCATCATCCTTAATCTATTGTTACCGTAATTTATTGTCAACTTCTCTTGAAGTTACCAGCATCCAAACACGATTTAAAAATTGCTCATTCTTCATGTTGTGTGAGTTGATATGCAGATTCGGTGCATCAAATATATTTTCATCATCACAGTTCATATCTGTGAAAAATAAGTTTGATAATATACACATAGAAATGATAGTTGTTGAGACACTATCTGACTTTCCGTTGGTGTCCTTTGACCATTGAAGCATTTAAATAAAATTAGGAAAGTCAATTTATGATTCAATCGATTTACTCAATGAACACAGATGGACAAAATTTACCAACACACAATAGTCCAAACTTAAACTGCATGGTTGTTTTTATGTGGCTAGGATACGTGACGAAACTCCATATTATGGGATATGAATTCATGTCACATGGCTTGCATATTCATACGAAAATGCCAAATATTTGACATTTAATATTTTTAAACGGAAATGAACAAAAGCCTTATAGGGAGATACAAAATCCTAAGTCACATGTCGAAAGAATACAAAAATTGGTGCTCTAATCTACCAAACGCTATTAACCTGTCTTTCTTATTGATTGTGTGGTAATTTGCGCGTACATAGTCCCGGTTTTCGATCAAAAATAAAGAGATTGTACCTATATAATTTGTTATTACAGTGAAATAATTAGTATTAAAATGGTGAGGTTAGTACTTTTCGATTAGATCACAGCATTAAAACGCTTGGCATTAATGAACACAACAAAACACGAAGTGTCAATTCGTATTTAAACCCTAATTTTGTGACAACTAATTCATACGAGCAGTTAAAGCAATCATGAATGATCTTATTATCGTATTGGATTATTACCAAATTGATGATACTGTGGTCATAAAGTCAAGGTGGTATATGGATGGTATAAAGCATAAAGTCAAGGTGGTATATGGATGGTATAAAGCATAAAGTGTTGTTATGCTCATAACTGTACATGAACATCACTGAAAATCTGGACGAGGAACTAATCTGTTCATGACCAAATAAATTATTTTCTTTTTCTTCTTCATTTTCATATCTATAATATGCTACAATATGATCATACAGGTATGGGGGATTGTAATGTTTTAATTCTTATTCGGTTCATTCGGTTGAAACTGTAACTCTCAAACCCGAAAACAATGTTAACAAGCAGCTGACATGGTCGAGCTATTTCCCCGCAACTAGCTCAGAGATTTTAGATTTTACATAATTGATCAAGTTTAAAAAATAGATATCTAAGATGCCATAATATCATTTTGCTGATTAATATGTCATGTCAACACATTTGCAATGTTTTCATGAATATTAAGAAGGAAACTGTTGATTAAAACAAACCAAAAAACTAAATCAAAATAATTTCACTGTTGGGAAAAACTAAAAGAAATCAATTAATGATTTTCAAATCATATGTGTTAACCATGATACACCTTTACACAAAATAATTTATGCTAGTCCATCGCTCTATTTGATTATCATCAAGTCACTATATCAAGAGATGCACCAGAGAAGACTGGATCATTAAGGGTTTCTTACCAAGTAATTTTTAAAGCCAAAAAGCCTTTATTTTAGAAATGTATTTTGAGAATTGTTAATTATGAGACACCTTCATGTTAATAGGTATTTTATTACCAAATTTGAAATTGTTAATCATGATGCACTTTCTCGTGGTAAAATGCCAAGTTTGATTAAATTCCTATGATTATTTCACAAGTTATAAGGACTTGTTAATGGTATTCTAAAAGAGACCCTATTGTAAAGAAAAACGCAAACGATTAACAAAATATGAACAAATTGTTAAACATAAAAGTCTCGCATGCAATTATGTATCTTAGTGCCAAATTTGATTATATATTATGATAAGTTTAAACGCACTAGTGCACACGAATATTTCTTAAAGACAACGAATGCACAGATACTGCATATCTCTCGATATTATTCAAGATCCTCACTCACGTAATCTACCTCGTAAGTTATTTAACAAATATTTACGTATTCAGGTAGTAAAGTTGATTATTAAAGACCGGAAGTATTTAATGTTACGTTACAATAAATCTACATGAACTACGATATATCGGAAAATAATAAGATTTTGCTTATAATCAAAAAACGGAAACGGCAGCCGCTTTGGTCAATCTAATAGCGATGTTAATGCTGTGTTATTAAATCGGTTTATTTACAACATTGCGTTCATATAACATAATTCATTATTTGTTCTCAGTTCAGAGTTTAGGTAAATTCAACAGCTGCACATAATGATAGTTCAGCCGCTTTCAACTGTCTATAATTTATCCGTTTTGTGCACAGCTGACCTTAGATTTGTTATATGTCAAAGCCGACAGCGGCTGTGTAAATTTTTTCATTGTTGATTGCAGGTCAATTGTAAAGAATTTTAAGTTTTTCATTGCATCGATAGAAAGCTTAAGTGAATGCATAAGTCCTCTTAAACCTTAAAATAGCCAATTTAAACCGTAAAAGCGTGCACTAGTGCCTTTAATACTAATGAGCACGGCTATCAACAATTTTAAAACAGAATCACAAATTTTTAAAGAAAGCACAAGTTTTACAA
The DNA here is from genome assembly GCA_921293015.1 of Phorcus lineatus. Taxonomy (NCBI): domain Eukaryota; kingdom Metazoa; phylum Mollusca; class Gastropoda; order Trochida; family Trochidae; genus Phorcus; species Phorcus lineatus. Next base: position 24,002,958 of record OV121091.1, read on the forward strand.
ACCATTTTCAAAATCGTCTTTCATTACACCCAGTCAGATGATTATATATGTTAAAATTGAAATTAGATTAAACTTATGATTAGAAAAAACGTTGAGAGCAGAATAGGGCTTCTACATTTTTTCTCAGAAATTCACCACTTTTAAAGAAAAAGTAAGATTTTACACAAATGTGTTAAAATAGTAAATAAAGACACACCTTCATGTATTTGTGTATCTTCATACCAAATTTGATTATTAAAATCTGATAAATAGTTAAGGGCACCAGTACACACATATTTCGTAAATATAAATACTGCACAGATAATGCATATCTCTAACGACGGCCAATATGATAATAATTATTAAAGTTATTTTGAAATACACACGTATTCAGACTGTAAAGTTAGTTTTAAAAAAACCCGGAAGTATTTAATGCAACGTTGCATTAATTTCGCATTAACTACGATATGCGGTATTAAAATTTTGCATACAGTCTTAATAGCCAAAACGGCAGCCGCTGTTGGTAATACAAAGGCAATGCGAAAACTTTATATAAGAAATTGGCAAAGTTACAGATATATATAAATGAGGAATATTTCACCCTTTGTCCTTAGCTAAGAGATTTAGGTATATTCAAACAGTTGAACATATTACTAGTTCAGTCCTTTCAACTATCTATATATCCGAGGTTTAATTCTCAAAGGTAACTTCAGTGATATGATCCTTATCAATAATGTATTTTAAGCACTTTGCTACAACCACTAGATTTCCCCAGAAACAAACGGAAGGATATAATTAACAAGCATTTGTTATTGTAGCTGAAAAATCAACACTTGAAAAGAAACATGAAGCCTTTGCACGTGCATGTTTTAATGGTCGATACACATGTAGTTCTCTATGACAAATCATTTAAAGATAAGACGATAAATATTTCAAAACGACAAAAACAGGACATTAATAACTACAAATGTTGGCCAAATATCACTGGTTTTTTATTTCAACGAAAAATTTTTGTCTTAATTAGATTTTATGCCTGACTGTTTTGTATAGTCTTCTTTGATGCTGCTCCACGGCTCGAAACGGATTAAAAGATGTTTTAAAAATTTATCAAATAGTATTTGATAAAATTAATAGGGACACGAAATTTGGTTAATAGAATAAAACTAACCCTTAATGTCTTTATTCGAATATGCTATCCATGCCTGATTAATTTTCTTAATTGCGATAATCTGCTAGGCGGTAATAAAAGTCGGTATATGCAAGAGCAAACACGTATTCATGTGTAGCACGTGACTTCTCACACGCTTAACGCCCCCTGGCGTGAGAACATGGTTATCATCATCATGGGAGGTAACCGCTGTAGAAGTAATTATCGTTAATAATTAAACATTGGGAAATGTTAAGAAGAAACAAAAAGACGACCTTTGATGTAATTTTATTGGTAAAGGTCCATAAAGATAAAATAAACGATAATGGAAGAAGTTTTGTATTACTTAAATATATTTTTTTGTAGTTCTTTTCGTGAAGTTTGGCGTGAGGTAATTTAAATTGAAGTGCTTTTGAAATTCTGAGGAAATCAAACAGTCTTTGTAATCAGCATCTATAAAACTTTGTGTAATAAAACGTTTTCCCATGAAACCGCTTTGAAATTCACACATAAATTGTTATGAAAAGCACACATATCAGAAACAAAGGGGACAATCGATATTTTTTTCACGTATATTTTGTAATCAAATTTCATGGGTAGTATGAAATCAGACTTTAAAATGTTACTGACTTTTCACTTTCCGATTGGACAAAAAAGGTAATGAGACCCGTGATCATTGTCATAAACGCGAAATTTGAGGGTTTTTAAAAAAATTTTTATTCCCTATATCAACATACAGAAAAAATATATATAGTGAGCTGATAGAATTTCTGCACATAAAAAAAATATATGTTGATAATGGATCACCTTGCATGCAGCCCCGATGAATTGATATCCATGGTGATATTCTTCCATTAATAATCAAGCTAGATTTCGAGTCTTTATATAGAACAGAAACCCAATTTAAAATAGTTTCACCAAATCCAAAGAATCTCAATGTTTTGAAAATAAAAGACCATGATATAGAATCAAAAGCTTTTTCAAAATCTATGAGTAATAGCATACTTGGTATTTTATTTGTATTCTGTAAGTAGAATTGAGTCATGTATCATACGTTTATTTTCTCCGCTGTATTTATTTGACATAAATCCTGTTTGTTCTTCGCTTATGATATGAGGAAGAACTTTTTAAAGTCTATTTGCAATGACTGAAGATAAAAGTTTATATGAGGAGTTTAGCAAAGTAATTGGGCGCCAATTCTTCACATTTGAAATTTGAGGTTATAAATTTACAACCTCCACTTTTTGGCGTTTACACAATTTGAACGTCAGGAGAACTTCATCAGTGTAGAAGTGTTACTCAATGATGGCGCAGCTAATAAATGATCTCCTCTTTAATTTATCGTCAATGCTAGGATAAGAGATTAAATTGCTTGTCCATTATTTAATGTTAAATTAATACAGTTGCCACACAAATCTATTTGCTAGTTAATTTGTCTCAATCAATGTTTATTCAATACTTATAGGCCACAGGCCTGAAGTACATTTGTAAAATACATTATTTTCATATCTGTACAATGAATGGAACGTTAAATCTTTTTATACATCAAACCATATAATACCTGCATTTTGTATAAACATGAATACAAATCATTCTAATCTAAGTTTTCATCATATTATGTCTGTATAAAGAGGCTTAGAATATATACATAGAAACATTCTGAAGGATATTACTATTTGAACTTGACAACAATGCCACGAATTTGTTTATATTAGGATATCTGAAATAATTTGCTTTCAAGTATTTTCCCCTAAGATGTGAATAAGCAGGACACATAAGTAAAAAATGGTATTCATCTTCTTTTAAATTCAAGTGACTAAGATTACACATTCTTTGTTCACGAGCTTTTTTTACATAGCGCCCCGTCTCAATACACAGATCATGTGAGGAACATCTGAAACGTGAAAGGGCCATTCGGAATTTTTTAACAGTAACTTTTGTTAAATAATCCTCCTTGATTATTTCCGATTTAATCATTCTATAATATAAGCACTTATTTGTTAGAGTCATTGATGCTGTCCATGTCTGCAAATAGATATATTTCAAACGATGCTTTAATGAAGATATAAAAATTGCTTTTGAATGCACATTTTGTTTCTTCCAAATATTACCAAAACCACAGGTGAAAAGTAATTCTCTTATATCTGTCACCCAATTTCTCTGACCATTGTTATCATGAACTATCATCATGTCATAAACCTTTTTTGGTAATCTGTATGAAGGCATCTAAATAAGTCTAAGCCAATATTTAATAACTTTAACATTTGCATGTACATAAATAGGAAATCTTCCACATTCTCCATATATCATCAAACTAGATGTGTTTATTTTCACACCTAAATACTTTTTACAGACATATAAAATAATCTTTTCTATGACATCAAAGTGTTGTAAACTCCATATCTCTGCTCCATACAACAGTATTGGGAGTATCTTTACATCAAATATTTTAAAAAATGAATGGTATGAAATATTCCCTAAGGCCTTTAGATTCTTATATATACATATAAACACTTTCTTTGCTTGTTTAGCAGCTTGATTTGAATGCCTATGCCATGAGAGATTTTTGCTAAAATGAACCCCAAGATATTTGTAGAAACCTGTAGTTTCAATTTTTTCCCCTCTAAAATACCATAAATATCATTACCTGATAGCTGGCTTTCAGTTTTGAATACAGGAACTTTTGTTTTATTCATGTTTACTGATAACTTCCATTTGTCACAATAACAGCTAAGTTCATTAATTTGGCTCTGTAAGCCTTTGATTGTTGTAGAGAAAAGGATAATGTCATCTGCAAACAATACTAAAAATATTTGTCTCGTCACATATGTATCATGTAGGATTGGAATAAATTGAAAGTTAGACAGTCATATTAAAATTTGAAATAATCTAACCCCTCTAAGTCAAAATTGCGCAAAGTTTGTATTTATTTGAAAACAAGAGAAGTAGAGACGTCCATATTTTACGCTAGTAAGAACCATAGTACCAACATGGTAAGTACCAACATGTTCATTACTAGTATGATGGATATTTAGAACCATGTGGATAGAAACAGTATACACATGGAACATGGTTGTTCAAGGGCGAACATTTCAGTTGATGTGTACATTCATTGAAATCGTATCTATTATTATTTCTTCGATTCGTAAGAAAAGCTTTTGCTCCAAAGAGAAGTGACAAATATCTTGCTCACAGATAGCGTAGGAATAAAGAATTGTATTTTAGGTTTAAAAATCAAATTTATCCAATGATAATGCACAATATAATTTTAAGAACAGTGAAGAGATGATTATTTCTTCAATAAAGCCGAGAGGTACAAAAGAAAGAGGTTTGACAAATGTAAATTGTCCACGTGTTGAAAGAAAGATGTATCATTTGGGTGTTTTATTGTCAGTTGCCAGTTGATGATGTGAAGCATAAATGATGCGTAAGATAACATATTTGATAAATATAAATAAATGAGACCGCGACAATCTCATCATTAACACCCAGTAGACATGATTAACGTCTGTGCAAGTGAAAACTCGAAACAAACAGTTGTGTTTATACAATAGGATTTGCAAATACACTGCAAAGGCAACGTCACCTTACTAATTACGAGATACTTTAGTCCACTTGTGACAGATACGATTGAAACAAAAATACACTATGTCTTAAGAACCTTCAACTTTATATTAATTTCTTATCACGTTTCTGAAAAAACAAACCTTTTAAGAAATCGTCGTTTAAAAGATTCCTTAAATAGTCGATACGGGACAGTAAAAACGGTGATTTGGCTTGTTTTATGAGATCATACAGGAAGTGTGCGTATAAAAATTTATATATAAGTAGATTATACATGTCGATAACATCGTTCATTAATTCAATTTCTTTAGTTCAGAATTTTAAAAATTTAAATTCCAAACATTCTGGCCCACTTAGATTTTGAAAAGACGACCTCAGGAACCCAAGTGTACTTGAAAAGACTTAAAGATAATAGTATCATTCTCTGATGTATGAAATTGTGAGTACTTTTTGATAACAAAATTCTGCTTATCACATACATTTTAATTCGCTTTTCCTTTGCAGAAATATATTTTTTTTGCTCTTTTGAAAATGTGTTCATTTAAGATTCATGCGAAGATTTTAGCTTAATGTGACATCAATGTCCTTCTGCTGATTAATATGAAAGAAAAAAAGAACAACATAATGACCGAAGAAGGACAAAATAAAGATGAAGGCATATTTGAAAATATAACTACAGAGAATCCACCCGCTAATATAAACATTTCCATACACTTTCCTTACAGTCACAGTTGGAATCTGATGGTTAATGAATTCCTTAATTTTTTAGTTGAAGTTATGAAGGTTGGCTCGTTGACAGGAGTCACTATGCCAGCTTTGCCAATTGTCTCTCTTTTGTGTCTTTAGTACCTACTTTCGTTAAAAGTAAAAAGTAAAAAGTATATTCATTTCAATTTTGATTGCTAAGAGGGGTAATTGATAAGTAGTGAGTCTCGATAGGTAAACCATTCTATACAATGCCACCGCTATTTGCATGAGAACTATCATGTATACGGGTCACCAACTCTCATTGTGACAGGTATTTCAATTAAAAGGGGGGCCTGTTTTTTTTTTTATCAGAGTGTGGACTATATAGGGTCGCGAGCTGTGATAAAGTATCTGCATCGAAAGAGGCTGATACAGAAAGCCATTCATGATGTTATGGTTGCGATGTTGTTCCTTCATATGCCAATATCATAAGGTTAACAGCTGAATTCAAACATGACCGCATAGCTTTGAAGACGAACTACGTCCTGGTCGTGCAAAAAGTTTGGCATCATCACAAGTGGTTAAACAATTCATGATTCATAATGAATGCGCCATAAGCATGCATAAGTGACTAAGGCGCTATATAGATAGCGTCCACTATCACCATCAACATCACCAGCCACAGGCCCTCGGATCATTAAAAAGATTCATAAAAAAATTATTTTTTGTTTGAGAACATCCCCTGAATAGAATTGTACCTCTGTTAATAGTTTACACCCCTGAATAGAATTGTACCTTTGTTAATAGTATACTATACTATTAACAGAAGTTCAATTTGATTCGGGGGTGTTCTCAAAAAAATAATTACATTTTAATTTTTTTAAATTTGTTTAATTGTTTTTAATGATCCGAGGGCCTTTGTCACCATCACAATCATAGCTGTAATATTTGGCGTATGCCAGGAGCGAGTTCATTTATTGTCAGGTGAATATGGAAATGACGATGATTCAGCACGATGGGTGCCAAAACTGGTGACATATGTTTAAAAGCGTTTGAAACACATCAGACCAAAAGAGAATCTAGAATTTTTAACGACAGATCCTGACAATTTCACGAAAATGGATTATTCTACACCTGAGACAAATACTGTTTGACTATCATTGAGGGCATATGGTCTTTTGGCTCTTAAGTAAACAATATGAACAATCATAAAGCATACTCTTTGTCACTTTAAGACTCTGAAACACCGATGGCACAACTGTATGTCATAGAAGGGGAACGATGTTGATTCGAATTCCTTCTTTCTTTCTGCTTTGTTCACTACTTACCAATCACCCCCGTAAATGGCGGTTTTGATCGAAACCCAACAAAGTACCGCGGCCTGCCTATTAGTCAAACGACATACTGGAAATTTATCTTAAGCAGATGGCCAATTATCATGAAATTTCGTTGCAGTTCTAAACATGAGATACTGTGATCTAGTATGATTGACGCTTTGTTTCTGACGAGTACGGAAATCCTGCTTCATCGACGTATTTGTATCCGAGTAGCTTATACCATACTGTAGGTGCTTCGCGGATACATCTATGATGATGTACCAGGATGTGATACGAATTGTTAAAGAGCCACTCCGTGAGTTGATGGAGTCATATATGTCAAACTTAATCAATGGTGTCATTTGATCGCGAAGTATCGACTGTTACCAAAAAGACAGATTTTGAAGCTTATTGGGGTTTTTACAGTGACAATATGAAGGTAGAACGTCGCAATTATGATCGAAAACCGGACAGTGGCGCGCGTCATAGAGTCAAACGTAATTTTGGAGACTTATCTAAAACAGCCAGGAGGGCAGCTAGGAGTTGATAGAGTTTGTTAGGTTATATAACTAGTATCCATGTATATTGAATGTGATATATCCACCTCTGTGCATATATAAGGCTGTTTTTAGATTTTCATGGAAAACAAATAATTGTCATATATATGTCTTTTGGACATAAAAAGTTAAGATGTTTTGATTTTATATCACTACATATGATATTTAGGTTCGTATCAAAGGTAAATAATATGTTATGAAAATCAAGAATTGGCTCTTTAAATCAAGTTTTATATGTAAGCAATGCTTTCTAATTACACAAAAACACATTTCTTGATGTTAGTTTTCACAAAGACCTTTTATTTGTTACTCAACACATCTATAAATAATTGGTTTTTAAGCGATTTATGTGAATTGCAATTTGATGCTGCTACAAAATGAACAGCTAATTACAAAATGGGAATTTGAACTGGAAGAGAATGGACCAACTTATTACCGTAGCTGCATATTAATATCGCCTATCCTGTAACCTGTCTTTGGTACTTTCCAACACTTTAAAGATATTTTACGAACGCTTCACATTCTTAAACAAGCAGGTCAAATGTTCTGATATTTAGATCGATTTTACGCTGTTAGTATTTCATTCATACTATATAGCCGATTTTAATTGCAAGGACAAGTTCGGACATCTGATCTCTCGATCTATTGAATGGCAAACAAAGTCAGAGGACTAGCCAAAGCGGGGCATTTTTATTCGTATGAAGACATTTCGCCTACAATGTTTTTTGTAGTGACACACAGTATGTTTCAAAATGTTGTATGTTGCATAAATAATTACCAATATACCATGTGTCTCGCTTAAAGTTAAATTTATGTCGAATAGAATACATTTTCATCACTTAAATGCAATATTTATGATATTTACTTGCTTTCAATAATAATTGACAAACGGCCAAAAAATGTTACAAGGTTGAAATTCTACGTCGCATTTGCCTGTATACTACTAATGTGATATACTTAATGCAACATTACTATATTTGTCGTTATGTCTGCTGTAGATAAGTTTCCGAAATTACGTTTGATTCATTGGCGCGCGCCACTGTCCGGTTTTTGATCACAAATCACAACTGTAAGTTGTTTATTTTGCTGAAATGATAAGCATTAAAATGGTAGTTTCCAGATACAACCAGTAGTTCTTGACATAATAACACCATTTTTAAAGTTTGATTTATTTGACCCCAACAACATACTCTGTGACCCTTTTAATAGTTCCCGTTTCTTTGTAATTCAGCTATTACCGGGATGTCGGCTGTCGGTTTGTTACTGTAAATGCAATCTAAATAAATTTTGATACACATTTCTTTATTTTGTTATCATAGCATGACAGGATATTAAAAAAAATGTTGATCAAACTTGACTTAGATTACTATAATGTCACTGTAAATCCGTAAAAAAATTATGCTTTGTCGGTGTTGTTTTTCGTTTCTCTTTACCAAAGAAATTTGAGAAACTTTTTACTGATATAATTTTTACACACATTAAAGAAAACAAATGAGTAGAATATTTAGTAAATACCGGGTAAAGGTATTACAACAATGATGATTCGATCCAGCGACGATTCAAATGATTCATTAAGCGTTCATAAAGGTTAGGTTGGTCCTTTTATAGAGTTATTTCCCTTTGACCACGGGGCAGTGCTAGTAAGTGTTGCGCTTTGAACATTACTCTATTCTCTAGTTTCTTGAATTCTGCCTTGAACAATGAATATCCTAAATTGAAGTGAAATGTGTTTATTAATGTTTATAAAGTAAATTAACCACAGTTGTTAGATGAAATTTGAATTATACATTTATCTTTAGTATTTAAGGTTTTATAAGGAATTTACATTGATAAAAAAATAATTTGATTCATCAATATTTTAAGGGATTAAATGTATGCTGAGAATTTAAGAAATCAAACATCAAACATCCAATTAATGAATGAAACATAATGCTGATCTTTACATACATAATTCTTTTAGATAAAGGGTTGGCTAAGCGGCCAAGAAAGTCAATACATGTATAATATTTTTGCATTATTTTTTTGTATGATAACCAATTCAGTCTAAATAAGAATATAATTTCTTAATTTTAACTTCATCTTAATAATCGTATCGTGAGTGTTCAAATACCATTAGTACCTTTTCGGAAACTTGGAATCAGGAAATGTTAATCAAATATGAAGCACCCAAAAACCATTATTTTCATCTGAATTTCACTAAAAAACCTACTAAAAGTGCATGTCTTACATACAAACATTGCCATAAGCTTTGGAGGCACCCTCTTATAAGGGGGCGTTATAACGTTTTTGCATCATTATAAGAGATCTGAAAGCCTACAGCCATTTGAAGCTGAAATTAACTCCTGGTATTTTGTTATTTTGTTTAAGAAGATGTGCCCACTAGTAATGAAGAACAAAACTTATTTGGATGTCTTGAACAGATTTTATTCTCATTACAATATGTTAGAGATTTCTTCAACATTACATGGCTTATCTGGTATATGCTTCTTTGAAATTCTTCTTTCATTTTCTTTCATCTTGAGCTACAAATTGCGATAAATCATTCCATGTAAGATTGATACTGTTTTCGAAAAAGGAAGTATTAAATAGAGAATACCACACGAAGTCCCGCTAGATACAAATTATAGGAAACGAGTAATCTTCCGACCGACTGATAGCGAGGTCAAATACCATTCGAACGTTGTGAGCTTCGTTTGATTCGTACCGAATCTGGTATCTAATATATTGAGGATTTAAGGACCTTGATGATAATGACTGTATATGTCATTTTATATGGATGCAATAAATTACGAGGGGAAATCAAGTTCATAGAAATGGTTATAAAACGGAAGCGGGTGGTTGTGAAATTGATATTATTTTATTAGAATCTCCCTGCAGGGACCTGGATGCACTATGCCCATTTGTCTCTACCCTTGCGGTAGAAGTCTTCTGACTGGCTCTTCAGCCACTCCTCAGTAGCTGCCTTGAGTTCATCATCATCGCCAAATCTTGTAACACGAAGTTGTGATTTCAAATGGCAAAACAGATAGAAGTCGCTGGGGGCAAGATCTGGACTGTAGAAGAGATTGTTAAATTGTTCAAAGCCACATTGTTGAAGTGCCGCCTGTGCAATACGACTCTTGCGTAGTGGAGCGTTGTCATGAAGAAGCATAACTCAAGCAGTCAACATGCCGCGCCTCTTCTTCTTGAAAGCCGCTCTCAATTGTGTCAACAAGTGTAATAGGCTCTTGTTATTGCAGTTTTAGGTGGTTTATAGTCTATAAGTTTCACACTCCTTGAATCCCAGAAAATGGTCGTCATGGTCTTGCCAACAGACGCCTGATTTCTGAACTTTTTAGTGTAGGAGAGTGCTTATGCTTGCATAAATTCGTGCTTGCTGTCAGGATCCAAGTGATGAATCCACGTTTCATCTCCTATAACCAGACGGGGATGAAAGTTATCGAGATCAGCATTGAAGATGTCCAAGAGCTCAAGACTTGATTCAACTCTCTGGTATCGAACTTGTGCATTTAAAGTTTCGTGGCACCTATCTTGCAGACACCCTTGGATATGTGCAAACGTCATGAAATATGGCGCAAACAAGATATCTCGTCAACCTTTCGTCTACTATTGGACATGATTAAGCCCTGGACCTATGCAACAATATCATCTGTAATGGCTACAACAGGCCTTCCAGACCGTGGGTCACCTTCAAAGGAGCTGCGACCCCGCTTGAACTCAGCAGACCATTTTGAAACATACACATTGGTCACATGTCCATGTATTTCGATCGTATTCACCCATTCTTTAATGAGAAACTTGATAACCACATTATGCTCAGTTTTAGAACTTCACATGATTGCAGGAGGATACCTGTGTTGAACAGGCTGTAAATCTCAAGTAAACGGTCGGGAAAGGTTGTTTATGTCTGTAAACTGTCAGATGGCCTATCTCAATAATGACATCAACAATGATGTCTTCAGGGGTGTATCAATACTCACTTCTATGGATTTATTTACTTCCCTTTGTTATATTAGAATGTAAAAATACAAACAATTTGGCACGGCCAATGGATGTGTGATGTGATGTGATGTTCGGTTTTTCATACAGCTGTAAATCTTTTGACCCGTTCATTGATACATGTAGTTTCAGCTATTGATGAACTACTCATTGCATACTTATTGATTCATAATATTCCAAAGCATTGCCTAATTCTCTAATGTACAGAAAGATTAAACCATTTCGAAAATGAAGCCGTACAGTTTGTTTTGATTCAAGTTCTAACTTGACCCTAATTTTTCGCTGATTAACTATCATTTGTATCTCACTTATACAATATGTTTTTGTCTAGAACATATTACTCGGCAACTGGCCCAATACAGGAAAAATAGGCCTATACAATTCTGAACATGCGTAGACAACAATAATGACAAAGATTGTAACCATTGCTGACAGCTATGCCAGTTAACTTTACTTTACCAAGGTGCAAGTAAGATATTATGAGGTTAATTGATAAATTGTAATTACTTAAGCATATCCGCATTGGCCAAATTACAGGTTCGTGGTTCCTTTGTATTGGCTCTTGAATTCGTCTTGTGCCATTGCCGGCGACATAGGCTGGTACAGATGAACTTTAAGTAATAATAATACAGTGTGTCATCAGATTTAAGTAACTACGTTTGTGATAAAAGTTATATACCCTGTAAATGAACCGATGAATGGACAATGTCAGAGTTCAGTACACACAGATAAAATAAATTTAGTTATCCCAAAAATGGATTAATATTTTTAGAACACAAACTTCGCAAATATTGTTCTTTGTTCTTGTACAAGGTGACATGCGAGAAAATGTTTATTTTTCTCCGACATATCAGGTAAAAACAATCAAATTACTTATATTTTTCATCTTTAAGAATTTTTACATTAAAAGTACTAAATTCATTTTGTTTAAATACTTTTAATCTACAAATTCAGCAGTAGTGATTTTCTATTCTGAATATAAGAATTTAATTGATAATAATTTTAGTAGATCATATTGGTATACACGTGTCAAATTGTAAAGATATTGAAAATAGAAATAGAACTCTATTTTGTAACTTGGAAATTGCAATCGGAACCGTATAATAAGGTTAATATTCTCATACCGCTTAGACTAGGAAAAGAGGCAGCTAAAACAAGCAACAGTATTGATTGGAGTACCTTGTCTGCAAAAACAAGACTAAATTTCTCTCAAGACGTCTTAAAGCAATTTTGCAGAGACAGCATTTCAGTCAAACTTCAACAAAACAATCCCTTCCTTCGTTTCGTATGAATGCAGCATATGTTAATCATTTTTGTTGGAAATTTTTAAATTTTTTTTATCGAAGCTGAATTTTCTGTACAATTCATTTCAATCGTATTATAGCGGAAATATAACACATGCAGGTGTTATACTTGAGTAATGTTAGAGTTGTACTTATTTATTCTGCCTCAACCATGCTATTGGTATTTAGAAACTGTTTAACGTCTACATGAACGTTGTTGACAAATTGCATTATCCAATCAAAGTCTATATCGGTTTGACATTCGTATGTTGATATACTAATTAGAGAGAATGAGAGTAATTAGCTAGCATTAGTATGTTTTCCAATTATAACATTGAAGCAGAATGTTATTGTTGCACTATGAAACAAATTTTCTCATTGTCGTGACATTATCAATGTTCTCAATATACATTATAATCACTTTGATTTCACGCCAATGATGATACAATTTCAATACAATGATAAATGAAGTTTTGTAATGGCCATACCTTTCTCTTTAAAGTCAGAGAACTATTGTGCAACTAAATGCAGTCTAGACTTACAACTCTTTATTTTAGAAAAAAGATCAGATAATAGAATCAAACATTGTCTCTGATAAACATCTTTTGGATGAAAAATATGATTACATAATAATCATTATCATTTATTGTAATTAAGAAGTGTTCTCTCATTTTCAAATTTATCCTTTATTGATTTATTCTAGATGCATTTAATTAATCTTAATAGAATTAAAGACGTTGCCTCTAGATACAAGTTTATCTTATCTTTACGAACGATGTCAATTCAGTAAAGTAGTCAGATTACACAAATTACCTAAGGTGTTTCAAGGTGGAAATCCATATTATATTACATTCTCATATGATTAATCTCGCTAATAATTTTTCCTCACTATTGTTTAATAATTACTTGTTATGGTTATATGTACCAAAATTCATATATCCTGATGGAGTAATCATGTACTCAGGAACGTGAAATTTAAAATAAAGTTGTAAAGCGGTAAATTTTGTCTTCCTTATATACATCACTTATAAAAGCCCTATTAGGATTTCATTTTTGTTGCCTATGGTGGACCTGACATAAAAAAATGTTGATAAAGTTTGCTGTCTGCAACTGAATGACTATCGCTGTGAAGATGAGTCAAACAATGTAACATGGACACTACAATGATACCATCAAAAGCCTAGAGTATCATACAATGCATTTCAATTAACAGGTGGCTCTGAGGAAGACATCTCATGTTCCAATGCCTGTTGTTCCTGTTGCTAATGAGAGTCACAGTTTGACACTTGTGGATGGGAAGCTAGAGACATTGCGCTCTTCCTAGAGAGTTGGTCGACATCAAGGCCCCGCAATGTGACAGCTTTGAGAATGCTTATGATGGTTGTTGTGGTGTGTGGTGTATGGTGATGTTATTGATGATGATGCTCTCTCTTAAAACTATGATTTTGATAAATTGGTGATGTCCAAAAGGCAGCTGAATCAAACAGTCATATGGAGATTGAAAATGAATAACTTGCAAGAATGTACTCCTTTACTACATGACTGTGATGTGTGTAAAGACGGAATTAGTACATATGTGGAATCTTCTTTGTACTCTTTAAATCTATCTCTTTAAATCCCCAATGATTTAGAAGTAAAACAACACATTCAAAATACAAAATTGTGAGGTTTTTTGGTTGAGTTGGTGTTTTTCAATGATAGTAGAATAACGGTAGGTCCTTTGGTTTGCTTTTGGACACTTAATTTGTGTGTCGTAAGTACACATAAGTACACAAAAGAGTTGCAAGTACTCATAATTCTACTCTTAGTGCAAATAATGTAAAATAAAATGATATGCATTAACTGTAGAGAAGAGAAAATAGTTTTTTTCCAAGGCTGGTTTGGTGTATTTCAATGAGAGTAGATTAAAGGTAGGTCCTTTGGTTTCCTTTGGACACTTAATTTGTGTGTCATAAGTACACATGAGTACACAAAAGAGTTGCAAGTACTCATAATTTCACTCTTAGTGAAAATAATGTAAAATAAAATTATATACATTAACTGTAGAGATGAGGAAACAGAAATGTTACCGATCGAAGTCATGAATGAGGAATTTTTGTGTGGACTACCTGCCATGGAAGTTTACGTCCGAATTTGAACTTCACAATATATCTTATGAGCATTTCACGGTTATTTAAGCTGTTGTTAACTAAAAGAAAAAACTGCGCATAAAAATACTTCAAGAGTAATCTGAGCAAAAGAAAAGACCTGACAAGGCAGTTTTTGACTTCTTATGCTAAATGATATAGTCTTTGAAGCAATGTCGCGAAGATCTACATGTTCATGTCTCGTAAATCTATAATTTTCGGATTACTTCTTTGTTATTGAAATGCGTTGATTTGCAGTTTTTAATGTGAATTATTTGTGTTTACCTTTCTTGATATGAGTCTTTTCTAAGCTTTACCACCAACCACGGGGTGATAACAGTATGCCACACTGAACAAAACACTGTATCAGGAGAATTTTGAAGATGGAATTATGATATAAATCAAAGCAAAAAATTTAGGCACCTTCTCATTCTAAATTGTATATATTCATGGGTGTTAAAGGCTATATATAATTTCCGTGCTATGAATAGGAAAGATGTTCGCCTTAAAACATCTCTTATGCAACGAAGAAAAATAACTATCAATGGTCTTTCTTTTAAAACTCTGTCTGCAGATTTTCAGTGATTTCCTGGTGTATCTTTGAAATAAAATCGAGTGAAACAAAAATGGGGGTGCTTCATTTGTTGCAGTGTATTCTATGTTACATATAATTGACAAGAGTTACAACTTGTTTGATAGCTATTTGCAAACATGCTGTTTTGATTTTGTATCCTTCCTCCAGTGTATGCATATGTGATGTTAAATCAATCCCAAAGTACATAGACCATTAGTTCACTAATACATATTCTGCTGTAAGATAAAGAAAGATGAAAATATAAAATAGGTTTTTTTTTTAACAAGTAGTCATTGAGGTGATTTACAAGGTGTTACCTCCGTCTTGGACAGGATACACGGGTTTTGTGGTACACTAATATTGTGTCGTATCTGTAAAGTAATGGAAAGCTAAAACATGAGATACGACTAGTGGAAATAAAAAACTTATCACATATACCCATGTATTGATTTCCATGACAGTGCATTAAAGGGTACGTAGAAGAACGTTCTTATAGACTCTTCGTACAGAACTATGCGTGATAGCAATCTGTTAAGTCATAATTAACGATCTTTACTGAGCAAGATTAAAAAAGCCAGATTATTAATCAAAACTTTCCCTTCTTGCTATATAGTGTGATTTTAAACTTGCTTCAAATTATCTGCGACACTAATTACACTGGTTCCATCATCGCTAATGTCTGGCTTAATAAGTATTTAATTATTTTCAGAAACCGAAATGAGATAGATTTTGTAAGATAATTACTAGAGAAGGGATGTCCATCAAAAATAATGAAACAAAGTCTATGAACTAAGGTTTCCCTCTTCAAGATCTTTGATATTGTCTGAAAGTTTGAACTTCATTTAAAACTTAAGAAGAGGAAAAGGAACTTAAGCTTATTTGTAATCGAGTTTCGGGCAAATAGGTCATCTTTTAGGAAACTAATTAGAAAGATGACTTCCTTTTTCCAAAGGTCAGAGCTTAGTGTATTTTAACGACTTGCAGGCCGCAAAATTGATTAATGTTGATCTGACATGTTATAAGATCCTATCTGCCATCATTGATTAGTTAGTAGTCAATGGCGATTCTTTCAGGTTACAACAATATCCTAGTAAATAGAGGATACTAAACGACCTTTTATTTAATACTATTTTTATCAAACGAGTTAATGATTTAGTATGAAACGAGCGAGAACGAGTTTGATACCAAATCGTTTCAGAGTTAAAAAAAAAGTAATAAATGGTTAGAAGTTTAATATCGGGTTTACTACATGCCCACATAAATCAAGCACACTTTTCGACAGTGATCTGATCCACGTTTAATTATAAAGTTTTATCAATTTATATGTATATATATCTAATTCTTTGTGATATATATAGTGTATTTTACTTATACATGCACCTTATCTAACAGTGTACAATACTTTTTACAACCTGATTATGTATATATCTTTTTAATTTTTTTATTTAAAATGTATGTTATTTTAAAAACTTTTGTATATATATATCTTAATAGTCTCTCATAACTCTTTATAAAGTGGCTCATTGCATTTTTGTAAAACAAATTTTATGTTGTTCACGTTCTCTGTATTTTGAATTTTTATGTAATGAGGTGAGACTTAAATAAACTATCTGTCTGTCTGTCTGTCTGAAACTAATATTTCCGGGACTTCTCTGCCATTGCAACAGTGGCGCGAGCATTGTGATGTCATAACTACACACTATTGTGACGTCGCACGTGCAGCGGTATTACACTAGTTATACTTAATATTATATAGCTTAATATTAAACTTCTAACATGCCCTATACATTTTACACTGAAATATCTTACACGGGCGAGTAATAAAGTTCATAAAATGACCTTGTCATTTTACATATTTCAGAAAACAGTTTTACACAAAAACCCCACGATTCAACGTCAACTTTACTTGCAGAATACTCAAAGGTAATGAGTCAAAAGTTGAAAGTCAGATCATCTATGTTTATCACTTAAAATGCATCTTTATGAGATAACCCGTTTGTGAGATCAAGCGATATATCTCAGAAAAAAAAAGTTTTTAATGTATATATTATCTGATGAAATATATCAACGCTAGTTGATAAGAACAACATATCCTTGATGCGTATTTTGACAAGACCAATTGGTGATCTTCTTTACAGTTCATCACTTGTTAACATCAACACCACAGATTCAGTTTAATGATATTTTCTCACTGAAACGTAATACGATTCGATGCTAGTATACTATCATTATCAACTTTATAAATACAGGGACACATACAATGACTAATAAAAAAACACAGACAATATAGAGAAGGTAGATAACATGAATATCCATAATTAGTCACAAGTTATTTTAATCTTTTCAACATATAATTAGCATTAGTAGTAAGCACATGTTTAAATGCATGACTATTACCAGTTATAGTTTTAGGTAGGTACAGTTTTCTTAAATCAATATGGAATAGACAAATAGAAATGAAATCAAGGTCATCTTCTATTCCGCACTTACAAATAGGGCAAATCCCTAAGTTGAATAACTTTATAATATGATGAACCTCTGTGGCATATATACAGCGAAGAATTATATGTCGCGTTCGTTGTTTATCATTTGTATATCAAAACGTAGACAGACAACATTGTTTATATCAACTTCAATATTCGAACAAAACTTATGCCCTTTTTACATGCACACTTTTACACCTGTAAGTATATTTACTCCTACGGGTAAATATACTTACAGGGAGTAAACATGCCATGTAAACGGTCCCTTTGCAATTTACTTACAGAAGTATATTTGCTCCTTGGAGTAAAATACTCCACCCCAAGTATATTTACTTTTGCTCCTGTAAGTAACCATGTCATGGAAACAGGTTTTGTGTTTACTCCTGTAAGCAAACTGAATGCAGCATCCCAAAACTAGAAATAAGTTTGCATAAGTTCTTTAAAAAAGCAGACGGTCACATGATCATCTGGAACCGCTGTCTGCAACATCTGTCTCGGTTTAGTTTCTTATGTCTTCAAACCTGTTTGATTTGAAATATTGACAATCTCTAATTCTCCTTTGGATAAGCAGTTTACTCATTTTGAGTTCTCACAAAAATGATGTTTTAACCGTAAGCAAACAATATACATACTGATGGGTCCTTAATTTTCAATGCAACGTTAAGTAAATATACTTACCGTATTTCCTCGAATAGACGCCCCCGGCGTCTATTTTTTCAGACCCCTTTTACCCCCGGCGTGTATTCGAGACCCGGCGTCTAATCGAGGCCGGCCTCTATTCATTTTATTGTAGGAACTTTCGTCCAGAGGGAGAATACATTATTTGCATTCAACTACGGGAGCATTAATGAGTCAACTTATGACCCGGCGTGTATTCGAGACCCGGCGTCTATTCGAGACCCGGCGTGTATTTACTTAAAACAGCCATACCCCCGGCCTCTATTCGAGACCCGGCGTCTATTCGAGGCCCGGCGTCTATTCGAGGAAATACGGTATACTCCTAGGAGTAAAGACTGCATGTAAAAAGGGCATAATATATAGATTTCGTGACAAAAACGTAAATTCCACCTGAAAATCTACCATATTTGATAACTTAATTGCCTTGCTAAAGTACAATTCATAATCACATAGTTCAGGCATCAAACTGCAGTAAAAACTCAAACAAGTCTCCATCATGAAGTTTGTTGGATAACCCATCAATATTCCATGACAAAAATCTAAGTGGATGAGACACAGAGTGATGGAACGGTTTATGCAGATAAGTTATTGGCTTATTATCAGGTTGGGAACTAGAATGTGAGATATCGCAGGCCCAGTCGACTTTCTATCGTGGTAAATTAGTATAAGTATCAGCTCTTAATGTCTGTGAGAGGGAATTAACAAATATAGTGACATAATCTATAATAATTCTTGCTTTGACATTCCACATACCGATCTTGATCTTCACTTCGTTATATGGTTCTCTTGCAAACTCGATCTTTAGTGTCACTCTTTAAAATTGAATTCGAAATAATGTATTTCAAATTATCATTCATAGCGCAACTTCTTGATAAGAAACTTGATATAATGCAGCATAGCTCAATCATATGAGAAAATTGATGTTATGTATATATTCTTGTTGTGGTGGAATAATCTACAATGATATGTATCCATACTATTCAATAGAGTGTTATAAAGTGATATCTCTAAGTAAAAGGTGAAGAAAATACTAGGAGTTGGAAAAATGCATAAATTTATTATTTTTTTCTTTATGACTGGTTAGTCTTAACCTATACTCTTATAACACTTGAAATACCAAATCCACAGAAATTTCAGTTACGATAAAAAAAGACATTCTTTGCAATTGAAAAAGTCCCCGACATTAATCGAATTTCAACAGTTTATCGCATCGTACGAGTAATAAGAACATGTCATAAAAGCAACAAACGCCTGTTCTCAAACCATTGCATTTATTTTATGTAAATTGATACACTAATCCAACGTGTAAAGTAAATCTATTTCCTGTCTCAAAGGGGGAAATAATCCATTTTCTACTGGTGGTTACATAAATGTTCTCCATCATTTCCCCCAACAAAACTGTTTCACAAAACATTGTTCCGTACTCAATCCTAATATATTTACGAATGACAAGTGATGTGTACAGCGCGACATGCGATACACAACAGAGCCAGACTATTCTAAATTGACAATTTTACACAAGACACATATCAGTTAATTCTATCATTGATCTTTCCAACTTTGTTTTTTTTCTCTATTCCTGTTGTCATGTGACAGAAGAATGATGATGGCTTACATAAACAAGCCTGTGCATTCTATAACGGAATATTCGAAGCTGTGTATTAAGCTGCTAGGACAGCCTTAGATACATTGGTAAACATGGAAGGCATATATTTAACTTTCAACGCAACTTCAGGTTTCCTTGTTGAGAGACAATCGTATTTAACAATAATTTGGAGGATAAGTATAGTTACTGCATCTTTTTTACTATTTTTTTGAGTTTCATGATTACTGTGATTTATATAACACGTTGAGTTCGTCAATTACCCCAGCTCGTAACACGCACATAGCTCGTGACGTCCTGCATTTACCTATACAAAGTATATAACACCATCGTTTGTCCAGGAGAAAATACAGCATCATATTCAAGTGAAAAGTATGAGACTATGGCTTCAATGCAATAACTTAACAAGATGGTTGATGGTATATGGTTGATGGTTGTTACGCTGTCCACTCTATGATGATATACGAAGAGAGCTACTAGAAATGTGTGATAGAATGATGGAACATTTGCCGGAACGCCAGGATATCGACGTCACCACTTTTATTTTAGCAAACCCTGTGATAACTGTGTCTGCCTGTCTGATGTAGTCTATATACTTTAGATACTTTGGAAGGAGAAACCCCTCGACAACATTGGAACAAAATGAAAATTTGTTTACACTATGAACAAATTTGGACGATGATCACTACTTTGAAAGCATTTAAATATATATCTTGATATGACAAGAATAATATCAAAGAGTAAATAACGACAAAACAAAATTTAAAATAGATGAATCTCAACATTTGTTTGTGCTTGACATCGCCACGTATGACATAATTTGATTTGAGTTTATGACTTGGAACTTAATTAAATTTAACTACTTTCATTCAAGTTTTAGAATATATGTTCTATTTGTCAACTCACATCAAATAATTGTTACGAAAAGAGAGATAATGCACCTAGATTTTGTTCTCTAAAAATCTGTAATAATGGTATTTGAGAGGGTGTTGAAAAAGGATAAAGAAATATTATTGAACGAAATAACGAGTTTGTTAAAGAGTTGCTATAATGCAGTTAAAGTTATTACAATGGAGTAGCCTTACTTTATGATGCATAAATGCATTATGAAACTCCTTTTCACTTCACTTGCACATTGATTCTTACTAGAATATCTAATTGCATTTGGCTATATCATCGTTGTACATTTCTGCTTTCTAATGGTTACAAGGTGTTAAATGTGTTAGCCTGATATTTTTATAGAAAACACTGTGATATAAACGCTTAAATTCTAAATCTCTCGTAACATTAAAAGAGGAATGAACTAGTAAAGTACGCTTCTTAGTTTTCTGAAAACAAACATTATGCCAAACATTAAAGAGGACTTTCAGTTATGACATGTGCAGTTAACCTACGCCTCACATGGTGAAAGGTTTAACACTTTTATGATACACTTTTTCATTGTTATCTTCATTCTAAATATAGGCGAATTGCTTTTCATAACATTCCGCAGTGGATGTCCTACTTAAGAATGAACAAAAGATTGTAGTCACCTTGTCTTCTTAACACCAACTTGGATTATGAAATCTCTATATTTTTTCATCTTTTTAATAGGAATCAAAACTTTATTTGACTGAAAAGATTTTGTTTAAGATGTATTCATCTATTCTAATCGGTACAGTTTTCAAACTGAGATGAGGTATCAACAACAACCGTTAACAATTTTAGATAAATAATTTCAAATCAATCAAATTTCTGAGTTTGTTAAATTACTGCAATTCATTTTTATTCAACACCTGAAAATATAGTTTAAAACCTAACGATCCTTCAAAATTGTTCCAAAAATTGTTTAAAACATTAAGTTACATAAAACAATTCATATTGCGATCAACATATGGTATTTAAGGGTAAATTAAAATGATATTATGTTTTATATTGTCGTTTGTTGTGTCCAGTTCTGATGTTTTTATTTATCTGACGTATGTGGTGGTGACGTATTAACATAAGCAGAATTTTGCGTATTTGCTGAACCAGATTAATCCTGCTTCATCAGCGTAGTTGAATCCGCTGATCGAGCTCGTTCCATATACCCTGATCTCCTTCGAGCCAAATCCCTCCTCCGGCTGGCGCGGCTTGAAGTTCGTGGCTGTGCTCACCTGTTATTGTTTCAGCCAATGATATGTCGTTATCCAAGGAGCTTGACGCTACTCCTTTGAAATTAACAGAATTTTCCATCCGGGTTGTGCCGCTGGATGCGAGTCGTCTAATTGACTGGTTAGACGGATAGCGATACGAGGCTTTTGGCCTAAAGGAGATCAGGGTATATGAAAGGAGCTCGATCGGCGGATTCAATTACGCTGATGTAGCAGGATGAACCAGATTCTTCTGGAATAAAGATATGTTTAAACCAAACTAGAATTCAGAAAATAACATGACAACTGTCTAATTCTAATTCGAATATAACGAGAATCAGAAAAATACATCTTGAGCCGGCCTGAATAATTCGATATGATGTATCATTTTTGTAATTGAGATTCCCTGCTTATTTGAGGGTATTCATTGTCATTCAATATATCTATTTCAAATACGTCAATCAGAATCAAGATCTCACCTAAGCCATGCTAAAATAACGGATATGCAATTATGAATTTCACTATGAATCGTCACAAAGACTTTGTAATGAGATTATAGCCAAAAGTAATTTTTGTTTAATATGTAATGTATTGAGACCCAATTAGTTTTCTACCTCAGGGTTTGAAGGTAATAGAATCCAAGCTAATTGAGAATGGTACCTATAGCTCACCAACCATTGAATAAGAACTGAATAACCTGTGGTGAAATCTTGAAATTAATAATTGTTTTGCTTCATTGACCTGGGAGCAGACAGACATCTATTTCTTGAATAACTTAAATATGATACCGCGAGGAAGCAGTGACATGAATTATGCGCTTTCATATTATTAACTATAGTATATTGTGAAGACGGATATATCTAAAATAAATTATGACTTTCACTTCTCATGATTAAAAATGTAGTTTATATCTGTGATTCGGGTCTTTAGATAATCTTGTTTTTTCTTATCAAAGTTATAAAGAACATGTCTATGTTGTTTGTTAACAAAAGACAGGATTAAAAGACACATTGAATCCGATTGTAATGAACTTAAAAACAATTTATTCAATATCAGTCTAAGCTATCTTTCGTCTAAGAAAAGTATGCTGAAAGGTTTTAATCTATTTCAATGAAACTTTTTGATGCCATTTAAACATATTTAATATTTATATATACATATATACAACTTTGAACTCAATGCCTTCTATCATATTTCTAAAGGTGTAGTATCGCCTGTCTCCACAATTAAAACTGTTGATTCTCCCTCGTCTGACATGTCAAATCTTGAACATGTAAGAATACGTCTAAAGTTTGGAGGTTGTTGACGCCGGTTATGAATTTCTTTTTCTTTCAAATAGCCTTCATATTTGCACTCTGCTCCAAAATCTGCTGGATATTTATGAGTTGGAGAACTTTGATATGTGACGGGTTGAAAGTGGTCACATGAGAAATCTCTCCATTATCAGTGTTAGAATGAACCGTTTTTTGGGCCTTTTCTCAACTGTTCAAGATTGAATGTCCTTGCCTTTCAATGCAACCATTTATAATTCTGCTCCAATATTTCAATTCCTTAAGTCTTTGTATCCGCCAGTCATATCTTGATTCCATAGTGTAGACTATTATACTGACATTTTAGTCCGTTTCCTCAGTGTATACATTTCCTCCACATATTGGCAAATGTTCGCTTTTTTGGCTGAACGTATGGCATTGATCGTTGTGGATGTAAACAGAAAATTATGTATGCAAATAGTGAATATCTTAAGTGTTCTGATCTTGTATTCAGTTTTTAATCTTGTTTTGTAGAGAAAATTACAAAACTTTTAAATTCAAACCTAGTTCTGGCAGTCACGATTCAAACAAGAAAAACGTGAATAAAAATAATAAAGAAACAAATTAGCGAAAGAAGAAAAGCAATCTTAACAGTATTTAAAAAAAACCCCGCATAACCATAATTAGAAATTTGCCGAAATTTGGCGTGTAAAAGCTTGAAAATCAATGGAAATGTAATGTTACTATCACAAATATCTCTGCTATTTGATTAACACAACTTCAGAACAGTACATCGTCAGTTATAAACCTTTCCTCTTGTCATTTGAAGAAATTTTCATAAAATTTGGAAAAACATCGTTGGAATAAGTGGAAAAGCATGTCGTTATGATTACCATATTAGGCAAACATTTATAAAAAGTTTTTTATTCGTTTTTATCATCATGCTACTGCCAAGGGTCAAGAATAAAAAAAATCGCTGTTGGTCAGATTGAAACTGTAGAGTACTGCAGATTATCATCATTTGGTTTTCTTAAAAGCACCATATTTTGTCCAAAGGATTGATACCTGCAGACCGTCACGTTTCACTCAAATTAACCTACAAAATGACCTTCCAAGACTATCCACTGTTACATCCGTGTAAACCACGTTCAGTTTTAAGTTTAAGTATTTTCTTTCAACATAAATTCGGTGCATAATTTGACATATACCTGACCTGTATCAGCAATAGAAACCACCGAGTACAAGCATTGCCCGGATTGCGTTCACATGAACGTGATCGTACATACCGCTACATGTATATCAGTGTGTTTATATCCACGAAGCTCCTACAATATCCTGGCCTGACATCTATCAATGCAAATGTCTCGTATAGCTAACACAGCGGGCCTATATGTACATTGTAGCATTAATTTGTTCAGCCAATAAAATGTAGTCATGGAAGGAGCCTGGAGAATTATATCTTTATCTCAAAGCTCCTCTCATCCCAAACCTTCCAATTTTGTTCGAGGCAAATTCTTTCATTGGGGACTGGTTAGATTACCGATACAATGAATTTGTCTTTATACATATTGATACATTTTGATAATGATTCCAAATATTCGATGCAAGGCAAGTTTAGGTATCAGAGCCAAATGTCTATGAGGTACTTAAGTAAACAATTTAATAAATCTAGTGCTTTACTTTACAATAATATCTTGCCTTGTCATTCATGCATATCGATCATGTGTCATGTTAATATGGTTCTTTTCCAAACTGTTTAACTAGATCTAAACCACCAATCTATTTTTAAGATAGAAATTTATTTTTCAATTTTTATTTACGGCTTTTTACTGAGAAGCTTTACACAATGCACAACAGCTCCTTGATAAGAAAACATTGATTTTATGCATGAAATGGTTACATCATGGTGGTTGAATAATCTACAATGACAGATATCAAAAGGAAGTTATAATGTGGAACATTTAAAGAAAACGTCATTGAATACCATGTGTGTTCCAAATGGGTTCTGCCATTCACACATTTGTTATTTGTATTTGTTCAAGGCGTTAAGACTAAACCGATATACCTCTTCTAGAATTGATCTAAGAAACATTGTGTACGGTTTCGACACTAACATAAATCGAGTTTCAACTGTGTATCACATCGTACATATAGAACACGTCATGAACAAAATAAAAAAAATTCAAATCAAAATCTAAAAAAGCTTTTCATGTGATATCTGAAACTGAAAACACAAATCCAAATTTCAATTCATAACTGCCTATAAAATAGGAGACAAAACATGAAGAGGCTCTTAAAAAAGAGTTCAAAGTAGGCCCCGCCCCACTAAACTGTTGTCATAGACATTGTTCTGCACTCAAACCTAATACATTTACGAAAGACAAGCTATATGTAAAGCACGACAAGCAACATATAACAGAGCCAGACTATTCCAAATTGACACTTTTGCACAAGACATATATAAGTTAATGTTATTGTCTTTCAAACGTTCCCTTTTAATCTATTCCTGTGATGTCATGTGACAGAAGGCTGATGTCTTACACAAACTAGCTGCGACACGCCATACTGAATAGCTGAAGCTGTGTATCGAGCTGGGGACAATAGCCTTCTTTACATTAACATGGAACGTGTATTATCTTTCATAAGTTCACGTTTAGTCAGTGATATTATAATTTCGTGTTCGATTACAATTGTGAAGATATCTATAGAAACTATTTAACTTACCTTACATCTTCTGGTAAACAACTGGTGACACTTATTCAAAGCTCAAAATGCTGATCCCAAGTGATTTTAAGAAACTGTAAAATATGTAAATGAATAAATGTGCTTTTATATAACACGTTTGAATTGTCGATCCCCTGAAACTTTTTACAATTACAGACTGAGTTATCGAGCCTGTTTAAAGAGAAATAACTTTACTTTTTGGTCGTGACGCTGAAATACAATAAAATCTATTATTACCAATATTACAATATAACCTTTTTCATTGGAATGACGTAACAGTTGGCCTATGACGTTGCGTTCTCGACTTATATATTATTATATTCGTGCGCATGGTCTATGTTTACGACACTCGTGCCTACATATCACTATAACCCCTGCTGTCGCTCGGGTAAAACTTATATTTAGGCATTCGTGTCATCAACATAGTATGTCATTAATATGTCTATATATGCTGACTTATGATGCATTCATGTATTCTGAAACTCCTTGTCACGTCACTTGCACATTAATTCTTTGTAGAGCATTTTATTTAATTGGACTACAATATCGCTTTACATTTCTGCTTTCAAATGGTTTCAAAAGCATACTTCATTCAAACTAAAGTTTAATGTGTTTGCTGTTTTTTTATGGAAAACGCTGTGACACTATCGATTAACTTCTAAACCTAATGTAAGGTTCGAAGAGGAATGGATTAGAAAATATCACGGACATATCTGGAAGCTAAATACAGTTACAAATACAAGTTACAAACCGAGCAACACCAAAACAAAAAATGATTTAAAACAGACTTTCAGTTGTGGCATGTACATTTGACCAACGAATCTCACCATGAAAATATTATTACCCGCAAGTGCGGGTATTCATTATCATTGAAAATAGGTAAACAATAGCTGATCTGAATTAATAATTCACCTAATTCGACCATTCTAAGACAAACAAATATCATAGTATACGTAATTATACAAACCAACCAGAGACCCTGAGAAAAATCCCTCTTTCACAATGCAACGTCACAAAAGCTCCGTGATGAGGTTATAGCCACAAGTCTTTTTTCACTAAATATGAAATATAATGAGATTCAATTAGTTTGTTACCTCAGGGCATGAAGGTAATAGAATCCGAGCTAAATGGGAACGGTACCTACAGGTTACCACTTAAAAATGTGAATGGAATGACCCCAGGTTACATCTTATTTCATTAGTTTTTGCTTCGTTGACCAAGAAGAAGGAATACATCATTGTCTTGAATTACTTTGATCCAATACCATGCACATAATTGAGATGAATCATGTGCAATTCATATTATTAACTAGACTTTAACTTTCTCAAACATTTATTACTTACATTTACATAACTGAAAATCTAGTTCATGTCGGCGATTCGTGTCTTTAAACATTCGTCGGTGGTCTTTAAATCAAAGTTGCAAAGGTGTTAAGAATGATTAAAGATATATATATATGTTCACAATGGGGAGGAATGAACATTTATTAAAAAAAAGAAAACTTGAAGATAACTTTTTCAATATCAGTTTCAGCTATCTTTCGTCTAAGAAATTCTTCTGTACTGCTGTTGTAATGTATTTCAATCAAACCATTATCAGAAGTTTAGATCCCTGTTCATTTTCAACTTATATCAGATATTTCGAAATACCTATTTAACGTTGATATTGTCATTATTTTTAAAATTTATATCTGATTCCTCTGATCTGATGTCAACATGTCCTAGACTCATTGGCAAATGTTTGCTTTTTGGGCTGATAGTATTAAAAATGATTATGAAACGTTGTATACATATAATGAATATATTTAGTGAATTTAACTTCTGATAAATCTATATATTTTCGAGTTGTACAAAAATTGCAAGACATTTTAATTAAAAAAAGCTAGTTCTTGCAGTCAGGATACATAAAGAACCCAGTACGACAAAAACAATAGAAATGTAATGTTTCTTTCCAAAATGATTCTTCACAACTTCAGGACAGAAATGAGGCAGTTTTAAATTTTCCCTTAAATTACGAAGCATTTTAGACATTTTTGCAAAATTGTGAAAACATGTAATGCAAACTTCACTTAGGAATAAGTTGAATAACATGTTGTAACGGTCGAAATAAAATAAAAAATAAAAAAAGTTTTCAAAGTTTTTATATGTTTGCTTTCCTGATAAACAGGTTATCATCATCCCAGCGCAGAGTGGCTAAAATCGAAACATCGCTGTTGGTCGAATTAAACTGTAGAGTTCCAGTCTGCAGGTAACTGCATTTAAATTTTCATCAGAGCATCATGTATTTCCTTTGAGGTAGATTTTTGCAAACAGTTTTCCACCGTCCAAGATTTACCACCAAACCCTAGCACCGCTACAATGGGGTGGTACTCACAAACTAAATCGTCTTGACAAAGCTTGGCGGCTACACGACACATTCCCGTGGTAAACAAAGATCTGATTAAGTGGTGTCTCGGTTAATTTAATAACAAATCAATATATCTGCCCGACAGCAGATTATAACCCAATAGAAGTAATAAACTTTACGTGTACGTCAACGTCATCACATGCTTCTGACACAGAACAGAAATACAACCAAAACGTAGCATGTGCAAACTATTTGTTTAAAAGCATGTGAAGTTTTACTTTCTTACCAAAGGAACTATATGACATTTTGGCCCTAAGTCAACAGTTGAAAATTTTTAATACGTTTTTTTTAATTAGTGTACTGTATTTAAATTAGCAATTCATGATAACGTCACAGATTTGGTTGAAATACATCGGGTACGTACAGCCTAAACGTTACTTTATAGATTGCAAGTACTTGGGTTGTTTCACATCAAACATGAGAGCCTGATATCTGAGCTATTCTGCTACATTGTTGCGCTTGCACATCGGCACAATGATCTTTATTAGATCCAAAACATTTGCGATGACAACGTCACGGTTGAAATATGATTTTCTCGTTATCCTCTTCATTTTGAAATTCTCATAATGTTCATACTCCTTCGTTAGACGGGATATTATAGCGAGTTACATGTAGGCACCGTAACGCATAGCAAGGAAAGCATGTCAACTATAATGAGTAACCTTTAATGGAAAGGTTGAATAAATGTGAATGATATACAGAAGCGATTGACAATCAGTACGAGGGGAGTATATACTTCTGTGGTAAAATAAATACTGGCCTGTAGGATTTACTGAAGAATTGGGCACATAGTACAATGTAGATATTTTATTGATACGTGTTATTCATATTCTCATGTACCACCATTTGTTGGTTGGGAAATAAACTGTTCTGTTCTGGTAATACGTTGAATGTTTGAATTCTATAGGGATTTGTTTTTAAAATTGGTAAAACATGAGGTCCATGTGTTAACCTTTTTTGGTTCTATATAGAGATAAGGACAGGCAGAAAATGCAAACCCAATAAGATTACATCTGGACTGTCGGTTTTCATTATGTCCTAATGAGTAGTAGTTTTCCTATTCATAACATATTACACAAGTAAATTGTTTATTTAATATTAATTCAAATGTAACAGTATAATACGACAGCATACATACAAAAGTCCAACCATGGAATCTATTAAGGACTTATATAAATAATTCTACAGGTGATCCGCCAAAACATGTTTTCCGCGCTTTCATGTCCATCAAAGTGTCCATAGAATATTTAGATTGCTATGGATGCTCGTATGTCCCCAATATCTTGTCATTTCATCTACAGCCCGTCATTTATATAGACTGGTGAGACATGTTGTCAGCGGATCTTTTGATGCTTATTATGCTTAATACGTTTCGTAATATCAAATATGGCACTGGAAATAATTCAAAATATGTTTTCGTGTTTTCACATAAATCGTATATAGTAGTATATCAACTATCATTTACACGTATATTGCGACATTTATGATAATATCCGGTATATCCATTTCGTGTAGAACATGTTTAGCAACACTAATGGGTTGCACATAATATATGAGAGTTTATGATATATTACAAACAGTATATTTTGTCGATCGTCATTAGAAAAACTGGCTGTGAATTATATCCATTCTGCAACAAGACTTACTAACACTATATGTTTTACGAATTTTTAATTTTTGAAGACCAACGACTTGTGTATGCTACTTCACCTTAAATGTTTTTAACTTCAAATATGGGCAAGGTAACATCGGTCAATAATGATTTTGAATTTCATACGTTTCACTTACTTGTAACTTATATTTATCTTTTCTTTCAAGCTTCAGGCAAATTTTTAAATGGCGTATAGAAATTCCGTCAAACAATAATGATGCCGGTCATTTCAGAGAGCTCTTATTCTCTTGAACCTTTAAAAAAGCCAAGGCCTGGTGGCCGAGTAGCTGATACGGTCAGTGCTTGCGGTGTTTCCTGACTCTGAGGTTGTGGGTTCGAACCTAGGATCATCTGCACCATAAACTGGATCATCTGCACCAAATAATGTCTTCCCAAATATAACACTATTTCCAGCCGTATGGGTAAATTATTATCATTTCACCTCCTTAACAAATATTAGTAAAACCTAATTGAATAAGATTTTGAAGAAGTTCCACTGATAATGCTATATTTCCAACCACACTCAAATTATAATGGGGCAAATATTTTTCCTATAGCCTTTTCTATTTGTCATTATAATCTAGAGGGAACTTGTTTATTACATGAATTTCTACATGTACCTCCATACTTTTGAAATTCCATCATTTATTTTTCAGACTATCTTTGAGTTGTCATAAACATTATGTGATTGCGTACATAAACCTTTTTTGGTATTGAGGAATGTCATCGATGTAATTAAACCAACTAGTTTCACTTTCTTCGATTTCGAAAGAATAGTAATGATTTCATAAAAACAAATTAAACATGTTTCATATAAGTTAGCTCATTATCTTCACGTTATAATTTTGAATGTGCTTTTCCTACATTATATACAGGGAAATAAATTGCATGGTACTTTTACCCTTTCTTTAAAGGGACTACTTAATTATTAACTTGAAATCAAGCATAGGAACTTGTTTGGTGAGTGAGTGAGTTGGGATTTAGCGAGTTTTTAATAATATTTCTGTTATTAAACACGTCGATGACGAGCGTTAAATGAGATTGGACAGGTCAAGGAAAAGGGAAAAGACGGAGAGAAAGACTGGTAAGAGATTGACAACAGGTTTTGGTCTTCCCGTCAACCTGTCCTTACTAGGAGCTCCGGCTATCATTTTATGAGGGAAAGGGGGGGGGGGGGCATTTTACGGGGCGGGGGTGGTTTGTACGGGGAACTAGATATTGAACATTTGAATAATGAATATCTAAAATATTCGTTTGCCTGCCTTGGGCGTTTGTCATGGAACCCTTACAAGACAAGCTAGCCTCTAGCAAGTGTATAAATCGCAATCTGTGTGTAAGAACGCGGAGAAGGGTCCCTGGTTTTGGGACAGAATGCGTTTTCTAAATATGAAAATATAAAATACCTGTTAAAATGAACAAATATATTTTGTAATTTATGAAAACTACATATACATGTATAGTAAGAAATCATAAGCGTAGGAACACTTCAAAAAGTTGGGGGGGGGGGGGGTGCAAGGTTTTTCATTTGTGAAGGGGGGGGGGGGGTGGGTGGGGGTGGGCACCATATTTTTTTCTGGTGGTGGGGGGAGGGGGGGGGGGGGAAGGGGTGCCTGCCCCCTGGTTCCGACGCCTATGGAAATTCAAATCGACAATAGCAAGACATCATAATCAACGAAAGAAGACCTTGAGACGCAGCACGATTCCAATCTGTCCTTTAGAACGGAGTTCGAAACCAGTCAGCCGTTAAACTGTGATATAGCTGATTTCCATACATTACTCGCTGACATTTAAGAATACCCAAATTGGCCAATTACCTCCCTATAATTGGTAGTTTCAGAGTTAAATCGAAGAATTAGAGGAACTCACTGTCGCCGTTCGGGGGCAATAATTATGTACCTGCATAACATTGTGATTCGAGACATGAGAACGCATTTATCACCCAAAATTAAGAAAGCCGCAAGCATAGAACGATTATCAACTTTAATTAATGAATCCATCTAAACATACGAATTCAACTGTTGACAACACACAAATGCACGGAAATGCGTGAGTAGTATAGAAGGTGGACGTAGATGCTGCTTTTTTTGCAACCATATTTGCAACCATTTGCAACCGTGAAATTTATATAGCTGCATGACGTCACAGATCAAAGTTGACATAAGTGCATGACGTCACAGATTAAATTGAATATAGGGCGTGGTAATCTATTATGAATAATATTTAAATGGATATTAGAAGATGATATAATTTTCTGATATAAAATAATTAAGATAAATTTGAATTGAATGAACCCATTAGATGAATTAAATCAAGCCTTCAACATTAAACTGAAACAATACGGAATACGAAATACAGGTAAATTTAGATGTTTAGATCTGTATGATATAAGGCAAAGGAATCTAAAGTTGGTTAATATGTCAATCAAGATAATGTACACTCGTCCATTCACCTGACCCCGAGTGTGTAAACCGTACGTGACTTAGCTAAAGTGTGAGGATGAAACAATGGAAGGTGTGACTTGGAAAAAGATAACAATGGAACATACCATGATCTAAAAACCAATCATCCATAGTAAGAGAACACATTATAGAGATTCCCATGAAATCATTTGGTAGCCATTTTGGCGTGAACACCTGCCCCCTTTCACATATAAAACTGGACCAAACTTTTCGTTGAATTATAAGATTGACGTATAATTATGAAGTGTACTCTCTTGTACTGTTATGAACATAAATTATAGCCAGTGAGCGAATACAAAGTTTCTCCCGCTGTACTTATTTAAGGATTTAAATAATTTGTATA
This sequence comes from Phorcus lineatus, assembly GCA_921293015.1. Lineage (NCBI taxonomy): Eukaryota > Metazoa > Mollusca > Gastropoda > Trochida > Trochidae > Phorcus > Phorcus lineatus. The sequence continues at coordinate 24,035,898 of OV121091.1, forward strand.
TTGAAGTAATGCTGACTTTGATAACTGTTAATGTGAACAGAGGTATTTTCTTTTTTTAATGCCTGTTTACTTTTAAATATGAACAGGTAGTCGTGTGCTGTCAAGATGTGTTCCACTATAAGGGGGTCCCTAATCAAGGATCCAGACGATTTGGTCTCCACTTGCTAGGGGCTCGTGATGCAGATACAAGCATTATTCCGAAGCGAGTGTCGCGGGTAGATGTATATAAATAAGACATAACGCATTTGGTCTTCATTTGCGAGAGAAGAAGAGGACAGGTCAGTCAGAGGAATACTAGAGTGAACATCATGCAAAGAAGATTATACATTCCTGATACACAAAAGTTTATGGACTTTTTTGAACGTCGACGTGAGGAATCAAGAGGAAATCAAAGTCGACCTTATTCATGCATAATCGCTAACCCCACCAAAACTGAGGAAGCCACGGGGGTGAAAAGGTCCAAGACCTCTCCTAAACGTACCAAGACTATCCAAGGCGAAACAGGAGATATTGGAGGAAGATCTCATAGCAAGCATACTCCTCCTCCCAGAGATTTCTTTGCATAGTAGAAAACTAACAGAAGAAATCATCTTTCCTTATCCATTGTGCATGACATTCCACAGCATAAAACACTGTTACTGTAAGGGCTAAGTATTCATTTTCCCTCTGGACGGTGGAGAGAGAAGACGTATAAACATGAAGAGGCCTTCAGTGAATAGACCAAAAGACATTTTCTGTACCCATGATAAGGTAATAAAGTCCAGGAAATCAAAAACATCAGCAAAGAAACCAGTCAAGACGCGGCGACTTACATCTCAAAGGACATCGTGCAAGCAAAAGACCTCACCTCCTGTATTGAAAATTCGGCAAATCACAACCACCCAGGGCGTTGTCAACAGGGCTCTAGCTGCATTGAAGAGACAGAGACTGGAAAAGTATAAAAAGAAATCTGCACTCCCTCTCATCACATCTTTGTATTAAATCGAAATGGAACAGGTCATCTGTCCGGATTGTGGGAAGTCCTTTTCACGAAAGGATGTTATGTATCGACATAGGAGGAATATACACTCGCACACAGCTACGCCGCCGCCACCGCCGCCGCCACCACCGCCACCGCCGCCTCCCCCCATCTCAGTTACTTCAATGGCAACCTCGCCGCCGCCGCCTGGTTCAGTGACTTCTTATGCATCAAAGCCATCGCCGCAACCGCCGCCGTCGCCGCCTGGTTCAGTGACTTCTTATGCATCAAAGCCATCGCCGCCACCGCCGCCGTCGCCGCCGCCGCCTGGTTCAGTGACTTCTTATGCATCAAAGCCATCGCCGCCACCGCCGCCGCCGCCGCCGCCGCCACCACCGCCACCACCGCCGCAGGAGCACCCATTCCAATTTCGTATAGCATCCTGTGGTCTTTTGGTCGGACCGAGCGGATCCGGTAAATCGACCTTTATGTTCAATGTACTACGACAGGGACTGATCAAGCCCCAGCCCGACCATATCACCTGGTGTTATAATGTATGGCAACCTCTGTACGATCGTATTCTTCAAGTCTTACCCTTTGTGCAGTTTGTTAAAGGACTCCCTTACAATCTCGAGGATGAACATTACTTTGATGCCCACAAACAGAACGTGTTGATCCTGGACGACTTCCTGGCTGAAGCCAAGAATGACAAGCGAATCTCTCGTCTGTTTACTCAAACTTCGCACCACAAAAATGTACTGATCTTTTTACTCCTGCAAAACCTGTGCCCCAGAGGCAAGGAATCTCGTGATATTGCTCTTAATTCACATTACGTGACCCTCTTTAATTCACCCGTGGACAGACAGCAAGTTAAGGTATTTGCTAGGAGAATATTCCCTGATGATGTCACTAAGTTCATGAGTTTATACGAAAAAGCCATTGAAACACCTTATGGAAACTTAACAGTGGACCTTAAACCTGGTACAAGCGAGAAGAACAGACTCCATCCCAACATCTTGTCTTCTACTACTACGAGCTATCGTCAGGAGGGTGGACCACTACACCTACCACAGCCAGAGATAAAAGACGTCTCTGTCGCCTCAGGTCATCAGTTGACTCAGGACATTGTAGCTGAACACACGTCTCTTGACGAAAACATTGAAACAGCATCCTGTTCCAGTGAGGAGTCTGGTCCGTTCACCATGGCTACAGCTTGTGCTGATTGTGGTGTCTTGATAGACAATATGCATGATCTCCAAAAACACATCAAATCGTGGTGTCCAGCAAATGATAATGGCTTGAAAACCAAGAAGCGTAAACGGGTCATCTACGACACAGACAGTGAGGACGAGGGGATACAGGAGGCTTTACAGAAAGGCGGTGGAAGCAAAGATTCAAAACCATTACCTCGTCACTGGAAGCCCATCAATGACATGACAGCCGAGGAGTGGCAAAACGTTGGTTTACAACGTATCTGGAGGCGGGTTTATGACCTTTATCAAAATGATATGAAACTCACTAGGAAAAAGTACAAGCAGCGTGGCAGAACAGACGAATGGATTGATAGAAAAATGAAACAGCTGTGGGATGCTAAATTGTTGGAAAGTCTCAACAGCGTACTCGAGTTTACTCACTATTTCAAAGAGGCGCCTTTCTTTACACCAATCCTAATGAGTCTGGATGGCATAGACCCAGCTTCAGATCGAACCGTGATAAAGGAAAAGATCAGGCGCTTCATTAATCCTAAAATGAAGGACATTTCAACTCGTCTAGATCGACCGGAATTGGAAAGTGACATGGAATCAGACATGGCTCCTGATGAGACTACTGCCGATGATGAACAAAGTGATCAGGACTGATTTAAAACATCGGTTGTGAGCTAAACCAGCATCAGTTGACTCCCAGCCCTTTATGAGACAGGATGAGTCTACCTAACTTGCTTCACATCGTGAAAACACCACGTCCACTCAAGAGAAAGAATGACAAGAAAAAGACTATTTCCCTGTATGTCAAAGGTGTAATAAAACTTGGACCTCCTGGGCGACGAAAATTGAATAAGACAGAGGCCTTAAACTCTAAATGGTGACTTGATATATGACTCTGTTGACTTGGTTTTGTATCCCATTTGACAAGCAGATATTGAGAATGAATAAATTTTTTAAACTGCTGCCTTGTTTTGTTTTCTTTTGTTTGACACTGTTCATGTGTTAGAATCTAAGAAAAGACAAAAATATCATAACAAGAAATATATATCATGATACATACTGATAAAGACATCTACCCGCGACACTCTCTGCATCACGAGCCCCTAGCAAGTGGAGACCAAATCGTCTGGATCCTTGATTAGGGACCCCCTTATAGTGGAACACATCTTGACAGCACACGACTACCTGTTCATATTTAAAAGTAAACAGGCATTAAAAAAGAAATTACCTCTGTTCACATTAACAGTTATCAAAGTCAGCATTACTTCAATATACAAATTATTTAAATCCTTAAATAAGTACAGCCGGAGAAACTTTGTATTAGCTCACTGGCTATAATTTATGTTCATACCAGTACATGAGAGTACACTTCATAATTATACGTCAATCTTATAATTCAACGAAAAGTTTGGTCCAGTTTTATATGTGAAAGGGGGCAGGTGTTCACGCCAAATTGGCTACCAAATGATTTCAAGGGAATCTCTAAAATGTGTTCTCTTACTATGGATGATTGGTTTTTGTTTTTTTTTGATTGAGATTTTTTTACATTATAAAGATATTACATTTAGCATTAAAGTATCCTTATCAGTGAACACCTGAAAACATACAATTTCGAAAAACATGCTTCTTCCCCTATAAACATTGTAAAATATTGTTGTTTCTTTATAACACTAACAAGTATCTATTACACGAGGGAGGTGAATTGTCAAGTGGACTCTGTTGTTCACACTTTGATGTTAAGCACGTTCCATGGATAGAGCTGACCAGGAAGTACACGAAGGCCAGTCCCTGTTTTACACACAGGCTCGTGTAAATGGAAAAGTGCAAATTATCGATATATATATACATGGATTGAAAAGTCAGCCGACTTTAGATTCCCTTGACTTTTATTATACAGATTTAAAAACATTTTAAATGTACCTCTATTTATCATTCCGTATTGTTTCAGTTTAATGTTGAAAGCTAGATTTAATTCAATTAATGGTTTTCATTCATTTCAGCTTTATCTTTTTTATTTTATCTCACACAATTATATCATATTCTGTTGTCTTATCCATATGACTATTATCCTTCCATTGTTTTCATTAGCTAAGTCACGTACGGTTTACACACTCGTGGTCAGGTGAATGGACGAGTGTACATTATCTTGATTGACATATTAACCAACTTTAGATTCCTTTGACTTATATCATACAGATCTTAACATCTAAATTTACCTGTATTTCGTATTCCGTATTGTTTCAGTTTAATGTTGATGGCTTGATTTAATTCATCTAATGGGTTCATTCAATTCAAATTTATCTTAATTATTTTATATCAGACAACTATATCATCTTCTAATATCCATTTAAATATTATTCATAATAGATTACCACGCCCTATATTCAATTTAATCTGTGACGTCATGCACTTATGTCAACTTTGATCTGTGACGTCATGCAGCTAAATAAATTTCACGGTTGCAAATGGTTGCAAATATGGTTGCAAAAAAAGCAGCATCTACGTCCACCTTCTATACTACTTGCGTGGATGCTATCTTTGTCTTTAAACAATCCCCAAAATAAGATTTATTGATTACTGGGGTCTTTTTAAAGTGAAGTAGAAAGAGTTACATGTAAGTATACTCTCTCGGGCTCCATGTTTCGTACTTAATGCTTTTCAAATCTTAGATCACATGACAATCCGTTGACCCGCCTAGGCCAGGACATATTTTTTAGTGTAGAGAGTAATTGTAGCATATAGGATGAAGCACATCGTCGTTCACTTCCGGGGTATATGTTTTGATAATTCTCCTCTTTTACTCTTGATTCGAACTTAGATTGGGTTTGCGAATGTAGTGGAAAGTATTGATTACCTTTTCTTGCTACGCCCGCGCCTTCTGGCAGAGGCCAATCGGATTGGTTTATACAATCAGTCGAGACAAGGGCGGAACTGGTGGATGCGACATATGATAAAATCTTTTTCATTGGTGAACATATACCAGCATGTGATTTGATAAAATAGGTTGCTCATAAATTACACAGAAAAGGTTGTCATTGAAGTAGTGGAGATAACCGAGAATTTATAGTGGAACACAGCCCTCCACAACTATATTCTCGATTATCGCCATCATGATAGATTGATGTGCGAAAAACCAAATTCTAATTGAAACAATAATTTATTCTAAAACACATTATAAGTTAAAACAATGATTTAACAAGTATGGTGACATGAAATCGTGAATCTACATGTACACCAGCACGACATACAAAATCACTGGATATATATATATATATACAAGATAATTTGACAATACTCCTTTTCTGACATTGTTTTTAAGAAGGTATCTAAGGAAGAAATCATGACGTACATTTAAGAAGGAACTGTTGATATAAAGGTTATTAAGAAATTGATGCTAACACTAAGGAACCTGAACTACTTCTGAAGACGTTTGATAAAGGTAGACAATCCAGTCGATAAATCTTTACATGATGTCTTGATGTATTCCACGATTTGTATGAAAACATGCTTTTATGTAACTGTGACGGAGAGGTTTATAATGTACTTATACACTTATCATTTTTCCTGACATTTTGACATCTATGATGTCTTACAAAACAAATTGATGGTTAGGTATTTACCGTTTGTCTCAACAAGCCTGATCATGCCCCAAATATTACAGTTGATGGACGTTGAGTAGCAAAGGGACGGAGACTCAATAAGGTTTCCATTAGGTTATCATTACTTGGTAAATATGAGTTGATCTCCCTGGTGTTAAGATCTGAAATAGCAAATTTGGTTTCAAAATATAAGTTTTATAAGTAAAGTCACTTGTTTTAGTGACACATATCCCTACACCTGATTCCGAGAATACTTTAGTGTTAACAGTTAATGACTTATTTAGTATGAAAGATATGTCTTACGAATATCCCCTATTTCTTGATATATTTTAACAACAATAAGTATTCCAGGAATTGCATTTCAAGTTGTATTTCAGAATAGGTATATCTGGCAAGAGCTTTGTAGTTTGTAGTTATCGTTCAACAGATTTAATTTAAGAAAGCAATACCAGGGGGTTGACACATTGAAGTGAACGCTTACTTGTTTCATGTACGAGAGATTAATGGCGCGTGAGTGGACATGTATTTCATGTAACTAGTGTTATAGAATATCTGTATAGTTAATTTGTTTCAAATTTTTGCCACTTCAATTTGACATTTGTACCTCAGTATTTCTCATTTTCAATATAAATACGACTTCATTAGTCTCGAAAATAGATTTACAAATACTTTTTGCTCATTAGCTCAATAATAGAAATGCTGTGGGATCATTTTAAAAATAATTTCAGGCTGCATTGTATCTGCATTAAATTCCCACCCAATTGGCAAACACAAATTTACAATTTAATTGATTTGCCAAAAGATTATTCACAGCTATGGCAAGGGCCTCCCAGGCTCTTGTAATCAGGAAATTTTCCTAAGTTTTTACGTGATAGTTTGAGTTAATGTTTCATGTTAAAAAGATGAACATTTGCACAATGATAAGAAGGAGAGTGATTCTGGCATTTGAACGTAATAAGTTGTCTTTCATAAAATTCCTGACCCGTTTTACATTAATGTTCCTTTGAAGTATGGAAACAAATTGGTGATAAAAGATTTAGAAAATGATGATAATACACAAAAATCAAGACCTACGAATTTGACTTGCTTTACATTATTGCTTGAAATGTTAATGCGTCATCTTCAAGAAAGTTTCTAAATTAATCGAATGCATTTTGATCATTTTCCTATGTTAAAGGTCGGAATTTATAATGACCGTATAACACATACAAACACCGGAATTCAGGTTTTATCATCTATTTCAACCCAAAGGCTATCACTGCCAAAAGGTTATGGGGGTTGACCAAGAGTATTGTTCCTTCGGTCGAGGTGACATAAAAATGAACAAATAAAGAAAAATCAGGATGATAACCTAAGGTCTTCCAGACTGTTCGTCCTCACGATAAAGAAATACGGGCTCATATTTCTTGATCACTTAATCAATCAATTTGCCAGAGGAAATGAGTTAGTCATTTTTAAGCGCAATATTTCAGCCAGTAGCGATACTAATACTCATCGAAATTGCCAAAGTTTTAACAAATGATTTTGACAGGACATTTGGAATGACATATATTAGGAACATATCTGTATTTCATGGTCGATATTTCAATACTTATCTGATCATTACAATGAAAGGAATGGCGAGGAGATAGATCAGACAAAAGAAAGATATCTGTGTGAGGAGCTCTAATTTCACGGTGATATAGGTTGGTCACTTTTCTGTCTGGATTCTAGAATCGCATCTTGTAAAAATCTGGGACCGAATGTTGTCCTGTGTATTCAGTTAGGCAATTTCTAAATCAACCGTTATGTGTCTTATGTGATCATAAGGCGTATATGGCTGTACTACAAGAGTGATTTTGCAAATTTATAGATAATAAATGCCATCATATTCGTACTGTTTTCCAGTCGTGTTAAAGTCGTGCTTACTTCTTCTGCCCGTTGACAGGCCGTCTTCCACCTCGTCTTTGAAGAAGAAATCATGATTAGAACTCAACCAAACTTACTACATATTATATTGTTCTTATTCTGAACTTTGCGGCATCACTGCAGGAGAAATCTACTTGGAGGTCGAGAAAACCTGGACGATTAATGACCTCGTGGAATATCTACTCTACACATATAATGATTCTTTAAAACCTGGGATGTTTTTTTTTTATCGTTTTTACATCTTTACTACGAATGCATTTGACGTATACCATGCAAATCTTAGATATCATGGTAGTTTTTAGGGAGTGTGTAAATCCCAATCTGTGTCTCAAAAAACAAGCGGCGAAAGGGGAACTGGTTTTGGGACAGGCAGGTGTGCGTTTAAAAATGCAAAAACAGAAATGGGTTACTGTTAGATTTACTTTACTTGGTACCTGATAAAATGAATATTATATGTTATAAATTATATGAAATATCTATGTATGTTACACGTACAGTGATAATAACCAAACAGTTATAAAGCACAAGACTGCTTGCAAAGAACTGTTCTGTAATGAAAACAAATGAAACTATTCAAGTGATGAAGTCGTAAAATAGGTATTGCCATTTATTTTAAGATTAATGACCTTGAGCATACATTAGTTCATTAATCACCTCTCATTATCCATAGTGCTAGCGACCAAACAGACACAATCATACTTTCATTATCTGCTGTAATGTAATATCGGATAGGTACATTCTAATATATCAGCATATATGATAATATATGAAATTCGTATTGTAGAGAAAAGATAACAAATCAAAAGTACTTAATATATCAGTTCCAGTCGGGGCTCACCCGAGTGAAATACTCATAAAAAGCACATAATTTGAAAACGACACCAGCATAGCATTTTCAATAATGTATGATTTGGCAATAATGTCATAGTCTTTTTATCTAAAAATTTGTATTATCATGTAAAATATTTCAGACACTCCAGTCCATGATTAAGATGTGACTGTAATGATGATTGGATGCGTCACAACCGTCTTTTTAACGGTGTGATGCTTTTGCAATGAGGCAAATATATACTGTAGGTAGCTATCTTAACGCTATTGTATTTTGTGATTATGTGACTATCTAAACGTGGTAATACTGTAGACCTTTTATTCAATGTTTTTAAATTTCAGGACACATTCCGTGCTTAAAGAGCCACTCCGTGAGTTGTTGGAGTCATATATGCCATACTTAGTCAATGGTGTCATTTGATCGCGAAGTATAGACTGTTACCAAAAAAACTCATTTAAAGCTTAATTGTTTTTTTACATTGACAATAAGGGTAGAACGCCGCAATTATGATCGAAAACAGGACAGTGGAGCGCGTCAAATAGTCAAACGTAATTTTGGTGAATAATCTAAAACAGCCAGGAGGGCAGTTAGGAGTTGATAATGTTTGTTAGATTATATAACTAATATCAATGTATATTTGACGTGATAACTACACCTCTGTCCATTTATAAGGCTGTTTTTAGATTTTCATGGAAAACCAGTATTTGTCATATATATGTCTTTTGGACATGAAAAGTTAAGATGTTTTGATTTTATTTCACCACATATGACATAGGTTATATATAGTATCAAAGGTAAATAATAAGTTATGAAAATCACGGAGTGGCTCTTTAAATCGTCACAGCTGATGAATTGTGTTCCATCTTTCTTACCCATATGCCTTGAGCCTGAGAACAATCAAATCAAGAAAAAAAATAAATTACAAGAATAGAGTCGGATATATCCCTCCCTGCATAATACTGCTTTGAATCTCTAAATGTTCATGTTATGGAAATGCACTTTAAAAATTGGAAATAAATAAATCTGTCTGAGCTGGAAGTCAGCTTCATATGACCTTAGTGCACATTATTTCTCTTCAAACAATAAGGAAGCGCGTGATTTTTTCATTAATTTTATTGAACTAAGTCATCCCAAACTAGCTAGATGAAACATGTTCACTGATTATAGGTGAGGGAAACTTCAATTAATTTTTCAGTTCAAAACATGGAGTGACATTTGCTTAAAACATTAAAAATAATTGACACTCAAAAATACTTCTTGGATTATATATTTGTATCAGCAGACACGAATTAAATTTGCATCTCGATTATTCTTATGCCTACAAACTAAACAAAATTAAAAAAATAATAAATTTCTGATCTGTAAAAAAACATTTTAATATATAAATCTTAAATCAGTTTTAAAATGTCAGCGCTGACGTCAATCATTTCAGAGCATATTGTGTTTCGTAGTTTCAACAGTTTCGTAGTTTTATGTCTACTGTATAAAACATAGCAATATAGATATACTTAAACATAGTTAACACGTTTCTCTTACAAATACTCAGTCTTTGGCATAGACATCAATGAAATGCATTTTTAAAACAATAATTCACCGGTATAGCAATGACAATTAAACCTAAACTTCGAATCAAATTTCTTTTGATATTAAACTACCAGATATCAAAGTGACACTTAAAGTTGTTCGTGGCAGTTTCCTTGCTTGATACGTGTCAAAATACTACATTTTCTGATATTAAAGGAAAACATTTCTTATGTTCATCCACAAATGTCAAATATATCACATATAATGGTTTCGATGGGGTCACGAGGTGGCAAAAATTCAACATGGGTGATTTTTTCAAATCGAAAAGTAATATAAAACAAATACATTAAAAGCCAACACACATCAAAGAGACAAGTGTGGTAAACACTGTTTAAAAAAAAGTCTAAATCAAGTAGCTAAAGATCACAGGTGTTAATGGCACCCGCGTATTCACAACAAAGAGCAAACTTGTTCCCACAGTCAATCTAGTATAATTAATAATTAAGCCTATATAACGCCTTGAACGATAACACATCAATCAGAGAGATGTACACAGGCGTACAATTATCAGAGTGAATCAATCAAGGGACTTTTCTTCTCTAAACATGTTCATCACTACTGTTTAGCTAAAGCTCCATAATTTTCACTTCTGCCTTTCCTAGCCCCAAGAGAAGAACCGAAGTGGTTCATGCTGCGTCGTGTCCGTCTGTACATTTACAAAGATTCCGGTCTGTCCTTGGGAACGGAATTCGAAACCAGGCAGTCGTAAAACTGTGATAAATTAAATTAAAATTGTAACATTTAAATTGTAGAATTAGAGGAACTCATTGTCAAGCAAAGGCTTGGAGGGTATCATTTTTGATAAGTGAAGTGTTTGGTTGTCCTCTTGTACTCAAGATTCAAACGCAGATTAGGTTTGCAAATGGTATTGGGAGTACTGACTACATGTTCTTGCTACGCCTTCTCATAGAAGCCAATCAGATGTTTGTGCAACCAGTCGAGGCAGCGGAGGTTGCGGATGCCACTATGCTATAGCTTTTTCATTGGTGGAAATATCAACCCATAACGACACAAGCTTAAGATTGGATAAAATAAGTTGTTCATAGAACAACAAAAATTGTCCATGAATGAATCGGAGAATGAGTGGAGCATAATCCTCCATTTTCACTTTCGATCATTTCATCTTTTAAAAGGCGTCCATTACGGAACATAGCGACATGCTACATGTAGAATGATATAAGTACGCCAAATTCTAAAAAAAACCCTAAAAATAAAATAAAATGAGTTATAAAAATGATGTTTCAATCAAATTGACATTAGAAGTCACTGGACAAGACAACTGGACAATATTCCTCTTCACATTGATGATTTAATTGTTGAAAAGGTATCTGAAATACATCTTACAAGGAACTATTGCACTTATAAAATATCATCGACAAGGGTAGTTGTTTAGCAAACGATATCATTATATACTGACACTTTGACAACCTCGATGCCTCACATACACATTGGTTGGTGGGTATTTACTGTTCGTCTCAACAAGCCTGTCATACCCTAAATATCCTAGTTTAACATGAAGAGCATCCAGTAGGAAAAAATAATACTCAATGTGGCTTCCACATAAGCTGTCATTACTTGGTTAAGATGGGTTGAACTCTCTGGTTTTAAGATCTTATATCGCAAAATGAATAAAGTTTTACATTTGGTAAGCATAGTCGCTTATTTTAGAACTTTTAGGAAGATATCCCTTCCTCTGACAGTCGAGTATAATGTAGTGTCAACAGTTAATGCCAGTTTTATATTGAACTATACCCTTATTTAGGCATGTTTTAGGAATACCCCCTATTTACTGATATATTTCAACAACAATTTATTGTATTCAGCTAGTCATGTGGTCTTATTTCTACACAGGTTTATCTGTCATCGACTTTGTAGTTTATTTCATATGCGACTTTTTATTGCAAATCTGTGGACCAATGATATGTTCCCCTTCGGCGATTGCCTACTTGTACCCTCCGTAAATAAACTATTAAATCTATATATTGTTTTATTCATTAGACCTGTCGTGTTATTTTGAGACCTTTAGTAGTAAAAATCACCAACATAGTTTTATGTCATAGTTTTGTTTCAATGCATAATTTTTCACTTGGCAAATGGGAAATAAGTAATAGTAAGTAGTTTAACCCCAAAATTCCATGTTCTTGACACGTTTATTGCTGACAACTCAGGATTGACTGCTATGGTTCAGAATGTCATTATGCATCCATGGAAACAAGTTACTCTATTAGAGGATTTCGACCATTCTTTTCTATGTTTAAATCAAAATGGCTACCTTACCATAAAATTAATAAATGGTCATGATTTACCTTTCTGGCGTAATACTGCCAATCGTTTAAAAAAAGTTTCCACATTTAATAAAATGGAAAATAAGATATTTATAGAATCGAGGTTGATGTAATGATCGATTCTTGAACGTCACATTCTTGTCTTACATGAAATCACAGACCCATTTTACTGGTACATGTATGTTCCTTTTAAGTATGCAAACACTTTGATGGTAGAAAAATTTCGGAAATGTTAAAAATACGCTAATGTGACCTACGAATTGAACTGATTTACTTTAATGCTTTAAATATTATTGCGCATCCTCGGGGAATTTTCTAAATGCATCTTTAAAATGTATCTATGTTAAAGGTCGGAAAACAAAGTTGCTGTAGAACGCATATGGACGCAAGAATTCTGGTTCATTCACGTGTCTAATTTTCAGCCCTAAGGCTATCGTTGCTTAAAGTTTCACAGAGATTGACCCAATAATTCGTTTGGTCGGTCGAGCTGACATATTTTTTTTGCAAATAATAAGAAAAATCGGGATAATAACCCTAGGTCTTCCAGACAAATCGTCCTTATAATACAGAAATAAAGGCTCATATTTCTTTATCTTTAAAACAATCAATTTTTTAGAGGAAATGAGTTTGTAATTGTTATACGCAATATTTCAGTCAGTAACGACATTGATACTTATTAAAATTGCCAAAGTTTTCAGAAATGATTTGCCCAGGATGTTGGGAATGACAGATATCAATATAGACTTGCCAGAGGAAAGTGAACATTTTCCGTATCTGTAGTTGGTCATGACAATTAACTTAAACTCGAGGACATACGATCAGACAAAAGAAAGAGAACATCCTTCTAAATCAGTGTATATGAATCCGCTGTCGCTCCTTTCTAATACCCTGATCTCTTTCGGGCTAAATCCCTCGTATGGCTGGTGACATGATATTCGTGGCTATGCTCACCTGTTTTTTTCAGCCAATGAAATGTCGTTTATTAAGGAGCTACTAGCTTGAACTCAAAGGATTTTTCCGTCCGGGTTGTACCGCTGTTGCTGAATGCGAGCCGTCTCATTAGCTGGTCAGATAGCTAGCGATACGAGGGTTTTGGCATGAAAAGGAGCGAGAGCGGATTGACATACGCTGATTTAGCAGGATGATGTGAGAAGAGCTTTAATTTCACGGTGATATGGGTTGGTCACTTTTCTGTCTGGATTCTACTAACAATCTGGGACCGACTGTGGTCATATGACATTTTCGTAATCAAACGTTATGTATCTTCTATAATAATAAAGCGTCGTAAATAGCTGTACTACAAGAGGGATTTGGTAAATTTATAGATCATTTATGTCATTATATTAGTACTGAGTTCCTGTTTTGCCTAAGCAAGACATTAAATATTTTTGTCATTGTTCATCTTCAAACATCCAACAGTTTCTAGGTAATTGTAACTAATTCAAACTTGATAATTTCATAACATATCTTAGAGTGAGATAATTCTGCCTGACCGCGCTACATTGCCTGGTTATTTAAAGAAAATATCTGGATGGCTTATCAAAACCTATATTATGTAAAACGAGTCTTTGGACCTCTCTTCCACAAACACAATAACACGAACAGAAAGTATCTTCTTGATCATTCATTTTCCAACATATTTAGAATTACCTTTCTCTCAAACTTGAAGCCTGGATAAACACTTATACATGTAATTACAGTAAAATTGAACATAGTTTGCTACTGTACAATGTCACGATGCAGTAATATATATATTCTTTTCGTTCTGATTTTTTTTCAATTTATGTTGAAATATTTGAGACGACTCATGCCATTAACTGATATATAAACCGTAAGAAATGATTGTGTAGATAGTTTAGAAAATACCTGCAGATTTCTAAATTTTTAAAGAGATCATCTATATAATTTACAAGACAGGCTTAATTGATAACAAAAGGTTAGGGTTAAGCTGAAGACTGAGTTTCCTTGCTAATTGATTAGTCAAAGCGACCGACCTATTCGATTTCTGTATTATTGATGTAGATTCTCTGAGTAACCGACAACTCAATGTCGATATTCTTTAAAGTACATTTGCAGATATTAAAATAATATTCATCTGTGCATCCATGCCCGTTTTGGTAATAAAAATCAATGTATATCGAGCTCCCTACCTTGGAAAAATATGTGAATGTCTTCAAACAGTTACAAGTTCCGAGTAAGGACGAAGAGACGAGAGAAATACGTCGAATATGATTAGGATGATATGGTTTTTATATCCCAGGGCTCCAGGTAATACACGTATCCGCGTAAAATACGAACGGATAATTCAGATATAGCATTAAAAATGAAATTAATGAGTTACAGATACGCTCAACTTTACAAGAATACGAGTCAGATACTTGTTTACTGGAGTAATCGTGACTTGTCATTTCATTTCTACATGTATGATCTTTACATCTCCAATAGTAGTCAACTTGATGACAAGCTGTATGAAAGCAAAAAATCAAAATTTTTTTATTTCGTCAAAGATTAATCGCTCATTTATTTACAGATTAAACGTGTGGAATATATAATCAACGACTAAAATCAACAAAGATGCTAACTTGGAATGAGGATCTGATAATGATGAACCTTGAAATACTTCTAATTTTTTTCATGTGGTACTTTTTTGGAGGAGTGAAATACCCCGGAGTCAAGTAAATATCTGGAGCCTTGTATCCCAGACGAATTTCAAGGCCATCTCCATGTGTCATGTATACTCTCAACATCATTTTTTCTTTTTGATCATGCAAAATGAGTTTACAGAATTTCAATAATAATGCCACAAGGGTTACTGTAGAGACCTTATATTTATAATCTAATTTCGTTCAATCTCAATAAAAATGTTTTTTTCGTTTCAAAATGCGGAAAAATGCCATTGAATATGTTGGATTGGAAATATGTTCAAAACTTTATCTAGAGTTACTCTCATGCAAATGACAAGAATAATTAAGGAAATATGTTACTTGTCAATTGTCATTTTCTATAAAGTAGAAAATAATCCAAACAGCTCGCTTTTGATTAATTTATGACATTTGATAGACGAGTTAAGTTGATAAATGTCTCTGCCCTTATCCTACAAAATCCTGGGATAACTGTTCATGCCTTAAAATATCCCATTAAACCAATGTTATCAATCATTTCCAATTTTCGATCAATCAACCTACTTTTGTCTGATGGATAAAGTCAGGTGTCGCGTTTTTTTTCTTATTTTAGCCATAATAATAAGTGTATGTAAAGAAAAATCTTCGTTGAATTAATGTTGTAGAAATCAGATATGCTTTCATTTTTACCGGCCCAATGACATTTTGAATCTTTTAAACATTAAAAAAGACTCAAATGAATTTTTGACGACATCACAATATTCTCGCTGTCAGTAATGGATCTAAGGACATGATCCAACATTTGTTATTTAAGATTGAAACTTTAATTCTTTTGATTTATTGGCAAGAAGTGCTAGTTTGTGTGTAATGATTCTCGTCAAGTGACTCACCCTGAAGTTGAAGAAAAGGTGATTTGTTCGAACATTAACCGATATTTGATTACATATAATTTTGTTAGATTTAATGAAACGATAACTGTGAATCCTTTTACCGGAAATTCAAAAAAGAATATACGGTATTTTGTCATTGCCAACAAAATAAGTGTGTTTCTGACTGTTTTAATGAAATTCCATATAAACTTGCAGTCCTGATTATTGACAAAGAACGATCGTGCCTTCACTTCTGTAAAGCCATTCAGTGCTCAACACTTACAGTTCGAAGAAATAGAAATCACTTTCGTTACCGGCCACCCGAAATGAACATATCTGATAAAGGTTAAGGATTGATACTTTTCATATGTTGAAAAAAACCCCATACATTCATAACATACGTAAATAAATTGTTTACTGTCACTATGCTTACTGATTGGCATTGAGATTTTAATTTTCAGAAACAACCACTTGCCGATGAAATTGCACCATTTGGTAAGTTTGACATATTTGACCCCAACAACATACTCTGTGCCCCAGTAAGGGTCACTAAGCAGTCAAAAGTTAACTTCAGATGCAGATACATGTGGATGAGGAACTTATGTTCTGTCACATCACAGAATAGTTTTGGACCTATAACCTTGTCTTGTGCAGTGTTTTGAACAAAAACAATGGTACTCGCGCAAATTGAGCGAGAAAGTGTTTGATTTACGGGCATTACCGATGTTTCCAACGATCAGCCACGAATGTGTTAAGAGAGAGGGGTGGTGCTTATACGAGAGTCATTGTTCTAAAGTAAGATTCGAAATACGTCTGATTCTTTAGATAACCCTTGTCCATATGGAAGCTGCACGTGCAAAATGCAAATACGCGTATTTCACGTGTCGTGTTGTGTTGTTTTGATGTCAATTTCAAGTGTGACACGTTCTCCGACAAATAATTTGCAATCAATTACGAAAAAGTTATGTCAACTTGTTCTTAAGAAATGTAGATCATTCTTTTGAAGTGATTGAAGTTTTATATTTTTGGCCATGATATAAGCAAGTTAGACAGCTCATTTTAGTTGTTGATTAATTTAAAACCACTCCACGGGTGTTTAATCAACACCTTCACATTTAAACAACAGACACTCGCGGCCAACCTATAACATGACCGACAAACATAAAAATAAATCTGTTTTAACGTTTTCTGTTTGATAGCGCCTTTCAGTGAATTTTTCCTTATAACTACAGACATATCTTTAAGTACAAAGACATCAAACTCAAGCTAAAATCTTAGAAATACACAGACGTTACTGTTTGAAATGGATATCTCTGTTTAATATGTCCACGGCAGAACTACAAATTGCATCAATTATTGACATCGAATAGAATCTTAATATCAAAGTTACAATGATATTTTGTATATACAATATATTACATGAGTGTCCATGACATACTGTGTTTAGGACATGGGTGCTTAATATAAGTTAGTGAGCGAGAGCGAGGGGCAACTGATATTAAGGCACGATTGTCGTAAACATATTATGTCATGGGCACAAATATGATATTCTGTTTATTTTGAAGTCGAGAAATCAAAGAAACTATCATCTAAGCATATGCGCATTTGGAAGACAACGTAATAGGTGAATGTGACGTCAACGTATTGTTTTTAAAGTGACGTCACAATGAAAAAGTTATAGTTTATCCTAGGGCATCGTATGGAAAATATGATCCTAGATATGATTGCCCTCGTAGGTAATAAATATGTAAGATGTTAAGAAAGACTATTTGAATGGATGATAATTTAAATCTTAATAAAAATATTTCGATGTAGGTCCTGTAAATTAGTAACTAACACCTAAAAGGGTATATGAAATTCCTTTCTTAGATTTCATATCATTAGGGAATAACATAATTGCTACCTCCAATGAAAGTTTCTTATTTGTGAAGAAGCGTAAAAAAATAAGTCTTTAAAGATAACTTGTTATAACGTCTTCATTGCTGCTGCTTCATTGTTCTGAGAACGAATTATACTTAAAGACTGTATTGCACGATTCCGCGGTGTTGTCCGAAACTGAGGGTGTGGGCCGATGCAAAACATTTTATACTATAACAGAATGTATAATTCAAAATAAACAATCCTTTTGCAAGTATTTCAGCATGTTACTTTTAGGAAAATTAACAAAGAGACCTTTAGGGACTTTTTTCAAAATGCATCAATGTAACAAAACGTGTTGAACTTCAAAGTAAGAAATTTTTATAAGAATAATCAACAAGACATTTGTGCCCGCTTGAGTAAAAAAAGGCTTCGACTCATTTGTTTAACATTTCTTTCAACAGATTGAAAAATAGAATGGTTAGTAGCATTCAAGAACTCTCTATTATACATTATAAGTTACCATTAATCATGTGTTCGAGTTAAATATCAAACTTCGTTCTCGTTTGATATTTAACTCGAACACATGATATATCTCCTATCAAACACGCGGACACATGGTAACGTATTTGTCCAGAAGAGGACCCTTATTTTATGCTTTAAAATATAGCTTGAATGATTGGATGGGTCAAATAGCGGCTGACTTGTCAATGTTATTCTTTTATTTATGAATTTAAAAATATGATTTTTATGTCACCTTTTAGAGCACAAAAAGTACATGTATAGTGTGGTATCGTGCAGCGATACTAGACGGAAATTACGGACTGAACTTGAATCAATATAATGAGCATTGCGGGCCTTTAAAAGTTTTGATTGTTTGGTCACGTGACCAATATACGTTCCACCTTGGAAACTTTTGATTTGAAACGGCACTTAAATCGCCGTAGATTCCTATCTGTCATGGCGGACCGTCGTGAAAGAAGCGATTGAGTTTGAAAGTGTCGGACGAAAAAAACATGCAGCTTCATAACATAATGCCCAGGTTTGTTTGAAAGTTCGATATGAATGAAAAGTCGGCGATGACCTTGACTAATATGTGTTTAGATTGGTTTTTCTAGTTCACCATTCCAATCTCCAGTTCTCAGATGGACAACCTCGCTGCGAGCGAGTGAACCTATAGGCCAAAGGGAAGTCTTGTGACTTTTCAAGGTTTTTATCGCACGAACATTTTATTTTAACAAGAATTCACTTGTTCCAGTCCAGAAATTACTTTAATTATTTTGGAAAATATACTGAACGCGTATATTTAGGGTTCAACAAACCAGCGTAGCTTAGTCTTTGTTCACAGGCGCCAGACTCTGAATTTACAATGTCATGTAAGTATATGTACATGTAGCTATATAACATAAACAAGGTCTGACAAAGCCGTGTCTGCAATAGGACCGGAAATGCGAACTGGGATCTGTCTACGAAATTTAAAGAGTGTAACCGAGCAAGGAAACCATTTCCGGTCCTATTGCAGACACGACTCTGTCACTAGTGTCAGACCTTGTTTATGTTCTATAGCTACATGAACATATACTTACATGATAATATAAATTTAGAGTCTGGCGCCTATGCCTTTGTTTACCTAACAGTGTGGCAAGGGAGATAACTCCTGGCAGTACGTCGTCTCTTTTTACTAGGGTTGCGCGTGACCCAGTTAAACATAGAAAAACACACCTAAGGCACGTGTCCGCATTTAGCCAACGAGTAGCCGACATTGCTGTGCAAGTCGAAAAAAACCGTATCCTTATGCAAACACATGATTGTCAATGCCTCTCAAAAAACATGTCTATCAAGAAAATCACGATCAGAAGGTTTTGCCTCATTAGATATGTAAAAGCGGGAGTGACTGAAATGATTCCATTGCTCATGCACATTATAACATGATTTTAACTTGAAAACTTTTTAACATGAGTATACTCCACATTGATATTCATATTTGGTAATTTTCCCTATATGGTTCCAAACTAATCTTGTAAATTTAGAGTTGCAGCCATTATTGATATCCACATGACTATTTAAATTACAGAGGACTATCAAATTAAAGACAGATAAGAAGTATGTCGTTATGTCTATTTGAATTTGAAGCGGTGTTAAAGTTGATCTCTTTTCCTTTACATGAAATTTTATGAATGCCAGTAAAACTTTAATGATTTCAAATAATATCAATTTCAAAGGTTACGATAAAAGGCAACCGAATTGAACAAATGTTTTGACGCAAATGTTATAATAAAATAGGCATGTGAATAAATTTCAAGTAACACTATTCTGTCAAATCATTTCTGACAGAAAACATTTCAAATTATTGACTTTATTCATGATTGTTTTAATTTTATATAAAGTCAACTATCGATAAAATTCAGTTTACATAGATGTAACTTTACACAGCTCTCAAGCAGCATAGCATTTTTCTATCAGAAGCACACTGACTGTGATGAAAGTTTTACTATCGCTCGTTTAACCTCGATTGTGGTCAAGTCCTAGATGACGAGTTGGTTAGCTGTTGGTATAGTTTGTGCTGTCGGGTGCTCTGAGGCTTTGAGTCGTACCTATGTATAAGGCCTGGCTCACGAAACCGACACATTAAGTTTGTTGGTGTCAACACTTTACTTTGGGATAATTCTGCTGCGCCATAGTTTTCCACGTTTACTTTAACCAGCCAGATCAATACACAGACTCATCTTATCATCTGATGTTTGATCAAGGACTTATAAATATATTTTAAAACTTATGAATATATTTTAGCTATTATGATTAATTTGGTGTTGAATTACCTGTTTGTATCAGTCTCTAATGTAACTTTAAACTCTTTGTTAATTACCAATTAAATTGATGTAATTATTTTAAATTGTTCGGAATATTTTGCTGGTTGGACTGGGGACATTTTCCAACTGTAAATTCACAAGCAGCAATCCTAAACATATAATCAAATTTGTAGTGATTTGTGTTGCAAAGTAAACACAACCTGTTACTGCTAAATTAGCGTATATAAATCCGCTCTCGCTCCTTCCTAATACCCTGATCTCTTTCGGGCTAAAACCCTCGTATGGCTGGCGGCTTGATATTCGTGGCAATACTCACCTGCCAATGAAATGTCGTTAATTAAGGAGCTAGAAGCTACTAGCTTGAACTAAACGTTTTTTTCCATCCAGGTTGTGCCAGATAGATCCAGATAGCGGACGATGCGAGGGTTTTGGCTTTAAAGAGATTAGGGTATTAGGAAAGAGCGAGAGCGGATTAATATACGCTGATTTAGCAAGATGGTTACTTCACTGTTCATTCTGTTAGTTACCGTTGCAGGTGTACATCTGCATCAAAGTGTACACCTACTTTCTATAATTCACTATACGAAAATGAATGACCAAATATTATTATGAGCCATTTCATTATGAAACTTTTACAGGGGAAGAAGTTTGAAGCCTGTTATCATTATGCTTACCCATGTTTTGTTTGTTATAGACAGTGCATTTTGCTAATTATCTGTAGAAAGATATCAAAAGTTTGAAACGATTTGTGATCAATCAGGGAAGGGTTAATGCATTCGAAAACTTAAAACATCATACTCTCCTTTATCGGTCAAGCTTGAATGTTTCTCTAGCATGTCTTCATCAGAAGAATTTACTCAAATTATCTGCTCTTGATTACTTCATAAAAACCATCAGCAATGAAAACGTTTGGTTGGAAATGGGCAAACAGATCACATGGTGAAGCCCCTCAGATTTCTCACACAATATATAGGGCTTTAGAATAAAATATAATCATAAAGAATGTACATCTGAAAATATAGGTCAGGGTCATTTTGATTTTGAAAGATAATAATACTGACCCGCTATAAGAAATAAGACCCCGCTAGAGGCAAACCTAAAAAGGGGTCTGTCGACGTTAGTATAACTGTATTTTCACCTAAATAACTCACAAAATATGAAGATCATTGTGTTAAAACAGCTTGAGTTGTATTTATATACATGAATATTACCTGTTAAAATCGCATTCATTTTGGCCAAATCCTGACTTTGTGTTTTAACTATTGTGAAAACTAGTGGTACAAAGGCACGTGACAAAGGTGAAACAAATGCTTAGAATCAATGATTTGCATCATTATCGTTGAAAATCAACATGTTTTGTTTACTTTCACTACTTTTTTATAAGACTTTAGAGAGATTAATATTCTGATAAAACCTTCAATTGAAATGACTACCTAACGCAAATATGCACTGTATTACAAAAGGATGGTTTGTACAGATTCAGCAATATTTCGGGTTACTAAGCAATAAAGCATATACAACATCGTCAAAAGTTCTTCTAGCACATTCGGCACCCGTAACTTACTTGTGTATGACAATTGGGGACGAGATCTAAGAATACATTTCCTAATTTAACTCAGTCTGTTATCTTCATTCAATGTGAAGTTGATTTACTGTGGCATTTATGCCAAAATTCCTTATTTTGCAAATTCTGCTTTCAAAATGATATATTTGTCGCAACTTCTTTTCTCGAAACTCATTTAATTTACTTCCTTAATTTACACTTTGGTTGCCATTGCAAAGACGAACCATTTACACTGACTATCTTCAAGTCTCCTCTTAATTTGTTCATAATAAAATCAGAAATGGTTTACTAACTATTTCGGCATGCAAATTTTGAATTGATATTTACACGTGAAGAGAAAGTCAAAAAAGGATATTTTACCAACCTATCACAGATATTGACAAATTACCTCCCCCTCAATGTATGGTCACATAAGGTCTGTAATGAGTATAACCAGAAGTTAATTTTTCTGAATATGAAACTCCAAGATCCAATTAGTTTGCTACTTCAGGGTCTTATGGTAATAGGTCCAACTTAAAAGAGGACCTTCAGGTTATCCATGAATCAGATTTGTAAGTATGAATAGAATGACCTCCAGTGAAATATTGAATTCAATTCATATCCCTTGTTAATGGTCAGATATTATTATTCTGACTCCAGGAAGACGACAGAGCTCGATGTTCTGAAATACTCAGAACAAAGTAATAAGGATATAGAATTGTCAGACTGTTCAAAATACTGTCTTCATACTAAAGAAATAAGCTTAATGAGCTATGAAAAATCAATCAATCCAATCTGTCACTATGATCGATTTAATGAATTATGAAACTATGTTGAGGATGGGTTTTTGAAAATATATTTGGATGATTACTTTGGCTACGTGTCATTATATATCTGTCAACATTAACAACATATAACTTGTTTAGTTCATGTTCTTTACTGTAATTCTTCACCTGTCAGCAGAAGCAAAATTTTGCTGTTCACGATTTTTTAAAGAGAAACTTAGAGAGTAAGTGTAACTAGAATGCTTGTTTTCTTTATTCAGTATTACTAAAGAGGATTTCTAAAAGTAAAATACAAACCAAATTACAAAAAGAAAGAAAAGAATAACCATATGCAAGTGTTCCTTCATTGATGTTGGTAACCTGTTGTCACAATTGTAACAAGTTGCCAGGGCTATCCCAGAAACAGTCAAGACTATTCCAGATAGTCCAGACATACATGAATTAATCAAAGACATATTATAATACAGATAACATTAATCCTTGATCTTTAAAGCTTTCGTTTTCCCCATTCTTTTACTCCCTTCCATGTGTCTATAGAAGAATGTAATCAAAATGAAATATATGTTTGGAACATTCTAGGAATTCATTTTGCAAATGACGCCGTGTCATTTCACAATCTAAATTACCCAGGCAGTCACACAAGAGGTCAAGAGGTTCGTGATTCGAATCATACTTGGGGGTAGGCAACTTTGTGTGGTGTGTAGTAGAAAACTGTTCTACATGAAGTAAGGTTCAGGTGCTATGCTTCACCGAATTTTTCCGCAGCACCAACCATGCTTCGCTAGTCCCAGTCGCTGCTCGCAGGTTTAACTGCAATGCATAGCCACAATGGTGTTGGGGGCTTTCTCACTGTAATAATACTAGCAGCTGCGATATAAGTGAAATACTCTTGAGAGCGGCTTAAAACCTCAAATCACCTCACCTCACCTCAATTAGACGGTCAAAGAACATGCTGAGAATAAATCAAATGACAAATTTAGACATACATGAGAGTGAAATGAGGGAGAGAAATTCTTAAAAGAAGATAGCTTAACATTATGATGATAAGAATGATGATTATGATATCAAAATTACGTAACCTGACAATAAACAAAGTAGAAAAAAACATTCTGTAGACATCAATACAGACCAACTCAGACGCCATGTAATAATAGATGAAATACCAATTAGCTCCGAATAATTGGTCTTTCGAACGATAAAGGATATACATTAATGGGAATGAGGTCTGCAGACAATGTAAATATATGTTCTTACATGAAATTGTAGTTGTAATCACCACTCATATATCATACGAATTAAGAATTAATACCTATCTTTAATAGTAGTCTGGACACAAGTACAGATATAATTCCAATCTAAATTCGGCTGTTGATAACAAACATCACAGATATCAAGTAGAACCAAATAACAATGAAGGGGTAACGACTCCTGGAACTAAAACAATATTTACAACAGCGTGGCTCTCCTTTTACCCTTAAAGAAGACGGAATCAACAGAGCGCGATCGTTTAATAGAAGCGCATTATTAGTTGTTTGAGGAACCAGTCAATGAACAACTAATTGCTGCATGCATTTCTACAAATAATACCCTAAAACCAGATCTATTTTGAATCATCAAACAGAAAATGCCGACCCTAGAAGAAAATGACAGAATGGAGAGGATCTTGAGAGATGGCAATCTATAAAACGAAAAAGACAAACGCTCTGCAGGGCGCGTTTTGACACTCAAAATAGTTGACCAAATGTAAAAGAGGAAATTGTGGACATCTACCTTTTAATTGAGGGAAAATCAATAAACTGTCTAAAGAGCAGGTAGAATTTAATGTTTATTATAACAATAATTGTAGTGCTCGAAATGTTATTTAATCAATCTGGCCAAACAGAGTATCTCAAGGGAACGGTGAGGCTACACAGGCAATAAATAAAGGACCCAAACACCCGCTGTAAACCTCTCAGCGAACATTCAGATACGTGCGCAAAGGGAAAGACAATTAAAGTAAGCATAATCTTATTCTAAAACATCATTGTATATATTTATTAAGGTGAAAGTTCAATCGAGTGCACAGCATATTATATAGTAGTGTCATACATAGATTGAGAAAGCAAAATGCTACGCTTCCAAGCTGTATGTGACGGTAAATGGAGTTAGTTGAAGTATTAAAGGAACGACATTGCGTTTTTGACCTCTAGTTGACCTGTAGCTGAGTTATGATTAATATCTCTCTGGATAAACATTGAAATACTTGCGAGTATGGATACCAAGACGAGTAAGAAACTTACACCGTCGCACCTCAATTATATATCTGAAATCTAAACCAAGTGAAATCTTGAAATATTGGTGTTTCAAAATTTCTTTCAATGTTTGCACTGATAACCTATGGATGCTGAAATGTAATTAAGACTAGCCCTTAAATGTCCTACGGTCATATACTCTACACTATATACATGTGTATACATCTGCAAGTGGGTTCCACGATAATGCATGTGTTTATAGAATAATTGTTAAAATTAAAATATCATGCATCATTTATATTCTTTGTTACTTTTTGTAAAAGAATTTATCTAAGTAAAGGTATGAGGGTACACTTAAGATGTACTCTGATCCATCATTGTATCGTTAAGATATCATGCATCATTTATATTCTTTGTTATTTTGTGAAAGAATTTATTTAACTCAAGGTATACGGGTACACGTAAGATGTACTCTGATCCATCAGTATATGTAGAAATACAAGGTGTAGGCAACATATTGACGGATGTTAATTTGACTACAGAATAATTCCTTTTTGCACTGTATTATACTGTACATATCAAATGTCCTTAACAAGGACTGTTTTGAAGCAAAGCCTTTATTACCTTATGACACAATGTCATCTATAAGGCCTTCTATAATTGAAGGATGAATGTGTTTACTCTTTGTTTCAATGAGTCTGATTATACCATAAAACACGACCAGGCTCGTTGAGACAACTGTTGATGGACGTAAAGGAGTAGATCAAGTGGAAACAGAATGTGTCTTCTGGAACGGGTTGTCAAAGATTGATTTAGTAGAATTATTCTTTGTCAATGTCTTGATATTAACAAAAGTTTTTGAGATGTCAAAAAGTTTGTGACGCAAATACTACGATGTTGACATTGTGTAGCCTCAACAAAGATATCACTAGAAATCATAAACTCATTTTTCTAAAATATTTCCCCAGTCAATCCCATACGGATAAAGGATGAATGGTTTTGTGAAGATAGAAAAGCCATAGATAAGTCTAAAAATCCCATTCTTATTTGCAATTTTGTATTCTAA
This sequence comes from Phorcus lineatus, assembly GCA_921293015.1. Classification (NCBI taxonomy): domain Eukaryota; kingdom Metazoa; phylum Mollusca; class Gastropoda; order Trochida; family Trochidae; genus Phorcus; species Phorcus lineatus. The sequence goes on from OV121091.1 coordinate 24,062,048, forward strand.
ATCAAGTTACTGCATCCAGTAAATAGTTACATCAATTTTTATATATATACATCCTGTCTCAACATTAGTTTCTAACGAAGACCATACTTCATCAAGTCGACAACTACTGATGTATTATATTTATTTAGAAAATTGTGATGTAGTCTAAAACCTAACATTAAGCCCAACCCAAACGAATGTTTGGAAACTTACCTGAAGCAAGTATGTAGATTATTCAAATAGAGTTGATAATGTTTGAAAAGTTGTATAACCAGTATTCATGACGTACGTGTGAATTTAGCTTATGTACATGTGCAACACGTTTATCAAACGTACTTTTATCAAAACTTTCATTAGAATAATCGGTAGTAATTTCTTCAATTCATATACATTATATTCCATCAATACTATTACATATGACTTTAACGGCTATGGCATAGTGCAATAGCAAAGCTCAATTAAACTTCTTTTACAAAACCTAACTTGTGCTGTATGTTTAGTTTCTTTAAAAAGGCCACTTGACATTTAATTTTGATTAAAGGAGTGATTTCATTGACATTTGGAATATGTCACATATAGAACAAAAATGATTTAATGAAAATTTCGATGATTGAATAAAGCGTATTTCAATATTTTATGTGTTGCATTTATATTAAATTTGTCCATTTTGCGAGTAGAAAACTTTATTAACGATTATTGTAATATTAATTTGCACTCACCATAATTTAACCATCCAATTTATAAGCATTCATTATGTTTTTGTAGAATTGTAGGCCCATAGCATTACACTTAATCCCATGTATTGTGAAGAGTCAGTAAATGTCTTCATTTAATGTCAAGGGAGAGGTAGAGATGTCGAGTGTCAAGCAATGGCGTTATTGGAACGGAAGCTGTTAACTATGATTGAGCGGTGTGACATACAAATTCCGGACGAATTAAAAAAAATATCATGAATGCGTCATTTAACTGTGTTTATTCCTAACTTAATTGATGTTGCAAATGGTTTTACAAAAATTAGATTTTCTCGATTGCTACATTACTACATTTTCATTACAGCCTATACAGATCTTCATCATAATAATGATAACTGCATATTTATAGAGCGTCATTCAGATTTATCAATCTCATTCATATACAACTCTATTTTGATACATATATATTGATCCATATGTACATATATGTTAATATACTTATATGTTAATGAGACTACCTGAACCACATGTGAGTAGCAACAAATTGTATGAGTTATCCTGATGATCACAGTAGATAATACTGGCCGTAAACATACAGGTGAAAGTTAAGTACCCCGTTTATCGTAATCAATGAAAATTAATAACATAAACTGTGATAAATCAACTAGGACACAGAGACCAAAAATTCTGAAAGGGTCGTCATGATTAGTGACGTTACAAATGTTAATAACTCGTATAAATACAAAAGAAACAACTCTCTCATTTTTTTCTATTGTTAAACACTCATGGACATTAATGAATCAATAAACCAAATCATGAAATTTCACATCAATTCTTATATGTATTTTGAGATAAACGCGGATTTCATAATATTCTGAGACGAAAAAAGATGAAAGTCAAAGTTTGATGTGCACAACACATGCATCAATTCTATAAAATACCACCTATAAAACAACTGACGACAATTTTTAATTAAATGATTTAGCTTCATCTAATTTGAATATTGATTTAACAATATTAAATGAATAAAAATCGTTTTACAAAAGGAAAATATTCTTTATCTACTTCATGACTTTCAAACCACATAAATTCCAATACGATTATTGTATTGCAAAGATCTTGCAGACCGGTTTTAATATATGATTAATAGGCATATGACAATATCCATTATACTTTATACCTCATTTCAATATATCAAGCTTAATATAATCCTTTAAATGTATCTTCACTTGCGGCACTATAAGAATGAAAGCCGACCAGGCTTGGATAAAACTCACTCTCATGCAAATGACAAGATTAGTGTCACTGAATTTAAACGATTTTTAACTTGACGAATGCCCATTTCTTTGGAGTAAGCTACATTTTTTTTACTTTAAATGAACCTAACCTTTTCAATAGAAATATATTATGATTACTTGGCCTTGAAATTGCTGAAAATACTGAACTTGGAGTATGATTCAGTATAAAATGCTAACGGTGGAATGACGTTTTAAATGATGTTAGATATTATGGTAGGTTAATGATTATGACACTTCTTTGTGGACTGTAAACTACATAACAATGCATTTGAGACCTTTTGTTAAGGATTATAATCCATTAACAATGGCGGCCAGAAATGATGAAGCTTAGCTTAGTTTTATCATGTTAATATAGGATATTATATGGAAAACAAACGATTCGTATGGTACATATTTAAGGTTACTGGATAAAGTTGAATTCTTAACTTTATAGCCTTTTGTATAAAAATAAATTTCAGCATTCCGTCTTATTCTTATGTCTTATACAATAGACATCTGACTTGTTTCTGAATCAAAGTAGTAATGTCGAAATGCTGAAATTATGTTCAAGCCACCATCTTGAAAAAAGACGAACCATCTGTGACCTTATTTTTGACATGTTAGAACTCGTATGATTCTATGTTGTCATTTGGTTGTAAATGCATACTTTCAGGAAAACATGTTATTTATTTATTGCTGTTAGTTATTATTATCTATGTCTAAAAATAAATCAATATGATCCTAATTCTTTAAGCATTCTTCAGAATCACCAGTGTCCAAGGAGTCTACACACAACTATTAAGCTATCAAGACCTTTTGGAACTGGAGAAGAAGATGAAAGTAGGATTTTAAGGTTTTGACCCCTGTGACCCCATTTGGGGGTCAAGTGGTCACCAAACCTACAATTTAGAATCCCCGTTGGCCAAGGAGTCTACACACACCTTTTCAGCTCTCTAGACCTTTTGGAACTGGAGAAGAAGATGAAAATAGGTTTTTAAGGTTTTGACCCCTGTGACCCCATTTGGGGTCATTGGGTCACCAAACCTACAATTTAGAATCTCCAGTGCCCGGGGAGTCTACACACAACTATTCAGCTCTCTGGACCATTTGGAACTGGAGAAGAAGATGAAAATAGGTTTTTCATGTTTTGACCCCTCTGACCTCATTTTGGGTCATGGGGTCACAAAATCTACAATTTAGAATCCCCATTGGCCAAGAAGTCTACCAACAACTTTTCAGCTTTCTGGACCTTTTGGAACTGAAGAAGAAGATTAAAATAGATTTTTAAGGTTTTGACCCCTGTGACCCCATTTGGGGTCATTGGGTCACCAAACCTACAATTTAGAATCTCCAGTGCCCAAGGAGTCTACACACAACTATTCAGCTCTCTGGACCTTTTGGAACTGGAGAAGAAGATGAAAATAGGTTTTTCATGTTTTGACCCCTCTGACCTCATTTTGGGTCATGGGGTCACGAAATCTACAATTTAGAATCCCCATTTGCCAAGGAGTATGCACATATGCACATGCTCTCTAGAGTCATTGGTTCTGGAGAAGAAGTCGAAAAAGTGTAAAGTTTACGGATGGACGGACGCCGGACGCCATGCCATGCCATAAGCCCATCGTGTCTTTCAGACCTGATGAGCTAAAAATTGTAAAAACGTGCTCTTCTAAATCATTCATTTACTAGATATGATAAACCTTGTCAACTCATCCAAATGTTAAGTAGGAAATTACACCTTTTGCTGAACGTTGATTGCTTAAATAAAGACAAACTTCTGTGTGAGGATCATCAGAATGACATTTCCTTATTTGCCTCATCACTAAAAATAGCTTTATTTGCAACCCATACATACATGTAGTTAATTATGTTCCGACACAAAACGTTTTAATGAGCAAGTTTTATTCTGAACAAATTAGCAAAACTTTCCCGTAAATTATCTATTGAAAATGCAATAGAAGTATGCAATAGATTTGCTTCTTCATACACAAGAGCTACAATGACGCCAGAATGCTCACTTGTCACAGGTGTTCTCTATGTTGGCGTCACTATTCTCTTGACATCAATCAAAGTTACAGTTTCATGTCCACCACTGGACTCAATACCTTATCGTGGTGTGGTGGTTTGCGTGCTTCAGAGACCCTGAGAGCTATGCCAGCTGGAGCTAACATGCTCCTGGTAGATCACCCACGCTGGACAGGTCGATAGAAGCCAGACCAAATTTGAGTCCTTCAAAAACCTGCTTTCTTTCTCTCACTATGCCTTTCTTTCCGTCTTTCCCTTGTCCTTTCGATCCCTTTCTCCCTGGTCTGTCCACTCTTTAGGATGCTTGTCATCCACGTGTTAAATAACTGAAATATTGTTGAAAGCACGTTAAACCCAAACTCACTCACACTCACTGTAAAGTAACAGTGGGCATTACATTACAAAGTGGGCATTACCTTCTATAGACCAAGAAAAATATTTAATCTTTTAAAACGAACTTACGTAAGGGACATGTTAGCCGCATGTAACATACAAAGATGGTATATGGATATCGAAATTCTCTTTCTCGTCGAATTCTCAATAGTCAAACTTGAGTTTTTGAAAATCTTCATAGTTTGACATTAAATCAACATAAGGTACATAAAAACGATAAACACTCGGGACGGGTAATGACAGATTATCTTTCTCTCTTGATACCAGTTATGCAAAGCTCGAGAATATCAAAATTATCATAACTCAAGAAAGATAATCCTCTCTGACACTGATTACTAATTGTCTTGACCATTTCCGAAATGGTAAATAATGTCTAATGCATTTAACAGTTTTGTGTAATGACAGGTGTTGAAGAAACATGTTTTAAGGGGGATTCAAATCTATATTTTCAATTAAATATAAAGGTAACAGATTTCACGAAAAGGAGGCAAATATTGTAAACCTTTTGCTTCAACATATGTTCCAATTTGTTCATGACTCCCTGCCTACCATATCAATGTCTGAAATCAAATGCCTATTCTTGATGTCTTCCAAGGAAAGCAGACGATTCATCAACGTTTATCCCTACGGGCGACGGTACTTCATCAAAGTTGACAGCTGCTCGTTTTATCACATTAGCCGAATGAGAATTGCCAAACATAATTCTAAGCATGTTCATATATTGTAAGAATGAAAGAAACGTTCAAGGGGTTTACTAGGACCTGAATTTACCCTCTAGCTCATTTTGATATACAGTGATATTGTCAGCCTCGTTGTCTCCATCTCTCGACTTGAACGAGGGATTAATTTGATGAATGTCTTTTCATTTCCCCTCTTAACTTATAATGTTCATTTGCATAAACATAATCACAGACGACTAGTTTGTTGTAGAAATGTAACAGTCGTCAAGCTGCTCCCGTTACTAAATTAGACTCTCCTTTTTGTCTCCTGCTGTCTCTCACGGTTTCGGTGAAGTCAGGAATTCTCAGGTTTACTGTCACTTATAGGATCTCTAGCTGCCAGGTTTATGATTTCTTTGTACAGTGAAAGAGCGGAACTCTGCAAGATAGGATGACATCTTCTTGTAGTTGATAATCTACTGTATCCACTGTATTATTTTTGTCACTCTCATTCATCTTCGGTTCCGATTTCACGAATTGTCTGATTTCATTTTCATTTTATTTCTTTTCTCCTTTTAGCATCAAAATGTAGCATAGCTAAAACGTCGAGTTTTCTTATAACTTTGCCATGATAATTATCTTATCTTACCTCTTTCAATTAGATTCTCACCATATCCTGTTCAAATAAAATGGTATCAATTTTTTTTCGAATTTGTTAGTCTTATTTATCATGTTTGAAATATGTTACTGATCTTCAGTATTCTGTTATTACCATCCTGCTACATCAGCGTAATTGTATCTGCTGATCGAGCTCCTTCCATGAACCCTGATCACTTTCGAGCTGTGCTCACCTGTTATTGTTTAAGCCAATGAAATGTCGTTATCCAAGGAGCTCGTAGCTACTCTACATCTTTTGAACTTAACGGAATTTTCCATCCGGGTTGTGCCGCTGTTGCTGGATGCGAGTCGTCTCATTGGCTGGTTAGATAGCTAGCGATACGAGGCTTTTGGCCTAAAGGATATCAGGGTGTATGGAAGGAGCTCGATCAGCGGATTCAATTACGCTGATGTAGCAGGATGGTTATTACTGGCTTTGAGCGTGTCGTCTGTCCTTTCCACTGCAGCATAGTGCCTCGGCTTCTCTGCAACCTCCACACTCTGTGGAAAACAGTGACTGTTTGCTCCAGCAATAGATCTGACTCTTTCGCGATCCCACTTACAATTGTTTAAATGTCTATGATTTAAAATGAAATGCAGTTGTATCTAAAGCCAGTATGAACGTTACACATCAAGGATAAACTTCATTTTTAACATATGTCAGTGTTGTTGTTTAAAAAAAGACATGTATTTTTTATTCAGTTACATGAGTGCGCTGTGACATTTATTTTGATATGAACAGTTCCTAGACATAAGGGGCTTTCTCCCTGCAATAATACCAGCAGCTGCAATTTAAGTAAAATACTTTTGAAAGCGGCGTTAAACCCAAAATCAGATCACCTCACAATGACATAAAACAAGGGCCGTAAATTTGTTAATAAATTATATTTCAGTCTTCCTGATCCATTATACCATCAAAATAACCGCACTTCCGGTTGTTTTAAATTGAGAACTGAAGTTCTAATAACTTTACAAAAGCTTTCTGTATGTTTTGGAATATTCTTGTGTAATTTATACTTCAGAACTAAGAATCATTTCATAGTATGTAGAAGTATCAACGGCGACCATTTAGGTCAATTCTATGGTGTTCAGATGCGTCTTAGATATGTAGAAAGATGTTGTTTCAAATTTATGTTCGTTTCCTTGAGCTAAGCGAAAGCTCTATGAAGAGATGACTTGTAAGATCATTGTCATATTACCATTATCTGACCAACCAATTCTTAAGCACTCATGTTGTTTTTCTGTTCTAACTGAAAAAAATTACAATAACACTAAAACCCATTTTTAGTGAAAGTCTGTTAATGTCTTCAATTAATGTCAAGGGAAAGTGAGATGTCGAGTGTCAAGCAATGATAATATTGGGGTTGAAGCTGTAAACTATGATTTAGTGGTGTCCCTTACGAAAATGATGAATGCGTTATTCAGCTGTATTTGTTACTTACTTAATTGATCATGCAAATAATCTAACAGGAATTCATTGTGTATTTTAGCTGGATTGCTACATTTTCATTACATACTAAGATAGTCTAGTGCTTTAAGCTCATTTAGATCTTCACCAGGTCGAGTGAGATAGTTCAATCTCATTGATATACTTTTCCTCTGATACATATTGAAGCATATATACAAATATGATAAACATTAGTCCGACTTTCGATGAGACTGCGCAAACCACATGCTTAACAACAAAATATTAGATTTATCCTGATGATCACCATCTGGTAAAACTGGAAGCAAAAAACTTACCGTTAAAGTTCATTCCCAATGAATACTTTACACATGCACCACGATTACTTAATTTATTTTTTTGAGAGAGATTTATTCAGTAAAAGGGTCACAGGCCCATTATACATGAGGTCATACAGTATTTTGGTATACATGATAGCACCGTGGAGCATTATCAACACATCGATGTCAACTAGTTAGTTAGTTTTGGTTGTAACAATTGACAGAAATCTATTTCTTTTTTTCATAGCAAGAAATAAGTATTTTGCGAGGCAGTTGATGACAAGAGTATTCTTTGATGTAAATAATTGGGTTAGCTTTAATTCTGAAGGATATGCATTGAAATATTCTGGAAGAATATCATTTCTTAATTTCTTATAAAAAGGGCATTCTAAACAAAAATGGTATTCGTTTTCAATATACGGTATAATACAGAGCGGGCAAAGGCGATCGTCCCTTTTAAGACCTATATATACATAGAGAACAAAGTTAAGCACCCCCCTATTTTCAAAATTGCAAAATGCATTTGCGGAGAACAATATGACAATATGACTAAATGGATCCCCTTGACATAGAAACTCAAGGTTTTTGTGACTTAGTATCTTTAAATTATCATACATGATGACATTTTGAAAACTTAAGGTAAAAAACGTAATTGTACTGATTTTTCACCCAAAATAACTATCGTCCGTTTGTCAAAAGTATTTAACTGATTCTGTTGTTAGTTGTCATGAAACACAATTTTAGTAACAGGTACAATTTTACACTTTATAAAATCATGTATCCTTCACAATGAGGACATAATTGGGTTTTGAAATTTGACAAGAATTTTCCATAATTTTTAGAAAATGGCCATAACAAGACGATTTTGGAATAAAGGTGGTCTTCTTTAACTTTGAGTCAGTAACCCTATACTTCTTTTTGCTTTATAGTTGATGTTATGGTTAACACTGCCCAATTTAGTACCTTTTTATGAATGGGTCATTTTCCAAAAAATGAGATTTTGGAGGTCCATACTGCTGTAACTAGTGACTTTTGCTAAAGAGATCCATAATAAAGTTTGATCAGTGGAATAGGAATAATGCAATAATACACATTAAAACAAAAAATATTGACTTTCTGAACATATTCACCTTTTGATCTCAAAATTACCAATTTGTATAACAACAATTATTCAAAATATCTAAAATGATATCTTAATGAAATTACGTTCTTAAACTGCAAAACTATGATTCTATCATATCAAACAATTACTTTAACTGCAATGTGGTCCTACTTTATTCTCAGACAAAACTTACTGGTGAAAAACTTGGGGGTGCTTAACTTTTTTCCTTATGTATATCTACCGTATTCTATCATCAATTTGTGATTAGAGCAGCGAAACCTACTAAGAAAAATACGAAACTTTCTTACACTGACACTACTAATATAAAACTCAAACTCTATAAATGTTTTTACCCTACGATAAAAATCCAGTTTTGAGACCAAATTAATGTCCGATGAGAATAACTGATTGTCCATGTCTATACATTAACTTAATTAGAACACACTAATAATTCATAAATAGGTCGTCCGGATGTCGTTTAAACTACTAACTCATGTATAGATAGTAATAAATCAATTAACCAAGTCATGAAAATACCACTTCAACTCATATATGATTGTAAGGTAAATGAGGTATTAATGCACATCTCTAAACAAAAATATAGAAACGTAAAGATAAAAAGAGCATTACACATGGCTTTAATCTATAAAATATCGCCTTTTAAACAGTTCGTCATAATGTCTGAGTTAATCTTCCACATACATCAATTGTGAACATTGATCGAAATGATGCAAAACAAGAAAAGCCTTTAAAAAGGCTAAGGTGGAGGCACCCTTGTTAGGCTAGGAAATACTGCGAAATCGTAGGGTACAAATAGGATAGGATTTTTAATACAGCAAAAAGGTAGATTAAGGCCATTAATAGAACAAAAGACCTTAATTTTATCTTTTATTTAGAAAAAGTTATACAATTATTTGTTCATAGCATCAAATAATAGAATAGTCAGGCAAACTTGCAGTTATAAATAGATCTATACAGTTCTGTTTTAAACAACAGTCACCGATTTATCCCTTGGAAATAGATCTATTTTTAGAATATAGGTCACAATTGATAGCGTCCAGCACCGCACAAAGTGTTCGACTCTTTTGCAAATTCATAAATCCATATGTCTCACTAATTGTTTCTCAACTCTCAAAGATTGCCAGTACAAGATATATTAAATTAAAGTCTAAAGCATAGTTCACTACCTCTATCTTTGTCTGTCACGAAGCGATATCCCACAAATTGACTCGCCTTTATGACATTCTCTACTTTATCGACTTGTAGCCGCTTGTTTCTCGCGTGTGCCGTTGTAAAGGAGGTTTTTTTACTAACATGGAATAGAGTTTTCTAACCTTTAATGCGACATTTACGCGTCTTATTTAGTACACGTGTGGTTATGAAGAACTGTACTGTCTTTTTTATTCTTAAACACCACTGTTCCCTTTAAATTTTGAGATTTGCAGAGACAATCGTTTTCCGTATTAAAGGTTGCCAATTATTTCGGAATACCCACATGGTCACGTGGTTCTAAATTTGATACAGATGTGTTCATTGGTTTACGATATTGCCGAAATACAAAGAGGCTAAATATGATTGGTTGAAAGTTCCTTTGAAAATTCCAACTGTAATATATAGAGAATTTCAGCTGTTAAGATGGTTGGAGGCCGGTGGGGCCTCCAACCAATAATTCAGTGATCAAAAAGCGTTTAAAAAAGGGAAATATGAACTATTCATAATGTATATAATAAATTCTGTGCAATATAACATCTGTTAATATTATTTGTTTTCCAAAGATCGATGTTAATTTCATACCGCATTCTAAATACATGCTTCATGGTTCACCTTTCAATGAATTTTTAAAAAAGAAATTTACTTTCTTTAACCATGAAATATCACGTTAGTGCAAAACAATGAGTGGGAGAGAGCATATTGGTGGGGAAATTGCGGAGTCGGGCTTATCATTTCAGCTTGCAATTAATTAGAATGAAGGCCAACAAAATTAAGAACATTTACCTGATATTACCCTCATGAAAATGACAAAAATAGTTTCACTGAAATTAAAGTTTTATACACCAAAACGATTGTAAATTTCTTTCAAGTTACCTATTCTTTTATGATAATAAATAAACTCAGTAAATAACATTACGTTAGCCTTCACTGGTTGCATGATTAAATATAAAATGCTAACAATAGCATGACATTCCATATATTATTAGGTTTTGTGGAAGGTCAATATGAACGACACTTCTTTATCCATGCTAAAATTGTGCAAATGATGCCAATGAGACGTTTCGATGTTGGCCATTGTCCATGAAATCTGCCGCCAAATCTTGTTTTATGTCTTCATTATTTTCTAACCTAAAAACGATTTTGTGTCTTTCTTTAAATCTTCTGTACTTATTTATTAATCTCTGTTAACAATTTAATATGGGTTGATGTATGATGTTACTATTTTGAGAAAATTGCTCTATTATCGATTGATGGGGTTTAGCTCAAAGCAATCATGTAATACGATATGAGGACTGAAATGAAACTCTTACAATGATCAGACATAACACTCAAGCTTACAGTACATTGATGTGAGCTCATTACATGTTTTAATTTGTAATATGTGAGCCCATTGGATGTTTTAATTTGTAATGATATGTTCAGTCTGCCTTTTTAAACTCATCGTTAACCTCATATAGTTCTACGGACTTAACATTTCTGCTAATAGTTTGGCACAAGATAAGGGCGAAGCTCTTAAAATCAATCAAATTTACAATTTCATGTGAAGTTAGAGTTATGAATGGTTTCCATAACCTTCAAGAACAACAAAAACAAAATTGTAATTTTATCTTTTAAAACACACAACTATAATTTGGGTAAAATCTGCGGGGTGCCTACTTAGGGTTTCCTTTATGACCTATCGCAAACATTTTAGAAGGTTTTGAAGAATGAGGCGGAAGGTGCAGGGTGACTTCTATTGGTTTTCGGACAGTAGGAACTCTGCGCAAACACTTTTAGGAGGTTTTAAAAAATAGGGCGGACTGCTAAAAAATTGGATCCAAGGTGCATTTTGACTATTAGGGCTTTCTTTTTTGTTGTTTTGGGATTTCTAACAAGTAATAGTCTTTCCATGAACAAATAATGAGGGTTAATTCAGACAATAGGGACTTGGAGCAAACATTTTAGCACAGGTTGCTTGGCTTCCTTTCATGTTGTTAAGTGATATCTGACGGTTAATACTCTTACAATAGAATATAATTAGGGTTGGGTCAGACAATAAGGTCTTTGTACAAACATTCCAGGAGGTTTTGAAAATTGGGGGGGGGGGGGGGGGGGGGGGGGGATGCTTGAAATAGACGGAAGGTTCAGGGTGCCTACGAAGGGCTTTGTTTGTGGTTTTTTTAAATTTCTAATGGTTGATACTCATACACTACAAAATTACAAGCACATTAATATATTTTGATTTTCACAAACATCCATAAGGGACATACAAAGACAGGTAATGTGAAGGAAGCGGTTTGACAGACAAAAGCACATTAATATATTTTGTTTTCACAGACTTCCATAAGGGACATACACAGACAGGTAATGTGAAGGAAGCGGTTTGACAGACATAAGCACATTAATATATTTTGTTTTCACAGACTTCCATAAGAGACATACACAGACAGGTAATGTGAAGGAAGCGGTTTGACAGACATAAGCACATTAATATATTTTGTTTTCACAAACTTCCATAAGGGACATACAGAGACAGGTAATGTGAAGGAAGCGGTTTGACAGACACAAGCACATTAATATATTTTGTTTTCACAAACTTCCATAAGGGACATACAAAGACAGGTAATGTGAAGGAAGCGGTTTGACAGACATAAGCACATTAATATATTTTTTTTGCACAAACTTCCCTAAGGGACATACACAGACAGGTAATGTGAAGGAAGCGGTTTGACAGACATAAGCACATTAATATATTTTGTTTTTACAAACTTCCATAAGGGACATACCGAGACAGGTAATGTGAAGGAAGCGGTTTGACAGACATAAGCACATTAATATATTTTGTTTTCACAAACTTCCATAAGGGACATACAGACACAGGTAATGTGAAGGAAGCCTTGTCATATATTGATATTGAGATTCACTTTCTTGTCAGTTACCCAATAGTCAAACTTTTGTTATTGAAATTTTTTGTGGTTTGTCATTAACTTAACATATGGTTTATAAAAACAAAAACCATTTTGTTACAGGAAATGAGAGATATCTTTCCCTTCTGCTCGGGAAAAACAAAACTGATAGAAAACAAAACTCAAGAAAGATAATCTCTCTTTCCTTGTCCCTAGTCTATATCAGTCGGCAAAATCACTTCCTCAAAAATGAATATTTCATTTTCGTTTCGTAAATAATATCTGCTGCATGTAACACCTATTGGGTAATGGCAGGTGTTTTTGAATAGAAATAGCCAAATTTAAGATAAGAATACAATCCTTCATTCATTTCTATATTGCAATAAAAAATATAGGTTACATAAGTCGTGCAAAAGAAGGGCAATACTGTATATAGAAGTTATCTTAATTGTTCACGACTTTTGCTAGTAAATACATGAAAAATGTGTCCATTATTTGCAACCTACCATTCCGGTGTCTAACATCAACTGTCTAGTACATCTTCATGTCCTCTATTGACAGCAGACGATTAATCAACGTTTATCCCTTTCGGCGACGTTACTGACAGTCGCTTCTTTTATAACATTACACGAATGAGGATTGCCAACCATAATGCTAAGCATGTTCATTTATTGTCACTTTGAAAGAAAGCTTCATTGGATACAACCTTTCTTTATACTTTGTTTCTAATTACCGGAAAAAGGTTGTCTGATCTTCTTTCAAACTAAACAAGAGAGTTGGTTGTTATTGTCCAGGACATTGACATCTTTGGCTTAGGAAAACTGGCCTGCCAGGAAAACTAGATATTGAACGAGGAATTGGCAAGCAGTGTATTTGTTACTGATCTTAAGAAAATTGTGTATGCATGTTCAGTATGTATGCGTAAAAGGGGAAACAGATGACATTCCATCATCACTATTTGAGTAAACAACCAGGTAATTAGTAAACATATCTTTAACATACAAAATTGTTTGTCGTCAGCCGTGATCATGTTTTCATCATAAATGACCATGAGGCTAACAGTTCAACATGCGTAGACTATGTAGAATTAAATATATTTCTATACATCGGGGTCGTAATAACTATTGGCTGGAAAATATAAATTCTTACAATCACATGCTGGGCATTTTAGGACATGATTCTCCTCATCTTGTTGTATAGTTGATAGTCCTCTGTATCTGGACATTGTTTGTTTGTCACTCTCATTCATCTTCGGTTCGGACTTCATTTTATGTCTGATTTCATTTTTATTTTATTTCTTTTCTCCTTTCTTTTTGAAAAAAACCCGGAACGTAGAGAAAGGAGAAAGTTGATATTGTATTATAAAATTCAGTTTGGTAATGTACCGTCATATCTGATAGGAACGCAGACAATTTTGTTATTCCATCATATATCATGCATGTCGTTTATCACTTCAGTCACATTGTTATGGAATAATATCCCATGAGATACGCGAAATTTACCATCAACAGAAAGTTTAAATCGTACATGGAAAAATCCAATGTTTCAACACCTTCTTACATTTTTTACAGGTCTAGGCATTGTAAATATTCATCATACGAAGATATGATGTAAGTGAGTTGAATTGAAATGATTCAATGTTAAAATGAAGTCGGATTCAACATGAGGTTATATATTCGAAAATGTTTTTCACTTAATTTTAGAGTGTCCTATACATGTATATGACAATTGCAGACAAACAATGTGTGAAAGATGATGTAAGAACGTATCAGATTTGTACAACCAGGCCATCTTCAAATCAGTCCAACAATATTCCAATATTTTAAACAGTAAGTGTTTCTCCTGGCTGCAGTGTGTATATTATATTAATTACCTTGTGTAACTCACTACCAGTTCTCTAATATATCACTTTCCATGTAACATTTATGATATTTTGTACCTTACATTTGTAATTACTTTGGAGAAGGTTAACTAAATTGGATAGATTTACCTAAACCATTTCTTCGCTGAAAAAAATATGTTTGAATCAATCAAAATACTAATCTCCTTCAATATTCTGTTTTTGCTGACGTTGAGGACGTCTTCTATCCCTTCCATTACAGCTTGCTTATCTGCAACCTCAACACTTTTAAAAATAGCGACAGTCTGCTCTCAACCCCCTCTTGCGGGATCCCGGATTCAATTACCTATGCCACTTCAATTGTCAAAATGTCTATGATTTGAAATAAAATTCAGTTGTTGTTTCTAAAAGCATCATAAAAGTTTTATTTTAAGGAAAACCCTCATTCTGTACATATAGTGTTACATACAGTGTTGCCGTTTAATCGTATGGTCAAGTCTTTAATTTTGGAATTGAAGTTTGAATCCAATCTATTTATAATATTGTAAAGTATTAACATATTGTTTGACAATATCTAAATATCCTATTAATGCACCATAATCGCAAGTACTGATGCTTCTGTTACATAGGTGCGTTGTGATATTGTTTTTGTTATAAACAATTCATCATTGTGTGGAAGAAAGGTGTTAAAAATGAAAAATATAAATAAGAGTGGTCGAAAGTAGGCCAGAACTTTCTTTTTCAATTTGTAGATCAATCATTTTCAAGTTTCCTGAAGCCAATACACCATCAACATCACCCGCACTTCGGAATGTTTTTAAATTGAGAGCAAAAGTTAGAATAACTGCAAAAGAGATTTCCGTTTGTTTCAAAGTGTTCCTGTGTAATTCATATACGTCAAGCAAAATAATCATTTCATGGTATGAAGAAATATAATGACCATTTGCGTCAATTCTATAATGTGTTAAGATCCTTCATAAATATGTAGAAATATTTCATCTTCGTGGTTAAGTAATTTGTTTCTTTGAGAACCTTTGTTTTTCAATATTTCAATATATGATTTTAATGAAAACATTAACCCGCAAAACACCACGTAACTGTAGAAAAGCAAGTGAAATATAACAACTTTTTAATGAATTATGTCTAAAAGTTATCGCGCACATGCATGTGATGTTGTATGTAGATCGGACTAAAAACCCTTTGCTGAAATTTAATTGTTTTGATATATTAGCGAAAGATGTGTCATTCAAAATGACTTACAACATTCATGACTTATCAAAGAGAACGAAATAATGAGTCAGGAGACTCGAAAGAATATCAGAATACGCCATTCTGGGCAAGGTTTGGTACGATACTGAGGTTTCAATCAAATAGCAATGCATTAGCAACAAATCTTGAGAGTTTGCGACAGCTGATGTCATGCATCTGTATCGATGTTTACAATTTAAAAAAATCAAAAAAAAAGAACAATGGTAAGTGCGCGTCAGAATCTTTCGGCTTGCTTGGAAATTGATAAGGACAGGGTGCAAATAAAACTTTTCATTTGGCCGAAAACTGGTTACGGTTTAAAGGTCACGTTATGTTAGGACAATTAAGTAATAAAATTGTGAAGTATTTGACTTTTGAAATATGACATTCTTCCACATTTTTGAGTTGAAATCTAAGGATTCCGTAGGTCTCTCGAATAAAGCCAAACCTGAGAGTGCATGTGTTTGTAGCAATGAATAATCACGTTTGACAACATGCCTCACCAACCCTGACTAAGTCATTCCCCTTTTGATAAACTAATGAAATACAAATGAAACTAGTTCAGGAGAAACATTGAGCTTTGAACATCAAGTTACAAATCCTAACAGAAATAACTTTTGTTTGATCTATTGAGACAATGAATGAATGACATTTGCGTCTGACTGCATACAAGAAACATTTTGCTGAACAATCACATCACTGCTTATCGTCTGAGCTAGCAAACAGCGCAACATGAGATTCAGTAATGGAATATCAATGTTTATAACTTGTCTTAGCAACAAGATTTCAAATGTCTTCAAGTCATCATCGCTATGGTATCATGACATTCCAAACTTTACCAGAACGATAAGGATACAGTCATAACCGTGCCAGAAAAATACTAAAACTTCATATTTGGTAAGAGAATAGCAGCTGGTATGAATTTAGCAGCAGTTACATAATTTTGAATTATACAGGTTCATGCTTATCTCACCTCCATTTAGACTTATAAAATAAAATAAAACATTTGAAGATCAGTCAAAATACAGATATAAAGCTTAACCGTTTTGTAGTTAACGGTTGAAAGTTAGTATATTTTGACGATTTACGTAATACCACCGTAACAACTACTATAAAACAGGCAATTTTCAGTGGTTGCAAACCAATTAATCAGATATATCCCTGATTTTAAAAGCTTATATTCGAAAACATGTATTCCCTTGAATATATGTGCGGCGTATAGTGACCTTCAAATCAGAAAGACGTTATCCCACTAGTACTCGTATGTTGGCAGTTATGATGAAAGCAGATGCTAAAGAGAAAAACGAGTTAGATCGGATACACATTGTAGGATCCAACATTTTACACTTGTAATCAAGAAGAAGAAAGAAAGAGAGGAAGGTGAAGAAAGACCTTGAGACGAGGAGAACACGCTGAAGATAGCTGAAAGGAAGGCATGGAAGGAAAAAGAAAATTTTGCCCTGAGCTTAGATGATAAACTTGTCCTGCAGCCCTCATAGTGGGTAACTTGGATAGTTAGCAAGTATACTAGTTAGTAAATTATCTATCGTATTTCAAAGATTCTGAGGGAAACAGGAAACTTATGGAATATTCGCCAGGAGCTATACGAATGGAGAAGAGCGGTAATTGAAAGTGCTATAGAAAATGAAATCGTAGACGTCTTAACACGTTTTTAATGAAAAGATTATCAACAAGTAACAAACATCTTGATTCTATCGCATTTCTTTTTCGTTCAATTACAATCTGATAACTTACCTTCCTTACGAAGTAAAAGAGGGTGTTTTGCGGTTATTCTGTCTGGCCTTTATGTGTATATCAACACAACTATGCACACTTGTTTACCCAAGAACTCCTTTACAGTTTGAGCTCATTTACAACTTTCTAGAATATAATACTTTGCCGTTAATCGGAAACGTCATATATGTCTCAGTGTACAATTGGCATACGTTTTCAAGGAAACTATGACATCTAGATGAGTGAAATTTTGGTCGTGTGGAATTGACGATACTCGAGTTCGAAGCTGATCATGAACCATTATTTTTAGCGGAGTTATAGCCTTTAAATTTAGTTTTATTGAACTTGGTGCTAATGACAGGTTTGATGCGCCAATGAGGCTTAGACCTTTTCGGAAATCATTACATTTATGCGATTAAAATTGAAGTTACTGATAACCCTGATGATGTTCTTGATCGAGTTCGTAAACTGTTGCTTAAAAATGTCTTCCAAAAAGGTAAGGCCCTTGAATGAGCAATTGTACAAAAACAGTTCTCATGCTCCAAAGAGGAAAATTTCACGTGTGGATGGTACCGCATGAATTACATAATGAAAATATACTCTTAAGCGAAAGGAAGGGATATTCAGAAACAATGTATAGAAAACTGTAGAAATGTACTTCTGTTTTTATAAGAGGTATGTTAATAACAGGACAATTCCTACACATGCACATAAACAGTTCAAATAGGCGACTTATCTGACGACCCCATTTCACTCGCAAAGAGAGAAGTGAAAAAGGACGTTTTTAAATTTTGTCTGAATAATGAGCAATTTAATGAGCAATTGCTCATCCAATCCTACGACATGGAATGCTCCTAATCAACCATCCAATCACGATTTGTGGCAATCTTTACCATTCAGCGCCGTGGCCAATTCTTGCAGTATTGCCGGTTGACGTTGACGTCGACGAACATGTCTCCCGATCATGTCCTACTGGAGGAAGACAGGAGGCATGGCTGGCCAAGGCAAATGGACAATATGGTGACGTTGGAGGTAGTCTTTCACGACACGAGCGCGGTAGGTACGGGCATTATCATCTTGAAAGATGAAACGTCGACCTGCACATTGAGAAAAGGGCAGAACTATCAGTGCCAGGATGTGGGCCCGGTAGTTAACACCACTGACCCTTTCTTGAACAATATGCAAGTCCGTTGTGCCAGTCATGATGATTCCTTCCCATACCATAACAGACCCACGCTCATATCGGTCATGCTATCTTATAATTAACCTATTAAAAACCCTAATATTATAAATAGATTAATAATGTATTTACCTCACTAAAATCCTATTAGAATGCTAAATGATGAAGTTAATCTATTCCATTATGTGAAGACATGAACCATCATCCTGCTGAATTAACGTATTTCAATCCGCTCAGCTCCTTCCCAATACCCTGATCTCTTTCAAACCAAAAGTCTCGTCTCGCTACCTATCTATTCGGCCAATGAGACGACACGCATCCAGCAACAGCGCCACTACCCGGATGGTAAAAGTTCAAAATATAAGCTTCAAGCTCCTAGCATAACGACATTTCATTGGCTGAAAAATAACAGGTGAACATTGCCAAGAAAATGAAGCCGCGCCAGCTATACGAGACATTTGGCCCAAGCTTTTAAGATTTATAATGGTATTGTGATTAAAGTTCTATGCACAATTTTGAAAAGTCACGAAATAGGTTTCTTGGGCATAGTCTATACAACTGATAATATACTAGAGAAGCGATTTCTGTCACAAGCTGTTTAAAATGTATACCATAACTCAGAATGAATGGGTTTATGTATAACTCATGTCCATGTGGCACATAATGCCCTACTGGGATGATTCTCAGTGTTATTTGATTTACAATGGGTCATAAGTTGTCAATAATCAATAACAATTCTTCATGATATCCATCCCATGGGGATCATGAAACACATTCTACATGTCGATGCAATGACTATCCTGCTCGATAACCCTATCCTATGGTGACTGTTTTCAGTCATTCGCGTCTTCGCTATTTCATGTTATGCCAACCTAGGGCGAAACAGCGAAATAGCGAAGATGCGATGCGAAAGTATCATGCGATCACGTATTCACAATTGTCATTCTTCAAATCATTGTATGAGCTTCAATGTTTAGCAAGAAATATGGAAGAAGTATAAGAAGTATGTTATAGCACTATATATCAATGTATAGCTTTGATTTTATATAAAGGTATGATCATACATTACAACTTCATTTCAATATTTGGGTTCATCTGATCAGATTTCTTCTACTTAAGTTTGTGATGTGCATATTTTAACTCGTGTCAGGGCATCCTAAACTTCGTCTCAAGATTGAACTTCTTTGACTTTAATTCTGACTATCACTTCAATTTAAAACAATTATTTTTCAAACGTTGAAAGGCGCTCATCTGTATGACATTTACAAGTATTGAGTATTTGAATATTTTCAATGCATGACGTGATATATCATGTAATCTTGAAATAAAAATGTTAATGAGCATGTATATATATATAAACCGAACATCAATATGTGTCTTCTACATGTACTTTGATAAATAGAAATGTGTCGCATTTGCCCTAGCTCTTACTGACTGCTAAACAACAGAATATATAATTGAAGAATATGGTTAGTAGGTATGCTGATAATAGTATCGAGATTAACGCCAGACAAAACAAGACCAATTCCTGTCACAATCGCAATGTCAAATCAGCCATAAACAGTGATATAGACGATTCATTGTCCCTGTCACTGGTGGATATTCCAAAAAGACCAATTAGCCTCTCTAACTGGTAGCTTCAGGGATAAAGTAGGAAATTACGGGGATAAATTGTCCTCATTTTGAACATGGTGACAGCTTCAATACATGTGCCCACATGAAGTTGTAATTGTAAACGTGACTGCAAATTCGGCAGTTGATATTAACATCGCGAGATTCTGTTAATTAATTTATTTATACACGTTTGCTCGTTAACTGTACGAAACATATTCAAACAACGAAAAGATATAAGCGTGTATAAAAATTTCAAAAAACATTTTTGTAAACGTAAATATAGAAAATATTATTCCCCAGGTGAAAGAACCGTTACCACACAAGAATTTTAAAGAAAGTGAATATATTTCTTAATATTAAACAAAATTTGCTTCAAATTATATTTGTGTCACTTAGATAAATGATAATATAATTTAAAGAACATTATGAGCAGAAGGCATCCGTAGAGTTCATTAATTATTCATAACAATTATGTGATTAAGATAAGTATGGTTAGTGGCTGGAGTACAAGCTGGATTCATTTTTCAGATACTTTCAATACTCAATTGACTAATTCAACTACAATGAACTTCTGTGAATATTTACCTAGCATGTAATTCATATCATTCCCATAATCACAACACCCCCTCATACTTATCTTAATAACAAGACGTTTGGATTAGTACTCGCCCGTTGAAGATACCGCCGTTTTATACATGTACACATTGTGTAATAACATGCGTGTTGAGTGACGTCAGAGGGCGTCACAATGTTAGCAGCGCGGCAGCAACGATAATCTTGGCGATTTTCATGCTTATTTCTTTGATATGATTTAAAGAATAATAAATAAAATACTAAACTCAGTCCCGTTTAATTACAATTTTATGAAACTCGCTTTCGCTCGTGAAATGCCAAACCACTGACCCGTTACTAAAAATATTATTGAACTTGACGTCTTTAGTTGTCTCTGTTCTTTTGACTGCTGTCGTTTGAAAGTACCGCGTTATGAATGTCATTATTGGGGTTGTTGTGCAGTAAGACATATAGTTCTGTTCACAATTATTCTTTACTCCAGAATTTAACTTCAGTTCGAGTGTTTGCAATGGAGAATGAACGATATCAAGGCTGTATTAAAACTTTTGTGAACCAAGCGAGTTTGCGAGCGGGTTGACGTAATAGTTTGAATGACAGGCATAATATTGCAACTTCATACTGGATTTGAAATTGTTATGACCTAACCAAGAAATTTTATTTAGGAAGATAACTTTCAAGTGTCTAGGTTAACTGATGAAATAAAGCCTAACATTCAAAAACAATAGAATGCAGAAGACGTGGTGAAATGTAACTGTATTATGATAATATAAACACTAAAATGATACATGATCCCTGAACTAGATGTATCAGATTTCTTGTTAGAGGATTTCTAATGGCAAAATTAAAAGTCATGAAGAATTTATAAAAAATAGTTAAAATCATTCATTTTGTTATGAGGATGTAACCATTCATAAGTTAAACTTTGTTTAACATTGCTGCACAACTTTGGTCACACGAACACTTGTTTTGGTTTTATGGAGTTTCAATTCCATTGATTTCTTGAATACCTGAGACAGGCCTACATTGAGGTCGTCCTGGAAACTTCTAGAAACTAACATACCTATATAAAGGCCGGCTAAAAAATCTTTGATTTTCCTGATTCTTGCATCTAACTTTGTTATCATCTACTGTTTATACAACTTTTAAAGAACTTTACAAGCTGGATTTATTTTTCAGATACTTTCAAGACTCAACTGACTGATCCAACAATAATGAACTTCTGTGAATATTTACCTAGCATAGACATGTTTTTGATGTTATCCCCATAATCACAAAAATCCCCTAATACTTATCTTACTAACAAGACTTTTGGGTGTCTTCAAGGCCGTCGGTTCCATTCTGTTTTGGTAATTCATTCCTAAATAAAAAACACTCTGAAAACTGAATATAATTGCGAAAACCACTATATTTTTATCAGTTGGAAAACAAAGGAAGAAATAAAGGAAAACATGATTAACCAATACATTTTCCGTGTATAAATTTGAAACTAATATAAGCCCGACAAACTCGACAAATTTAACTTACAAAATTTAAACGTCTTTAAGAACATATACAGTGAAATTGTATATCGAGAAACCTCACCTTAAGAAATTTGTATTACAAAAATCAAATGTTCAGGATGACTCATTGAATACAAATATATCTCTCTATTCATGAAGAAATTCAAGTTGAATAGCCCCAAGACACATCTCACATCTTCTAATCTTTAACCAAGGATATCAATTGAATTCAACATTTATATATCTCGTGGTCATTCTATTGGCAATAGTAATCTCATGGAAACCTACTTTCATAACCCGAAGGCATTCTTGTCTATTAACTTATTTTCTATTATGATATTCATTAGAGTATGCATCAGGATAATACTAACTGAATCAGAAGATTTCATATTGCAAGACAGTTACTTCAGGCGAGCCATCATATACACATATTCGCCATGTGGCAATAAGTTGAACTAAATCTTTAAGTGTTTTCGCTTTTTGATTCCTATATTACTTTCACAAGACTAGAAAACATTCGTACATTTAACTTTTTTCGCGGATGTCATTGTTTACAATCTGAGATAGAACCTAATTAGAAGCTTTAATACATTTGTTTAAAAAGATGACGTCAGTTGGACAGCAAACCTACTACTCACCTATGCCTATTCACTTCTATATGTAATCTATACATTTCCTTGACAATCGGCAAATAGGCTGCGTAATAGATTTCATAATGCGTTTATTCAATGGCTATAAACAGTTTGAAGGGCGCAATTTAAACTGGTATAAATGCCGTAGCTTGTCGAATGCATTTATACTAAACTTTAAATTGAACTTTCGAACCGTGTATAAGCCAGTGAAAAATTACTCGTTTGACTTTCCTGATTGAATTGTAAATTTCACTTCAATACGGAAACAAATTACAGCAACATTCTGTTTGGACTTGTAACAGGCCCTAAACCCCGCTCACGTAAGTGCTCACTCACTCATGTGAAATCACTAACAAAAAGAAGTATCTAATTACTTTTTTCAATAAACTCTTTTAATCAAATTTATGGTCAATAATGACTATTAAGTTTATACATTAGCGATAGTGTTCAGATCGTCCAATCAGAAGGCATCATTTTGTCTTACGTCCAAACTACGTCGTATATACTTTGTAAACTAAAATATTGCGGTTATTGGAATAAATATCGGTCACATAACCGTCCTACCAAAAGCGAGCATATAGCTTAAATTTCAAAGTCCGAATTTATTCAAACTATCACAACCTCTTAATAATGCATTCAATGTTAGACACTTACAAGGTTATGGAACCAAATACATTTTTAATACCTTAAATTCTAAAGTTTGGATTTTCTTTTGAAATTCTCTCAACGTGTTGATGACTTGTATATCATATTTGTGTACAGTGAAGGATAAATGATATTGCCATGGAAACAATATATATTATATATAAGAATTTATCGTTTTTGAAAAGTTCCTTTGACATTTATAACAATACTTGATCCTTTCTTTACAAATCGCAATATAATGAAGACAATAACACAAAGGTAAATTGAAGAGGAAAATGCCTATATAAATTTCAAACACGATATCATGATAAAAAAGTTGGCTATTTCTAATAAAATGACTTTTCTCAATTTACTGTATGCTGTTCAAAAACTGTAAAGTTTAGAAAAGTTTATATGCTCTATTGAAACGTTATACCAACTTTAAACCGACTGCTTGATAGTCTCAGCAGGAATGTATTTTTTCAAGCTCATAGATCAGATATAATTGTCATAAAGACAAGTATAGCATGAGACTTTTTCACATAAAAAACCACACGATAGAATGATTGCAATAGCAGTATGGGGGAAAGTCTGTAAGTTCATAGAAGTGGATATAAAACAGAAGCCGATGGTTGTGATGTACCTTGGCCTCGATGTACTTGTCTTTGAGACTGTCTGTGGCCAGTCTTCTGACCAGTCTTCTGACTGGCTCATCAACCACGCCTCAGGAGCTGCCTTGAGTTCATCATCATTGCCAAATCTTGTACCACGCAAGTGTGGTTTCATATAGCAAAACAGATAGTAGTCGCTTGTGCCAAAACATGACTGCAGGGGGGTTGGTTAAGTTGTTCAAAGCGACATTGTTGAAATGCAGCCTGTGCAGTTCGACTCTTGTGCACTTGAACGTTGTCATGACAAAGCATAGCTCCGGCAGTCAAAATGCCGCGCCTTGATCGCGGCAGTCAGTTGCTTTAACAAGTCAGCATAATTTTCTGCTGTTATTGTAGTTTGATGTGTTTTTTAGTCTGTAAGTATCATGCGCTTTAAGTATTTCGTTCGCATTCACCTATTCTCTCGGAAGAATCTTGATAGGCGCACGATGCGCAGTTTGAGAAGTTATTCTGATTAAAGTAGGGTACCTGTTTTCAAGAGGCTGTAATTCTCAGGTAAATGATCGGGAAGGGTTGCATATGTCTGTAAACTCAATAATGTCTCAATAATGACATTTACGATGATGATGTCTTCAAGGGTGGATAAATATTCCACTTCTATGAATTTGTTGACTTCCCCTCGTATATTATATGATAAAACTTTATATTGGAACAGGTTTCCTCATGAAGTGATGAAAGATGTATATACCAGAATATCTATGAATATCTATTTGATTGTCGTATAGTAAATAACATGAGCCTTCGGAACAATCTATTCTTTTCGACAAAGGTGTAAAATCTCTTGGTAACGTATTCGATCGTACAAACTAATGTTTCTTTCAGTTACAGTGCATATAGTCACCTACAATGTCCAGTATAATTTGCGTCATAACGATGTTAGCATCTATACCGAAACGTCTCATTTGTTTTCTGAAGAAGTTGAAAATCTATAGAAATCTCCTCCAAGATTAATTATATATCGTTCCTTACCAATTTTATAATGAGATATCTGAAACAAAATTGAAAGAAGTCCTGAGTTAGAGCATTTTAGTGACATAAATACTTTAGAGAGTGCTATAAATTTATTCAAGAGTCTTATTCTAATTATGAAACTTATTCATGTACTTGCTTTTACATGTGTTAGGTAGTACATAAGTAAATAATTCACACATAATTTTAAAATTTTGTTAAATGAAGAATACAAATCAAATATCTCGTAAACTGTCTTCTCACACAGACACAACCGCTATTTCACATTGATAAATAATTTATCTTCCTCTCTAATCCCTACCGACGACGCTACTTCATCAAAGTGGACAACTTCTTCTTTTTATTCCATTACACGATGTAATGTGCAATGCAGAATATGATGGGCATCATTCTTTATTTTCACAATGACAGCAGGCGTTAAACGAATGTAATAAACGAGTTCAAAATTATGTGTGTCTATTGACTGTCGAGGTCCCTTGCTGCTAAGTTTTTGAGTGTAATAGGGTTTAAGGAATAAAGTCATTTAAAGCAAAAGGTCATTTTAAAAACTGTTAAGCAAATATCGTATATGCTGAGATTTGAATGTGAATAATTTTCAAGGTCATCACCAAATTATATGATCTGTCGGCCAGACCCTGACATAAGATAGAAGCCTAGGCAAGTCTACAAAACGACTTGAGAGTTCGATTTCAGGTGAAAATGGAGAAATTTAAGTTTTCTTTTCATTTTATATAATAATTTTCGATTTTTCTGACGAAATTTTCATTTCAGGGTCAAATTGTAACACTAAATATCATTTTGACACATTCCGTTGAACAAATTAGTACAGAGGAGTGATGGTAAATGTAGTGACAGAGAATGAAGAAAACAGGTCCAGAAATATTGGAATCTTTAATTCATAGTGTAAATTATTATGAGGTATTACCGATTAGGCATGACACCGAATTGACAACTGATATAAATAGTAATCACGGAAATTCTTTTACTTTATAAGCGTTTGATACCCTCCGAGAAAGTATAGAGACAATTTATCTTAGTTGCAAGGGAACCTTAATGCAACTGAACCTTGTTCTGTATTGACGGTGTTCGGGTTTTAAGTAACTAAATGTAGAAAAGAAACTGTTAAGATTACCTGAAGCAAAGGTTGTATTTGGATGTAAAAGTTTTCAGTGATTAATGTCATTTGGAATAAGAGAACTCGTGAACATACAGCTGCATGCCAAAAGTTTGTTCACGTAACTGTTTATACTAGTGCAAATATAATTAAATTTGTGATTTCTTTGGGGTATCGAAGCATTGCGAAAAAGCAACGCATAATGTTCAAATTTCAACACAGATGTGCAGATTCAACCTTCTTTAAGGCAAGTATTTTTCATACCTCACAATTTACCGTAACAGTTTTGGTAGGTCATTGAAGTGACCAGGGGTAAAAATTTCGAAAAAATCAATTTTATTCTCTCTACAACATCCCTTATAAGTCATCAAATGCTTTAAAAATTAGTCATGCTTGTTCCTTTGCACTACACGTAAGTCTTTGTGATTTTGCTGATTTTATTCTCAGGGAGTCGATATGGAATTATTTTGCACCAGATACCCTAAATATGTTCAAGAATGGCTATTTCACACATGGACAATAGGTGATCCTTTGCACTACGAATCAATGGTAAGTGAACAAACTTTCGGTATGAAGCAGTAGACATAAAAAAACCCTTACCCGAAACTGAATGTTCTTGTTGGTTAATTTTCAGCAATTGAATGAGATAAGTGCTACAGAAACTGAACACACAGTTCTTGGTTGGAGGCCAAATACTATCAAGAGAGATCAAGAGAGATCAAGAGATCAAAAGATCAAGAGAGAGAGAGAGAGAGAGAGAGAGAGGAGAGAGAGAGAAGAGAGAGAGAGAGAGAGAGAGAGAGAGAGAGAGAGAGAGAGAGAGAGAGAGAGAGAGAGAGAGAGAGAGAGAGACAGAGACAGAGAGAGACAGAGACAGAGAGAGAGACAGAGAGAGACAGAGAGACAGAGACAGAGGCAGAGGCAGAGACAGAGACAGAGACAGACAGAGAGACAGAGAGAGATACGAACATATACAATTGTGTGTATACCCGTGTACGGTACATGTAAGAAATTATCCATTGCGTAATAATGTTTTTTGCCTCCTTTTTCTGTCGATGAAAAAATAATTGAATAATTATTTCTAAATAGAAGATTTCATGCAGGTCTCTTGATCTTATGTCGGCCTAAATCTACTTATTTACCGTCAATATCAGGGGACATTCTTATAAACCTCTCTTATACCCTATTGTTTCACAGTATTTCCTAGCCTAATTAGGGTGCCTCAAACTTTGCCTTATAATATTAATGACTTTCATGCGGACATAAACCTAAAATGAAAACAGTTCAGATTTAATTAAACACAGTGTTTACCAGTCTGTACAAATACAAATTAAATTTCAGGGTGGAAGGAACGGTTTTGACAAGGGATAGTGTGACAGATTTTATTTCTATGAGGGGGGAGGGGGGAGTTTGTGAAATTAAACTTGCATTCATCAGAAAGAAAAATCAAATCGATAAAGACAGATCAGATCCGATACTTATTATTGGTGTTCACGAGAATATTCAAGAGAAACTTAGTAGATTTCAATTTAACAGTAATTGCTATGTAGAAAATCATCTTTTTAAAAAAAGATCTCCCTTGTTCCCACGCCCCTGAATTCAATCATAATTGTAGATTTGATAATTCATTTATACAACAATCTTACTGCTCTCACAATAAAGAATGATAAAATGGAACATAATCACAATTATCAGGATGTCTCACGTTTAACTTCCATCTAAAAAAATGAAAAAAAATGTTCACTGCAATCTTAATGTACGTCTTCTTGCTGATAATTAGGGAGATCAATTGAATATTACATTTCATCCCTAGGAAATGTTCGTTACAGAACCCACTTATTCTTCAGTTCTTAACCCATAGGCCGTTTTCTCTATTAATATTTTGTATTTGTTGTTAATCATTAGAGTATATATATTTCAGAAATGTGGTATTGAGATCTACGGAATTATATTCAAAGCGAGTTTCTTCTACCATTTTACTCGAACGTACATTAGTCGATTATTCAGTTATTTATTGATAGTATCCGATATGATAAGAATGGTAGAATACTTGCTTCGAGCAATCCACATGTGATTTCATGAAATTTAGCTTGAATTGATATATATTTACCTTACATATTTCTTTGTATAAATAGTGTTGGTTGACACCTTTCTTATCTATCAACACAGACATTAGGATTTATTCCCGTATTGTGACAAGTGTAACTGGTTTTTCTGATTACGTTTGCCATCGATTGGACGGTCAATGTATTTTTATTTCTTGCCAATCTGAAATTCATCCTTGGAATGATATTTCAGAGATCTTTTTGAACCTCCCTATTGTTATGGTATCATTTAAAATCTTTTAAATGTCGTTGTCTTCAATTCAATTTCAATTTCAGAGAATTCTTCTTGCACGATGAATCCGTTTATTACATTTTTGAATATGCGGTAGTAAGGGAGATAAATATGTCAAATGAGATTGCAATTGAAATGGAGTAAGTAAAATTCTATTGCACTTGAAAGTCTCTTTCGACATTTGGAGCAATGCATTAACCTCATTTTACGAATCACAAAACATAAGAGGCACAGCACAAATGAAAATAGCAACATATTCGATTCTGTGAGGGAAGAAACAGTACCACTTTAAAAAAGTTTAAAATGAAGATTAAATGACATTATTTTCTAAGTTTATGTAATATAATCTTTACTGTTAATCAACTGGAATTTTAAAAAACATTTTGACACACAATATTTGAAACGCATGTTGTTTATAGACCAGCTGAACTACAAGCTTGACTGGTTCCATGCATTGGCTTTAGTGTATTTTTCAAAATCTGTAAAATTTATGCAGTTTCACTCCAAACTAACTGTCTTAAAGTGGGCTTAAAATTAAATTGGTTTAAAAGGTTAACGAGTTTCACTTTCATTTCGACAAAATTTATTGGTGTTGTGATGTTGCAATTGTTTTAGCAGCACTCAATCTAAAGGTTGAAATCTATAATGTCTCCATTTGTTGAAAGAATGAACTATCGAATAATCAATGCAAAGATGCGACCGTCTAACGTAATTTTTTGAATTTTAAAAAGGAAATTCAACTGAATGACCTTCATACTAGAAGAAGTGTATCATTTAATGTCAAGAACATGTAACATCAAGAAACTTACAAATAAAGGTGTTTATACACAATCGTTCTAATTGTAATCTCCAATTGAATGATTTTGGTTGTATGCTTATCATTATAAACAAACAATCCAACTGCGGAAAATATTGATTTTAATTTAGTTAATGAAACAACTTAGTAAGAGCAAGGTATTCAACCCGAGAATTCATATGTATTACCTGACTTTTTCAAAAGAATAATGATGTCGATGTTTACTTTACTAAAACATAAACTCCATGTATCACACAGCTGAATTTTCATTGAGTCTCCTTGACTGGATTGGATCATAACAATAGGTGCATGAAAACACCAGTCTCTGCTCATGAATGGATTAAGTTGTTTGATGCTATATCCCTCAAATATTCCTGTAATCTTTTAGTCACAACAAATGTTCATAAAAAATTCTCTTGTCTATTGAAGCAATTATAGAATCGGAGTTGTTCAATAAAAAGAATTCTCAACCAATGGAATGGAATGAAAGTTAATAAAAATCGGATATATATTTTTACAAAATCTTCGCATAATAATAGTTCAATATTTATTCTTTACGTGTTAACCCAGGAGTGATTTATGGATAACCTTCTTTAATTATCAGGTAAAACATTACATCTTATGGTTATGTCATACGTGATGGCATTAAATTATTCAAGAATCAAACAATATAATTTCCATTATAACTATATATCTTTAACATTTCCATTGATGGAATTTTGAGGGATATGTTTTTGTAGAATTAAATCTTAATTTTAATCACAAGTAAAAGTAAAAACGTGTTGGCGCCCTAGCAAAACAAATTAGGACAACAATACATGTAGGGTCAACATCTTGATTTCCCGTACTTGACACACCTGATTATGAAGAACTGCGAAAGCACGCTAGTAACAGTAAATGTGACGTGACCGTTTATTATGGAAACTGGTTTGCTATTCAACAAACCAAGATTGCCGTGCTGACTTTCTTCGTTTTAAATATTGTAGGTGATTAGGTGAGATGGGGTTTAACGCCGCTTTAAAGAGTATTTCACTTATATCGCGGATGCTAGTATTATTGCAGGGAGAAAGCCCGCAACACCATTATCGCTATGCATTGCGGTGAAACCTGCGAGCATCGGCTGGAACTAGAGAACCATGGGTGGTACTGCACTGGAATTCAATGTAGCATTGCACCCAAACCTGACTGCCTGTGTTTTCCACTGAAGACAATGTTGCCGAGCAGCTGGCGGGATTCGAACCACGGACCTCTTGATCCAAAGTCGAACGCGCTAACCACTGCGCTATCCCGCCCCTTTAAATGTTGTTAACATTCATGCAAGAGGAATATTATATAAGAAAATTCAAGATTGTGTACAACTAAAAATCAAATCATGGTGAATGGTTGTTTCCTCAAACATAAACATGACTTGATCCAAATCATAATATACATTAAAATCAGGATCTGCACCACGTTATTGTCATAAATTACAAAAAGAAAAGAATTGATATGTAGTTTTAAACAATTCCAATTTTCCAGTCAAAGAACTGATAATTATGTTTCTTTTGTTTATTTTCAGAAAGATTGTTCCGAATATTGACAGTGTACGATATGACAATATGTTATTTTGATAAGGAAATTTCATTCCATTAGATACTTTTACTGTGTGATACTTATTTATGATCATGTTTGGGCAAACACGAGGTTTTCGAATATTTCTTCTCGAGAAATTTGACCGTCTTATTGTTTAGATATTGTGTTAGTCTCGAATACTTAAAATGCAAAGAGCTTTGTTTAGAAAGCTTTAAACGACAATTTCCATTTCGTAACAAAATCGCTAACATTTTACTTACGGGTTTACTCTTACCATAACTCCTTGTACAACTGTGTATCGTTAAATAAGTAATGTTATATATGGCAGACTTAGGAGTACGTTTTCATGGGTATAAATCATTCCCTTCATGCCAAAATAATATCAGTAATCATCTTAACGCATGCGTTATTATTCCAATATTGATTAAACAGCAGGTTGACTGAAATATGAAAATAAGATCAAAATGTCAGCAACATTTCAGCCATGAGAAATGACCATCGTTTGAATTTATTTCTTGATTACATTGTTCATCCTCTTCGAGATTAACAATTATTACTCGCCCGTGTAAGATACCGCAGTGTAATATTTATACGGGGATATTAAACTAGTGTAATACCGCTCCCCCGTATGACGTCATTATATTGTGTTGTTGTGACGTCACAATCTTGGCACCGACGTCACAATGGCGGCTTAGTCGCGGAAATGCTTCGTTTAGTACACTTTCGGCAATCAATGCTTGATTACTAAAGTCAAGTAATAAACAGAATACTAAACTTCCTTCAATTTGATACTATTTTTTATTAAACTCGTTAATGATTTGGTATCAAACTCGCTTTCGCTCGTTTTATACTTAATCATTAACTCGTTTAATAAAAATAGTATTAAATGGAAGGTCGTTTAGTATCCTCTATTTCTTTGTGTGGGTGACGCCAGAGATATGAGAATGTACTCTCATTGTGCAGTCCATCTTTTAACAGAGCTCGACTAAATTCGTTATATAATTTTTCCAAAGGTAAAAGGTATATTGGTGAGAGTTGTGTATTTTATTAAAAATGTTAGAAAAAAACATTACACAATCTGCCGTTCCATGTGACAATACAAGGATACTACCGATTGCCACATCACAGCTTGTAATGAAACAAATAGCGAACTTTCATGTTGATTGAGTGCGCCGGTTGCGAAAGATGTATAACAAAGTGTTTTTGTCTGTGGCAAGTCATGAAAGTAAGAGTTTCCTGCGATTTCAATTTCCGAGAAAAATTACTTTTTGGACAAAAAGACATAAGAGATAGAGATTTCTTTCAGACATACAATTGAATTTTTATATCAAGAATCATCACAGACTTTATTTTGATATTAGGATACTGCCATTGATTTCTAGTTATTTTTTTGGTGCACTCAATTCACATAGAAAACTTTTCGAAATCACAATCAAGATTATGTGAATACGTATTTTGGCTATGAAGTTTAAAATTTATTATTAAGCTGCAAGAGTATATATAAAATTAGTTGTATCATTTGCTAAAATATCATATGTGCTGATTTTAGTTCAAATCAACTTACTTTTTTTACTTTCTTCTACTTCTACTTTCCGCCTTCATTACTCTCACGACACTTTACTGATACTTTAAAAATATGTGTGACATTTGGATAAGAACAACACATGGTGTGGTAATTCAATGTTCTAATCGCTTGTTCACTTAACTGCAAATGAAACTAGGGAAATTTAAGTAGCTAAGCAACATCAACTGTTAATGTAATGTCTATGTTACATATAATATAATCTATATATGATGCTGTAACTACTCAGATAAGCGCTGTTGTAAGAACTAGTGTCAATCAATTTTCACGTTTGCGAAGACACATGTCCATTTCAATTGTACCAAATTAAGGATTAGATTTCACCTCTTTCAGTATTTTGTTTGGTCACCCTCAGTTTTCATGCAGGCAAACACTCATCGGCCATATGTGACGTATAAGGATGGCGATTGGAATTTTTTCCCATTGACACTGTAGATCTTATTTTAACTATCTAAAGTTTGTGGGAGGAATTGCTAGACGGAGGGTTCATTGAACGAAAGCTCAAGAGAACGTGACGGCCAGGAGCCCCTTTCACGAAGCGATAGGTCATCTTCACTGATTAAAGTAACCTCAGTCCAGTGTTGAAGGATGGGAGTTAAGGTTAACTTTTGTAAAAGTTGCTTTGAGAAAGCACACCGTGGGAACGCATAAACAATACTGTTTTTCAAACACAAATATACTTCTCTTGCCGAATATACGGAAGGATTATCGTGCTGAAGCAAGGTCTCCTGGTGTTGGAGAAATGGCAACACAAAAGCAAATGGCGAGATATGTTCTACACGAATACCTCCCAACCATGACGCTGTCTCGTCTGCGGTACACACGAGTTCTGGGATTAACTTGCCGAGTTTAAACTGTTTCGTCGATGTCAAGGTCGTTCGTCTTTGCGACCCCCGATTTCACAAGAAAAACTTTATTTTGAACTAGCTTTTCGCCAATAATAATTGGTTTATAACGATACGGAATCCAACGAGATTACCACTAGACACTTGAGTCATTATATTTGAACAGAAAACTTGGAAATAAAGGAGGTGTTTGGTTATGAAGCTCACTAGGGGAATTATCAGAAGTACAGAATGTCAATCTTAGAAAAGTGATTTTTGCAACAAAATTACCACTGACATTTCCTGAGAAAGCTTCTCATCTGCGACATTTCTAATTCCTAAGGGCACAATGTGATCACCTCATCTTAACACAATTGTCTTCTCTTCTATCCTATTATACTTGAAAAAAACCCCGCACACTGTTCATCATTCGTTCAATATTTATGGATAGATATAAATTCATTTCAGTTTCCTGACGAACATTATTCATTTTCTTTTCTGATATCAAAATATATGTTAATTGGAAACATAGCTCAACATTCACATATAGATATTTACAGATACACTGTTTATGCTGTTTTAGATTTCAAAACTTTATCTAGACATCATATTTGGAGGACCTGAAAAAGAAATAGATAAAACAGAATATTAATTACACGAATGGTTACAATGTAAATTAGAACAGTTGTTGGTTTGCGACGCTCTGTCGTTTGTGTGAACATAACTGGCTTCAACCTAGTTATTTCTTTAATCATACTTCACACATCTCTTGCTGCCAGGTTTAATCCTTTTCTTATAACCTATAAAATAAGTCATACTCATCCTGCTACATCAGCGTATATGAGTCCGCTCTCGCTCCTTCCTAATACCCTGATCTCTTTCGGGCTAAATCCCTCGTATGGCTGGCGGTTTGATATTCGTGGCTATGCTCACCTGTTATTTTTCAGCCAATGAAATGTCGTCAATTAAGGAACTTGAAGCTACTAGCTCGAACTCAACTGATTTTTCCATCCGGGTTGTGCGGCTGTTGCTTGATGCGAGTCGTCTCATTGGTTGGTTAGATGAATAGCGATACGAGGGATTTGGCTCGGAGGAGATCAGGGTATACGGAAGGTGCTCGATCAGGGGATTCAATTACGCTGATGAAGCAGGATGAACTATATCAAACTCTAATTCCTAAACTTTTATTGGGTTTTGTTCTGCAACCAGTTTTGAATGGTATAGTGCCATTTCCCAGAGTTTTTAGATAATCTGTCGTTCGGGCCCCTGAATTATTCATCGGCCGTATTTGGTGGACTTTCTCGTATGCTGTATCCTATTCAACTGACATCGCCTCTTTCTTTAAAACCATATATTTCAAACACTGACGTGATGAAAAAAATATTTATTGCCGTATTTTGTTATAGTATAATAAAGTGGAATTTTGAATGTCAAAGCTTCAGATTTACCGACGTTATGAAACAATCCTGTGTTTCAAGGACCCTTACTATCAAGGATACTGTGGAGTCTTTCATAACATTGATAAATCTGTAGACTTGAAATACTTTAGCGTTGACATCAAAGCTGACATACAACATGTATATATAATATCCGTTTCTTTTCAATGTCAATTGTCCATGTGTTTCCTCAGAACATTATACCATGTCTTAATTTGGTTAACGTCAACTCAACGACCTTTTAGACATCATTAGAAGGGAAAACGTTTCAACTTTCAATAACTATTGGTCACAAAATATAAAAAAAGTAAGAAACGATGTGTCCATTGGCATAGTCTGACTACTTCTTCTGCAAGAAGTTAAGTTGAGGCCTTGTACATGATTAAGATTTGGAAAAAATCACGTGAACAGTTCATGAGATATGTGCAGTTAATGAAAAAATACATGTCAAACTCAATTTGTATATTTGAATAACGTACTCAATGTTCTATTAATGTTATGTAAATGCTATTTAATGTTATGCATCGCAACGTTACCTTACTACCATAGACTGTCATCCAGCCAGTCTACGAAACAGACTCCTCGGTACTGAGGTCTACTGTATCTGATCGATACTATCAAATATACGGTTTCTAAAGGGTTATGGAAAGTTAGTTTATAAATATATTTATACTTCATACATGATGTGTTATAAAGTTCAACGACTTACCGATCCTCGAGTATAACAACCCTTCGATATTTGTCTTTAACTATCATTTCTTTGGTTGAGATAAGTTTCTGATGATATATTGCTAAACTTATTCAACTGTCAAAAGTTTTATAATGCAAAATGTCAAACGTTAGTAATGTATTAACACACATTTGGCGTATAGCATTTCATGGTAATGAAAACTTACTTCACGTCATGCACCAGATTCGGCATCACTGTTTTCTGCGTTGTACAGTTGTACAGACATGGAAGGATCGTTCCGTTTCAGTAGTGGACTGTAAATGTTATTTAAAGATACGTTTTTATATGAAAAATACTGAAACCCATATTCCGTGAAATGTCCGTGCCCGACGAGGTGTACAAATAAAGATTGAAGACTTTGTCAAACGTATGTAAGCTATTGTTATTGTTGGAATTGTTGTAAGATGCTTGACCCAGGTGTTATAATTAAACCAGAATACAGATTTGAAGTGCAGAACATGAATGTATCTTTGTTATTTTTATGGTTAAACATGTACATATGATTGGATATGATCCCAGATGGTGGCTAAACTCGAATAGCGAACATCGGATATAGCGAACTTAATTCGTTGGTCCCTTGGATCTTCAATAAAGGTTCCGATATTCCTCAACTAATACCCTGGCTCCATGGTAGGCGCGACGCGATTTTATTCCATTCTGCGTATATGAATCCGCTCTCGCTCTCTCCTTCTACCCTGATCTCTTTCAAGCCAAAACCCGGATAATTTAGCAGGGTGATTTTATTACCACCTTTCGTCTACCCGCGTTAACTTCTATCAGTTACCAATCAGATTCACCTTATCTTGGAATATAATAACGGGAATCGGCCTTTTGATGTTCATATTTAAGACGGCCTTTACTGTTTATCGACCAAGCGGAGGTGTATCATGATAGATGCACTTTCATTGGTACGATGAACCACAGTGCTGTAGTAGTTAGTATGGTCGTCTCTCACGTCAAAGTCCCGGGACAGCACCTATTTGAAAGTACACTCCCCTCAGGGTAATGATGTAGGTAGCGCTTTGAGCATGTCTTAGGACGTGGAAAAGGCGCCATATAAATATCCACATTATTATTATTATTATCATTATTATTATTATTATTATTACCTATTTGTGACCTGGGTCTCGCACTGTGTTGTGTACCTGGGCAAGGCACTTCATTCACATTTCATTCTGTCCAGGTGTTATAATGACAACTAAAATCAGATTGTAAGG
The DNA here is from genome assembly GCA_921293015.1 of Phorcus lineatus. NCBI lineage: Eukaryota > Metazoa > Mollusca > Gastropoda > Trochida > Trochidae > Phorcus > Phorcus lineatus. The sequence goes on from OV121091.1 coordinate 24,098,846, forward strand.
GCAAACAATATATCATCGCGCTTGGCACTTAAATAGCAGCTGTGAAAGTACAATTCCTTTAAGGTAAAGATGTAGGAAGCGCTTTATTTGAAGAGTTACTAGTACGTGCAAATGGCGCCTTATAAATATCCACATTATTTCTCATTATTATGAAATCAAGGCGTAGACAGCTGACTTGATAATTGCCCATGAAAGGGAGTTAGATAAAGTTCTCGTGTTTGAATGTACCTTTTAAACGGGTTTTATTTGATAATTATCTGAACGTGGATTATTGTGGATGCATTAAAGCAAAAGGAATTTTATTGATTCTATTTCAAATGTCAAAGGAAAATGGGGCTTAAAAGCAAATATGATACTGTCATGAGTGTTGTGTTACACGAAGAAATAAGTTTTCAAAACAACCAACAAATAATATTTTGTGAAATTATTTCCATAACTCCTTAGTAGAACTCAGGTAATATATGACCCAATACTTGTTTTTCAACTTTATGATGCCAACAAGACTACTGCGAGATGGACTGGCAACAGTAATCAAACACGTATATCATGTCCTTTTACAGAATAAACAAATCATGTTTCTTTCCATATTTACTAGTATATAGTCATCTTCCTGACATTACTAATTCCGCCGATGAACATAATTTGTACTTTCATCCTATGTTGGATGGATCGCAGAAGATAAGGCTCATATCATATATCATTTCCATTAATTGCACTCTATAGCTAGTTACTTCTGTCTCTTTGACTACAATGATACATAAAACGGCAATTAAAGGGTTTGTTAAAAAATTAACTGAAATTGATTTAATTGAAAGATATATCTGTGTCAAATACACCCAAATGTCATTATTCAAATATACAAAACATCCTTTAACAGATACATTCAATATCCACGTTTGATCACTACTTTGCCAACATCGTTTTATGAATATCTTTTAAGTCTTTTTTTTTTTCACTTTTTGTACCTTTTTTTACTTTAAGGACCTCTAAACTTCATATGGAACAAATAAATGAAAGTTGTATCGCGCAAAAGCTTTCTCATATTTTTTTGTTCCTGAACATAAACATAGCTCATAACCCATTTTCTTAGTTCATCAATATGTGAATTCCGTACAACATAGCAAGGAAGAAATACCAAAGAAAGTGATTTCTAAATCAAAATTAAAGACACTTGTGTTACATAATATCATGTTATGCATCATGCAACCCTTTTTTCTCTACACCGCCGCCAGGAAACAGTTGACTATAAAAACAGAAACCAGTTTCATGAAAATAACCATAGTGCCTCAAGAGGTATTAAAGAATCTGTATAATGAATTGCTTAAAGCAGTGTTTTATGGTCTGAATATCATATGGTTGTTTCTAACCTCCCGGCAACTACGTCTGCAGTAGAAAACTGTTCTACGTGAAGTAAGGTTTGGGTGCAATGCTACACTGAATTTCTGATTTGCTAGTTCCAGTCAATGTTCGAAGGTTTCATCGCAATGCATAGACTGATAAGCGTTGCGGACTTTCTCCTTACAATAGTACAAGCAGCCGTGATGTGAAGTACCCTTGAAAGGGGCGTAAAACCCAAATCACCACACCTCACCTATCAGAATCAAAATAATAATCGATAACTGTACCTATGACTTGTAAGAGTAAATCTCTCATGCTTATGATGGATCAAATGGATCAGGTTGCCTTTGCGTCCGATTTCAAATAACATTGATAACTGCACACAGGTACATAAGCATAAAAGGATCATGTCCATAATTGGTCCGACATGTAAGAAATCGATTTTTCACATATGGTATTTATCAAATTATTGAAAATCAAAGTATTGAACGTTATATCTTGTAACGATTTCAGAAAAAAGTGATTTAATAAATCTATGTAAAAAGAATTGCATCGCACAGTTAGCCTCTTATCCTTATACCTTTCATTCTGCCTAAACCGACGTTTTGTCCATATTACATAAATGCTGTTCGGTACAAGTTAGGATTGGTATGGGGGGGGGGGGGGGGCATTTTACTAAATGTTGAATTGTCAAAATTTCTTATATTTACTGACCATAATTGTGTAGAGTTCAGACTTTTGCATATCTGAAAAAACAAATTCAAACAAATTCCAGCTAGCTTAACGCATCTTTATGATTATTTCATATTATTTCAGCTAGTTCTTCAGACTACCAGTCATTACCCATTATTTGTTCAGTTTCTATTTACAAGCCACGGACTACATCACAAGTGCTTATTTCAGAACACTAGAATTTTTTTATACAATTATTCACAGCTAAAATTTGAGGTAAAGGCATTGAAGTTCCTCATACATGCAGAGTGGTGTGTCAAGACATAGCTTTGAAACCATTTTGACTCAAAAGGCTTTGGAGATAGATATCATTATCAATGTTATTAATCTGAAATCTGGGATCTGCATATCTCATGTCCTCCTCCTCTTGCTGACTGTAACCTTAAAAAGAATGAAGGTACTTGTTTCTCATTCATGTAGTACACAAACATTTAAACGTTTGATTTAGGAATAAATCTTTAATTATTTTATGCTTTAGACTATCAAATCAAACTGTTTTTTATCTACAATCTGAATTCCATTGAATAATGCTAAGGTGCTGCTACTAACCATGAATTGCTTTTGTCTTCTTCCTTCTTCTCGGGCCAATGCTTCTATAACTGCCTGTGGGCAATATTCTTGTTCCTCTATTTGGAGATAGTCCTTAAGGTCCCTTGGATGGGCAGTTGGCTGGTCACTACCTAGAATAGAGGGCTGATATATCCTCCACCATTCGGCATCTTCGATTGAAAGACTTGTGGATCTTATCCACTTTGGAAGATCTGCCATCATTGCATTCAAAAGGATGTTTCCCTCAGTAACATTGGCCTCAACTGGAATTCAGCCCTTGCCGATAATGACACAGTTCTATACTGCTCCCCTTCCACTGGCCAGTCTTTGTATTTCAACACAACATCATCACCACTCATCTTCAGATTGAACACATTGGGATCTGCATGACCCGTGAATTTGTCCTCATTCTGCACAAGGGCCCTGACATCTCATACGTTCCTCAAAGTGCCCACATCTGGGGTTGAAGTGTATGCTGATCATATTACATCTTTGAGGGCTGGAATGGTTGGCGCAGGCTGTCAGTGGAGGGCTTGGGATATAGTTGAAAATAGCTGGTCCACATCTTCATGGGTGTGTCCTACCATCAAAAACGAAACTTTCCCCTGAAACATAAAAAAATCATTAATTTAATATTTTTCTTATCGAGTAAAATACAGAGCAATAAACATTACATTTACTCTTGATCTTATTCAAGTCTTCTTATGTTTTCGCATATACATGTCTGATTGTGTTTACTTCCTAAATTATTTGCAGCCACCACAAATATTAGTCCATGACTATGACAATGCTTCTATACTATAACTGTAATGCCTTCATCTCTTAAATATTTCTTACATGGTTGACACTGTATCTTCATTATACAGAAAGCACAATGACACTCACTTTGTTCGAAAGTAGAGGTGTGACTATGCAGAAATATCAAATTACGATACATATCACGTTATCTCATTACAGAACAATTTAATACAATGAGTCACAATTCAGCATTTTCAGAGATTTTTATTGACAAGAAAAATTCACTTTAGACTAGAACATTGACTTTTAGAACATAAACAACATTAAAGTGAACATTACATATCACAATAAAGAGACCAAATACGTATGTATATCCCAAATTAAGTATCATGATTCTCGTTACAACGATTTATCAGCACACCTCTATTTCAAAGACATTTTCTTGAGTTCAGTAGATACACGTATTAACAATCAAAGTACATACCTTCTTGAATATCTTCTTTTTAACAAGAGCAGCCAGGAAATTAAACACTGTCTGGTTCTTGTTGTCCTGCCTAGAGTTGTCACACTGAAGACATAATGTCTCTGGCAGATGTCCATCATATTTCTGAAAAACAAAAGATCAAACTAGAATCTAGAAAACTGTTACTAAAGTTTTAAAGTCTATTTTCTGAAGTTCTAATATCTTGTACTCTAGTACAAACGTGGCAATACACATCAGGTAACACCCCTTACATACCAGAGTCTGACAGTTTGACTCTAAGATACCTGTATTCATTGTATTGATCAATTTCAAACATATAGATGAACATTAAAGATACATAAGAAATCCATTCACAAAATAAATCAGAATACATAATACCTCTGCAACCTTTGACAAGATATCCAGCAGGACAGAGCATGTGATGTTTGAATCCCCGCTCATAGTGCTGTTCCATATGTAGGCAGGAGATTCCAAGTGGCCATGATCTAGAACACCTGTAATTTGATGTTTGACATGAGTCAAACCTGCATCAGTCTGTAAATTGATAAAAAAAATGAATCAAACATTTGACATTTTTATCACTTTATACTAAAGATTTTCTTTGTTTAAAGGTAATTAACATAAAACTAAAAACTGATAAGCCAGATTGTTAAGAAATCTAATAGTAATTTTTTTTATCAAATAATTACAGGTCCTGAGAGGTTGTTTAATGTCCACAATGTATCAAAACCATATGGATTTGTCAAAAACAGAATAACATTACCATTTGCTTTCATAAAGTCACTGCTTGATTTTCATCTTATTTTGCTTTGTTTAAAGTACAAAAGTTGCAAAAGTACAGCATCACATGACCTTTTACACCAAAGATATGACAATTATTATTTTCAATGAAAATAAGACATCAGCTTTTTCATATTACAGAAAGTGAAAACATTCTTCCAATTTGTATGACTACTAGTTATGTGATAACTTTAACTTTAATCTTAATTGTGTCCTATCTGTTAATGGTAAGTATCCCAAATTATGTTGGAGTGATAAACATGCTCCAGCTGCATTACATATTCTGGTTTATATCATATCAAATTCATTTCTATATTCTAATGTTCTCTATTCCAAAAATATATCATATGAATTAAATTTTTCTGTGACAGAAAAAATATTTGGACATATCCTTAGTTGTCATAACACTTATGTTGTTACATTTTTAACAATTCATAATTCTCATTGATCGGTCGAGTGGACTGTATTGCACCAGGACACAAATAAAAGAAACATAAAAATGCATAATACCTTTGATTGTTTTGTAAATACTGGAAGATTGGTTTTATTCTGATCCTTGTTGTCAAAAATAATAGACAGATATTTTCTGGGCTTGTCCTTTGCCTTCTCGCAGTGCTTGTAGTACTTTTCCCTCAGTATCCTGAACAAGATCACATTTAATTACATCAGTTACAAAAGAGTAAGTAACTATGAATGAACAACTAGTTTTCATGCATCTTTAACATTAACATTACAGATAATCAAAAAATTATCCTCATCTTTCTTTTTTCTAAAGAAATCTGCATGCTTGAGTTAAAAATCATGGAATATTTCTATTTCAGAAATTTTAGTGACTGATTAATGTAAATTGTGAAAGTAGTTAGTACTGAAAACCACTGATATCATATAACTAGGTTTTTTTAAAATCATTCCATAAAGCCAACTCCCTGAAATAAAAAAAAAACTTTGTTTCTTCAGACACAGTTTCTAGCATTAAAATTCCTACCTCTGCAACATAAGATCTACTTCTCTCTGACTTTGCACCTGCTGAAGTTTCTCCTTGGAAAGCTTCTTTCCAAGTGCATCCAGGGCGCACTGACTGCACTTGGTGAAATCGTTACTCTACAATAAATTAAGTTAATGTTAAGGTCTATCCCTGCACACTGTCATGATAATCTTGTTCAGTATTGAACTATTCCTATTTATATATATGTTTTATAGCTGCTTAACATGTTTTCAAAAGAGAAATTTCCCCTTAGGATAATTAAGTCATGTTTTTATCATCTAATGTTCTTATCTTAAACAATGAAAGGTATGTAAAATCAGAAAAATGAAAATATGCAAACCATATAAATGGCAACTGGAACAAGTTGTGTTTCTACAGTTACATCAAGAAAATTTTGAAGGAGTCAAACATTTGAAACTGAACTTACTTTCAATATCTTCACTGTGAAGAATTCAGTTCTCCAAAGTTTTAGGAAGCTGCTCCGGCCAATTGGTATTTTACGAAGATCTTCTTGTTCTTTCTTGTACATGTTGAAAACATCATCTTGTGTGGCATCCTGTCTCCATATCTGGAAAGTGAAAATTACCATTGAGTTTCCGTTGATAGGGAGGTTAATATTTGTGTACATTTTGTAGAGGGGTCACATATCATCAAGTATACTTTCTAGAGGTATAGATGCGAAAGTTGTCTCTCACAGAAATTAGCTAACACTTTTCATAATGATGAAGTAAGACAACACATAATATCAAAATATTAAAATCAAAGTATATAATTGTAATTAATAGTTGAAAAATATGATTAATTCATCAATTTAAACAAAATCTAAAGTTAAACATTTATAATTACAAATACTGAGACTGTTGAACCCTAAGCATACCTCTTTGTGAACTTCTTCATCCACAACCTTGCAAGTATGTATCTCCTTGAATCGTACGTTTGTCCTGATCGTTTGTCCTGAGGGATGGGCAGCACACTCTTCACTGCACGTTGATGACTGTAGTATCTGCAAAGTTGGATAGTTATTGTTATACGAATAGGCAAAGGTTATGAAACAGTTTATTTGTGAAAGATTTTCTGAAATGATACAGGAAACTAATATGGTAATATGTTAAGTCTATTAACCTGGAAAATTGTCAATGAACTTATTCATACCTTCGTTAAGTTGGCCAAAAACAGGTACATTTCCATTATTTATCGGAACAACCAATATCAAAAAAGTATTGTGAGCATATATAGATGATTATTACAAAAGCTTCTAACCTTGATCGGCTGACTTTATTTACCAGACACCAACATCTACTGCAGATGCTCGATTCGTCCACTGCAAAGACAACTTCGTTTGCACCTTCATCCTGGTATTTGAAGACAGTTTGAATCTCTGAGTTGATGAACACACTCTGCGCATAAGTGGTTTTCTTCCAAAACTGTTCCCTATGAATCCTAATGTCACTGCAGGTCAACTTCTTCATGCAGTCCTTACTAGAGCACTTAGTGTTCCATGTGTCCAAAACGTCTTTAGTTGAAACTGCCACTGTTTCTCTCTTCCAGGATCTTTTTCGTTGCCTTCCGGATCCTATAAAAACATTTCCCATCGTAAATTATTAAATTGTTACACAATATGACACATTGATACTATTAGACACTTACTCTAATCCGACGCATCTTTGTTTCGAATCCTGATACTAAAATCCAGTCCAAACTTATGTTTCAGTGCAAATTTAGCCTCTCTTTTATCGACATGTCTTTCAATGTTTCTAATCTAAAACATCGATATGAGCTGCATTTTGTAGCTGCTCTGATCTTATGTTTCTTAAAGCGGAGCACTTTTGTTTATCAATTACGACTTATTTATTTCGACGCAATATATAATGATAAAATAAAAAATAGTAATGATATTTTTATCGCACTATATAGAGGAACCATGTACCTGCTCAAAGCGCTATCTACATCAATACACTTTTTGACTTTCAACGCAGCTACTGTGCGCCAAGCAACCTTATACGCCCGTACATTCTTTTTTCAATTACCCATTGAGACAACTTGATGTTCTCAATGCAGCGTTGAAGAAGTACCATGTTTGAGGCCAGTGCAGAGCTTCACAGGTCTCTAGTGTGTCCTCTACCGACAATCGAACCCTGGACTAAGGCGTGAAAAGCAAATTGCTAACCACCACACTGCACTGTACACTAAACAATTATATTTCTGAATCGGGTTTCAAACTCAACCAAGAGCATAATCAGGGGTACCCATTACCAACATTCCATTTATCTAGACATAATACATGTAGTTTCCGAAAAAAACTTGTCCCCATTTGGGCATCAGACCTGTCATTTGCACTCAAACATTCAATTCTGTCACAAATAACATTTCGGAATCGGCTTTCCAACTCGAACAAGTCAATAATAAGGTGTACCGATGATCAAATTTACTCCAGCAAGACGTAATAATTTCCTAAAATATTTGTCCTTCATCAGAACATCAGACCAGCAGCAGAGCAGAAGAGTCATTTGAGTAGGATAACATTGGCAAAGTGGAAGAAATGATTACAAATGATTACTTGTACGACATGATTATCTACTGTTCTGCTAGTTTGTCTTTATTTCATACTGGCAGGTCTTCATGAGGCTTTTTAATCTCTCTTAAAATCTTTGTAATGATATCTTTGTAATGATATAGCAAAATCAATAATAAGTTTTTAAAAAGTCAAATTACCGAACATATACATTAAAACATATATATCAGTCAATTTAAGACAAGCCATTTTTTTTACAAGAATTGAAAATACAGTGCGGAAAACGTCAAACTTCATTAAAGCGGTTAAGGTATTATCACGAGATACAAAGGACCAATTTGCATATGAAAATTTGTGAAATTAAATTGACTCATTGAATTGCTATGATATAATTTATACCATCTGTGTAAACCTTCCATCGCAGTCATCTTTTTAATCTAGATTGTGTAGAAACATCTTCAAAATAAACGTTCAAAGATCACATTGTTTGTTGACTAGTATATTAATCGACTGCACATTCGTCAGTATGTAACCATTCAAAATACAACATATGTAACTCTTTCTTTGAAGAATCGAAATAAGACCCGTAGTTGAATTACAGATTCCAGACAAAAGAGTGATGAACTCACATCAGCGTGAAATTAACTCTCCTCTTTTTCATCTTTCCCCTTGTCCTTGTCTGATCTTGTGCGCCTATGTTACTATTTAATGTGATGAATCTTGCCCTGCCAAAAGCAAAACATAAATGCAATTATGAGAACAGTACTTTAGGTGCAAAGAGAAGCCAAAAAGGTGATGCTTTAGCTTCCACGTTTCTAGCATCCAAGTGTAATCTAAAATGAGACGATGTTTACCTGTTTGATGTGTGTCGAATCCGTTTTTTGTTTGTTGCAAAAACGTTTGATTAGGATTTTGTTTACTTTACGTCGTGTGTCGGAGGTTAATGTTTAAAAAGAACCCGCATCATAAATCGTCTAATTAATCGTTAAAGTGGGTTGATCGATCCCCCTCCTCAGATTTCACTTGTCCCCTCCGAATAAAGTGGCTAAATCTTTAATTGCTAACCTTCTTCATATCATCGACACGAATTGACTCAAATTTAAATTTAGATATAGCTCATTAAAGTTTTATTTTCGATAATGATAAATGATTATATTACAGTAATGGTACAACTTGATCATTTCGTTCGATGTTTGGTCTTTCACGCCTTCACCTTTGTACTTTCATGAGGAGGAGGTCTTCATTCAAAAGCTTAGTTGTAAAATCCTATCTGAGTGGCTTCAAGCAAGTGTCTGATCAGGCATGGCGTATTATACATTCTAGTTAGCACCAAAAGTTGTTAATTGATCAAAGGCTAAAATGGTGATTGTAGGCGAACGCATACCCTATGTTATCGTGGATGATGACGATATTTTGAGGACCAATTGTGAATACGCTTGTTGACCTCTATGTTGATCAACAATAATAACTAAAGCAAGACAAGTTCATGATGATATACGTAAATGTACAAGTGAACCATTTTGATACATGTATGGTATACTTAAAGGGTTAAATAGTTTTCCCCTGAAAACCTTTGTGAAGAGCATGGTCAGACTTAGTGACATATTTGAGTCCTGACTACATGAGGTTACCTTTGACATTCAAAAATAATATGTTCTACAATAAAATGCATAAACACAATGCTTTGAATGGTTTAAAGGTATTTATTTGCATAAAATTAATAGCGATCTTTGCTGTAGGGCACAAAGATGACGTTGGAATATTACCCTTTCTGATCTTATTATGTTAAAAGTTCACTTACAGATTTCCTAAATGATGACAATACCATTACCAGAGTTTTCAGCTATAAAGCGAGGTTTATCGTGAACTTTTCCTGATATCACTTAAAAAATCAAAGGATAATTCATTAATATATAAATTTACTGGGCCTGCAGGGGCCATTGGGGCAACTATCATTTCCTTGATTTTCAAATCTCTCTGTGAATTAACAAATTTCTAGGGGAGAAGAAGCCTACTTCCTTGTCCCGGAATATCATTAAACATTAGAAAGAGTCGTCGAATACATTGGTTAACAAATAATTGTTCCGAATAAACAACGTCTGGTGAACTGTTGTCCTGTTTCGCCAGTAGTTCTTTATTTCATCATAGTGTTAACTCATGCTTTCTTTTTGTGACGGTATGTCAGAAATGTTGTTCCATATTCACAGATAACGGGCAAAAGACATTCAAAATATAATGTCTTAAAAAGAAAAATTTGTTGGAGTCTGAAATTGATGCATCAAGATAATGTCCGTCAACGGCAGGCCCGAAACAGGCGAAGGGTTATCCTGAAAGATGATAGCCGCTCCCAGTTGTACAGACGATGGTAGAGAAGGGTGTATCGATTCGCGGTTAGCGGCGGCAACGATGTTGTGATCAGACCCTTGAATAATTTGGCGATTACATGCGCAGCTTCCTGGTTTGGGGTGGAATTATCGGTCAAGGCAAGACAAATTTTGTGTCACGGATGGCAATCACACCTTAAAGAAATACAGTGACTAGATTCTACTCCCAGTTCCTGCAGCAATGTAACTTATCGGTGTTTCAACATGATAATGTTCGTCCCAACACGTGTTATCATGGACGTTTGACTGAGGAACAATGTGAATGTGTTGTCATGGCCTGCTAGGACGTCCGACATCATGGAATATTTTGGGTAGGCAAGTCAAGGCGAGAGCTGTGATTCCAAGTAACCTCGGCGGACTTTGTCGAAGCCTCTAGAGAAGAATGGCGGAGAAAACCAGTACGTGTCTTTCTACATTTGATATTGTCTCTTGTTTGGTCATACATCGAGGCTGGTTGTGTTCAAACCAGATTCTGAAAAAAAGACTATTGATGCGATGATTGTGTTTGTCGCTAACGATCGAATTCAGGATAATACTTTATGAAGTTCTAATCATTAATGCAGTCACTAGAAAGACATGCACTTGAACATAAGACATTTTAGTAGATCAAATACCTGTTTCCAGAATTAAAATTAAATCAAACATGTGTCTTGAAGTTTTTGCCATTTAGGGTTCAATGAAACATTGTGCCCTTTATTCGCCCATTAGTTTATCTATGTTCTATACATGTAAAGCTTTGGCTTCAGTGTATCTGCTAGATGAAATATCTTATTTTTGCGTTGTTTAACAATTCTATTTTTTATTGCAGTTTTCTCGGACACATTATGTAAATGTATGTTTCAAGTTGGAATAGACATTTAGAGTTATAACATTGCCAGAGCTATACACATGTGCGCTCGATCAAGTTACTTGCACTCAGCATTAATAGAAATAGAAATACATTTGTATTCATATTCATATTCGGGTAATCTTTTCTAAGTATAGATACATCAGAACAAGGAATGTTTACTTTAAAGTTAATTCAGCCATTTATATACCCAATATTTGGTAAATAATACAATGTATCAGTGTCATATTTAAGTCTAACCTCGGGCAACAATCGCAAAATGAGCATGTCTGTTATAAAGCAAGCATTGAAATTTAATTCCAGTAAGTGTAATTGAAAAACCACAGAGTATGCTTAATGAAAATTGTATGACGTTTATTTAAGAAACAAAATATCACATTACCTTAATGAAAATCAAATAACCTAAAATGCCAAAATGATGATGTTTTCTTTTTTTCAATTTTAAACGAAAAACGGCCATATAAGTGTCAAGAAGTGGAAACTCTGTGTCCCATTTACATGTAGATTAGTTAAATGACCTACAAACAGCTACAGACCTATATTTGTCGTTGTGCCTGGTGTAAATACGTTTACGAAAATATTTTTTGAGTAATTGGCGCGCGTCATTGTCCGGTTTTATACATCTCGACCTATAGGCCTGTTATTGTCACTATACTGAACTGATAAAAATTAAGATGTTGAATTTCGTGCGGATGAATTCGAAGTGATGAAAGTCAGAAGAAGAATATGTTAGTAGTTCAAAATATTGTGTTTCAGGTCATTGTAATAACGATATTTTATTTGCAGGACATCACTTGCTATATAAATCAAAGAAAAACCAGCTGTCAAGAGAGAAAGGTGTTTCCTTTGACAGATATAACAAGGAACTCCGCGAAAGCAGACACGAATCTTCATACGCTAAATTTTAATGATGCAGTTTACCGTACACCGTACCAAACTTAAAATTTTCTGAATACAGAATTTAAATGTATAAGCCTGTTAAATTAGTTTTTAAATATGAGTTATGAATCCAAAATTAAAGAATATCAACTTTGATTAATGTTTCAGAACTAAATATAAATCAAAGTTGTTTACGAAAATGAGCCTTTTAGCTATTGACGTCAAACCGACAAAATGATAAAATGAACGAACTTTGGGTTTTTTAAGTACAGAGACATGAATTATTGCTATTTTTCAGACCTTTAGATTAAAAGTATTTTGTACAGTGCAAACTATAATGATCACCATGAACATAATCTGACCATCAAAACATCGTGATGTCATTACGAATAGCCTTCGCGAAGGTGAGATGCTGATGCTATTGATGATGAAGTTCTACCTATATACTTTAATTGATATATTCAAAATCTCTTTTTAACCACCGAAATGTTTGCTTAAATGTTGTCTTTAAAACAAAACAGCTATAACACTGTCAGCATTAAACAAGTTTCAAAAAAAGGAGTTACATGTAGGTTTGTAATGCTACATGTAAGCAAACTAATGGCGCTTTTTGCATTTTGATTTCTTCTCCTAAATCATGAAAGTTGATGCATCAGTAGTTGGCCGTCAAGCTGTCACGGCTCATATTGAAACATGTTTAAAGTCGAGGTCGTTTTATATTTTTAAATACGGTGGGACCTGCGATATTTTTCTACTTAAACAAAATTGTAAAATGATTTTCAAATTGAATATCCTTGTGATTGAGAAAATTCTATTTCTGACCAAAGGAAAACCAAAGACAACTAGCATACAAGTAAAAAGATTGAGAAGAAAATTACGTAACAACTTTATTTTCTGTTATTAACAGATTCGCAAATTTCGAGTCAAATAACCGACGTTCTTCAGAATTTCAATTTAAGGTGTAATATTATTAAAATCCACTGAAGCTCGGGGCATTTTCATCTATTGTTCGTACAGATTTCCAATACACTTCATGCATTAGTTCGGAGAATGATTTAATATGAGTTGTTCTGAAAGTATCACTGTATCCCTGTCCCTCTCTCACATTTCTGTATCTGTTCCAGATACGATCATTACAAGATATGTAGAAGTAAAATTGGAAGCAATTTTATAATTTCTAACGACTTTTTGTTATCTTCTCAGTCAAAAGAAATGCTGGTTACTAAGTTTCTCATTCAATAAAAAAAACAACCCCCACACACACACACACACACATATATATATATTCATATGTGTATATTTAAAACTATTTACAAAAATTATAACAAAGAAAAAATGATAACTTTAGAATTACAATAATTTTTTAATTGACGTTTCGTTGTAAATGTTTCGATCATGTTCCTTTTATTGTTGTAAAACAATAACGCAGTTTAGAGTCGAATTAAATCCTTGATATAGAGTATGTCGACGTCGACCTCTAGCATGTATGCTTACGTTAACAGTCTCTTATTGTGCGTGTGTGCGCAGTGCATATGTCATATGGAGGATATTAAACAATTATTGACTTCAAGTGAGGTTGATCCAATGATTTATCGACCTTGGACATGTGATATTCGCAGAGGCGAAGCCGAGGTGAATATTACATGTCCAAGGTCGATAAATCATTGGATCAACCGAGTCTGAAGTCTATAATTGTTTTATTATATGAAATCGCTCTTCAATTACCATTCTTCTGCTATTTCTGGTAGACCGGGATTTTCGCAATCTATTTTTATCCACCGGAGGTGTTTGGATTGTTATATCAACCTCTCGCGATCCACACAGTTTGATATCGCTTGACGTCATTGCAGTCATGTGACCAAGTAGGCCAATCAGAAAGACGGAAATAATCCATTCATATAATAATGACGTTTATTTACCGTATACGTATATCATGAATGTGAGTGAGTGACTTTTGGGATATGTTTAAGGCACTTTTCAAGAAGTGGCACTGCACAAAGTGATTCTATCATTAGAAACACGTAAGTTGTTTACAAATAGTTTCGTAGATGGGCGTGGCTAAAAATGATGTGACGTCACGAAATTAAGTTTATGCAGATTCAAGAACTGAATTTTAACTACAGAGTTCAGCGAACCAGATTGACGCAAATCAATTGTTATTTATCTATATAGTACCAAATCATATATTTTTAAATGAAAAGTTCCATATATATTTTATAAACAGAACATGAGTATGAAGTATAGAACTTCATTGAAAACCTGGCCCAACGTATTCTGTTTGCATATATATGAATATTCACATAATCTGGTTCTTTAGCTCAACGAGAGCGAAATATATAAGATATTTGCCTAGGTACAGTTTCAACGGAGAGACAATACTTCGTTGGATCTTTCATAACATCAAACCAAAAACAAACTGTCACGTCAATGCTTTATCTAACATCTTTAATGCCAAGACTTGCCCAACGTAATGACGTTGTTTCCACGATAAAACAAAGGCTGATTATTTATTGACAACAATTTGCTATCTCCTTCTCACGTACTGAGAGAATTAATCACGTGACATAAAATCCTGTCATACACACTTCGTTACGGTCACACGTGATTCGTCAAAATGTTCCATCTTTTTGCAAAACATGCAATCTCATTTGTTTAATCCTTACTTATTTACATTGCAGTATGCAAACGCGTTGATGGAAAATAAAGTTTAATGATAGCTGAAAGAACTTTGATTTATCATGATGATAATGACATTTCCAAACTGATTGAGATGAGCATCAATTAGAAGGACTTTTCCCAAATCTAATAAATACACGTTAACGTACTGGAGAAAACACAAAGTACTGGAGAATAATCATAGGAGAACTCTTCGGTTTTTATAGTTCATTTTACAATTCAATACTTCATCCTCGCAAAAACATTGCCCACATTGTCAGGTATATTTCTTCAAAAGTTTTATTTTGTTATTTTGATTTTTATATTTAACAGAATAAGATCTGAATTCAGAACTGTAGAAAAAATATAATTAAGTATCATATCCCTTCTTTCTTTTTAGAAAATGTCAAAATGTCAAAACTTGTGACTCTATCATTATTATTTTCTGGTTAAAGTTTACTCTTTGTGCAAAATGTATGAGTCAAGGATCATAACTGTTATTCACTAATCTGCTCACACTGAACTTGCAATATGGCATGATGCACGTGGTGGCACGTGGTCCTGTGCGTAGCTCAGTTGGCCGCTAACAGTGAAGTTCAGCAACATCTGGCCTGGCTCGCCGGATGGGTGGGTTACTCGATCGTTGCTGTATTAACTGAGAGTTCAAGGGTTATTCCCTGCCCCACACTGAGACACGAGCTGAGAAACTTGTGGTGTCTTCTTAAGCAAGAGATTTTATTAAAAATGTGTTTCTGTTCACCCAGCAGCACTAATTGGGTACCTGGTGTAGATTGTGTTGTAGGTGACCTTTGAGCGCTTAATCGGCAGCTTGGGTTTGACCAGGGTATTAATGATCCATGACTCTTGTATGCGCTATGAGCACGTCATAGTGGAGTTTAGCGCTATATAAATGGACATATTATTATTAAAAGGTGTAAAGTTTCAGAATGATTAACGCAAACTGTTTGAAGAGTTGATGTCGATGATGTCTTATATCTTCCTAACTCAAAACAATTTTACAAAGTTACTTCGAACTTTCGAAATGTGAGTCACTGGTGTATGTTCAAAGAATGGGTAAAGTTTCAAAAAGTTTTCAGACGTACTGCGCCACAACAAAAACTTTGTTCAACGGCGAGTATTGCATATCTGTATTTGAGTTTCAATGACAGATACAAATATTGATTTTTTAAAAGAATTTCCAATGACGATTTGTTTTTCAAGTTGATACTTCACATTGTCTTCCGAAATACGATACACAGAGGATACTAAACGACCCTATTTTTATTAAACGCGTTGATGACTCTTTACCTTATCTACCATGTCGAATTAACATCGAATGTAACACTGCAAACAACCATTGCATCAATTGAATAATTCGGTGTTCATCGTCGGTAACTCAAATCCATTGAAGTAAAAAAAATGACACTACAGCAGATTTTGTATGCTTTGCAGGATGAGTGGCGATTGATTCCTCAACATCAGATTCGACGCCTCATTCAGTCTCTGCCACGGAGATGCAGAGCAGTGCTCGATGCTCGAGGGGGTAACAACAGGCACTGACTTTGATTTACTAGTATTACGGAAGATGACGTTCTCTGAGGCATTCGATTACACTAGTGTCTCCAGGAATCTCATGTTAAACACTGTGCCAATTTTTTTCCATTTAAAGTCATTCGTTATTCGGTACGTTTATGTTAAAGAATGGATAAATAAAACTGATAAGTTCTGTGATGCGTTTCTTTTTTTGCTTCATTTCAAAGGTAACATCCATGTTTAATGAGGAATCTTAACTGATAAGGTAACCTTTGTGTATTTAAATAAGTTAAAGCATCCAAAAACCCCATCATTTTACAATCTTGTAATTATGATTTGAATTAAAACTTTGCGATGACTTAGTTTTTGTCATCTCAAATGAGTTCATCAGATTATCTTGTTTCTGACCTCTCATTATTTAACTTTATGAAAACTGTACGATCTTAACTGTCTTTTCAAGTTTCAACATTGCATTTTAATTCTAATAAACGTTGACTAAGATGACTCAAAATTGATTGATTTGATTAAAAATACTTGACAGATTATCAAGACGTCATAAAATGATACTGCCTTCGCGTCTCAAACTTTTTACCAAATCATACAAAAGTTGGGAATAATTAATGTTTCGAATTGGAATTTTATATCAATATATCTCATTCACAATAGTGTTTGTGGAGGTTGTCAAAGCTATCAATTTTAGACGACGAAGGAAAAATTTCAAATTACAAATTTTGGCTCATTTACAAGTGACAGTTTTTTAATTAAAAAATTTAACAAATTTGTTTGAACAACGACTGGCTGAATTTCCAAATGGAAGCAATTCAATGTGCAAATGTGAAGTTTGAATTTTGAATTATATCACAAGTCTGATCAAAGACATTGTTATTGTTCTAAACGAAACAGGATAGGATTATCAACCTAACTACTCAAGACTTAAAGACTGGGATGAACAGGATAATGGTAGTGATAAACATTTGATAAGATTTTTTCTTTACATATGTTGAATTACAAATTGACGGTCAAAATGCATTTCTATGTCATTTTAAACAGATAGACAGCTGAAAACAGTGCATGCATTACAATCAGTATGATAAGTAAGTTCTCTCTCAGTGGTCTTTTGTGCAATAAGTTATGTAGTCAGATCACATACAAAAAGTACATAAAAAACATAAAAATGAAAATAATGTACTCGTAAGTTTGGAAATGAAACTGTTCACGAACCAAGTGTTTGTTCTTATATAGTAATGCGTAATTGACCTCCATTTATATATACACTGTCATGATAAAGATGTAGTGAGATGGGGTTTAACATGTTTTCAACAATATTTCAGTTATTCAACACGTGGATGAATCATCCAAATGAGAGTGAATAGATCAGGGAGAGAGAAGATGGAAAGTTAGATGGAACGGACGGAAAGAAAGTCATAGTGAGACTCAAATTTGGTCTGGAGTCTACCCGCTGACCTGTCCAGTTTCTGCAACCCTTACCAGGAGCAATTCCGGGAACTATCAGTAAAAAATAGACTGTGTTATCAAGCACTGGTGAAATCAAATTGAAACATGTTGTCACTAGTGGTTGTCACCCACTAGTGACTGATGACAACATTGAAAACAATGCTCTGACGTAATGACACGCTCATGTCGTCATGTTGCTTAGGTAACGGTCTCTTTCAGGGGCCGATTAAACGTACATGCGCTTTGATTTCCGTAAAATACATCAATTTAATCATGAAATTAATAGAAATGAAGTCTTTACTTAGGTAGTTCGGAGTTCTAATGCGCATCTCCTTCTGTCAGAGAAAACTTGATCTTGATGACGTCATCTAATGATATGCAATACTCTCCCACACGTGGATATGTGCTTCCTTGTGCGCTGTTTGAATATTCGCCGTATACATTTTGGGTGAATATTTGAAATCATCTAAATAAATATCGAAAGTGTTGAAACCCACCCATCCCGCATCTGTTGGTTCTAAACACAGCGATCACACAATATTACGTGACACATTGGATTGGAAACCTTAGGGGAATATATTTTAGAAAATGGTGTGTCACATGATCATGATAAGTTCTATTAACACCACCACAAACTAGCGACAGCATTAATAATGTTTCTAATTTTCTTTGAATAAATAGTATGGGATAGGGACCAATAATTGTTCACAGAGCATAGCAAGTCAGTTGATCAATAAAAGTACGGGAGTCGTCGTAAAATATTTCATTTAATTTAGAGTTCATGTGTACTGGCCGTATCGTTATCACTTGTTCAATAGTTTTAGTACAGTGCATTAAACATTTGTGGGGGTTTTCTTCTGTGATGTCTTTGTAATCTTAAGAGTAGTACAAGAGAGATAAACTTAGTAAATAGATAGTAGCCTTGTTAATAATATCTTAATTAATTTGACGGTCTGCTGTATATATACATATACATACATACATACATACATACCTCTATAAATATGCATGAAATAGTAAAACAAATTAGCTAAAAATATTCATAATGTTCACAAACAATTAGACCTTTAATTTTTCTAGATTTTTGCAGAAAGAAGTTGCATATAGACAGTTAGTATAATTTTGTTTTTAGCTGCGTTACATCGATGTGCGGATAGCAATTTTGTAATAGGGCATGGTTAACACTATGACATTTTTAAATGAAAAATTGATACTAGAAATTGACGCTTATTCTTGAGTTATTTGCATACAGATCCTATTTGAAAAACAAAGGAAAGCTTTTTCGTTTGCACTATAAAGTGCTTGAAATATTTTGCAAAAGTTGATATTTTATGAATGATTCGCGTTACAACTGTTTATTGTTAAAATATTTTGACACTTTTTAACGACTGGTCCTTAAGATATTCAGGGGAGCTAATCCACTTCGTGTCCGACACACATATTTGAATATGCAGAAAAGGGGTCAACCAGTAAATAGGTGGGGCTTAGCTGCTGTCGGGAGATCAAAACAACAACTAACAGTACACACCTTTCTGTGCAATAAAGTACATTTCCCCAACGAATTTCGCGGAAAACGGTTAGCTTTCTTCTGTTGAGTTGGTTTTTGATCAGGTTATAGTAATAGAATTAAGTTTTTATGAATTTAAGTTTTTGATCCGAACTGCCTACTTTCCTTGACAAATACCTCATCTCATGAGGCAGAAAAGTTATATATAACAAATGTACCACTCGTGGTAATAATAATTTTCTACCTCACTCGATGAGCTAAACACGGTATTCATAATTCAAAAGTGACTTCATTGATTCATTGTATAATTATATTGATACATTCAAATCGTTATAAAACCATTGCGTCATTACGTTATGACCTCACAATACCTTGACAACAAATGCTTTAAAGTATCTATTATATTACTAATGGCCTTTTGAGAATGAACTTCGACTGAAATTTTTCTCTTATGTTCTAGGTTATCGAATACATCAACAATTATTGGATTAAGTAAACACATCCACGGCATGGCCCAGATCTTTGCTGCATTAAGTAACTCGTGTTACCTTATTCTATATCAGAAAACACTCATGTAATATCTGACATTAATTTATAAAAGTGATCAAAAAATATTGTTTTATGTAGGGAATACGTTGTGTGGAACTGTTAAATCCTGGAAAGTTATTTCCAAAGCCTAAACAATTTGTACTTGTAAAAGGGATATCAAATGGCATAACTTGGTTTAAACAAAGACATATTCTCCCATCTTCCGTGCAGAATGTATCTATTGCAGTATATTTATCAACTTACGCTCTTAAATGCTTCATCTTAAATTAAATAAGGTTGTCATAACTTGATTTACGAGCATTGTACGTTTTCACAGACACTGTCCCCAGAACCTCATTAAATCCGCTATTGTATGATTGTGAAAGTGTAATTTAATATATTACATTACAAATTCATCTTGACGATTGGAATGGGAATATCTGAATGGGCTTCATTCAGGAACAATAGTGGATCCGCAACGGCAACGATTTCAAACAATAACATTATATTATCATGGACCGTTGAGGTCAATAACGGTTTACAATTACCTTATAATAAAACCATTTTGCTTACATGCATATTACATGCATATTTTGGTTTATCTATCAACTATATGGTCAGTAAAAGGCTTGAGTGATAAAAATAATTTTCTTTAACTTATACATGCTAGCACGAATTTATTTCCGTCTTGCATCTATATTATGCTTTTGGTAATTTTATTTTAGATGTGTTTATTTACCGTCGAAATAAAAACATTCCCTCGATTTGTAACTTCAGCAAGGTAACAAGTTGGGTGCTTTTAATCATTCTGACACTGTTCATAGCTAGAAGCACACCCAACAGTACATATGGTACTTCGAGATGTATACAAAACAAATGAAAATTTATGATAGATGCCCTTTGTAACTAAAATGTAAACATCCTCGATCTAAGATATAGCTTATTCAAAAGTTTCAATTTTATTAACTAATATTTTGATTTAAGAACACTGATATCATCAAATCTGATAATAATTCAACCATTTTTTTTATTTGACTCAAATCAACACCAACGGTGGTACAAGAGCAAAATCAGATGCAATAATTTATATACAAAATGATCACCACACCATCTTATTACATCAGTGTATTTTTATTTCCTACACTCTTTCATATCCCTGATTGTTTCCTATAATTATTAGCTTCATATCGCCTAGTATATAAGTAACTATTTTTTGAATGATTGAAAATCGGGAAACATTCGTAGTACACGAAGAGCTATCTATAAGCTACCGATAGCTATGAGTAACGATTTCAAGCAAATCTTGATTTTATCAAAGTCGAGAGGACAATAAAGTGGGTATTTGCGAAATTCGCCAATGAAGAGAGATGAACACAACGGTGAAGAAACATCCGATTATGAATTTTGAAGCTAGCGACCCGTGTGTACAAACAATCTTTCTAATCAATTTTGCCACATCAGAAGAGACAATCCGATCGATTTCATAAAGGTATATACTTGAAAGCTATGTCAAAAGGTTTTATTGCTCCATTATTCACATTTGCATCAATCAGAGCTGATCTATGTTCGCAAATTCAACGCTCAACAGCATGAAAGAGACAAAATGTCAATTAAACGTCTTTTGATCATTGGCTTCGCCTACAGCTCGTTTATTAGCCAATGAAACTCCACAAAGGATCCGGCGATGAACTTATCAGACATGGCCTTGACGTTGCTAGTTGCAAAAGTTGAAAACAGAACTCACGAATGTTGAATATTCGAGAGGCAGATACCAGCCGAATGTCCCCTCAAAGCTGTCATGCAATAGAAGCTTGATCAAACAGAGTCTGATTAAACGGCGCACACTTCTAAATATTGTTTAGGAAGTGGGAACTGTACATGTTAGTTGAACATGGCGGTACTGCTATGGCGAATCCTCCTAACAAACGGCCGCAAGTGCTTTGACGATATTTGTCTTTTGAGTTGTGTTCATGAATGGAATGATTATTCTTTACATAATGGATATAACTTGTTTAGTTACCGTGAAATGGCACGACGTGATTCTATTATAAAAAAACATGTAACTTGTTTACAAATATGTCCGTTCAGGGGCGTCGCTTAATTTGATATGACGTCACGAAATTAAGTTTATACAGGTAAGATCTGAAAATCTATTACAAGGTTCAGCGAATCAGAAACGCGCAAAGCAATTTGCATTTATTTATTTCGTCTTGACTGACACAAGTTGAAATAAAAAGTGGCGATGAACTCTTGTCCACAGCAAAAATTTGACCTACATATAGCTTTTCCAAGGAAATCGCCGGCCCAGTCAATTTGGGTATCTAATAAAGTTTTTTCTGAGTCGCAGCGAGGCATTCAAATTCTATTACAGCAAGCTGCGTGTTATATTTGTCAGCGCCATATTCAAAGATTTATTATCCAGATTCCCTTACTATTTTTTCACAAAGATTCTTTTAGGGAAGATGCAAGGCCAATTCGATTTTGTGATTTCAAAATTTGACTTAGCCTGTTAAAGTGTTAATAGTTTAATAAAGCATTTTTCGCAAAACCATTCTGAGGTCATACTCTCTTTGGAACTTGACTTTTGACCAATCGCTGTGAAAGCCCTTTCACATCTTGGTAGTTCTCCATAGTCGATATATACTATATATATATATATATATATATCCTTGGACCAAAACATTTCAAGAATATTTTTAAGGGTAGCTATGTATACGACTTCTGAAAACCGTAGTGGGAAAAAGGTATTGCTAAACACAATGTGCGGTGGCGGCAACGACAGAAACTGGAGAAAAACTAATAGCAATAATGATTCCAGCAAATACTCAATAGGTTAATGTCATCGATGTTCAACTGCTGATTTATATTTCTAATTCTTATTTTAATCAAGCTTAATTAGTTTTTTTTGGGACATGTTTAAATAACTTATAAACGCTACCTAATGTTTGATTGCATTCAATTCGATCTTACAAAAAAGCTCAAAATATTTATTTCATACGCTTTGACCTGATTTAACTGCTGTAAATCAGTTTTAAAATAATACTGTAATTTTACACGGGTTGTTAGATTTGACAAATCAGAAATTATAAGGTTTCTTATTTCTCGATATTGATTACCTTAATTGCCAATAATTTCAAGTTGAAATTCAATTTAATTCCTAAATCCAGAACTTTGTAATACTCATTTGTGTTCAGTTCTTTGAAAGTCACTCTAGGATTCAGTTTTCATGAGTATTTCTGATATATATCCTGGCTTCCAAAGTTATAGAAGGGAAAGAGCTTGTTGCACCAATGTGGCTCTACATTGAAGTCAGCAAACTTGGGAGCATCGGCTGGAACCAAAGAACCAGTGTAGGCACTGCAATGAATTTATGTTAATCATTGCACAAAAAGTTAACGAAAATCTAAATGAATTTAAATAAAATATCTGTACATTCATCTAGGTGATTTCAAGGCGTTTGAGCTATGTAAACGTCTCAATTGTAATAGACAGAGTAAGAATACATCAAAACCTACCTGCATGTGGGACAATTCTTCAAATATAGTTGCTATGCACCATACAGGATTTGAACCAAAGACCTCTTAATTCGAAGTCGATGGCACCAATCACTGCACTATCCGGCCCCCGAAAATATACATTTGTTTAGAAATAACTTCATGCTTTTAACTACATAAGGAGTAGTTATAAAATCTTTAATGATAAGCTCTGATTGACATGATTGTAACTTTGAGATCACCGAAGTGAACTGAAAACAATTCAAATGATCATTTTATTGGAGCTTGATATACACAAGTTCTTCTCACTGCCAAGAACTTTTTGGTTGCTGTATAGGCTCTTAACATACTTACTTGTATAAAGACATAACCACACAAAAATGATCTTTTAGTGGGAAAATATGATGCAATACATTTCCGATGATTTTCGAAACTAAAAGCTATGTCAAAACTGTAAAAACATTTACGTTTTCATCCATCATTTGATGCATGAAAACTGTCACACACAACTTTATAAAAGTAGTTGCTTAATGTATTTCCTGAAATGAAGGAAATGAAACAATAACTTTTCTCATTGTCGATGAACAATAACGTGAGTATTTTTAACCTTTTATGTAATATTGATTTTATGCTGAATAAAACTGTTTATGTTTTAAATTGTTTGCTTTTGTTAACCTAATTATTCCTCCAGAAGTTTTCGTTTTTTGAACATTGATTCATAAACATTCTTGTATTTAGACTTTATTTTCGATTTAAAAAAATAGTGTGTATATTAAATCGGTTCCGCAAACATTTTGTGTGTTGAAAATATCAATAGTTAAAGGACACACGGAGAAGGCTTATAGCATCTAAAACCTTGTGAAACGTATAGTAATGTTTTACATTAGATTCGCATGACATTTTTCATTTATACATGTTAGTTTGATTTGTTTAGCAGTGATATGAAAAGAATTTACCTGGCTGAGGATAGATCTTTTTCTTCTTTCACGACTCCCGGCTTTCTACTCTAGGTTTGTTTCGTGCCAAAATTATATTTCCCCAAGAAGCAAAATATGGCCATTAGAGACACATGAACCCATCTTATTTTACAAAAACATTATAGAACAAGTGTTTGACACTAACAGGGCAATGTCCCCCGATGCTATTATCGAGTTGAATGAGATAAACTTAATAATAGTTTAAATTATTTGGCAGGTGGCATGAAGAGCAAAAGTGTCATTTTGACCTTGATTTGAATAATCTGCTGCAACAAATTTCAATAAAAATAAAACATCAAATCTCAGATGCAGCCAAAGCAAAATTTGCAATGTAAGCTGTCCGAAAATTTGGAGAGATTGGGGCACTGGTTCATGAGGTAATGCATTACCAAGAGCTTGAAACGTGGTTAAAGTGCCGTGGTGAGCTTGAAAATTGTGAAAAGCTGAAATTCCACCGGTGTATGCGCTCTATCCCAATGCAGGCTTTTTACCAAGTTAGATATCGCGTTAAAATGAGTTTAAACAGTGGTCTGAGTGTCGTAGTAACCTTGAAAATAAGGCAAAGGTGAGCAGAATCAACCGGTGTCTGCGTAATCTCCCAATGTAGACTCTCACCAGTTTTGAACACTAAAGGTGCACATGTACCGCGGTAACAAGATTTTTAACAGTAGTTAAAGCACCTTCGTGACCTTTAACGCAAAGGTCAACAAAATCAAGTTGTGTCTGCGTAAGCTCCCAAGGTAGGCTGTCAAAAGAATTGAAGACTTAATGTACAACGGTTCTTGAGGTACCGCGTTTACAAAAGTGTTAGAAGTGGTTCAAGTGCCGTGTTGACCTTGAGGCCACACAAATCGACCGCTATTGCTGAATGCGAGTCGTCTCATTGGCTGGTGTGATAGCTAGCGATACGAGGCTTTGGCTTGAATGAGATCAGGTTATTAGGAAGGAGCGAGAGCGGATTCATTTACGCTGATTTAGAAAGATGGTGTACTATATGGGGAAAAGGAAACAATAGTATTTAGTTAGTTAAAAATCAACCGTTTCACGTGGATTTGAAATTTACGATTTTCAAGATAAGTAGAAGATACTATTTACTGTACTGATGTGAAGGAAACCATAACGGATT
The DNA here is from genome assembly GCA_921293015.1 of Phorcus lineatus. Taxonomy (NCBI): domain Eukaryota; kingdom Metazoa; phylum Mollusca; class Gastropoda; order Trochida; family Trochidae; genus Phorcus; species Phorcus lineatus. The sequence goes on from OV121091.1 coordinate 24,124,349, forward strand.
TCTAGAATGCGAGCTGATTGAAACGGGTTTAATTTAAAAGTGTCATTGTTTTTATTGATTTTTATTTATCTATCATAGAGTTCAAGAATAAAAATCTTTTTACCCCGAATTTTTTCGGATAAACACTCTTAGTTTTAGTTTAGTAATAATGTCATCAATTGATAATAAAAATACTTGTTTCTAAATGTTTCTAATGTTTTGATAGGGCATTCATAAATCATTCTTATTTTTAAAGAAAAGCATGTTTACTTATATTCTGTATGAGCATTATCATGTCAAGTCTTCATATATCTGTGCCTAGCTTAAATAAATAAACGTTTGTGTTTAATACGAAATTATTAAATATATGTTTTGAATAAGAATTTTTTTGTTATTTGAAAACATATCAATTTAGTCATCTTGAGCCGATGTCGATGCTCTAATGTTCTTCAACTTTATCATAAATAAGGTAATTATAACAATGATAAATGTAGCAATGGAAAACTTTTCAATTCCACATATTCTGAACAAAAAGATTTAATATTGAATGAGTTTTAATTACATCTGCAGTGTATAGGTAACAAGAAATGGTTTATTTTAGTAAAAGCAGTCTCATCCTGCAGTATCCCTTTAAATATCGCCATCACTCACGTACAATTAAAGAGCTTGCATCTGTACCATGAAAGTGACGTAATCTCTGACCAATGTTCACTTTACACATCAACAATGTTTCATGTAATCGTTATATATTTTACAATATTATTTTGTAAAAATTGCAATATAAAGTTTGTGAACGGACACCTTAACTTGTTCATTGTTTTAAATACATATTGTATAACAAAGATTATATAACATACCTTGGTTATTGTACTCGGTTATTGTTTGCACATATCGATCAAGAGAAGAAATGAGCTTGTTATTGCACTTGTGATCAAAAGGAAAATATTTAAACTTTTGACAAATTGTTGGAATAAATATAATCAATTTGGTCTCAATTTTCATCCTAGTGAGGTGAGGTGAGGTGAGTTGAGTTGGGGTTTAACACCGCTTTCAAGATTATTTCACTTATAATGGGGCTGCTAGTATTGCAGGAAGAAAGCCCGCAACACTATAGTGGCTATGCATTGCGGTGAAACCTGCGAGCATCGACTGGAACTAGCGAACCATGGGTGGTACCACGCTGAAATTCAGTGTAGCATTGCAGCCAAACCTGACTGTGTGAAGAACAGTTCTCTACTTTAGACAAAGTTGCCGAGCCCCTGGCGGGAGTCGAACCTGGGACCTCTTGATCCGAAGCGGAACACGCTAACCACTGTGCTATCCCGCTCCCTTCATCCTAGTGACACATAAGAAGAAAGAGGTATACTATCGTCTATAAACAGACATGTACATTGATTTGCATACATGTATACAGTACAACCATTGTACACACTTAATTAATGTTTATGTTTATTATCATAATAGACATGCTCCTTAACTACTATAAACATACACTGCATTATCGTTGGTAAATAAGTCAGTATTTCTGTCTTGAGATCAATACTTTTCAAATTCGGTTTAACTTCACTTGCATCAGTTTACAAAAACTAAAATAGCGAAGAAAAATATTTCAACATACTGATATATATTTTATACGTTACTATACAATGCTTTATGTCTGTTCCACGCTAGCAATCATTGCATCCATGGCTCTGTTTGCCTTTATGGGTCATCAATCTTGCCTATTGCAGATCAAATTGTGGTTGGTATTTTTCAGAAGGTTATTGATCGATGAATAATCTACCAACTAGCGAGTGACATAAAATTATGCGAGCATTTCTTTATTTCCGTTTTTAACATGTTTGCCTTTGAATCAATATTTTTTGGGGTCAAAATACAGCTTCTGAGAGCGGTTCAAACACGTAAGATTCGCAATTTCAGTATGAATATTTTTTCTATTTCAATCTCAAAAGTGTTTTAAATAATCTATTTATTTTTCTATTCCAGTGGATAGAATAATTTGCTAAAGGAAACACCTGGGTTGGTTATAAAACGAATCAAAATTAGAAAAAAATAATGAACTATTGAATTATAGTTAAAGAAGAATTAGTTATCCGTTTACTCAACCTCTAATAAGATCTTATGTAATTAGAAGAAAGATTCAACTAATTGAATGATAGTTTCATCATACTTTCATCAAATTACAAGATCTAATATCCATTAAAAGAGTTTATTCAACATGTAATAATATATTTTCGTCTAATTAGAAGCTACTTTTGTCCAAAATGATATGAATGATAATATAGATAGATAATATAGTGAGAAAAAAAATGAAAACTTGACACTGATTAATTTCAACATTTTTCTTTTTCTAGTTAATCAAAAAAGTTTTAAAATATTTCTAACAATATTGAACATTGTGAATCCTTTAATTTCATGAAACTGTAAAAGCATGTGCATCCCTTGATTCTGAAGCATATAAAGGTAAAAGAACATGAAAGGCACGTGCAAACACAAACTCATGCTGTCATTCGCCGCGTGTTTACATCAATTTAACGCGCAGATAAACCAGTGTCCAAAAGAAAGTACCCACCCATGAATTTCATACCGAATTTATTACGGATGTAAATGTTGTCCAACAACTTATTGGATCATATCCCATCTTTTTTTCCGAAACGTATTACAAAACAAGTGAAAAAAATCGCCCAACGCTGCAAAACACCCAAAATGATGTTTCCTGGTGTAGCACAAAATGCACGTGCATATCGACGGTATAAATCAGCTCACACAACAGGGTATGACCACAGCAGAAAGAAAATCACAAATAGTATGCCGCGTTTAACTCAGGTGGAAAGAGAGAGAGAACTGTCGGTATGGCGCAACAAGACCATCATTGCCAGAACCTTCGGCTGCACCAGAAAATATCACCAGACTGATGCAACGACTCAGGCAAACAGGCAATACGTCAGACCGGCCATGAAGTGGTCGATCCATCTGCGTAATCGGTTTGTCACGGCGACGTCAACGGCGTCGACAGCACTCGGACGTGTCATCAGTCGACAGACGGTGTAACGACGACTACGAATCCATGGCATCCGAGCATGTCGTCCTTACCGCGGCGTCCATCTGACTCTTCAAAACCAGCGTCGTAGACTGGCATGGGCAAGGCAAGTCCGACGTTGGCAGCTCCGTAATTGGCGACGTGTGCTGTTTTCTGATGAAAGCAGGTTTTTTCTCTTCAGAAATGACGGCAGAGCGCATGTGTATCGACGCGTTGGTGAACGCACGGCCCAGAATTGCGTCCAGGAAGTCAGACCATTTGGAGGCGGGTCCGTTATGATATGGGGAGGGATCTGCGGCAGTCTGACGACGAGGCTTGTGATTATTCATGGCAATTTAAACGATCAAAGGTACAGAGACGAGGTGTTGAAACCAGTTGTGCTTCCTTTCGTTCAGCAACAGCCGCAGGGAATTGTTTTTCAACATGACAACGCAAGACCGCACACAGCAAGACTGAATAATGCATTCCTAGCCAACGTCATTATCGATGTTTTGCCATGACCAGCCCTGACATGAATCCCATCGAGTACCTATGGGACCACCTGGATCGTCAAATCAGGAGACAACCCGAACCCCCTGTCAGCAACTGGAACAAGCTCTGATTCAAGAATGGCAGCAAATCCCACCAGAGGTCATACGGCGCCTTACTTCTTCAATGCGTCGACGTGTGTTTGCCTGTATTAATGCCCATGGTCGTCAAACCCGTTATTAAATAAACATTTCTTGTCATTTTGCAAAAGAATTGCCTTGTTGACTTGTGCTGAAATTCAGTTCTTGATACCACCTGTCTTTTATTGACAGTCATACGGTAATTTTGACTTCGTACCAAATGAAATTGTCTGCATATGCTGAGGAATTGAATATTCTACTCAGAACAAACAGATTTGCACATATATCTGAATTGGTTGTTATTTTATGTTAAAAACATTCTTTTGGACATTAATTTATTTCGGAAATGGCTTTCGAACTCGATCAAGAGCATCAACAGGTGTGTCCAAACCAAAATTTCATTCACCATTCAAGTGTGATACTGTCCGAGAAAACTTGTCCCTATTGAAACATCAGATTTGTTAATTGCTCCATTGAGCATCAGATCTGTTAATCGCTACAAGTCCAATTGAGCAAATAAGGGCCATAACTCTTTTAAAAATAAAATTTCGGAAATGGCTTTCTTACTCCATCAAGAGTATCATCAGGTATATTCATAACCAAAATTTCACTCCTCTAGTTGTAATAGTTTTGAGAAAATCTGTCCCCATTGTACACCATATAAATAAGTCAAAAAATAACGTTTCCATGTAATCGACAAACAAAATGAATTCCCGAAAATTCAAAAGTAGTCCAAACTGTAGACAAGGTTAAGTATAACAAGTGTGTAAAGTTTGGTTGATCTAGACCTGTATACTTTCAACGTCATAGATGATAGTCTGTCTAATTTCATTATAGTTTTGTCTAGTTAGAATATTCTTTCATCTAGTAAGATGACACTTTCATCTAATCAAATGATACTTTCATCTAATTAGGTCATGGCATCCGATTCTGGGACTCTCAGGGTGTGACAATGATTGACTATTTAAAGAAAGGTTCTTCAACCAATGGCACTTATTATGCAAATGAACTACGACAATTACGAGAAAAAATCAAAGAGAAACGAAGGGTTAAACTGCGCAAAGGTGTGTGGCTGATGCAAGACAATGCTCCCATTCACACCGCCCAAATTGCAGTCAATGCAGCACAGGATTGTGGGTTCAGGATTCTCCCCCACCCTGCCTATTCTCCAGACCTAGCTCCCTCAGACTTCTTCCTCTTTCCTCGACTGAAAACAGAGCTCCATGGACAAAGGTTTGAGACTGACGATGACGTCATTGCTCTAGTAGAGGAGTTTTTGGGGTCTTGTGATAAGAACTTGTTTTCAGATGGGTTGCAGATGTTACAAAAATGCTGGAGCAAATGCATTCAGGTCAAGGGTGATTATGTCGAAAACAAAGTCATAAAAATTTGCGATACGGAACAGGTATGGAATTCTCCATATGAAATAAACGTATCTTGAAGTATAGTATTACAGATAGTTTTAACTAGAGTGAGGCTGAGGCAAATGACATAGTCCTGATGCTTCTCCTAGTCTTTGTTAATTAGAGTGGTCTTTATAGTGATCTACTTGTGCATCTGAGTGTCATCAGATTATGTGTAGTACGTTGCAATTTTATGAAGACATACATGTAACATGTAAATGACCTATTTTGAAACCAATTTTGTTGTATTTTTGTTGGGGTTTTTGATATTTAGGAGAAGTAACTTTATTTTGATATCCAACTTTCGAGTCGCCGTTTAGAAAAATAAATATGGCACTTTCCTAAAGTTTTGGTTTTCACAAAGAACTTTAACATCAAGTTTTCTGACGCCGCCCCCAATGTTTTTTTGCGCATTTTTTATCTCCTTGTCTCTAAGTAGCCATTCTTCAGTCAGCTTTACGAGTTTCTGAATTTTGTTGCGACTCTGATGTGCCAGTTTTATTTTGAGAAATTCAAATAATTCTTTTGTTTAATAGTAATTTCAAATTTGTGTATGCAATGTAATGTTATCACTTAGAGCACACACTTAGTGCCTGGAGCATTTCAGCGCTTTATAAATTCGCTCATTATTGATGTAATGCTTCTCTATCACTCAACTTGGGCATAAATGAACTCTGACTTTGGTAGTCAACTTGTAAAACTGTTTCGACGTCATTCCGAACTTTTACTGCTACCATATCCGATTGTACGAACACAACGTTTAATTGTTCATCGACACGTCTGCGTGTTTTGCTCCCATTTTTGTACAGATGAAACTTAACCTTATCCGAGCAAATACATCTGGCAACTCGCTTGACTCTTGTCCTTGACCCATGTCCATTGACCTTGCTGTTTTGAAGAGTCGAACACCTCGCCGTAGGGTCGATGTGCTCGAATAACATATTAAGTCTCATTTCACTTTTCTGGTCCAAAGAAGATAACGTAGATGGTATTTTCATAGATTGTGACAAATAAGATAGACTGCACTCGCTCAGTAATCCTGTAACTGGTTATCTGATTGCTCTGAGTAAGGAGGTTCACAACAGTGGTGGAAGGGAGACCAATCTCATTTTGACGCGATTCGACAACTGGGATGGAACATTAAGTCATTGTGGCTGTTCATGGACAACGCAATAACTGTTTTATGCTCTGTACGTTCCTGTGCCCTGATATTTGCATACTTTCAGTTTGGGGTACGTTACTATAAGCTTTCTTTTGACCAAAAGAGCAATTAATGTCATAAATAAAATATTTTTTGATTTTTTTCTATAGCACGTAAATCTTCCTTGCTCTCCATAAATGATCAAGACACTTCATGTCACATTTTCATTTAACTGTATACACGTTGCTGTTGTTGTCGACATACAAAAAGCAAAATCATTGGTTTAGGGCTCTGCGATATAATCCATCTTTCATCAAATCTCTCAGTACTTGAGACGGTAGATCAATCTGCAGGAATTGACAACTTTGATGCTAACTTTATTTGGGGTGTCAGCTATTCGGATAGCACAGTGGTTAGCGCTTTCGGCTTCCGATCAAGAGATCCAGAGTTCGAATCCCGCCGCTCGCCAACTTTGAAGTAATGAACTGTATTGTATACATTAAGGTTTGTGTGCAACGCCACTCTGAACTTAAGTGCTGTACCATCGCTAATGACAGCCAATGCTCGCAGGTTTCGCGCAATACATAGCCACATAAGCGTCTTGCGCTTTCTACCTTCAATTATCCTAGCAGTCGTAACATAAGTGAAGTTCTGTTTAAAACGGCGTTAAACCCCAACTCACCTCACTTCAGCTATTCTCGTCCATCTGTATCCAGGTACTTGCCTCATTTCCCCTGAAACCAGTTTTACATTGTAGTGTTTGTAGGTCCCCGAAGGCTGAATAATTGATGCGACTTTTCCTCGATTCTTCCCATCAATAGAACCATGTCGTTTACTGTGAGGCCGCAATACATGTAGACAAATCAAGCAGATGATGCCGGATGTAAAGAAAGCGTTAAATGGAGGTAACTACAATCGAAGAAACGTGATGACTATGAATACTTAGAAAATAAATATTACTTAATCTATAAACAACTCAAAATGATTTTGTTATTATTCACAAGTCTAATGATTGGTTAAGTTGGTATTTCCCCTAATAAATGCTTAAACTGAGTTATCAATAAAAATTATCGAGGAGGCAATGTAACGTTCACTCGATTAGCTGATTGTAAAAGTAGTCCGGCGTCATGACGTCATTGTCGTTGAATAATCTGCTGTAGCTACACAACATTCGTTAGATAACTTTCAACTGGTAACCCGTATGGAATTGAGAGGTTTATACTTTCTTTGAGTTTATGTTGTTGAATCCAGGCGTGTAATTTCTCGACAATATGTATGTCAAAGGAGCAGTTGACATCTCTGTAATAATCAAAATGACCAACCAATGAGTCTCACTAATTTCACAAAGTGCGTGACACGTCAAATGAAAAGGAAAGACAGGCTGGTAAATTTCTAAAGTCAAAGAAATGGATGACAAGAAGCTGAAAAAGTTTCTCCATTTCTGTACCGGGTCAGACATGGCGATAACGAGAAAATGACCTTTAAGCCCTTGTAATATTTTGAAAGAACTTTCAAACAAGTACTCAAACTACATTGAGTTCAGAACGGTACCCTCACCAGCGATATGTTGGTCATGGACATAATGTGACGGGTAAAAATCTGAAGTTGAAGATTCATTTTGTTTTCTTTCACTGCATTCCTGCAAGAAGATATATATTCGGTTTTTGTTTAAAATTGAAGTTATAACAGGAGTGTTTCGCTAATGACATGTATATGGATAGTAAGATAAGTATAAAGATTGATTAAATTTTCACCATCTTACAAAACTGCGGTCGAAAAGGCGACTTTGTTAAAACGAAACAAGCTTATGTTTTCATGATGAACGTTGTAATTTTACATCTAGAGGCCAAGATTAAAGTTGTTTTAAAATGATTCCATGAATTGATTGTTTAGTAAAGACTTAAAAACAACAGTAAAAAGTGTTCATGAGCCAATATCAAACATGCCTTTCATCATTTAGGAATGTTTTATTTTTCATGGTAGAAAACTGTGAGATATGGGCAGCTTTTAACTCTCCCATTAGCCTTATAGGTAGGGTTACCATGTGTCTTGTCCATATGTGATGTATCTATTCTGTTCTTTTAGACACATTGACGTTAGTTTTTTCACGAGTTCTGCTTTAGGAAACATTTAATTTTTTAAAAATCTCAAAGAAAATGAAGAGTTGCTAAAGTTACAGATTTGTTTACATAACATTAAGACACCTCTCACTTTAAAATGAAAATTTACCTAGAGCCTTTGTTTAACAAGTTTGGAAGGAAAGATCTATATTCTCTCTCGATGGTGTCAAAATCTATTATAGCTTAGCAATAAATCCATTGCAATCCATCCAGTGCATAACTTTGAGTTAGTTAACATGCGGTAACCAAGTTATATATCATTTGTTGATGTAACCTTATAGTACACTTGAGATGCCTTCACAGCTTGCTAGATATGTTAGAAATACTTTCAGGCAATCAACTATCATATTTTCAATTCAATTCCTTTAGCATTTCTGTTTTGTTGTTAGAAAAACCCCCAGATCGTCCTAAATCATGTATGAATTCAAATAATTACATTATCAACATTAACATAAACGCTAAACAGCACTCCTGGTGCATTCAGTAGATCATTATTTACAATTTGATAACAGTTCTCAGCGTAGTTAGCCGTGAGTTGTGAGTGAATGCATTTCTGAAGATCAAGAATCACTTTTCAGTTAGGGATGAAGGCATTAGCTTCTACATCATGATCATCATTCATTGTCGCTTTAAACAAGCATACATACTAACAAATTTATACTTTTTATCAAGGATCCTTTCGTCTGAATGTAACTCAAAGACACATTCTCTTGAAATTCATTTCGAAGGAATCCTTAGTTTCTTAACCCCTGAAGTTACGTAGATTAATAAAAAACCCTCGTAATAATAAATCGTTAGTTATAATGCTAATATACTAATAAAGATAACTTATTTTCTATTGAATAGTTACTTTTGCAAATATAAGGATAACAAAATTAGATGCAGGCATCAATGCATAACATGAGACGAGCTTTACTCTCTTTATTGTCATATGTCAAATATTAATATAGTTTCTAATTTTAAACTTTTTGATCTTCCCAGAGTTTGTAGCAGGAAGAGGGCAGAAGACCGCACTTACAAGAACATGATGTGAGTGCCTAATGGACATATATCCTAATGTTTTGAATATGTTGATCAGTTTCCAAATAGCCATTGACTCCTTTCGCTATAGAAAATTGTTATTTAGTCACTAAATATCGATATGAACTGTTGTGACTAATATATTGCCGTGTGTCTTCTTATCACTTCGTGAAGAAAATAAGGTTGTTTTACCTTTGATAGATTCATTGACTTCCTTTAAGATGTTAGAATTTAATCACTCACGAGCAATGGAAATTTCACTTTCACTTTAGGTGTGTGACTCTGTTGAGGATGATGCGGATGACAAAGTCTGTGCTATTGATGCTACAACAAAGCAGGTTACTATTTGCTGTTATACATTAATTTTCTACACCAACTGAAGAATATTGATATCAGCTTTTTCTTGACCCGTTAAGCATGAAATTCATGAATCCTTTTTAGCTGTTATATTTATATTAAGTATGTATGATATGGTTACATCAGTATTAGTATTTTCTTTCACATACACAAGTAGTGAAACTCCTCGTGGTAAAACTGCAAGTGTTTATACCATGGTATCCTTGAATCTTAGTAAGATATAGGGGCAACACCAATTCAAATATCACATTGGTTCATACGTGGAAAGACGATTCATGACAATAATTCAATCACTTTACTAACCTAGAATACTTGGAAAAGGTTTACCATCATCAAGCGCATCGCCGAGATTATGAGGTGGTCTGTTACTTTCCTGACTTTTCTGTTGATATAATAGCGCTCAAGCTGACAGTTCGATTTTAAATTCTAGTTTTAAGTACATTTCCGTACTATCGGCAAGTTAATCATATACATTGAACTTTGTCAGTGTTAAATACACTTTGCTGTCACTGATTAACAGGAAACTTCACCAAGGTTGTCTAATATTAGGAGGAATGAGTTGTTTAATTTCAGAAACATCTTTACCTTTTGGAGAGGATGTGGTAGGTTTAACTCAGTTATTCAAATGGTCCATTATAAACGAAGTGAACTGAAATTCATTATGAATGAAAAAAATGCTACTTTTGTCGCCCTTTCTATTCAAGGAAGGTGATGTGAAGTTACAAACCAAACCATTATCCATGATGCAACTAGCAGGAATCCATTTACCTTTTAAAACAAAAAAATCCATCTTGCATCATGATGATAGATTCATTGTCTATTTTATGCAGAGATAATCCACAACCAGCCTTAAAACATTGACACGGAAGATTCATTCAGTTTCGTGTGGGTGAGGCCATTTAGGCCAAAACGATGTCAAGTAGAAGCATTTTGCATGATACAACGGTCATCAAACGTGATGGAAGTAACTTGAATTTTCCTGAAAGTAGTATGCTTGAGGTGACTCGAGGAATACTCGAATCATTTAAAGAGGTCATCTGTTCATTCACTGTGTCCATTGCTGGTCGAATAAACCAGCTAATCAGTCGTCAGAATCACAACTGAACACTTTGCGCAGTAAATTTTGTGTAACCAATCACACGTTCTTACTTACTGACGATCTTTGTATGAGTTTTTATGTCTGATTTTACATAACATATGCAGTCATGATAAATTTAATATAACGTGTCACCTTTTGTTTCAGACTAAATTGATCTTAGTTTCGGAAATCAAACAAATACACGGAGATCAAACAAATAAACGTACTTAACGGGTCCATGCAAGACCTGTCTATAGCTTAAGAAAAGAATTATTTGTACAGAAGTAGAGGGTAAATGTATGGACGAATATATTTTGAATTGGAAAAGTCTTTTAGATATGAATAAAGGGCGTTTGGGCTCTAACAAGTTAAGAACTTACAGGCGTTTTAAACGCAAATATTGCCCAGAACCATATGTTACATTTAATATGCCCAGAGGTTACCGGTCAGCGATGGCCAAATTTGGATGTTGAGTAGCCCCGATACGATTAGAAACTGGGCGATATGAAAACCTACCAGTCAATGAAAGTACTTGTTTTAATTGTAATAATAATGTCGAAGACGAGCTACATACATGTACTGTTTCATTGTGATATGTACAAGGACATAAGAGAAAATCTTTTTACATTTCATCTACCCATGTTGTTGATTTTGGTATTTTAACGGATTGGACTACACGTGTTTTGTGTCACGATGATGGCATGTTTTACTATTTTGCAAAAACCTGCTTTTTAATACTACAGAGAAGGAAATGTCTTTTATTTTCTTAAACTTACCAATTTAATGTCCTATATATTTTTATACTGTGCCTTTACGTTTTTTGTCTCTCATAACTCATATTGAGTGGTTCTGTATCCTTTTACCCATGTTTCTTGATCATATGTATTTGATTTGATTGTTGTACAGAAGTCAGACATAAATAAACAATCGTCTGTCTGTCTGCAAGGCAGGAGGATTTGGAGTTTGTGAAAAGGTTGTTAGCCAAATGGTGTGAAATAGATGACTAGAATGTGTAATGCTGTAGGTATTAACTCAAATACGGATGGCGTAAGTGAAAAAAGACATGTTTATCATACATATTGTATAGACGTTTAAAGCAGCAAAAAATGAAAAGAAACCCACTGGCTATTACCATTACAATAATGTTAATTTGAAATATCTATGATCAGTATGTTACTCTTATCACTTCTCTTAGAAACGTATATATATTTTATTAATGTTTATACATCATGTTTATGATTTTTAAACATATACATCTTTGTATATAACATATTCGTGTGAACCATACCTCGTCAACCGTACCTCGTCTTGTCGGCTAAAACTGTTTCTGACAAGTTATAGGAAAATAGTATGATTGATATGAATTTTGTGATTGTATCTATTGAGTGATGTACAAGTTTATGTTACTTCTACAGATGACATGGAAAAGAAAATAAATAAATCATTGCTGAAACTTTGTTTTACTGAATCGATGGAAATGGTTAAGATAACGCGAAATGCATTTTATTTTTGCACGTAACAATCTAGGTTGTGACAAACTATTTATGTCGACCTCAGGATATGAAGGACCGGGAAACATGAAGGATACACTGAAAGGATCCATGGGCACATGGGCTGCAAGTTCAAACAATTTAATCGCGACAAATCGATGTATTTATATTATGTTTCAGAACATAAAAGTAACAAGTTCAAGTAACGCGCTAGTAAATTGTGTTGACATTTTGCAGATTTTCAATTCTTGCGAACAACGTCAGATTTGGTTATATTCAAAACAAATAAACAGATTTACAGATCGACTATCTTCTACCCTTCTGTTTTGTCGTCATTTCCTCCGCTTTTACGTTCCCCCGTCGTTGTCTGTTTACAGCATGCGAGCCGATTACGACCATGATGCTTTCCTTTTTAATTTAACATTCTCGATCTATTTTAGATTTGGAAAACCCTTCACTAAAATAATTGAATTTCTCGGATTATTTGGGGTCGAAATATTTGAGAAAAAATGTGTGAGTATCTTTCACCGTGACATATTTTTCAGCATCTGTATCAACATAATATTTGGTCCTTCAAGTACTGGATATGTCCATAACTTCTTAAGAAATACCGATGACTGAAATGAAATGGTTTTTTGAAAACAGGGAAGAAACACTATCAAATGAATTATCCTTTACGAAAACCCTCATTACCAACTCACGCTAAAAAGGATTAATATATTGATATCGTGATTACAGGCTACACTGCATACCTGAAAACAGTTACATATCTGAACAGCCAAATAAATGAAGAACTCTAATGATAAAATAATGAACTTGAAGCATTCATGTGAGGTCACTCTGTTGACTACCGTTGATTTTATCCTTAAATTCCTTTGTCACCTTTGCGTATCAATGCCATTGTCAAAATGTCACGAATAATCTTGTAAGTGGTTAAACAGAGACTTACATTGACTTTATTCAAAATGGCTTAAGTAAGTCATTGCGTTCACTGCAATCTCATAAATCTAATTTCATGTAACTTAATGCGTCTCAAAGGATATGACACAGTTTTAATAAATTGTAGTTGATTCCATTAGTTCGATAAGGAGTTTCAGAGTCTAAAAACGTTTTCATTTTGAAATATTACACCTATGTTTATATGGATACAAATCTTTACTTGTTCAGGTCATTCAGTTCAAAAACATATTTTCAATCCTGTGATTTCACTGTGTTTACCCATTAGCTTGCAAAACAGTTATTGAATAATTGATATATAATCCTAATCTTCTCAAAGGGTTTGACAATTGATAGGCTTGGTGTTAAACAAAATACGTAAGCGAATCACCATCATGTACATGTTTAGTTGTTGAGTACTTCTTCATGATTATTAGGGTTAATTTGGAATATCGTGTAATGTTGACATCACCACATTATGTATGTGTTTTGATAACAAATTCATGTTTATGGTCAAAGCAACAACGTGAACCTGGGTATCTTAACTCCAAAATCTTGACCGGTATGAGCACTTTCTTCATTGGCACACATTTGGCCCCATGGGATTGATTACTTTGTTCTCTCCCCCCCCCCCCCCCTTTCACGTGAAATACCATGATAACTACACTTTGGCAGTGAATAACTAATTCACTTGTCTTGGCATTGATAATCCCATGGTGAAGAACTTCTAATTTATTACACTTTACGAGCTGACAAAACTATCAGTATTAGACTCGTGGGAACCATTTAACTTTGACCAATAGTAAGGTGTGTAGTAGTACACAATGATGTCGGAACTTGAAACTCATTAACTTGTGGGATCACAATCTTTTCAGAAGTTTTGAATTGTGGCAATTAAACAATTGCTAGTTTGTGATCATTGGATTACTACACCTAATACTTTTTTAGCATATTTATTATTTCATTCCTAGCACAGGTCAACCATTTCATTCCTAGCACAGGTCAAGATTGTTAACAGGAAAATTAGGGTAATTAACAATTAGCCTTGTTCGTCTTGATTTGATTAATTTGGTTTGGCACTGGTAGCCAGTCTTGAAACTTTGAGTTTGAAGGTTATTCTGATAGAAAGTGAAAAACAATCATGTTTCTTTTTGTGTACCTTGTTCTTTCTAATCAAGAGATTGTAAATCAAGATAAGAAAACTAATATAACTTACCGCTCTTGTTACATTTTAAGTTAGCCAAAATAAGGTGAGTGTTTTATATATACTGGTGGTAAAATGTAAAGAAACACCCACAGTTTGAAGTAGCGATAAATCTCAGATGTGTGTTATATAGTTACATGCGGTTTGTTTGTCTAAAAATGATATTCATATACATATTTGAGTGAGTTGAGTGAGTTATTGTTTAACGCCGTTTGGGCAAAACTTACAAAGCACAAAATAGAGATTGTTGGTTAAAAGCAAGAACATCTAACCCAATTGTTAAAGAAATAATAATCAGCACAACGTCATTGCCATCATCGTAGTGTAGCACGCCCTTAAATTGAAGCCACTCAAATTGTCTCTGTAACTGGAACATTAGTAGTGCATGTATCCACATGCTTGAACCACTTCTTGCCAATGTCGCCTCATCGTTATAACACATTTCTCGAAAGCTTTGCATTCATCCTGCTACATCTGCGTAATTAAATCCGATGTTAGACCTTCTTCCATATACCCTGGTATTCTTCAGGCCATAAGCCTCGTGTCTCTAGCTATCTAACCAGCTATTGAGACGATTCGCATCCAGCAACAGCGGCGCAACCCGGATGGAAAATTCCGTTAAGTTCAAAAGAGTAGCTTGAAGCTCCTTGGATAACGACATTTCATTGGCTTAAACAATAACAGGTGAGCATAGCCACGAACATCAAACCGCGCTAGGCATACGAGGGATTTGGCTCGAAATATAGCAGGGTATATAGAAGGAGCTCGATCAGCGGATTCAATTGCGCTGATATAGCAAGATGTGCATTAGAAGACTGTTCCATTCGCCTACGAACGCCTGTCTTATTTCTCATTTGTTGTTGGTGGGCTTCTCTCGGATATACGCTGACAAATCGCATCCGAGACGTGCTCGATAGGGTTAAGATCTGATATTGCACTTGTCCAGTCGAGGGATTCGATTTTGTGCTCCTTGAAGTGCTTGATGTGATAGCGAACTGGTTAGCATGTTAGGCTTCAGATCAAGTGTTTCGGGGTTCGAATGCCGCGAAAGGGCTCCGCAACTTTATCTGCAGTAGAGAACTGTTTATATGCAGTAAGGTTTGGGTGCAATGCTACATTGAATTTCAGCATAGTACCACCCATGGTTCGCTCATTCAAGGCGCTGCTCGCAGGTTTCACCGCAATGCATAGCAGCAATGTTGTTTCTGGCTTTCTAAAAAACTACAATAATACTGACAACCGCGATATAAGTGAAATACTCTTGAAAGAGGGGATAAAAAACCCAAATCCCCTCATCTATCAATCAGAAAGCTGATTACGAACCACTTTAGTTTTTTGGAAAAATCTGATCAACTCTGCTCTTAAGGATAATTTCATAAATCGTACATGCAAACATGAACAGCAAAGCGTGCATGTGCATTCATTATATTGGTTAAAATAGTCAAAGACACGGGCCTTGTAATATTGCTAAACAGAGTAATTCATCATTATATTTGGAGTATATTTAAGTCATCAATGCTATGGATGATGGATGATTGGGAGTGTATTATAGAACACAATGTTGCAGTCTCTGATGTAAAAAAAAAGAGCTTTACATAGACACTATGATTTTAAATAATAAAACTGAATAATGTTTTGTATATATCACATAAGTTCTGCGCATATTTGCCTTTGCTTAAGACGTTATCACAAAAGTATCGAGTAGTGACATTCGTTTGATCATGCATTTAGTGTTGATATAAGATGATATTCTGTAGTTTTTGAAAAAATAAGTGAATGTGCATTCTTTAAGGCAAAATTCATAATGTTCTGAGACCGATAGGAAATATCAATTCATGATTATGGTGGGGTTTATAACATCTGTCACGTTTTACAAAAATTGTTTATGCATCTCCGCAAAATATAGATAAACATTTGGAAATGTATTAACATATCATAAACATTTCTTAAAACATGTCACATACAACTAAACTACACATTTGATTTGTTATTCTTAAAGTATATGTCTGTAAATAGAAGCAAATGTCAGTTGATATTGCCTCCCTACGTAAACATCGGTGATTCAATCAATTTCACATCAGGCCTATCGGAGGAATTTGTTTCTTGGCGCACAAAAAATCACGCTAAGCCCCCATTAATCGTTTGTATAGTAGCATAGATATATTACCTGTAGAGGTATTTCTAAAAAGACCAAAGTGAATTAGTGGGTATTTGCATTCACTCAATTATACCATTTGTATTGTCATTTGGTATTCATGATCATCGTCATCATCAACAGTAGATCAAATTAGTTGCCATCAACGTCAATGTTTAATATTTACTTCGAAATAGAAAAATATCACTTGTGCTATAATTAAGATTTAAAAATGTCCAGCCAAAGCTAATTATTTTGTATGGTTGTGACATTTTGGGCATTCACAAATGGAAAGCTTTTGGAAGACTTCATGACATCCTTTCCTTAGCGTGCAACAGAATCGAAAGATCACGATGTAGAATTAGTTATGGCTGAATTATAGCTCAAGCGGCCCTAAAAAATAACTCAATCTCTCGCTCATTGCGTAAAAATGTGGGAGAAGAGAAGGAATATCTATATTTTAATGATTGTGTAAGCATTGTATAGATGAGGTAATTGACGATAAACTAGTCTTCTTCAAATGCCTTATTCTTAAGGGAGTAAGAAGAAAGTTATATACTATACATATCTGATCACGTTAATATAAGTTAGTTACAAAATTCTAAGTTTAGAATTAGGAACATTTGTTATCCTATTCATGTTACATGAGGGGTGCACTTGCTCTACGCTCTGTTGTTATTATATCCCCGATGTAATTCTGCCTTGTTTTGTATATATTATACATACCATAACCATTCTGTCTACATGCAGATGCAGAACTAATCGTGTGATTTCTTTTTCGGAAATCATACAGCAAATCTCGATTATTCCAAAAAATAAATGAGGAAAACGTCCAGACTCATACGATACATATGGTGATGTTCTCGCACACATTCGACTTGTCCATCGTGTGTGTTCATTACATTTAAAAATATATATTTAAAATATAAAGAAATAACCACACGCCATCTTGTTGAACATGTCAACACAATGAATTGCAATCGTGGTGTAAAATCAACTTGCTTTTATTTTTACTTTGTCAAACTGTTGACGATGTTGACATGATCTGAAAAACAAAAATCTAATTCTTAAAGCGCAATTGATTTCATATGTTAGAGAACATTTTTACTTATACCATTTAATATAGCATTGTGTATCATATAAGTTAAACAAAAAGATAGATATGAAATTGTTGATTTGTTTACAATTTCGCCTCTTGTATAACTTATACCTGTCACTTGTACACTGATTGGTCCAAACGTACTGTCTTCTTCAATCCTTCAAAGTGTTGCATAGATATATGTAAATATCTTTTTTGCTTGATCAGTGATCTGATGTGAACAACGAGATCAGTGTATGTAATCGTCGGTTACCGTTTGAAGACTAAACAAAAATGCTATCACAAATCTTGTTTCTGTAAAATCTGAAAGCAAAGCTTGTTACACAACACGGAAAATTCATTTGAAATATTAATAACGCTGTAATGAACACACCGTCATCGTGTCCTTGTGAGTTTCCTTCTACATGCACAAGTATATATGATGTTCAATACAAGTTGAAGAAACTTCCATGACATCAATGCTTAATTGGCCGTCTTGAATGTAAAATTTCACACACTAGATCTGCTTACTCCGATTGGGAAATATGCCAGACACATTTGTTAAAGCACTCGTTGAGGGCTTTAGAACACTTAGCTAGTCTATTATTGGTCATCACATTTAGGCCGTGGGAATTCTTCATGCCTCTTCTTACTTGGACTTTCGATTTTTTTCATGGAAGCAACGCGAAACAGGGGACATTGTTTACAGTGGAGAACGTCCGGATTTTGTAAAGTGGTACATCATGAACCATTGCACTCAATGTCTTCAAATTCGATGATAGCCAACATTTGGGGAATACGAAAACCCAGTCGATCACTAAAGCTGCATGCCAAAAGTTTATACACATACCTGAATATACTAGTGCAAATATCATGTAATTTGAGATGACTTTGAGGGTGTCCTAGCGTTGCGAAAAAGAAATGTAAATTATTCAATACACATATGCAGATCCATTCTTCTTTAAGGCATATATTTATCGTACCCAATAATTAATATAATTTAATAATATTTCTTCCAAAGGTTGAATGCCTTAATTCTGAGATTGAGAACGTTATGCCTACCCAAATGTCTGTTTACGACAAGAGACAAACGGCGGTAGACTTGTTAATAAACATATGTCTTCATTTTACACTGCTGGTTAAAAGGATGCTTAATGATAACCGAATTTCATCCACACATCTGTATAAATAGATAAATGAGAGTTCCCCTAATTGCATGTTGTGACAGCCGTATACTTGATTGATGTTTATGTTGCAATGTAAAAGGAAACTCTCCTTAAAAAATACAAAACTTTGCTACATGTAGTGAATCATTTGAAAAGGTTGTATTGAAATCTGATTTACTGAAACACTAATGTGGTCTAGATTGCAAAATGGGATTTCATACAGCAATTAATTGACGACAAAAAACATCTTAAGATTTGCCGTTTCAAGATTTCTATCTATTAGGGAATTTCAGTTAACTAAATGTTAGTTATGATTTTTAAAAATTCAGTTAAAAATGAAATGGTTTTTAAAATTAGGTAGTCATTTTAAAGACTGGTATCTCCATAAAATAATCAATGTATTTCATAATACACTACTTTATTTTACTAGCTGAATTACACATATATTTCAAACCATATGCTAAAACAATGTCCAAAACGTAAAATTAAAACTCAATTTGAAAGAGTGCTCAAAGTGATTTTTGGTGACGATGTACGATGACAAATTGCACAGATTGCAAAGAAACTACAAATGCTCAAACCGTTTTCAATTATAGTAATCTTCAACTACATGTACAAGTCCACAGATTCTCTTTCATATAGTGTCTTTTTCAATGCCACAAAGGTTTGTAACAAATATATAATTTTCGCTATGGATGGCTTTAATCAATAACAATGTAGTGTCAATCTGAAAACCTCAGAACGATTTTATCAGCCAGATACACGTTAGACAGAAAGCACAAGCACGATTAAAACCATGGAATTCTTATTCTGAAGACGAAACGTCTGATCTGTAGTAGATGCTACGCGGATGTAGCAGGTTTAAATGTCAATAATTTTCCATGTGTGTCAGGTGGCTGTGTTTTGAGCAATCTATGAATGATCACAATCTGTAGATTTCTCGAAAAGATTAGTAATTATCGAATACCTAGATTAAAAAACTCGATAAAGTTTATGTCCATGATAATCTGGGAATGTTAACGCTCAAGATATCTGTTTCTTAAGTAATCTATCTAACGAATGGGTAGACTGTAGCTTCTTTTGGCGTTTAAACGTGTTTGTTGAACTTATAGAGTACATGGGTCGATTCATAGATTCTGATGGGTTTTAAGGTAGACTGCAACAGAAGTAGTATTGGTATCGATTCCTGGAATGTGAAGGGCTCTATCCGGTCGTCTCTGTGTTCATTTTGTCAGCATGTAGCTTAATTCACCTTCTGTTCCCGAAATTTTACTCAACTATTGTATGCTTCATTTAAATCTCAATTAGTGCTCAGCAAAATGATTAGGTCAACTGGTCACTTGCAAAAGATCTTGTTTGCGAATGATGATGAAGTATGTGTTCTTTGACAAACTTAGAACTTCGTGAAGCCATTAAACTTATTTAAGGTATAGCTGAACTGCACTGTTCTCACATCTTACAATTAATTATCTCCAATCATACCCCGAAATCTTTCGAGGCGAATGCCTAGTTTCATTCTTTACATTTAGGTAACCCGACAAGAAAATTAAATACATCTATCCGGATGAAAGGTTGTAGAGATATTTTGCTTCATGCTTCATCGAATGACGCCATTTTGAATGAATAACCATATGATAATGGTATTCATTTAAACCCTGACGCTATGCGTTAACCTTTATATCAAATTCAGAACTATTCGGTTCAGAGTTGCTGATTTTCAAACACAGTATGTGCGTGTCCATTCTCTCCCAAAAGAGGTAGCTCCGATCATGTACCAGACATGCTCTATAGGGGAAAGGTCGGGACTCATGGCTGGTCAAGGCACATAGACAATATGTTGACGCTGGGGGTAGACATTCAAGACACGGTGGGCACGGGCGTTATCATCTTAAAAGATGAAATATCGACCAGCACGTTGAGCAAAGGGCAGAAATATCTGTGAGAGGATGTAGTGACCCTTCCTTTCCGAACCATAACAGACCGACGCACGAATATGTCATGCTGTCTGACGTTAACGTTAGGTTGACGCTCATACACCCGCCTCCAAAAGCGAAGAGGCCACTCAGAGTAAATTTTGACTCATCTGAGAACATAACATTACGATTACTCCAAATTCTACTGTCTACACCATTGACGACTGTTTGCCATGTGCTGGCGAGTTAATGGAGGCACAACATGTGGTCGTTGCGCATGCGAACGGGCTGCAGGTGTAACTCGAGTTCCGGTACCTTAATACAAGTTTACAGAAAGCTGATTGGCCGTTTATGCTAGATTTCGAAGGACCTGTGTACAAATGTATCGATCCTTCGCTAGTGCAATGGCACTAGATCTTGGACGACCTGAACGAGGTCTGTCATCAACAGTGTGTGTTTGTTGGTACCGGTTCCTGATCACAGACTGTGACACATTAAGCATGTTACCTACTGCTCGCTGTGTAGAAATCATTTGAAACATGTCAATGGCACGTAGACGTTCAACATGTTTAAGAGGTCTAATTGCAAATTATACGTAAGACACTAAAGCAAAGATAACAGTAAATCCTGTGCAAGAACCGATTGGAAAGTAAACATGGATAAACCAGCACGCGGCAGTTAACATCAACGCTTCTTTGAAGTGTCAAATTTGACAATGAACTCTTCCCACGTGTTGTGGCGCTATTGAAGAACTTTGAAACCAAACTCTTAATCAACTGCCATTTGCATGTATAGCAATAATAAGTTACGTATATAAAATAGTAAAATGTCAATTAAATCTTTATTGAACTTTGGTGCTCTGAAATAAACTTAGAATTTTCATATTCAGCATATTTATCAAAATCAGCAACATTTAGATTTAGTGTATAATAACCTTTAATTTTGCCAGAAAAAAAAGAAATATAACATTTAAATTTTACGATGATTTTAAAGGTTAATGTCTTTTAAACTTGAGAACGATGAATTGTGAAGAAAGGGAAGTATTCAATGGCGCCCATACATCATGATTGATTTGACATGCTTTGAAACTGTCATAGATCATCAATGTTCTGCCATAAAAGGAGGTAACAGCAATGTTCTTAGATTCAGCACTTTCAAAAAAAGAAATTTGCTTTTTAGACGCTCATAACCCGGCAAATCGAAACATAGGAAGCAGTAGCTGAGATAATAAATGGTGGTTCCTGTACGACTCACTGACTTTTGGCTTTGAGCTACTGATTTTAGATTGCAATGTTAATTCTCAAAGTATGCGATGAGAATAGTCGACAGAAAAACATTATCATCAACATCCCAATTAGTTCTCAGAACTCCCCATCTCAAAAAGAGTGAGTGACTTGTAATTTAATTTGCTTTTAACAATATTTCAGTTATTAAACACGTGGATGACAAGCAACCAAAAGAGAGTGGACAGACCTGGGAGAAAGGGATCGAAAGGATGAGGGGAAAGATGAAACTAGGTCAATAACGCCAGTAGTTTCCTTTTAAACTAAACATATTAATAGATTCACTACAGAAATGACTTGGTTTCCGGATCACTGAAACCATCCATGAAACGACATGGAAACCAGTATTTCCAGTTGGTATCCAGATAGGTTTCTATAGATTCATGTTGGTTTCCATGAAACTGAAACCTACTTTTGCCCCAGATCCGGATGGTATCCATCACCGTTCTTTACACACTCCTCCAAGTAGGATCCACTTGGTTTCCGTGATTGAAGTTTCATGTTGGTTTCCATGAAACTGAAACCTACTTTTGCCCCAGATCCGGATGGTATCCATCACCGTTCTTTACACACTCCTCCAAGTAGGATCCACTTGGTTTCCATGATTTTAGTTTACTGTAGATTTCCACTTGGTTTCCTTGATAAGTCAGTTTATTGTATGTTTCATATTTAGTGAAACTTAAAACCTATATACACTTATTACCACATAAGGGTAAAGTCTATAGACTTATTTTTCTATCATTAGAATATCAAGAATTGCTTTGATTAACATAGAAAACGTTTTTAGTTTAGCGGTTTTTAGGTATAACTAATATTCAGAATATTTTGTCATAATCTTTTACTTCAATAACAGTATTAAAGGCGCTATATCACATTTTGCGAGTGAGGAAAGGGTCTCACGAAATGGAAAACAAATGCTTCTAATTCCGAATATCCAAGGTACAAAGTTGGTTTATGCTATGAAATTACTTCTCCTAATATCAAAAGATTTAAAGATGTTCATAAAAATGGCCAAATGAAGTTTTCACTTGTAACTTTTATCTACGACTACTCATATTGGGATTGAATAATAAGATCTTTCGCAGTCTTAACACGCACTATCTGATATTCAACTGAGCGAATGAGAACAATGAGAAAAATGCAACAGTGCCTTTGATATTTCAGGCAATATTCAATCATAGTAGAAACACTTGGAAAAAGGATAAATAATCCTAAACATGACATTACTTAGAAAATATAAGATCGAAAGACTTTGATCAAGTTTGTAAAAGAACAGTCGCCATCTAGTTGCAAACGTTTAAAAGCAAAGACCTTTGAAAGGATAGTAAGGATAGTGCACTTTCATCAAGGTTATAGAAACAACCAGTTGAGACTTTCTCCTTCTAATCAAACGAAATGTCAAAGAAGAGCAGACACTATAAATTTATATTAACTGCGAAAAGTAAACCTGATAAGAGGTCTGCGAAAATAAACTGGATAACATAAATCTATTTTGGAAACATACATGTACATGCAAATGCAAGTTACAACTGAATCAACTTTTGTCAAATCAATATTAACCATTCATTTCGTGTCATTCGTTGTTGTATCTTGAAACTCTACAACCTGTTTCTAGCTATGTGAATACAAGTAAGGCATACTAAATAAAATCACGTACTATTTCATTTTTTTACTGTGGTCGTGTAATGTGGAAGGAATTTTTCAATTTGTTTCAAATTATAACGTTTGTTATTTTAAAGGCGACAAAACCAATAAACCAAAATCTCATTTACTCACAAATAATGTTTCACTATTTTATTTATAAATCTTATTTTAACGTCAGACATGTTGTAAAGTTGTTTATATCAAATGAAACAAAGGAAAGCGTTATGTTTGCCAACACTTGGCGGCTTAAAAAGCATGTTCATGTCACACATTCATCACGATGCTATTTTTCTTCTAGGGTGATACTCGCCTACACCTGGAACTCATATATAGTTAAACACTATAACTTTCCTTTAAATTTGCTTGATCTGTCACTGAAATTACTTTAAATATCACGTGTTACTTGTATTTGTATTTTGGCTATTTCTTCTACTGAACCTTTGATCTAGAATGAAAAACGAATTTTTCGAATCTGTTTTAGTTTAAAAAAACATATATATATGTAAACCTTGAAAGCATAAAAAGTAATATTCCAGCAAAAATTATAAATCAAATAGATTTTTAACCAAAACTCTACGTTCTTGAATTTCGTATTTGTTATCGCTTTGAAATAAAAATTCGAACTGGTTAGGCTTGGATTCTCTATAGTTGATGTTAATTCCTATGAAACGGTATTTGTGATGCTATATTATTGGTATAAACCCTTGATAATGTAACCAAAATTGTACAAGTTGTTTCCTGGAATTTGACTCAACTATAAATCACCCTGTAGTTCCATTGTGCCGACTGTATTACAATAATTTAATACATATACCACCTGATGTATACTTATCTAATCAATATAACTTATTCAGCTGACAGGCGAATCTTCAATAATTAAAAGGGGAATAATTTTATTTATCAAATTTCGGATGTCGTTTACGACAAATTACAATTCCAAATTTACGGATTATCAGAAATATTTATTCCATTGAGGAGTTACCTCTCCTTTAGCTTAAAAGCATTTTTCCTAGGTACGAGGGGATATCAAAAATTTTCAATTATCACAGACACATATTTATTTTGTTCGTATGATTTCAAGACTTATCTACATCCATAGATACACATTTTCTCCATCACTGCTTGACCTTGCGCAGACCGTCTGAATAGAAGACCCCTGATTTCATGGAAAAACAAGCCTCCACCTCTCGAATGATGCCATTGGTGTCCTCAAAACTACATCCACGAAGTTAATTTTTCATCCCGGGAACGAGAATAAGTCACCTGGTGCAAAATCGGGTGAATAGGGGGGATGCGGTAAGATTTCAAAGTCACATCGCCGTGCCTCCACATCAGCTGCTTAACAAGTGTGAGCTGGGGTATTGTCAGCTAACAGGTGTACACCTTTGGTGATCATACCGCGGCGCTTCTGTTTAATGGCATCTCGTAACTTGCTCAGCAGGTTGCAGTTATAAGCTCCAGTAATGGTCTGACCCTTAGCTAGATAATCCGTCAAGATGACTCCACCACGATCCCAAAAAACAGACATTATGACCTTTCCTGCAGACCTTTGCACCTTGGCCTTTTTTGGGAGGTGGTTACGTAGCATGTTTCAACTCTTTGCTCATCTCTTTTGTCTCAGAGTCATATTGATACACCCAGCATTCATCCATGGTAACAAGACGTTTGAAGAAATCATCTTCTTGTTTCAGAAGCTCCAATGCCTGCCGTGACATGTCCCTTCGATTCTGTTTTTGCAATGGAGTTAGTAAGCAGGTCCCAGCGTGCTGACACTTTCGACATATGCAACTGGTTATGGAGTATGTTCCATGCACTGCCATAACTCAGACCTGTTTCAGACATTATCATTTGTAGAGTTACGCGGCGATCTTTTTGAACCAACGTCTCAACCTTCTTGATGACATCTATATCATCAGTAAGTGAGGGGCGTCCACTTCTTGGCTCATCTGCGAGGGACATGTGGCCTGTTTGGAACTTCCTTTTCCATCTCACAACAGTGTCATAAGATGGGCTGTCATTGTCATAAACAGATTTCATATCAACATGAATTTGACGTGCTGTACAGCCCTTCAAATGTGAAATTTAATTAAACTACGCGCCTCAATTTTCTCCATAATAGGGGGTACCGGCTATTTAGTCAACAGACGTAAAATTGGCTGTCGCGAAAAAGACTATTGTTGACCTAGAAACTAGACAAGGATCACTTATGCTACAGTGACCATTTGGGCCGTATTCACCAGTACATTCTCTATGATAATTGAAACTTTTTTATATCCCCTCGAATTGAACTAAATCCTGCAGGTTTTTTGCTCAGACAAAGTCGTTTATATTCGTTACGTTAGTAATTGTGTGAAGCTTGAATCATTTTAATGTGAAGAGCTATTTTGTCAAATATGACAGATATGTCTTTTGGCCTCTTCTTTCTTCAATAATATGAAATGTGTTGTTACATTGTAGGTAATAGCTGCGGTTGTGATATCACGGAATTATGAGTATAATGCTTTTTTGCGATCATTTCGTATTTTGGATCTTGATCGAAGTTTGAACGCTAAATATTCATTGACAATTTCCACCTAAATTTTGTTTCAACATTCATTGTAAAATCCACTTAAAAAGAGTTTACATGAGAAAAAACAGTTAGTTCTACACCTTGAAATATTTTCAAAGTCACGATATACGTTTCTGATATTTTGTTTGAAATATTTATGTATCGTATGTCATTTGCTAGTCGTATCTAATGTGATATAAAACTTACATGTTAAAATTAACACATTAACTATTTTCGTTATGTTGACAATCCTAAAAGCGTTACAAATGGATATTCTTACGTAGTCATTAATGGTTTTTAATGTCAAATGCATAGTCGTCATGACAACGCTGGTGTAACTGCGTATTCCCGTGTATACAATGAAGCAGGCTTCTGCTTGGCCTCATTCCTGATTGTGACTCAAGATATATCATGTTCTTGTATGTGAATATAAAGTTTCAAACCCTACATTCTAACTAGTATTATACAATGATATAACCTTAAGTAAAGCAAAATACTTTTCCTTTTAAAAAAAATGATAATGAATAGTTAAATATAGATCGATTGTTGTGATCGTTCTATATTCAACACAATGTATGGAAGGGAGTGTTTGAATTTATGTATGATTTTGCCACCACACGGCTGATTGACACTTGTATACTGCGAATTGTTGGGGCATATACTTATCTATCTCACTAACCTAACAGGCTTCAATTACAACACTGTTATCATTTAAAGTATATACTCACCAAAAAGGATTCACGGCGAAAAGGTGTGTTAAAATACAATCATTTGTTTATGTGTTCAAATGACAACGAATTCTCCATCCAAATTTTTAAACACACCGTGTTGGGTACATTAATCCTTGAAATTCCTTTGCCTTATAAAATCACCTCAACACGAAAACGAAAAGATCACGTTTTTTTTATTACCCTGTTAAATTGGTGACCAAATGCAAAGACAAATTTAAATATCGTTGTTATTGTCATTAATGTACGAAATATTACCAATAAGCATGTACAAATATAAAGATGATCATTTGTAAACGCTTATTATAAACCATTGTGAGCTCTCTAGTGTCGTGTCTACATTCCCACCGAAACAGGAAAGACATAATTCGTACACATAAACATTTCTATCTCTTATTGCACCCATGAGACGTGTCCACAGAAGAGATGAGATCGATATGATATTTATGACATGGCCAAGAAAAGCTTAACTGGATCAGACATGCAAATATTGTTATTAATGCCGAAAATACGTTATGGTGTATTATTGTTTATTACGTACCTTGGAATTAAGCGAGAAAACCAAATAGTGTCATCATCACATGTATCGAAAATAATTCCACACAGATCACTAGTTGCTTGAGAATATAAGTCATAAACGTTTAAGTACTTTTTGATAAAGGATTAAGATACTTACGTGTGGTACTTATACCACATTGATGTCATGAACACGGAAAAATATGTCTATTTAAAAAACCCACAACGAAGGTCAATGATCTCATAGTTTAAAAAATTCAAATGTCTGGACCACATTCATAGTTGGGGTTTAGCATGTAAATTCTGTCAGTGACAAATATAGTCTCGAAGGTGTGAAGTATATTTCAATATAAGTGAACGTTATAGCCATGTCATGCACATATTGACAGGTCCTCGTAACCATGTATCAAGTTTGAAGTCCTTCTCAAATTTTACCATTTAAGTGAACACTGAGCATTTAAATGTTATCTACGTTTAATGTTAAATTCCTGTCTCTATTTCTTTAGTTCTATCTGATAACATTGTGTCAGGAATATGCATAAAAATAAAGTTGAGTGCTTAGTTTTGGGAAAATATCTACTGACACCTATAAAAGTAAATTAAACTACCTCTATCTGATTGTATTAAGTTGAACATGATAACTTTAGGCATTAGACAATTGTAAGTCTACATGAGGCTACCAAGAGAAATATCTGACACATTTATGGGTTTATGGATTGGTACGTTATATATTCCAAAGTTACAGTTGAGCATTGCCTTTTTGTTCTCATTCTCCTCCTATTTAGTAGTGCATCACCATGTCCCATATCTTAATAACTCGCCTGACGCTACTTGTATTTGACCTCGGTAAACACTGACATTTTGAAGCGGATCTCACTCTGAATAGGTATTTTGCAATCGGCAACGGAACTTACTTTATCAGTGGTTTTCCTCTCATCAACGGTCTGAAAGCTCCCTCGTAGCTCGCACGTTCTAACGTTATCTCAACTAGCCAATAACAATGACTCCGACAATAGCCCTCGGTATCAGTATCTAGGGGCAAGTAACTCCCGTTTACCATTCGTTAAGCTTGAATGCGAATCAATGTTGTACAAATACCTTTTTAAACAGCATGGTATATGGAAGGTTTCAAACCAACCAATATTTTTAACCAGTATGTACAAATCCTTAGCAATGCATTAATGTTTAGCGGACATAAAAAAAATCAACCGTAAATGATACGATTTCACTGATATCATAATACGCCTATAGTCCATGTTTACCGTTACTAACTATATTGTAAATAATTCACCATTGAAAAGAAGAATGACAAAGGACCAAATAGGCAGATGGACAACCTAAACAAGTCGTTGAATTTGCCTGATATCGTTTTCGTGGTATAAATTTATATGTCAGACCAAAAAGATCAAGTTTCCGACAATATAAGGAAGAAAACTATTTTAATGAAAAAAACAATTGCATTAATTTGGGCAAACACACACAATTTCAAGGAAATACTTTCAAATTATATTTGTTAATCATGACCATCAAATATTTTCCCACTGGTCTCCAAAGTACGCTCACAATGTTGAAATCATATACTGACATCAAAGCTATTGTCGTTTCATGTTGTTTAAGTCAAATGACATTAAGATATTTTCATTGTTTACCGTTGTCTTTTGTAATTTGAAGTTTGGCACACGTATGATTCATTTACCTGTAGTTGTCTTTTTTCAATAAAAATGTTGATGAATCCAGCTCTATAGCAGATGTGTGAACTTGAATTATTCCAATTTGTCATTAAACAGCAAACCGTTATTTCATGCTTCCATAAAATTAATAAATCTATCTTTCACTTTCAAGACATTTCTGCTCAATTATTCATTTCTATTTACAAATTACTTCGGCTTCAAACAGAAAAGTTTATATGTATGTTAAATGTATAGTTCCCTTTCTAATCACAGACAACAACGACTAAACACAAAAGCGATGCCATAGATTTTCGACCATGAACGTATTTAGAATGATAAGAAAGTGCAAGTGTTTTTCTGTGTCTTTACTTACACAGTTTTTGGTTTACTGTTCACTGTTGCTACCATTCATTCTAGATATAAACATCCAACTTTAGATGTAATAATTCATTTCCATTATCAATGTACAACTTAATGGACCTAACGATTACTCAAATTTGGAAAAGTCCCAAGAGCCTTATACTTATGGTGTTGTCATCTCCTAAGGTGTTACAAATTAGAAGTTCAACATAAGGGATTTATCAGTCCCCATGGCGAGTGAAATATTTACGAACTGTCGAAGTGGAGATATCTGGGGATTTGAAGGGGAAGACCAGAGACCTGGGGAGCAGTTTAACATAATGTATGTTCTAGCATAGATGTGTCAAAAGTTTGCGTTTATTGAACTTCGACACGTGCCAATTAACACTTCAGCTGACTTTAGTTCTAATCATCTCAATCGATTTCAGAATTTATAACCTGATGCAAAATATTAACTTTCAAGGAGACAAAGTTCAACCTTCGATATGTGCGTTTGGCGAAATGATACTCAACATTTCAGCGCCATGCCTGTGACACTTATTAGGGGCCTAATCTATGAATATATGTGTACAAGGTTTCAGCTTTCTAGACCATTTGCTTCTAGAGTAGAAAACGAAAATAGCCTTAAGGGCGTGGCCTCTCTCAATAAGGGACCACAAGGTAAAAATATCTGTACATTTTAAATCACATTAGCAAAGACACAACAAAACATTTCAGCTTTCTAGACCTTTTGCTTCTGGAGAAGTCGACGGAAATAGCGTGACAACAAGAACACAATGCAAGTCTGTTATAAGGCATTGTCAAGTGTAATGGTAGCTATAATAAAAATAATTACCTTTATCATGACTCTTTTGTTCTTCGTCTAACTTAGATGACCAGGGAAATATGTCCCTTTGGACAGTGCCATGAACTTACTTAACACTGCTGGTGAATTGGTCGTTTTTTCTTGAGTATAATATGGATCGAGCGGTATTCACATCATTCTGTTCTCGTTTACCGATTCAAAAAGTATGTATAATTCAAAATTTCAAATCAGAAAGAAGCTAAGGCATTTTTGCCGCTATAACAATGATGGGACCGTGCAGAAGAGAATGGGTGTGTTCTGTTTGTAAATATACTGTCAGAGAAATTGTAGTATTATCTATTTTTCTTGATGCAATACGTTTAAGTATAGTGCACATTAGTGTCCTATGGAACTTAAAAATAAAGAATAAAATGTAATTTTATAGTCTATGGTTCAAACCAGGAAACAAAACAAGGTACAGATTAGTAATGTATGGTAAAACTACCATCCAAAGAGATAAAACATTAACATATTTCATACATATGTAAGATACATATTCGATGATGAAAGCTTGCACGTTTTGGGTTTCCCTAATGAAAGGATTACAGAAGAAAAAGTCAATCAGTTATATTAAAGTGAACCTCAAATGACAAGGACCAATCATTTTCCATTGGTCGTCAAGTATAGGCTTAAATAAGCATGGAATATGTAAAAACTTGAATATCATTAATTACTCAAATCGTTCTGTATATATACAGTATATAATAGTAATAAAATGCTACACTGTTTCCAAGGTGATGTTTCGTTAAGAATTTCATAATCTAGCTTCATTCATAATTTAGACTTGTCACAATACGCCGTTCATCTAATTATAAATTTAAGTTTTGACACATAATTTGGCATTCTGTTGTTATCTTTATCACAGCAAAATGTGTCATAACATTATCTGACAATATTCGTATTGATTAACTCTATTAAAACAAGTAGAGCAGCAATAGATGGATTGCTGTTTATGACCCATGTGACTTGCTATTACACTGAACATTAATCAAGTATGCTCAATTCGGCTCTTCTATACAGAACAAAAGTATGATGCTTGTGATCCTCATAGTTAGATACAAATCCATCATTCCTATTTTCGCATTAGAATATTCAATTTTTTGGGCAGCTAGGCTACGTCAGATAAAGCGAATATTTGACAGATCATGGTTTCGCTTTGTCATGTTTATCGTAAAAGCAGAGCGTTATTGTTTTTAGTTCATTTTCATTTTGTTAAAGGAACCTCATTCTTCTGACTGGTTACATTTCAAAATTAAATTAGAACCTGCCTGTGGGTCCATCAAATTAAGAAAGTAAATAGTGATAATTATAACACTGACATTATTCAACCCAATATACAATGAGGGTACTGCTCACTAGCTGTACATTATTACCCTGAAAGAATTTTACGCGACCATATTGGTCCATACTTCTCGTTTTCCCGTATAGCTAGATGGACTGGCTGCAATCTGGGTGAAGTACTTTGCCGAGGGGCACAAGCCAGTATATCAACACCCACTTTCCCCCGTATTGCTTTAGATTGCACAAGTCCTTAACACTGGCTAATTTAAACCTTGCAGCCAACGCGTCAAAAAACGTGTTTTGAGTGCAGCTCCTCTCCGGCGAAAAGTTGCAATTCTCAATGAAATGCATTGGATAATGCCGTTTTTTTCTTACAGTTCAAGGACCCAAAGAGCATGCGCAATAATGAACGCAATAGCTACAGATACACCCTAGCAAAGACGTTTAAATCTTGTAGCTGCTTGAGAAATGTTTGTTACATTCACATTTGGAAAGCCAATCTGTTATAAATGTTTAATCAGAAAGTATGTTGTAATAATTTCTACATCAAAATAGTTATTAAATGTGTCAGTGACTGACTGGTTCCCAAAATTTTCAAAACATATTCTTAATCCACAAGCACAACCGTCAATGCCAATTATTGCTAAGATTGAGATATTCTGAAAGAGAAATGTGAATTAAAATTCTTGATTCTCGACACTAAAATATTTTTTTGGAGGCCAAGGTCGTTCATTATGTGAATATTTACATATATTGCATTATTAATCAGTTGTTCCTTAAATATATTCCAGAGTAGCTTTCAGAATACAAGGTCCATAAACCTATACCATTGGAACATTCACAGATGGGGGAATGATTTTATTATGAATATGAGTATAATTTCAAATTGTCACGAATTAACATGAAGTTTTTCGATTAAAATAGCGTAACATGTAAATATACATCTGCCATTTGAGTCTTTGATTTTAGAAGTCAGCATTAGCATTCATGAAACGAACGTTGAAAGTAATTCTCATCCATTAGATTGACATCGAATTCCATAAAATATTTTAGGCAACGTACAATGTGAAAGACTACTTCTTAGGAACATTAGCACCACTTTTAGATAAATAAAGTGGTATCAGAAAAGCTAGTTTTGAAACGAACGTTTCTCTACAACAATTGATTTAGAGGTGTTTACACAAAATTGTTACAATCAGAGCATTATCAAGATGGTAAACACAAAGAAGTCGTAAGGCCACTGTGACAAGATGAGCTGAAGCATTGAGAGCTATGGAACAGAAAAGTCTGAAACATCAAACAGTTCACTGACGAGTACAAGATCGACGTTGCTTGTAATTCACAATGCTTTCAGACAAATTGAATTAACGACAATAATTTGTCTGTACATTAGTTTTGAGTACACATAGTGGTAGACTTATAGCAACACAAACTTTGAACTTAAGTTCCAATGATGGCCAATAACTACTGTTTCAGAAAGTCAATATAAACCATAAACCAGATATGTTTGCAATTTTGGTGCTCCAAACTTAATCATGAATCAGATATTTTAGGGAAAAGGTGTATGTCATTGCCAAACTTTTTTATATTAGAAATCCGTGTTGATGAAAAATAGAAATATTAAAACTTTGACCAACCAAATGTTGCGTAGCCATGAGTCGTGATGTCACACCTCTCATGAAATATTTTGTCTGTATGATACGAATTTAGTGTACGGCAAAATCAACAAAACACTTATGGATTGGTGTATTTCCAAGTAGCTTAATTATAACAACCTTATAAAAATCGTTTGCTCTTCAAATCTCTCTTGAAAGAAATGACTTTGTCGATTCCTTCATTATTGTAAGGTGAACAAAAGACTTTTTACGCGTTTCCATTACAATGAAATTGTCAAAAACTTTCAGATGAAAACTTTACATCCTCATTATTCATCTAGAAACAATAAAAACACTCCCTAATGTTTCCTTCATTACATGTCTCTACAATTATTTTTGCTGATATGAGTTTTAACGTTTTGACCGGAATCAATCACATCCTGTCTTTTCTGTAAAGTTTCAAAACTGTTTTTGAATATCATAAATGTCAGAAAACACATTTATATGTTTATTTTTCAATTCAAAATAGTATTTTGATTGTTTTGACAGTTACATTTCACAAATGGCCTTCTCAAATTTTACTTCCGACTATCAGCATTGATTGACAGTTGTACATAAAAGCAGGGACAAAACCGGTTGACTGATTGACAGGTACATGAATGCTCTCTTACTACCATAGATTTTTGAAGATGCCGTTATAATAAATTTGGAAGAAAAATCTACAGAATTTATCAAACTTTACTCCTAAGATAACACTAATTTTGTTCCAGAAGAAAAATCAAGAATAAGTTAAAGATAAAATAAAGAAACCGTCATTGAAATATATTTAAGAATAAAAGTAGTCCTAATAATATATATATATAATTTATAAACAGATATGTCATTATTTCACAAAATGACGATGTATGTAAAAAGAGAAAGGAACTAAGAATGAAGAAGTGTTCTAGGTCATGTGGCATTTATTCCATTAATATGATAATGCCAAAGACACAAAGACATACCATGTTATTGGTCACACTCACCAAGGTTTAGTCTGTACATTTACGTAAAATTCATTTCAAGAAGGTTATATCATGAAAATATGCACATAAGTGTTCAAACTGGCACGCTTAAATAAGTTGAATTTACCCGTGAGCTCGGCTTTAAGGCTGGCCAGGGTAATCTGGTGATATTCTGATGTTGGAGGTATTCAGTGACAGCCCTGTGATATCTGGCGTTGTCATCTTGGAAGATGAAACAGTGGCCATCACGTCGCGAAGATGGAAGAACGTGTGCAGCGTGATGTTGTCCCGGTAGTACTGACTTGTGACACATCCGGCAACAACAACTTAGTCCGTTCTTGCAGCCGGAGTGAGACCTTCCCACACCATTGCAGACCCTCCTCCAAAACGATCATGCTTCCTGACGTTGACATGGTGCAAATGTTCGTTACGTCTACGCCTAAGCCTGTTACGTCTACCAACGAAGTTTAACACGAATCTTGATCATCAAAAATCATTACATTGTGCCAACGTCGATTATCCTTGCGTCGCTTCTAAACACCAATGACCTCTAGCCCTAAGTGACCATCTGTCATGAATTACACGAGAACTTTGTCTATGTAACCGAACACTGTGCATTCGATTTCTGATGGTCTTTAGCGTCTGACACCAAAATCTACTTGAAGTCTATCTCTTATTTGATTGGCTGTTATGAGACGATTTCTTTAGGCTCAAGTACGGATTAATCAATTTTTAGTCGCAGTTGTCACCCTTAGTCGACCTGAGCGTTTTCTGTCATTGACAGACTGTGAAGACGGGCTGTGAAACGTTCACACTTCGTGCCACAACAGTCTGCGTTGTGACGACCTGCATTCTTCCCCCCACAGAAGGCGTTCCGTCATTGATTTCTATAGAAACTGTGTTTATTTAGAACTTCTTTCCGAGTTGAATTTAGTAAAGAATAATATATACCATTATCTCAGCAATTATCATAATATAACAAGATTTATTCTTTTATGTTTTTTCAAGAGGATCTTAAACAGTTTTGCGGATGTTAATTTGCCCTTAATTTATGGTTTCGTCGCATATGCATTGACATTTTGTAAAAATGTTACAAAATGTCTTTAAGTGTAACGGTTCTAAAAAGCGATTAGTTTCAGACGTCTTCCTTTCAATATTTCTTTCCATCATAATAAATAAAGGTTTTAGAGACAAGCCATGTGGCAGTCTGATTAAAATCGACCGTTCTCCGAGTAAATACAAGTTTCAAAATATTGACTTTATCAAGATTTTAACTCGTTACGTTTAGGGCTTTCCTCTCTACACGGCCTGACTGCAGCTACACGTCACATTGACTGAAATAACCCGAAAAAATCCCTTTTGATACTAATTATCAGAGAATGATCATGTTGGCATATGTCCATGTATATCATTTCAAATCAGCCGTTGCTTTAAATGTTACCATCAAAATGTTTTAATTTATATTCACCATTTTTAGCAAAAAAGGGTCAAGTCACATACAAGTTGGTTATTACAAGAATTGGAAATAGGAATAATTAGGTTATTTTTCTTTCTAGGACTTGCACCTTTAGAAGATTTCTTTTTCCTAGAATTCACCTTTTCCATTCATTTACTGTCATACGTAGTATACTGTTAACTGTCACAGTAAAAATATTTAGCAAAATAATCCAATATATATGTCTTCTGGGGATGGTTCAAGGAAATACATGATATCTAATCTATCCATTTAATCACCAATTCTTGTACATTCTGCTACTGACTTGGAAGAGGTATGATAGTTCATACCAGGTGTAAATACCTTTTAAAGGAATAGTAAACATAAATATATATAAAGACATCAAATACATACACTAACTTAAGTCACACTCTTTGTTGTTTTTGAGTTGATATATGCACCCTCAACTATTTTCACCAATATAATCAAAATCTCATTATTATGTGTGGTTACAATATGTCACAAAAGAAGTATTTGATTACAATTCCTCAGTTCCATTTTATCACTTGATTCTCTGGAAATGATAATGCAATTTTAGAACTTATGTATTTCGTGTTCCATGTTTCGAAAAATAGAGCCATGGGCTCTGTAGCTCATGAGACTTTTGATAGAAATAGGTGTTTGGGTTTAGACCATGGGGTCATGGGCAGTGTAGGAAAGATAGCCTGTCCCAACGTCCAAGTTATTCACAATCAAATAAAAACGGCCCATTGCCCATTTGGGGTCAAGGGGTCACCGAACCTACAATTCAGAATCCCCATTGTCCAAGGAGTCTACACACAACTATTAAGCTATCAAGACCTTTTGGAACTAGGGAAAAAGATGAAATTAGGTTTTTTAGGTTTTGACCCCTGTGACCCCATTTGGGGTCATGGGGTCACCAAACCTACAATTTAGAATCCCCGTTGGCCAAAGAGTCTACACAAACCTTTTCAGCTCTCTAGACCTTTTGGAACTAGGGAAAAAGATGAAATTAGGTTTTTTAGGTTTTGACCCCTGTGACCCCATTTGGGGTCATGGGGTCACCAAACCTACAATTTAGAATCCCCAGTGTCAAAGGAGTCTTCACACAATTTTTCAGCTCTCTAGACCTTTTGGAACTAGGGAAAAAGATGAAATTAGGTTTCTCAGGTTTTGACCCCTGTGACCCCATTTGGGGTCATGGGGTCACCAAACCTACAATTTAGAATCTCCAGTGCCCAAGGAGTCTACACACAACTATTCAGCTCTCTGGACCTTTTGGAACTGGAGAAGAAGATGAAAGTAGGATTTTAAGGTTTTGACCCCTGTGACCCCATTTGGGGGTCAAGTGTTCACCAAACCTATAATTTAGAATCCCCAGTGTCCAAGGAGTCTTCACACAATTTTTCAGCTCTCTAGACCTTTTGGAACTAGGGAAAAAGATGAAATTAGGTTTTTTAGGTTTTGACCCCTCTGACCCCATTTGGGGTCATGGGGTCACCAAACCTACAATTTA
This sequence comes from Phorcus lineatus, assembly GCA_921293015.1. Lineage (NCBI taxonomy): Eukaryota > Metazoa > Mollusca > Gastropoda > Trochida > Trochidae > Phorcus > Phorcus lineatus. The sequence goes on from OV121091.1 coordinate 24,161,458, forward strand.
GAATCCCCGTTGGCCAAGGAGTCTACACACACCTTTTCAGCTCTCTAGACCTTTTGGAACTGGAGAAGATGAAAATATGTTTTTCAAGTTTTGATCCATGTGACCCCATTTGGGGTCATGGGGTCACCAAACCTACAATTTAGAATCCCGAGTGTCAAAGGAGTCTTCACACAATTTTTCAGCTCTATAGACCTTTTGGAACTAGGGAAAAAGATGAAATTAGGTTTCTCAGGTTTTGACCCCTGTGACCCCATTTGGGGTCATGGGGTCACTAAACCTACAATTTAGAATCTCCGGTGCCCAAGGAGTCTACACACAACTATTCAGCTCTCTGGACCTTTTGGAACTGGAGAAGAAGATGAAAATAGGTTTTTCATGTTTTGACCCCTCTGACCTCATTTGGGGTCATGGGGTCACAAAATCTACAATTCAGAATCCCCATTTTTCAAGGAGTCTACACACAACTATTAAGCTATCAAGACCTTTTGGAACTGGAGAAGAAGATGAAAGTAGGATTTTAAGGTTTTGACCCCTGTGACCCCATTTGGGGTCAAGTGGTCACCAAACCTACAATTTAGAATCCCCAGTGTCAAAGGAGTCTTCACACAATTTTTCAGCTCTCTAGACCTTTTGGAACTGGAGAAGAAGATGAAAATAGGTTTTTCAGGTTTTGACCCCTGTGACCCCATTTGGGGTCATGGGGTCACCAAACCTACAATTTAGAATCTTCAGTGCCCAAGGAGTCTACACACAACTATTCAGCTCTCTGGACCTTTTGGAACTGGAGAAGAAGATGAAAATAGGTTTTTCATGTTTTGACCCCTCTGACCTCATTTGGGGTCATGGGGTCACAAAATCTACAATTTAGAATCCCCATTGGCCAAGAAGTCTACACACAACTTTTCAGCTCTCTGGACCTTTTGGAACTGGAGAAGAAGATTAAAATAGATTTTTAAGGTTTTGACCCTTGTGACCCCATTTGGGGTCATGGGGTCACGAAATCTACAATTTAGAATCCCCATTTGCCAAGGAGTATGCACATAAAATTTCAGCTCTCTAGAGTCATTGGTTCTGGAGAAGAAGTCGAAAAAGTGAAAAGTTTACGGATTGACGGACGGACGGATGGACGGACGCCGGACGCCATGCCATGCCATAAGCCCATCGGGTCTTTCAGAATAAACAGTCGTTTTACCCTACCTGATATTCTCTCCTAACAGAGGTAGCTCCGTCATAAATTTCTATACAACCTCTGTCTTACTTCGAAGGTTTCTTTTGCACGATGCAATCAAAGTTAGTTGTGCAATCAGCGACGCCGTTTCAAAAGTTGTCATTCAAGTTATTTCTGTAAGCTTCCCAAAAGCTTAACTTCATTCGAAGATGCACCTTGCACTTTTAAGTCGTCTTTACAGAACACAAACGCCTCATTTTCCGACTGTTTCAATGCACAGGCCTGTGTGACATCTAAAATGTTATTCATGCATTCTTTGTTTTCACTAGCTGATATATAGCCAGGTAGTTTAAGTTGCAATATTGTCCCGCTAGGGGAAAGTGCCGGAAGACCGTGAAACCTTCGTATTAAGACAGAGATTGTATAGAAATTTATGACGGAGCTACCTCTGTTGGGAGAGAATGCTCCCTGATATACCTTTCAATTCAGGTGGGACGCAAAAAGAGAGTTCGCTCGTACATTGCTAATTAATAGCGGTCGTGTTACAATGTCGATAAATAGAGTTTGACGTTTGTAAAATTCCCGGGATTTATTGTCATTAAAATAATAAAGATTTACTGTTTAATTAATGAGTTATCTTAATGATTCGTTAACTAACATTGATGACAAATGTTATCCGATGTTGTCAACGTAAATATGATAATCTTCAGTGAACCAAGATTTTCAATGGAGAGATGTAGGAATAATAGCTTTATGCCATGTAACTCCTCCTTTGAGTCCACACCATCCATCGACCAATTCCCCCATGACATATGCAAACCACATCCTTCATCTGCAATAAACAAGATTGATGGACATTAATAATGGCAAATAGAGCTGGCCAATAATAGTCAGTTGAAACTGCATCCGACACCATGAGATAATAATGGTAATAGAAGAAACGATGATCGTTATGGTTAAATATATACATACTCATAAACAATAAAACTTCTTTTGCATCATGGTAAATGATCCAACTACGAAAGCGACAGAAAATGAAATTTATTGATAATGAGACAAACATGCTGATTCTGTGATTATTCTACTCCTGACATAAAACCGTCTGTCTATGAAAAGGTTCCGGAGCATGTGGCCATCTATATGCATTGTATATAATCCCAAACCTATACACCTAGTTCTTTGTTCTAGTTCTCTGTTATTACACGCTGTATATCGGTAACAATAGGTGCCCTGTAAGTAGTTAGGTATAGAGAAAAGAGATGTTACCTTCTTATGAGTAATTCACGTGAAATACATCTTGGAAAATGTACATGTATCAAATATAGATTGAGTATTTTTAAGATATATTTTAATAGTGTTTAGATATAGATATACAAGGACCTTGACTTGATCTGCTCCACCACATGACTCAATACCGACCCCAAGACCTATGCCATGTATTACCTATGTAAGGGCACCCAAGCTGGTCAGGTCGACGGGTAGACGCCAGACCAAATTTGAGTCCTTCTAAAACCTGCTTTCTCTCTCTCACTATGCCTTTCTTACCGTCTTGTCCCTCGTCCTTTCGATCCCTTTCTCCCTTGTCGGTCCACTCTCTTTTGGATGCTTGTCATCCACGTGTTTAATAACTGAAATATTGTTCAAAACACTTTAAACCCCCAACTCACTCACTCACTCACTCACTTGATCTGCTCGTACTTGGTATTCGTCGTTTTAGATTTGTGTTTGTTTTCAATGAGCTGTTTGGAAGGGTCCAGAATAATACTATACAAGAAATGATATTTAATAATAAGACATCACTGAGGCATTCCAATACACAAAATAATTATGATGGGGATATAAAACGTAAACAAGGGCACGACCAAACATTCAAACATTTGATTCAAATTGATGCCACGAGATATTTATTTAAAAAACTGCGATACCATTCAAAAGGAATTCTGATTTCAGCATGTCCAAAACGATTACTGATACGCGATTGTTAATCGTTAATCGTTTTTATAAAGCACTTTTTGGGGCTTTTTATCGATTATTACGGATTTAGGTTCTAACTAAAAATTTATAGTCTTTTTTTAACCTATTAAAATACACATTTAGATAACTATATCCACTTTTAGACACTAATGCGTCTTCTACTTTGTAAATGTCCAACCAGTTACACACTTCCACCGTTGTTCACTCAAAGTTAAAAATATTCAAAGGGGTATCTTTTTACGTGAGTCTAAGGTCCCGTCAACTCTTGAAATATATATTTGTATACAGGAGACATTTCTTCTGGAACAGAAATACTTTTGGAACATACATGTAAGCCATCAATGAGAATGTTTATGGCATTATCTATTTACTCAAAAAATACCATTGACTTTCAGTATGTCCATATAATTTCTAAACGCAGTTATCCTCACTACAGAAGTCCAAAACACTGATTGGCGATTAGACACGCGTTTAAAGATTCGAAAAACAAATTAGTTTATAAGCTTAGGTGTGAGGATTTCATATTTTAAAAATTCAAGTTATCGGCAGTTAAGTAATCGATGTCAAGAAAGCAGACTTATAATTTCTGATTTGACAAATGAAGCCATCCGTGTTTAAACACAGTGGTATTATCAAATTAATCATACTTCAGTTGACTGATATCCAATATTATCAAATGAAAGTGGTCATATTTGGCGAATTTTAAAAACAAATAGTAATGTGGTTTCAAAATTAATCTTACGTTTATAATATTTTCAGGTCATTATCGTAAATGGAAAAAAATCATTCATCGATTTTATTCGCCAAGTTATAAGTCAATCGAAAACATTTATAGTGCAGAATAGAAAAAAAACTGCATTACCTGACAACTGAAATTAAAAGGTATATCAAAAACACGTAATACAAAGGTCAACCTTACAATTTCAATATAAGATTCAAATACTGAAAAACAGATAAATAGATAACCGAGAAAGGTTCTTGATAAATGTGGAAACCTGTTTTTGGTGACAACGAGAAAGGCATATAAATTCAAGAGTTGGACTCTTACATAACCAAATTGATAAACATTCAAGTAAGAATGCGAATACGAAATATTTAGGTGGAAGATGTATTAACGTTTAAAGCAATAGCTGAATTCATTTATTTATATGAGATTGGTTCCACACTATATACCTGTCAATGTCCCTCTGGAAAAGGTCATTGAACTGCAATACACAAGATTGATGGCCCAGTGAATGGCTATGAAAGGCAATTTGGATCAGGACTTCATTTATCCATAGTGGGGAATGTAGAATGTGTATATTTCATGAAACAACACATCTCATGGCAATGGTTTCATTGAGTGTAGTTATTGGAAAATACATTGTCCATCTCGGTGATAAATAAGGCTATTCAATTTAAATTCATCAAAAGCCTACTCATCATCTAACACATTAAAGAGCCACTCCGTGAGTTGTTGGAGTCATATATGCCAAACTTAATCAATGGTGTCATTTGATTGCGAAGTATCGACTGTTACCAAAAAGACACATTTTAAAGCTTATTGTTTTTTAACAGTGACAAAATGAAGGTAACCGGATAGTGGCGCACGTCAAATAGTTAAACGTAATTTTGGAGAGTTTATAGCGTTTGTTAGGTTAAATTACTAGTATCCATGTATATTGGACGTGCTATCTACACCTCTGTGCATTTATAAGGCTGTTTTTAGATTTTCATGGAAAACCAGTATTTGTCATATATATGTCTTTTGGACATGAAAATTTAAGATGAGTTAAACCACGCAGATAAGGGTGCATGCAGTAGCTTTTTTTGAGGTTATGAATAATCACATGACAAATATGTTGCTGCAGATTAATTGTTTGGGTTGGGTTTGGTACACCGTACGAAAGCGCCATGATGTTATATTATCTCTTTTTTGCACACTTGAACGATGTTCGGTAACATTGAATGGATTAATGACTATACTCCTGAGTATGAGAATGATATTTTTCATGACACAGATTTGAAAAAAGAAATGTCATTGAAAGTACAGCAAATAAATTAATCATTCATAACGGTTTGATTAACAGACATCGATTTATCTGCAGGCGAAGTAATCAACTCCGTGAAACATGCTTTTATATCCTGCTAAAACTATTCCATAAGAGTATTCAATGTAATTAACCCGAACATATTTATAAGTATATATGTCAACTAACAGGGTATTTTAAAAACCTTTTTCCATAAAACACAATATAGTGTTTCAACAGATATGATACAGCTTATAAGATCATTTATGTGTAATATTTAATACACATGTATTATTTTTGACTTAGCAATTAGAATTTGATGGTGCGTTGCTTTGTTAAAACCCCAAGGCTGTCATTCTATTTCTTTCATAATATCGGATTATGCCCTTTATGCCTTATGAAAGATATTGCATCTAGTGTGACAAAAAGCGTCTGTACCAATGAATAAAATTCGTAAGTTAGATGTAAAAGTATTATTTTTTCCATTAGTAACCATAAACACCTCGCCCAAAAAGTCTCAGCGTCTCCGACCAATAATAAATAATACAATGAAATACTATTAAAAATATAGAAGTGATCTTGAAAAGGATGACTTAAAACTTTTGAATTACCAAAACTTTCAACGGACATATTATTCTATACCGTAAATCGATACAATTTTGAGATGATCATTGCAAAACTAATTTAGCGTTGTTGGTAAGTACCCTTAAGAAGATGCTTACGAAACAATGAAACAACAAAATTATATTCTGGACATCACACCTGTGGACCTTTTGTACATTCATAAATGGGAACCTTTAGTACACTCATTTTGAGATTGTGAGCGATTAATCTGCAGATTTTGTTATTCTTAGATTATATAGAAAATACATACATACCTATGGCCAGAGAGACATTTGATTCTTTAAGACCATGACATGTAAATGGCTGTTTTTAAAAATGAAACCATCAGGTATCACTGGAAGATGAGCGTGCCTATCACATTGCTCATTTAATCCTTAATGATTAACTTGTTGAATAAAGATCCTCTCTATATAATTCGATTGTAGATTTTCGGAATGAAAAATTGCTTTTCAAGAGGAACGTACTCTAACCTTTATGTACTTAGTCTTGGATGCTCTAAGAATTCTGAAGTTTTCGTAGTTATCTCCTATGGTTTCATTTAGTCATGATCTGATTTTATAAATGTAATTTCTTTATCGGTGAATACCCCATTTGTGATTAAATCGCAGTTTCACTGACAACTCAGTAAAAACAAGTTTTAAAAACTGTTTTGTGAGGTCTGACTGACATATTAATATGGAGCAAACAAACACTTCAACTGACGCACCCACTGGTTTAGTTTCAAAATAAGGGTTTTCCAAATACATTTGTACACAGCTATAGCACAAACTTATTAGTTTTAATTAGTCTTTAAAGAGTAAGAGACAGATTGACCAAAAAGCCATAAATTTCGAGCTGCAAGTTGATTAAGCGTTGAATTAGTGAATATTGTATGTTTTCTTTAAGTCCTTATTGACGTAAAAATGATTTCTAGTTTAGTTAAATAACTCCAAGTGCGAAATCGTGCTTGGCATTATTTATAACGATTTTTGCCCTTAACATTATCAATATATAAGAGAATATAGTTTCCACGGGTTAGACGGTGATTTTCTTTTCTGTGTTTCAGAGTGACTAAGTAAGCATGTTGTCGAATGGTATGAACGCCATATTACACAAGTAGTTGACACTGAAATAGTGTTGCGACTATATATGTTAGTGAATTTTAGTATTGATAAGGTAGTTAATTTATCTACAGCTGAATGCCAAAAGTTTTCTCACATACCTGAATATACTAGTGCAAATATCATGTAATTTGAGATGCTGTTTGGTATCGGAGCGTTGCGAAAAAGAAACGTATAATATTGAATTTTCAATACACATATGCACATCCATTCTTCTTTAAGGTAAAGGTTTATCGTACCCCACAATTACCCGTAACAGTTTTGGCAGGTAATTGAAGTGACCAGGGGTCAAAATTCCGAAAAACATTAATTTTTATTCTTCTCCATAAAATACTTTATACGTTATCAAATTCTTTAAAAATCAGTAATGTTTGTTTCTTAGCACAAAGTTGTAGATTTTTATTCATTTTAATAAAAAAATTAAATTAAGATTTTAAAGGCTGTCTACCTTTAAAATGTGAGTAATCCTGAGAAACACAAAACGGCGAAAACAGAATGAGTAAGGCCTCATAACAGCGATCAAGAAACAGATACCAGAAGAAGTTGAATTGGGAATTCAGCTTCAGATAACTAAGTTTTTCTTTTGAAATTTCTTTATAACTTTTCATTATCGCAAGAATGTTTTAGTCATTTTGTCTTAATTGGATAACTTGTACTGAATCACGCATATAATTATTTCGAAAATGTCACCTTAAAATCCTTTTTAATCAATGTTTTACAATCAAAATCCAATTTGAAATGCAAAATTAATAGATTAAATGAACTTCCGTTATCATTCAATTCTATTTCCCATTAATGCATTTGTATCTTTCATTTTCAAGAAAAATCTGTAAGAATTTCAATACTTGAGATTCCTTTTTAACAAGAAATAAAACATTTTGACAAATGACGTGCTACCAACATGTCTTCTGATTAATTTCCTTTTTACTTGACAGGTGGATAGCAAATTGTTATCATTTATCAATAAGCCATACTATAAGTAGTGCAACTACGTCATAACAAGTGTAAAAGCGTGGTTGTTGAAGATCTTAGATATCAAGTTAATGTTTATCAAATGTAAAGAAAGATTCAAATATATATAATCTTCCCTGAAACCCAAAATGGCTTTTTCATACACAGATATGTATCAATATCCAGATAGTCTGGGCTCTCTATTAAATATGATGATTTGTACACAATTATATTTCCAGTCAGAATGATTTCTTAGACCAAATTCTATATATTCTATCATTTAAATGTAGTTCTTAAAAATATCTTAATTATACTTTTTTATGTTTGTTTACAACATCAACATGTTATTGCTGCCAAAAAAGTATAGGTGAACAGTTTATAAATTGAATAGAATATAAAGGTAATATTTTACAAATTTTTTAAACTCATCATTTTTTTCTAGATCATGAGAGTCTACGTGTTTAGTCAGTTTTTACGATGTATGTCTGGGGTAGATGAAGCAATGTGTTTTATAGAGAGGTGAAGAAACGCCACATGGATATCTTACACAAATGATAAACTAGTTCCTCTGTGTAAATTGGAAAGTCCATTTGGAATTACGTTGAAATGTTTTAAGCAACCGCAAGTTTGGAATTCAATTACATTGCACATAGACTAAACAGAAAGCTCAATTCCGGTAACTAGTACTTTATCTATTCCCTGCAATAAGTTCATTAGTACAATGCTTTAATACAATACACAAACCCAATGCAAGTCACTGCGCCACTGACAACCAGCTATTGATAGCAAGTAAATACATGTGTACATATTTGGGTGTGATGACAATAAGCTGGAATACAGTTAATACTCTAAACATTATACTGGGAAAACTAGAATGACTTGTAATTCATTGTCTTTTTAAGATTTGAAAAATAAGCCCAGGAAGTACTAGTATTTGAATCTTAATAATGTCTACTATTATCCATTATAAAACAATGAAAATGACGACGTTGCTTTGTAAGAATCTCCTTAAACTTGCAATATTGATTGATAATTAATTCTCAGGGTAGCAATCATGCTAGATCATAGAAGTGAATTTAAGAAAATTTGGTTAAATATTTTCTTTTTAATATCGTTAGTGAACACTTTCTAGAAAGTTATTTTTGTTGTCAATAATGTGGATTCATAAAACTTCATTTTCATCTACTGATACGGCAACTCTATTAACATTTCACAAAACTTCTTGGTGTATCCGAGACATGGTTGGTGGAGTTTCGACATTACGATAAACATGTACTGGGCAGATCGAGGAATGGGAGAAAGGGACAGGGATACCAATAACTAACTCATAAAATTTCAAATACTTCCACCAATCACAAATTTAGACTTGAATTAGATTACACATGGGCTTAAGATTAGGAATTCAATGAATGCAATTCTTAAAAATGTCTGTGAACGATTTAAATAGTGCAGATTTGATTATAACAGAAAAAGCGCTCTCACGCAAATTCATTTAGCACGTGATGTGTCTGTAGGTAAAATTGTTCTTCATTCTATATATTTTTTGTTAATCTCATTGGTAAATAACCATTTACGTGTCTTCAAAAAACCTGCAAACATCCAACTACCATGCGTCAAATGTGTTATATTACCATTAGTTACTTAACTTTACATTTTAACCGTGGTAATGGATATACAGCTGTGAAGTATATTTTAAAAAAGTAAGGTTATGTTTACTCATTGAATTGTCTTTATCATCTCTTCTACGAGAGTGTCAATCAGAGTAGGTTTCAAATTATTGTAAAGGTTAGGTATATTTTTAAGACAATAAATAGAATTTGTATGATGCAAAGTTGATACGTTAAAATCAGAAAAACGACCGTCTACTCTTAAATGTGCTTGCCAAAAGTAATTGTAAATATAATCTTTGTTGTGTAATTTATTGACTTTTCCTAAACATTATCAGTACGCGTGTTCAATTATTGTGGGATAAATCTGTTAACATTTCTAGTTGCTTAAAACTTTTAAACGAAGAAAACTATTTTTTAAAATCAAGTGTGAAACGAGCCATTGCCATACTGAGGCATATCAAATAAACATTAAAAATAGTCCTAAAGCCTATTTGGGTTCATTTGATTTTCATGTCTGCTTGACGTCAATTATGCTTAAACTTGCCTTTGAAAACAAATTTGATTGATATTTATTATTGTTTTATCAATCAAATAAAAACGATATCGGATTCATAACACATATTCGAAAGGACATTATACACGCTTACACAACGTGTAGCGTTCACAGTGTTTATGTAGGATATTTGTCATTTTATAATACGTTGTATAATATCATGTCAGTTTAGTTTCTTAATGTATGTTTCTTGTAAGTATTCTTGTTCCCAAAGGTAAGACTTTGATATAATATCTGCGTCCAAATTGTAAACTTCTCAATTGGCTCACTTGCGGTAGAAGTCTTCTGACTGGCCCCTCGCCCACGCCTCAGTAGCTGTTTTGAGTTCATCATCAATGCCAAATATTGTACAACGCAAGTGGGATTTCAAATTTCGAACAGATAGAAGTCACTTGTGGCCAGATCTTGACTGTAGGGGTTTGGTTAAGTTTTTCAAAGCCACATTGTTGAAGTGCAGCCTGTGCAATACGACTCTTTAGCACTTGAGCGTTGTCATTAAGAGATATAACTCCGCCAGTCAACATGCCGCGCCTCATCTTCTTCTCACCATTGCTTCAACAAGTCAGCATAGTAGGCTCCTGTTATTGTAGTTGTGGTGGTTTATAGTCGATAAGTATCACGCCTCTTGAATCCCAGAAATCGGTCACCATGCATGATCTTGCCAGCAGGAGGCTAAGTTCTGAACTTCTTGTGTACAGGCCTAGGGGAGTGCCGATGGCCCATTGCTAGATTCTTGCTTGGTGTCAGGAAGCATGTGATGAATCCACGTTTTATCCCCTGCAACCAGACAGGCATGATAATTTTCGGGATCTGCATTGTAGGTGTCCAAGAGCTCACAACTGGATTCAACTCTCTGGTGCCACACTCTGAAGATATCTCGTCCACCTTTATTCTACGATCGGACATGAATAAGCCTTGGACCTGTGCAACCATGTCATCTGTAATGGCTTTAACGGGCCTTCCTGACCGTAAGTCATCGTCCAAGGAGCTTTAACCCCGCTTAACCTCAGCTTACCATTTTGCAACAGAAGAATATTGAGGGGCTTCTTTCCCATACACATTGGTCATACGTTTATTTATTTCGGTCGCAATCATCCCTTCTTTATTGAGAAACTTGATAACAGCACGATGCTCAGTGTTAGAACTTTACATGATTACATGAGGGTACCTGTGTTCAAAAGGGTGTAAATATCAAGTAAATGATCGATTGTTTGCGTCTTTAAACCATCGTCAGATGGCCTATCTTAATAATGACATCAACGATGATGTCTTCAGGGGTGTATCAATACTCATTTATATGAACTTATTGACTTCCACTCGTAGATCGATTGTTACTTAAATGTACTTGTAACGAACATACATTTCACATAAAAACTTTTTACATTAGAGTTAACATTTTTACATAATGCGAATGAATGATTTGAAGATCGATAAACCTAAATAGACTATGTTTAAGTTAAGTTTGTTTACATGACCCAATGACGCATGACGCAATATTCGAAATGATTTTTTTGCATGTATGCAGTCATGTATATAGTTAGGGTCATTTACGGGGTTTTGGGAAACATAATGAATAGAACATTTGACATTTCTCGTCGAATACCATGAATATCTCATCTCGTGAAGTAGAAAATCATATATTTACACTCGTGAAAATATAAATTTCTACTTCACTCGATGAGATATCCATGGTATTCGACGAGAAATGTCTAAATTCTCTATGTTGCATATTTACTTTAATGTTTGCTATTGGTAGGACAAAGTGTATCACATGAAACAGTAACAGCGCGCGATCAGACAGGTGGAGTAGAAAGAGAAGGGTGTTGATTTCACGCTTTTTTGGCTTCATCGCTTATCATGTCCGGAAATTTTAATTCAACTTTGGATGTTATTTCAATTCTTCAATGACAGAGTTGCTCATGTTTTTCAAAAAATAACATAGCAGTCTATGTGATTTTGACTAATATGCTAGCCCTACAATTTGAATGGGGAACGCAATTTTTCCATAACAAAGATTCAAGATTTAGTACTTTCTCTATCGCCCAATCTATAAAGATTGGTGTAATAATGAATTATCACGATATCTGATAAATTCTCTCCTTAATGAAGTTAGCATTTCATTAAAATTTTCCTAATTTAATGAATCTATCGTTTTTTTGCCAAGAGGAATTTACATGATCTCGCAATATACACTTAAATTTTGTAACTTTTTTGCACGCATGGCATCATATGAAATACACCAAATTTTTGTTTCATTGCACATTAATTCAATTAATGCAATTTTACTCTGTCTGCATTTAAAAATCATTGTATATTTTAAACTTCTATTCCTATGCATAATGATTTTGTTGGTTGTCATGACGTTTGAAGGTTTCTGTAATTGCTAGGAAGTATTCTATAAGGTACAATAAAAATGTAATGAAATAGATCTTTAAGAAGGGCTTATTATGGTATAACTTTAATATTGTTTTCGTAATAGAAACATTTTGCATATCATTTTATAACAATTGTTATCACTTATTAAACACGAAGAAACATTAATGTAAAGGTCTGTACCTAATCCGTTTTGTCTTTCTATATATTACCTATCACAGACTGTATACTTTATTATTTTTTTATATCATTCAACGAGGGCATATCTCCTCGTTTAGGATTAGTTTAACAATGACAAAGATACATTGTATCAATGGGCCATTGGTTGGATTAAAACAATTGATTGGAATTACAGCTACATGCATGTCTAAGTTCGAAGTCTTTAAGATCTCAAATACAATGATATAAAAAAACAAAGAGTATCCCCCTTTTTCATCAAATCATTTTTAATAAAGTTTCGAAGAGATTTTTCGTTTAATCATTTAGTCCCGTTTGAGTTTGTGATAATATCACAACAATCAATGCTGATCTTATCAAAGTTCACAAGCCTAAATCTAAATTTATGATCTCACTCACACGTAAAAAAAACATGCCAGAAACTATAATACTACTTGGCAAATTGTTACAAAATCGGACATTTTCCCTTGTCATTTAATCTGTTATATACTGTCAGTAGACCGATTACACTCCATGACTCTCATCTATCGCTAATAATTGTAGCAAAATTGGCAAAAAAACCCATCAGTTTACAGTATCATCTCAAAACTGCAACTTTTCTAATGTCTCCCCAACAAATCAGCAATACCAATTCTAATTTTACTTTAATTTTGATCACATATACGTGCTTAACAAAGCAAATCTTTAGAGAATGTGTTCATTTAGATGATATTAAAACAAACTCAATAAATACTGAAGACAAATTACTGATATACCGAAATTCAATTATTACTACAGCTAAATCTAATGGTCTCTGAAAATAAGTTTAAACTCATGTTCTCTGTAAATTCCGACCATCACAACTATAGGTATTTAAGGTATGTTAGGGACGAAAATCTATTTAAATATCTTTAACTTAATTAAACACACATATTCTCTCCTCAATGTAATGTTGATTTTTGCAAACCAGTAACCAATAACCAGGTTATGTATTTTTAAAGAAGTTTAAGAAATCTTGAATTATGATTGTCAATGACCTCTTCAAGGTTGATCTGTTTCCCCTGTGTTTTAGCATGACATAGAATGTATGACTCCTCAAATTATTGCCGAATCACCCGCTTTTAATGCAAAAATGAGTAGTTGTCCCGTTGAGACTTTGACGAAGTAGCGTTTTCTTTAGGGAATTAATGTGATCTAGTAATATCATGATCATCAAACGAATTTTTTTCGCTTGATAAGACATACGATTAGAGTTGTAAATTTTCATTTGTGTATAGTGAGATTTGAAAGAGAAAGGAACACATTTCTTAAACATATTGATGGCAGCGTATACATATATAATGTTCGCTGCAATACATTTATACCAAGATCACTTGGAACCGGAGAAAAAGGTATGTTTAGTCTGATATCGGTATAAAGCAAGATTAAACAAAAGAATAGCAATCACTTAACATTTCTTTTAACATAAATGGTCAACCATTAGATATCATTTAAGTAAAGTCCTATCAGTGAAACTATTAGGTCCTTATTATCATACTTTATTTTGTAAATGAAATTTTGTAAATGTAATAGTTTGCGAAAACCTCACCTAGATTGAGAGCTTTTGTAGAAAAGGACATGGACAAACTGTCTTCAAAATCAAGAATGAATGTATCAACTCATTTTTAATCGTGTCGGCGAATAGTAGTATTTGCAATTGATTTTTTTCAAATTTGCATTTCACCTGCATAAATGATCATTGATCTTGTGACGTTTACATCAGATCAAGAAATATAACACAAACTTTCACAAAACCATTTGATTTACTTAGGAACGAAGTTTAGGTGCATGTACATTTTGTCCACGCGATATTTGGCCTTTACAAAACAATATCATTTTGACTATACTGTAGTTCAAATTTGGACAAACAATATACATGTATATGTAACTTGCTTCTTCTTATCTCACTAGAAAACTTGTAATCGATATTCAACAGTATCATAAATAATGATTTTTAAAAATTATAATCATAGATCTATCAGACTTAGTACCATGTTTCATCTACCATGTTATGTGAATTTCATAGTTTTTTGTTAAATATACTTAAAGAAACAAATAAATCCCTCTTAACATTTTTAACATACTAATATAGAGAAACCATACCTCAAGAAGGAAAATAGAACTGGTCCATTTTGACGCATTTGCAAATGACTTCACATTATCCTATCCTTATTTTCATCTTATGGTTTATTTGTATTTTATTGGTTGGCCACCTCAGGTTAATGTCATAAATGTACAAAGTTTTTATGAGAAAGTAAACTTTTCGTCAGTTGTAGATATTAAATGTACAAAGATGGTTTGAAATTGATATTGGCTTTGGAAGTGTCTAGGAAATATGAAGGTCATGTGTCTAACTTCAAAAGTTATGAGTTTGTTTGTGTATATCATAATCATAGCTGTCTCTTTAAGTCTCATAAACAAAATAATGCATGGATGTGAGTCTGTGAGTATAAAAATGTCAAAACCAAAAGTATCCCTGAGTTGTTTCCTTGTTCGTGGTGTATCCTGAAAGGGAACTCTTAAAGCACTGACTGTGGAATGATAAACCTACCATGATACTACAAATATTCTTCTACAAAATTAGTGTTTTATAAAAAAAGTAGTGTTTTATAAAAAATTTAAAATGAAAACATACATAACCTGAACTCACAACAGTAAAAACGAAATTATTTCACATAAAGCTTAACATTTTCAATTTATATTTTTTCATGCATTTGTTTTCAAAAAGTCACTTCAAAACAGGACACAAAATAAACCAAACCATACTTCAGATATTCAGAAATATATAAACAGTTAAAGCAAGACAAGTATATTTTTATAAGCTACAACCATGACATCTTTGTTTACATTTTATTTCTAAGAGATAGTAACACTGATAACGTTGAATCAAAATTTCAAGTTTGACTAAACTAACTACATAAATGAATTCTTCGAGTGGATTTCTAGACGTTGAGAGACTCAGGGAGATAAGGGAATTTTATGGTTGTTAACGTCTTCATTACAATGATAGGGACGTTTTACTATAGATTCTTATCATATTATTATATCTTGATTCTTGGAATAATATCCTATACCGAAACATCCCTATCATTGTAATAAAATTACCTTGTCTACCTTTATCTATTTAAATTTCAAGTATATGAAAGTTAATTGTTACTAATTGAAATATTGAATTCGCCTTGAGATTTTCGATTGATAAGCGCATATTTCTTACATTCCCATTTATTAATGTAGCAAATGTCAGTGCAGAACATGGATAGCATGATTTCGGCACGTACAATTGGTTATGGATCAAATCCTGGTGCGTAAAAGATTGCAATGCATGAACTTGGATTCATTAATTTTCTAGAGCGTCCTCAGATAAGTCAGATAATTGCATCATTTTAGTAAAAATACATATCAACGGTAAAATGACTACGACTAGTTTTGTGAAGTCCTTCATGGATTAAGATGGAGAATGCATTAGGAGTCATGGATTCGTTAAAAATGAGTTACACGCCCCTCTCGGGTTTCGTTGATTATTTTCACGGATCAACACCGCCAAATCGATCTCCATTATAGAAGGCCGTTTTCATTAAAATATAGGATTAAAATGATTTTGTTTCTTTAACCGCTAACAGTTTTTTTATAAGTAGACGTGCGATATATTCCAGTATGTTACTGAAATTTTGAGTTTATTAGTGGTAAGGGTGCTCTATTTACAAAACGTCAAAAATACGATATTTGCCAACGTCATCTATATCAATAATGATGACAACGCTAATATTTGTTAGCCGATCCCTAGATGTCCTTCCCTTTATGGGTAGAATATACCGTTAACTTCGTACTTTGAACTATTTCTAATCAGTTCGTATATTTTAGAAAAAATTTACTTTATTATTACAGATGTGTATTGGATACAACATCACAGCTGAACAATAGATACATTAATCTTCTTTTTATATGTTGTTCAAAATCAACGTTTATAATGAGCCTATAAAATAGGTAAATTCTTTCTTGTTTATATTACTTTACTCGTTTTGAACTAGTAAAATGTGATCGACGTAAGTTTCAAAGGAATTGGTCGGACTGCGAGTTCAATTCTGTTAATATCTTATATGTGTAATTCAATAGGTTCTGGTTTTTTCTATAACTTTGATATTGCGTGACCATAAGAAGAATCCAGATTCCAATTGAAACTATATTTATTCCTAACCAAACATAATCCCTCTTAAAAGTCGTTGAGTTAATGTTTCACGAGAAACGACGCAGTATATTTAGTCTATAGAAAAACTAAGACATTAGATATCGAGGACTGGCGGATAATTTGTGTATTTCAATATGTTATATCATTGTATATATCAAGACAAAACGTCAGCATTGACGTCAATGATGCTATTGATTAATCATAACGTTGATATAGCTTGGGATTAGATATACATTTACAATATCGTTAACGTTATACGAAATGTACTTTGTTTATATAAACTACATGAATGAAGCTTAGAAGGTCATTGGTCCATCTGCAATGAAATAAAGTGAAATATGATATTCGGTCAACAGCTTTGAATTAAGTCTATAATTACATACAGTTAATTAAATATTGAATGTTCTGTCCTGTGGACAATCAAAGACCAGTGGTGTCAAATTGTAAGTTTACACATTCACAGAGATGACATGAAGCGTCATTCATCTTGCACAAGAGACCTATAGAGAACTCAATAGCGAGTATGACCTTCAATGTCAATGATGCAGGCACATCGACGCATTAATTATGTCAGGTGGCAAATGACATGCCCAATCATGCCTGTCACGGTCGAATCTCGCCTGTCGGTTTTGAAAGGTGAGAAGTATTCCACGATAGGGTCGACGTGCTTGAATGCCATGTTGTCGTAGTCGACGGTACACAGTGTATAAACTGATAGGATGCCCAAACGCCGTAGTAAACGTTAACGTCGCCATAACCAACCAATTTTCAGGTCAACGTTGCATCAATCTGACGACAGTTGCTTTAGTGCAGCCGAACGTGACATACTTTCGTTATTTTTGTTACTGCAGTAACCCTAACTTTTCGCTTTGGCTTTTGTATACAGTTCATATGCATGTGCTACATGAGAATATGTCATTTTTCGTTCTAAAGCAACGTTCGTGCGATGCGTGGTTTTTCCCACCAGTTTGTTCCCGGAAATAATGGGTCTATATGTGTGCCAAATGTCTCCGTATGGATAACCTGTAATTTTGTAAATTGTGGAAGACATTTTTTTAGTTTCATGGGTGTATACATTACCCTTGTAATTGATCAATGAACCTAAATTATTAAAATTGAGTTTCCATATCTTTTATATAACAAAGCAAGAAATATTCGTATGTCCATAACAATAATGACATTTAAATGTGCTGTCATCGTTTCTTTACAAAAACATTTATATTTAGGTTCACTACAAAACTGTTGATGCCTAAAATATATCCTTCATTACGGTTTGGACACTCGCAGTCAACAGTAAATAGGGCTTCGATGTCTCTTATAATCAGTTTGCTGTTTTCTGAGTAAATGTAAATCCGTTCCAGACTAAAACACTCATTTTTCACTGCAAGCGACATTACGAAACGTGTGTTTTTCATCTCGAGGTTCAAACGAGAGTTAATTACGGGCCTAATGTGATTCACGAAATAGATAGATAATCACAAGATTGAATCGTTAAATGCAATGAAACAACACACCCCAAAAAACAAGGAAAGAAACGTAAATCATTCAATACCATATTTAGTTTTGATAACCAATATATCTAGACATCAGTTTGGAAATGAGGATAAAAAATAAAAATTGCAAATGAAAAATTGAGCCATTGGCTCTGTAACTCATCTGGCTCTCTATGATTTATTTTGCTAAGGGTCACAGGGTCACCATTTTTGGGCCACAGAATCACAAAATCTATAAATTAGAATCCTTATCAGCTGAGATGTATGTTCACAAGGTTTCAGCATTTTAGGCTCTTGCTCCTGAAGAAGAAGATAAAAATAGGTTTTAAGGGCATGGTCCCTATAGCCCTTATAAGGGGTTACAGGGTCACCAAATCTAGCAATTAGAAAACCCTATTAGCTAAGGTGTATGTACACAAGGTTTCAGCGTTCTAGGCTCCTGCTTCTGAAGAAGGGGATAAAACTAGGTTTTTACGGGCATTGTGCCTTCAGCTTTATAGGATGTAACAAATGAAAAAGTGAAAAGTTTACGGACGGACTGACGACATGCCATGCTATAAGCTCATTGGGCCTTTTAGGCCGGATTAGTTGAAATAATTTACTAAGAAATTGCTCTAAACGTTATCGGCAGTGGAAAGCGCTAGGGCTGCAACGATTCACTACGATGCATCGAAAATCGATTCAGATTTATAATATCGAAAATCGATTCATGATTCAAATTTTCGATTCGATTCACTTTTAATTTTTCATCCTAAAAATAATTTAATTTTTACCTAAATTAGATCTTGATATATTGCATTCGAGAGTGTTAACAAGTCACGTTAAGTTTTTAAACCGGAAACCAAGTCTACAATATGTAACGTAATCAGTGATTGGTTAATATCCTCATCTTCGAGGCACTCGGCCAATCAGCGTGGTTTATACATTTGCCTTAGCAGCGCTGCATGGCAACGGTCGAGCAATATGGCCGAACCAAACTTGAAAGACCCTCCCGCACATTTTAAATCAAAAGTCTGGAGCCATTACGGATTTAGAGCTAATTGCCAGGCTCGTGATATTGCGACATGCAGAATATGCTATACAGACGTGAAAACAAAGGCAGGGTCAACAACAAATCTGGCGAATCATCTCAAACGAAAACATGAAATAGGGCTAGTTTGCGAAGCACCCGCGACTAAGCCTTCTAGTACAAGTGGGGATGAACGATGGAAAACGGGCCAGTTGAAACTTACAGATTTAATGCCTAAACTATCTGACACGAGAAAAAAAGCAATTACTAAATCTATTGGGGGATACATTGCGTTCGACATGCGCCCCTATTCATCTGTGCAGAACGAGGGATTTAGAAACATGATCAAGGTACTTGAACCCCGATATTCGATTCCAAGCAGGACCTATTTTAGCCAAACTGTTTTGCCAGAATTGCTGGAGACTGTGAAAACAAGAGTTATCAGACATTTGAATAATGCTGAAAGCGTTTCAATTACGACAGATTCTTGGACATCTAGGGCCACCGAGAATTACACAGCTGTTACAGCGCATTTTATTAACAATGATTGGGAAGTGGAAAACTATATTCTTCAAACCAGAAAATTCAGTGAGGCACACACTTCTGAGAATTCATCCAAGGATTTGATGGATACTGTGAAAGAATGGAAATTGGAAAAGCATGGGGTTGGGCCAGCTGTAACTACTGACAATGCTAGTAACATTGTACGTGCAGTAAAGGAATCTGGTCTTCATCCTCACATCGGATGTTTTGCTCATACTTTGAATCTCGCAACTCAACGCGGACTTAAAGTAAGTCAAATGGACAGACTTCTTGGAAGGGTGAGACGTGTTGTTGCATTTTTTCATAAGTCAACGTCAGCTACAAGTTGCCTTTCTGCCATGCAGAAAAGACTGGAAATACCCAATCACAAACTCATCATTGATGTCCCTACAAGGTGGAATTCCACGTTTGATATGCTTTCCAGGTATTGTAAATTTTTCTGGTAATTCTAGTTTTCTACTAAAAACTAAAAAGTACTTTACCTTTAGCATTTATATATTTGTAAAACTGTAAAACATTAATGTAGCCTAAGCCTTAAAGTTACCTTAGCAACCTCGAATATATTTTACATGGAAAGATTTTGAATTTCTTTACTGTTTATTGTTTGCTACTTTAGAAAAGAATGAAAATTTCTTATGAATTCAGATTAAATATTTTCTTCAAAATATTTTGCAGGTATGTAGAACAGCAAGCTGCTGTTTTTGCTGCAATTATCGAACTGAAAAAAAAGGTGAAAGATCTAGTCACATTGTCGGATGTTGACATAAGCAACATAGAACAAGTGCTCAACATTCTCAAACCAATCAAAACGGTTACAACCATGATGTGCAGCCAGACACATCCAACAGTCTCACTGATTCACCCATTGAAGGAAATGTTGCTTCAACATCTGGATCCGTCAAATGATTCAAATCATTCCGAGGACAACACCCTCATCACTGAAGTAAAGAAGGCTATCTCCTCAGACCTAAAGTCAAGGTTAGATAATTTAGATAAATAGCTAAAGATAAAAATATTATAGATATATATATATAATTTATTGAATCAATTTGTTTTATTTATTATAAATTGTGATATGTAGATAAATAACATATATTAAATATATTAAATGAAACATTAAATTCTATTCATTGCTCAATGAATTTTCATAAACAGAAATTTGTAAAATTGCCTTAAATTGTTTATTTAATAAATAGTGTCAAGTGTATATAACAAAATATCAGGTAAATTGGTTAATGTGTAACAATTAACAATTGTATATGAACAATGTAATTAAGTATCAGTAAGTTAACAAATGTATATCTAGATTCTAGAAAGTAGTAGAAACAAACATGTTCAATTTCAATTTACTCTTTATTCATTTTCAGGTACACAGAGAAGGTCAGCCTTGATTTCCTTCTACAAGCTTCCGTTGTGGATCCACGGTTTAAGAGTCTCCCCTACATTGGTGATGCTGAGAAACATGAGGTTTATTCCTTGTTGGGAAAGAAAGTTGTAGACTACTCAAATTCTCTTGATGAGGTAAGTAAATCCTTTACTAAATTAGTAATTAATAAAGTATATGAAAAATACAAAAGATAATTTGACATGATTTTATTAAATCCTTGATATATGTTTAATGAAAATATATGTGTAAAACTCAGCTGCACTCAAAAGGAATCACTGAATCTTATGAGTTATGACATGTCAGACTGTTACTGCTGGTGAATGCTGTGTGACTGTATGTATTTTCTGGGTTTTTTTAAATTAAAAATAATTTGAAACATGCTTATTATCCAGACTGTCACTGTGAAGAAGGAACCAGCTGATGTTCAACTCCCAGATCTTCCTGATCTTGATATTCCTGCAGCCAGTTCTGCTGATGATCTGTCACAAGACCCACCACCTGCTAAGATCATAAAAACAGAAGATATTTCCCACTGTTCCCAGTCTCACAACTCAGCACTTTCTGACCTGTTTGGTGATGTTTTTGTTACTAAGGTTGAGCCAGGGAAAACACTGTTTGAAAGATCTGAGTTGGAGATCCAGAACTACAAGAAGGAACAAGTACTAGATTTGAACCAAAATCCTTTGATGTGGTGGAAATCAAAGGAAGCATTGTATCCGATAATCTCAAAGTATGCCAAGTTTTGTCTTGGGGTTCCTGCAACTAGTGTTGCAAGTGAGAGGGTATTCTCAACAGCAGGCGATGTGGTGACAGCACAGAGAGCTTGCCTCTCAAGTGACAATGTGGACATGTTAGTTTTCCTATCTAAAAACATGACCGCTGATGACTTACTGTAATGACTTATTGACTTACTTTCTGTAAGCTGTGTAAAATAATATTTTCAGTGCTTCACTGGAATTGGAAAATACTCAGTTCCAAGGCTTTTCACTTTATTGTGGAATACACAATGGCACATTGCTTTGGTTTTTAAACTTTTAAAACTATTAAAGTTATTGAGTTCAACAATTTTGTTGTTGTGTAGTGTTTACTGAACTCTAAAGAATCGAATCGAAATAAATCGAATCGAGCTGTAAAAATTAAAAAATCGAATCGAAGTTGTCAAGGTGAATCGTTGCAGCCCTAGAAAGCGCTGTGCCATTTCATAACATGATTTTATTCTCCATTAATTTTCATTCGTGTGCAAATGAAGTAAATACGTGCACAAACCTCGACGAAAGTATCAGAATTAATAGTACGTATACACTTGTTGACCTATTAAAACATAGTGATAAAGAGTTGGATTTTAACAATTTCTACCACCAGAGACATTGTATGTCTAATGTTTCGAAAATGGCGTTCTTTGTGGAACGTTAACCATAGGTGAATTGAATAATTCTCATGTGAATTAAAAGAATGGTGTTAACATATTTGATAGTCTAACATGGTCAACAAAGGTGACAACTCGTTGCATCTGTCGGCCAAAAAAAGGTCCAAGCAAAACCTAAAAGGTTACCTTTCTTGAATATTACACCGATATATACTGCTTAAGTGAACATTACCTATTTGATCTACTGTCTTAAAATCGTGAAATGAAATAACCATATAAAATGTGGTTTACTAGGACAAATCTGACACACAGGCTTATAAAAAATAATATAGTTCATGTGTTAATATCATATCAGACACATTCGAATGACTAAATCAGAAAGTCTTTGGATTTCCAAAAGACTGAGCTATCTTTGAGTCAGTTATTAAGTTGTGGAAAAATGGACCTACCAGTATAGACATATCTTCAAATTGCTCTTTCGCAAATTGAAAAGTTATGATTTCCTAATCATTTATGACTTGAGAATTTAAATATTAATTGATGACTTTTTATCAATCAACTTTGATTACTTAGGAACTCACATTTCATATGTAATTTGCATCACGCTAATAAGTTCGAACTGCAGGTAAACGAAATAATGAGGAATCCCTAGCTATTGAAAGTTGCTCACATGCAAATTCCACATACATGTAGATCCGCTCAAATAACAGATAAGACGGTTTAGGAGACTGTGAATACCCATTACCGATGTCAAAAGATCCCGTGTATGTAATAATTTTGATGTTCTGTGACCAAAATTGGAAGTTATTGATTGAAAGTGGAAAAAAATTCTAATTTGGGTAAGTTCATTTGAAAGGCCAAGTTGACCTATTGTCATTTGATATGATTGTTAACCTGGATGTTATGTCTACTGTTCTGTAAGTAATTTTGTTTTTGAAACGGAAATGGATATGTATTTAAATATGGATTACGCGAATAGTGTCAGCAAATATGACAACTGTGTTAATGAGAGGTGACCAAACTGTCTTCAGATGATCTTACTATCAGACGGGAGAAGATTAAACTTGATCTGTCAGGTGTCATTTTGTTCGATTAAATCTGAGCACGCCTTTGAGTTGTTTTTGAGTTGCATAAAAAATATTGTAGGAATTTCCATTTATGGTCACTCTGAGTGAAACACTAGATTAATTCGAACGTGTTTAGATTTGTATTTTAGGAACGTATGTGAATGGAATGCACTGTGAATGAAGGGTGCAAGAATACACTAGATTTGAAAATAGAATGAGTTTAAGATATATTTGGAGCTGTACATAGCATTAAGTACATTCAAAGGAAGAGACCAGGCGTTCCTGATATGTGTTGTGGAGCATAGATTTAGATTGACATTTCATTCTTCCTCATTCAGGTTTTTCATTACACATAATATGACGATGTAAATAGGTTTCATTATAATATTCACCCTCATAATTATTCCGGGCTATGGGTATTTATGTGGCACACCATGGTTACTTCATAAGTATTAATCGAGATAGTGTTGCTAAATCTGTGAATTTCCTGAAAGATGAGAATGTGTTAAATAGAAACCAGATAATATAAAGGTTATGCCTCACAATAAAAAAAGCTAGTATCAGAGTATGCCTCTATTGGGAGTTTGAGTTGAGTTACAGAAGCCATCACGAGGCGTGGTCACTGACGGGGACGGTCCTTTTAACTTTGTTGTTAACTTTGGCATGAATTGCAAAAAATTTTTCTATTGACGTTTGAGAGTCTTGCAACATCACGATGTGGTGTACCAGCCTGAATCATGCCAATAGCTCTCCATCTCATCGTCAATCGTGGCACATTCTTGTTTAATCAAAATTCGAATGGAATTGTTTTCCTGCCTACAGAGTCAACACTAAGACTGAAATTAATAAGGAAGAAGAAGTAAATTTCATGGATATCATGCGCATGCTCTTCTAAAAAACGTGCCTTCACCCTCAAACAAACAAGCAAAGTGTTCAAAATGACTGTGGTTGTGTTGAGGAGGGGCGTTGCAGTCAAATTAAGAAGAAACATTTAAAACATCATTCTCTCCCATCAGAGGTAGTTCCGTCATAACTTTCTATACAACATCTGTCTTAATACGAAGGTTTCACGGTCTTCCGGCACTCTCCCCTAGCGGGAAAATATTGCAACTTAAACTACCTTGCTATATTTCAGCCAATGGAAGCAACGAATGCTCTTGACGTAAAAAAGCTAATATTTATGCTTAATTGACTGATAATTTGAATTAACAAATTGATTTTTACTGAATATATTTTTAAGATTATAACCAATGAATAATAACGATTGATTAAACATTTTCCATGAAGGTTATTCATTAAGGGAGTAAGTGCAGTTGAGTATCATGCAGTAGTTTCAAGGAAGCCTTGTTTTTGTTTATGTCTAACTTCAATGGATATCACAGATATGTTTCTCCAATCCAACTTGATCAAAAACTCACCTCAAGATCAAATTAAAAATATTTATTAAGGTTTATGTTCTTCCGTATCTAACTTTGAAAATGATTTAAACATTTTGCTCATAGTCACATGTTAATGTGTTTGACATTATGAAGGGTTTTTAACTATGTGTTTCTTGTTTGAATGACATTTTGGAGAAACATTCAACAGAATATGTCTCAGATATTTCTGTATTTAATGCATTATCTGTTTTTGATTAGAAAAGGTTAAGAATTCCCTTGCCATTATGGAATTCAATAAAATCATTTGAAGGCGTGTAAGGATGAATCACTATTGCCGTTAAGTACCTAAATCTTGAAACAAATTTATGACAAAGAAGTAAAAATTAAAATTTAAATGTAACCTTTGTAAATTTTTAGATTAACATTTGCAATATCCTCAACATCGCTTAGACGGACTTCAAAAAGACGTTAATCTTGATAGATCAATGACAAATTTAGATCAGATTCAGATTCAGATTCTTTATTTCAGTACGTGTGGCCTCCGGCCCATATACAGGTTACAGTGAGCAGGTTGGATAATCTTATAACAATTGTCGTCTTAGACGCAATGCATGGTGTGTATATAACTGTAGAGCTTTTATAACATTCACTTTACAAGATGCCATTAAATTGATGAAGCCAGTTTTTAAGTTATATGAGGTACAAATAAATGGTAAATATTTAAATCTAAGTTTCCTAAATGCTGGACACATCATAACAAAATGAAATTCATCTTCAACCATATTTAAATCACATACTGTACACAACCTCATTGCTTTGATAACATTACAGTATCGCCCAAGTTCAACTTGCAATCTGGCCATGCCAATACGCAGTTTTGTCATATCACGACGGTAAAGAAAGCAGTCACTATTAGTTAAATACATTTCTGGTTGTAAATTTAATTTAATAGATGAATAACATTCATATCTAAATTTACATCGAAAATGCTTGAAACGGGATTTACGTAACGCAATTCAGCAAGATACGTTACTTCCTTGATGAGTTACCTCTGTGGTTTTGATCGATGACAACACTCATGATCTATTCAAGAAAAATAATTACACATCCTTTGTAACTATCTTTATCTCGACTTGCACAGCAATGTCGGCTACTAATTGGCCAAAAGCACGTGCCGTTGGTATATTTTTCTATGTTAAACTGGGTGACGCGCGACCCTAGTTACGAGAGACGGCGTACTGCCAAGAGTTATCTCCCGTGTACCACTGTTAGTTAAACATATGCTACACTACGCTGGTTTGAGGAACCTTTCCTTTACGCCAAGGATTTATTTTCCTATTAATTAAAGTCATTTCCATTAGTCACGCTTGCCCGATCACGTAAGCTCTTATTCAAATGAAAGATCTTGACAAGTCACTTGTCGACTGTCGGTTCACTCGCTCGCAGCGAGGTTGTCCATCAGCGAGCTGGAGATGGGAATGGTAAACCAGATAATCAGTCTAAAGATATTAATCTTTCAAACAAACTTGCGCATGATCTTAACAACCGATAACAAACTCATTCGCTTCTCTCTCGACGGTCCGCCATGACAGTTAGAAATCTACTGAGATTTTACCGCCGCTTCAAATCGAAAGTTTCCAAGGTGGAACGTATACACGAGGTCACGTGACCGAACAATCAAAACTAAAAACCCCGCAATACTTGTTATGTTCATTTTATTTCGTTAATCCGAAATTTACGTCTGGTGGTATAAAAATTATATTAGTAAATTCATAAGTAAAATAATAACACAGAAAAGATCAGCCGCCACTTTGACCCATCCAATCTTTCGATCCACACTAAAAGCATAAAATAAGGGTCCTCGTTGAGATAAATACGTTACCATGGGTCCGCGATTCGTTCTCGTTTGATATATAACTCGAACACATGACACATCTCCATATCAAACTCGCGGACACATAGTAACTTATAATATTCCACTATCCAGTATGAGATCATAAAAGCTTTGGAGTCAATTATTTAAAAAAAATATTCTCTTTTTTTCGAAAGGATGAGGGAAAAGGACAGGACAGCAGCTTCTTAATTGGGAATTCACGATGTCTCGAGTATATCCTTACTCCTTCATTACAATTATGAAGTTGTTATTCAGAAAATCGTATCTTCCAGATGTATAACACTTCTAAATGCCCTGTAGAGACTTGTGAGGGAAAAATGGAAAGAAATGCATAGTGAGCGAAAAACGGCAGACTTTAGAACAACTCAAATTTGGTCTGGCTTTGGTCTATCCGTTGACCTTAATTGGGTGCCCCAACCAGGAGAATGTAGCTCCGGCTTGCATAACTCTTCAGGTCTTTAAGCACGCAAATCACTACACCACGATACGTTATTGATTGGATGGTGGTTCTCAAAGTTCAAATTGGACATATCCAAAATGCAACGTCACACTGGTTTAAAAATGTAGTTTGTCATAGATGGAAACAGTTCGAAGTTTCAGGGACAGGCCAAATGGCATAACATCTTTAAGCTGTCCACGTGTACCAAAGAAACTTTGGAATTTGCTCATGAAAAATACCCACATTGTGATCGATACTGAAAATGAAACTAGGTGAGGTGAGGTGAAATGGGGTTTAACGCCGCTTTCAAGAGTATTTCACTTATATCGCGGCTGCTAGTATTAGTGCAGGGAGAAAGCCCGCAATATCAATGTAGCTATGCATTGCGGTGAAACCTGCGAGCATCGGCTGGAACTAGCGAACCATGGGTGGTACTGCGCTGAAACTCAGTGCAGCATTGCACCCAAACCTGACTGCGTGTAGAACAGCTCTCTACTGCAGCCCCTAGCGGGATTCGAACCACAGACCTCTTGATCCGAAGCCGAACGCGCTAACCACTGCGCTATCCCCCCCCCCCCCCCCCCCCCCCCCCCCCCGACAATGAAACTAGAATGTATTTTATACGATATAACGTAGAATAAAATTTGGTTGTAAACTACTCATCAGTAAGTTGTAAAGCGAGATATATTTTAATTTTTGAAACGTAATCAGGTCCATCACCTTTTCCCATGGAACACAGGAACCTTATAATTTACTCATGCAAAACAATTGAGCATGTGTGCCAAAACGTATTGCATAGCGATTACAACTTGTTGGACCGTCAAATGATAATCCATAATTTGCTGCCAAGGCAACAATTGTGGAGTGTTAATGTGTCAATTTTACTATCTTTTCAATATATGTGTCTGCGTACAATGCACATTTGTTACCAAGCAGTCTGTGTATGGAAATTCCAGCTCGAAGATTTCGCATGTCTTACATGTGTTTCAACAAAGAGTAAACGTTTGAAACTTACCAATTGTTTAAAGGGATAAAATGTATCCTGTCTTAGTTATTTCAAAAATATTAAAAATATCTTTAATGACACAGTGTTTGACATTTAAAAAGGCGATTTCGCATCGATTTTAAATTTTATAATGACATTTATATATTCCAACTCGTAAAGTAAGAATACTATGTTATTTCAAATGTCAAACATCCTTTAGAATACCAATGTTTCATATATATTATGTTTCGATTTCAATTCCACTTGACATTTATACATTGTATCTCCTCTAGCATATTACTATGTAAAATAAACACAGCGATGCATTTTCAAAATAAAATGTTTACTTAAACATGAAAAACTATAAAACAAAAAATATAGATTGAATCAGTTAAAAAAGTCAAATAAAGAATTATAAAATATTTCTAAAATTATACTCGATGGATAAAATTACAGATAGTCCAAAAGCATGTCAATTGATCCAAATGCAGTAAATGAGACAAACATTGGCATCTTGGCCAATAATGACAATGGCAGACCATGTCTGACTCCACTTGTTGACCGATAAATCGATGAAGTATGTTATTAAGGGCATGATCAGACTCGCTGAGACTAACAGTAAATACATACGCATCATCCTATTATAGAAGGCATCAGATATGTCAGTGCTTCTAGATGAAATGACTTCCTATAGAACGAGCGATGTCAAAGGCACTTGGACATGTCAGGACACAATTGACAAATATCACCTGTGTATTATTTTCAGTCGTCCCTATGACATTTTGATGAATAAATAGTTCTATTCTGTCATGATGCCAACAATGTGAGGCTTTTAACAGAATCCATCCATCTTTCTTGCTGTTTTAGATTGACGTTGGGAAACGTTCGTGATAGAATATAAAATATGGAGATTTTTATCTGATTAAAAGTAACATGAAAAGAGGACCACGGACAAAACGATCGGAACTTCTCTCTGTTTTAATGTATAAATCCTTAAATATGCCATTTTATGCCCTAACGCAGTACTTTAAAACCACAATAAAACACATGGTCTCAAATATATAAATTCTCACATCATAATCATCGATGACTTGTTAACATTTCTTTTTAAACTCGATTATCAACACCTAAAGTAAAACGATGACGGCCTATCCTTTAAACAAACAAAACAAAATGTATATGCAAGTTAATTAACAGCCGTGTTAATTTCAAGTGGCAAATTTGCAGTCACGTTTACAATTACGAGTTCATGCAGACACATATGTTTACGCTGTCTCTGTGTTCTTAATGATGACAATGCATCCCCGTAGTTTCCTACTTAAACCCTGAAACTACCACTTGAGGGGGATAATTGGCCAACTGGCATACCCTCCAATGACAGAACTAGTGGATCGTCTACATCCCAGTTTATGCCTGATTCGATGTTTAAATTACTGCAGGATATTTTCATGCCTCATATGACAATCACCTATTTACTAGCATTAGCATGCCCTCTATCCATATTCAATCATAATTATACGGAAGTCTTAACAACAGCAAGCAAGGGACCTAACATTCCTTGTGTGAAAACAGATAGAACATTTCTATTGAAGTCCTTACAAACGGTGCAGACACACCGATTCAGTCCCATGTATATCATCAGCAGTCAGAAATGTATTAATTCTCTCCAAACGGTTTCACATTCGGCGGATATTTGCTGAGGGATGAGAAATTTAATACGATTATATCATCGTGTAGTCTGCTTTGACAGAATCAACCATTGCAAATGACACGACGGTAATCCAAATAATGATTAAGCATAAAACGTCTGCATGCTTGGGAGTCACTTTCATTAAATGAACAAAATAAGTTTTTGACAAATATATACATATTTAATAATGATTACAAAAAAACTTGAAACACAACATTATATCGCATCGTTCTTATAGCTCAGATTCAGATTTGAAATACATGTAAGATTTTTGAGATTATCATCAATACCATAAAAGTGGTATGTTGATGTGGAAATAATTTTGCAAAACAATATTCCCTTGGAATAACATTACATACAACAATCGATAATGTAATGATTGGATAATAACTGAAACCTACTTTCTGGTTCCACCAGTCACATATAACATGCTTTGGTCACTGATATTTTGGGGATTCCTAATTAAGACATTGGCCGAATGAGAGTCATGTTATCAGCCAAGCTTCTTGGGAATGAATGTATACTTATGAATGCATATGAATGAATGAAAACCATATCGAATTAAGTTTATAAAATATTGCAATTAAGCCACGAGAAATAAGCCACGAACGGAAAACAGTATGGGGTGGTTTACAGCTCCTCAATTTTGGCCGCTGTCTTTCCTTTTGATAAACAAAAGATAGCGGCCAGATCTGTAAATTAAAGTATACTACTTATGAATTTACCTCTATGTAATAGTCATGCTTGATGTCTTCGGTAAATCGGATATTTTATGAAGGCATCGGTTTTTTAGAAGACCAAAAAATCTACCAAAATGGATGAAATTTAAAGTTCATCCAACAGAAGAAGCTGATTAGTCATTGCAAATCAATGTCGAATAAGTGTATTGAATAGCTTCGTCTTTCAATATTCGTAGTTTTTATGACGTACCCGTCCAGGTATGCCCTTTAATTATCATTAATGTCAAAGCTGACAAATGTATCACCATATCCTATCAGCAAGATACGTTTCAGTTTCTTGATAACATTCAACAAATTTGCATGTTACCAAATACAAAACATCTGAATCAATAATCAGTAAATTGATTTCGATAATAAACATATTTATAACTTAATTGCCTTTCATAAAGACATATCCAGATGAATTTAATACCATTTTGTAGTTCATCTGTGACACTGCGATTCCCCTCTACACTCATATTCTATTCAGTAATTTAGTTTCTAAATTGACGTTAGTAGTGAAGAAGTATCACATGGATATGGTAAACGAGCAGGTTTGCCATGTATCAACCTACAAAAGAAGATTTATGATCCCCTAGGAATTGATATTATGAATAATTGGTATTGATTATTGACGACTTCTTACTAATGGAAGGCCAAATCTTTTCAGCAGGATATTAATGTTAGTTAGATAATCTTCAAACATCATTACCCACCTTCCCATTAATGAATAAATATCACAGAGTAAATTATAAACACAGACTTACTAATAATGACAAGGGACTTATCAAATATCAAATACGACTGAGGAACGTATAACCTATATTATAACCTATACGTGGGACATATCATTTGTTATTCCGAGCATCGAATTGGGTATTAATTTTCATACCAAATACATATTCATAGCATTTAAACAAACGGCTTCAATTAAAAGAAAACTCAGCCTGAACAGTAACTTATAAATTGCAAACATCCGCCCTTTGTCTCTTATTTCTTGTAGATGCCCAGCTCGATTTTTGAAGCACTGTTAAGACTACATTTTAGATATAGAGAAGGCATATGTTGTTGGTATCGTCATGTTGCCATGGTGATGGTTATTTCCAATATCTACCATTTAGACAAATTGTTATTGCACTGATGACATTTAAATTCTAATGCCAGTGACAAATTACTAACATTAATATTCCTACAACGACCCTCAAACTGCGCTCCTTGATAGCTCGGATGATCGGTAAATCACATGTTCAGCAATTGTATCATGTTTGCTATCCGATACAAATATCATGGCCATATATATATATATATATATATATATATATATGTGTGTGTGTGGGGGGGGGGGGGGGGGGGGGGGTGCGTGTGTGTGTGTAGATGCAGAAATACAAATATTCCTATGATTTGTCTTTTACAAAATCGAAAGGTGTCTAGATATATTAATCTAGGTATTCAAATCAACTGTTAAAGTGTGAAAGATGTTCAATAAATAAAACTGAAGAAAATGCTTTCCTAAGTTAAGTTAAATTTTTCCACTTTTACATAGCATCCATATCTATCTTTAATCTCTCCGGACCTCAAATATGTTGATAGTCTCTATAGTTGAAGTCTCAAAATGCAGCATGGTTATCTGATTAAAATGTCATTAGACAGCCAATCTCTACGAGAAGTATAAAGGATCAACATGACGTCTTCCTCTACTCGTTCGATTCTTCTCATTCATAATATCCGGTTATCATGAATTAATAAGATGGTTTTTTTATAAATGTGTTACATCAGTTGTGATGATTAGTCATTTTGAAAAGACACATCCTTTGTTAATGCATCACAACCATACTAAAGAGCTTGGTGAACGACAGTTTAGCGCACCTATTAAAAATCGTATAAGAACGTCAGATTCACGCAATTATAATCATTGTTATATCGCTTTAAGCAGAATTTGAAGAAAGGTTTCCTTCGTATTTGCTTCGGAGATAATGCTTTTAAGGAAGATAAAGCGCTACATTTTAAAGAGCTAGCCGCATAGAAAATAAACGCCTCCAGACATATTAGTTATATCCTCTATACAAATCATTATTTGGAAAATGATTATGACTATGGCTTATTATAACATGTGTATATGAACGTGTTTTGAAAACTGCAAAGGAATGTGCACAAGATGTATACAGTTGCTTAGATACTGTATATGCTCATATAAACTACCGGACAAAGAAGCGGTACCATTTATAGATATTAGAGAGATTTTATCCGAAAAATGAATACGCCTGAAACATATTTAATTAACCATTAATTAATTAATTAATTCTAAATACACACATCTTTTCTATGCCCCGTGAATTGAAATATAGTGTTCTGTATTCAGTATAATTCCTAGCTTAAGACATAAAAAAACCCCACAATCCTGATCGACTTTTTGTTCTATTCTAGGGAAAATCTTAATGATATCGTAACTGATTAAAATAAATGTGGTGATCTAATCGAACATCCCTCTGGCGTAACGATATATTCCTAAGCCACTTTCATGCTGAACGATAGGCGAACGAACGAACGCCTGGACCGACTCAACGTAAATGCAAGCCGATTTGGGGGAAATGCATAGCTTTATATTATATAATCTATAGAAAATATGTTCTTTCTTTACAAATAAATTGATTGTTTCCACAAGTTTGGTAAACAGTTTGTATAATTTAAAGTTAATATGAAATAGTCATCGATGTAAACCTTTGAAAAACGGCCAAATGTCATAGTAGAAAAGGATTTGCTGTTAGATTAATGTTTGATTAGAAAAGGTGGGTGTCGACATTTACGCAATTTGACTGATCACAAATGACATGGAAACAAACAAGAAAGTCAGTATTTGGTACAAGCCCGATCAGCACAAATGCCTGACCCAAAACGTCTCTCTTACAGAACAGGACGCTGAACTTCCTATGAGGCCATTGGTTCCATTTCCTCTGGTGCTGCATTTGTCAGAAAAGTTCTGAATATAAATGAAAATCTTTAATGTGGTCGGGTCGCATACAGAACATAGGAAAATTAAAGAAATTGTTAATTTTGCAGTACTTATTCCATGTGTACATCAAATGATTAAGATAGGTAATGTTTACAGAAACGCATTACGGGACAACATTTTGGAACCAATTTAAAGCCCAACTCACACTTCGCACGATTGCACTACGGTAATATTACGATTCGATTGTACTGGTATTGTGGTTTTCACGATCTGTTATGTGAAAACGGTTTCTATGCGTGAGGTACAGATGTTAGTACAATCATTGCACGAAACATCACGGTACGATCAGAACACAATCAACACAAACTTGACACAACGCTTTCACGATGCAATCACGAATCGTGTAAGAATAATGCACGATTTAAAATAATCTGTGCAAAGGCAAAAAAGGTTAACCATTGCTTTTAATGACCAAGGTAGAATTGTGAGTCATCCTGTGATGCATTGTAGCTATGAAGTACAATGTCATTGCGATAAAGACATGAGGGCATAATATACTACTTTTTATCTTCGGATAATCTTACGATAATCTTACTGAGGTTTTCCTCTCTTCTGACTTGGCATTCCTTCTGATTCAAAGCAGTCGAATATCCAGATCACGTAAAGAAGTTTACATCTTGACATCGAGAAACAAGTCGATCGATAATTGAGGACATTATAATTCGCTTCCTACCAAATTATGAAACATCCGCACTCAACATGCTGATCTTGATTTATATGAATATTGAGCGCCAAATTCACCATTTTCGAATTGTAAGTTTGTAATTGTTATCATTCCAATAATTTGATACTTTACAATTGGCCTGAGACATCAATGTCGTGTGAGTCCAGCGCAATAAATATAAGTATCCCCATCGTTATCATTGTTACCTGCTTCGTGCAAAATGATTCAGTTAATTTCTTCTTGATAACAAGTACATCTGCGATTCATTCTAACAGAGTATAAACCAAAGCAAACGTTTTATACAATTTACCAGTGAAATTACTATTTCTTTGTCTAATGTGTTCGGGAGTTGATTTCTATTTACTTACTACTTACTATTTGAATTTTCGTACAATTGCGTATGAAAATTATACACAAATTTGATACGTCCTCTGCACATAATCTTCAGAATAGCATGAACATCTTAAACACTCGTTTTTCTGAAATGCAACGTTTGCAGTATACAGTTTATAGGTCTGGCAAACCTATGATGGGCTACCACATAATTTTGCTTGTGATGAATTCTTGTTGAATTTTCCTATCATGTAAGGATATACTTTAATGTCGAAAATTCATTGTTAGTTTTCACAAATATTGCCCGTTTATGCATCTCTAAACTTTGCATTATGCACAAAATATAATTTCAATTATCTAATAAACTCAAGGGTACAGAGATATATTATATCGAATCGATCCCTATACTTTTAACACATTTCATTGTTTGTGACAATAAAGAAATGTTCATAACATTATACAGGCCACAATGCGCTGTTGAAAGTGTATAAAAGGAGTACTTGTCTACTTTGATGCATTAGCGGAATTGGCAGGGATTACTGTAGACCAGCCATTCCTGGCCATAAGTTAATCTAATCTAGTGTTTTTATCTGTGAGAAGAGGTGATAAGATTTGCTACAATCTGTTTTCTGATACTGCCATGATAGATGGGGAAGGAAGTACCGTAAAAACGATATATGCCATCTTACAAATTTACATTTAGATAGGGTAATCTTACACTAATAATGGTTGATATGTCTTTTGTTATTATCATATATTTGTATAAACGAATAATGTATATATAAATGTAGATCAGCTACAAGTACACGAAAATCTAATGTTATAATCAGGTTACAATGCTGGACAATGGGAACCCCAAATGAGTTTAATGAAGCAGTCGTTACCACATATGGTTAAACAGAAACTGAAAGAACTGTCGAAATTGCCAGAAAATTGTGGTTTTAATCTAAAATTCAGAAATCTAAGAGTAAGTTAAGATGAATTACCACTTAAGAACTTACCTACAGATACAGAAGTTTAACCATATCTATAAATGATTCTTGCATTTAAAAATATGACAATATAAGACTAAGGGAAGTAGAGCGATGTTTGAAACAAACAATAGCAATCACTATTACATGTATGTAATAAACGATCGTCAGGTTCAGCTGACAACAAATCACAATTTCGGGTCTCATCTGAATACATTTCCTTTTTCCCCCGAAATAAGTGAAGGCATGCCATATCAGGTGTCATTGTTCACCTTTAAGATACTGCAGTGTGATTAGTACACGGCAGTATCAAACTAGTGTAATACCGCAGTGCGTATCGCGTCACAAAGTTGGTTTGTAAAATGATTTGCCTTTAAGAAGCCAAAGTGATCAGAAATTTTACTTTTTATCATGGTCGTTATTTCAACAAACACACCACATAAACGTCATATCAAATCTTTCAATAAAAACAGAAAAAGGACAAAATGTACCGTATCAACAGAGTTGCTTGAATTCTTTTCATATATGGAATTTTAACATTGATATCATTTGTATATCGGTATTCAGTTTGGAGTTCGGAGTTTTCTGACACACATCAGGAGTAATCCCGCAAGTAATGCAAGGATCATCACATTCATTTGCGACCGTTTAGTAACTATGTTATCCTTCGCAACGAACCCATTATACTTTGCCGAGATAAGAATAATGGGGTTTAGTTAAAATCTTTCACAAATGGACTATATACACTATGTGACCATGCTTAACTGTTGGCACATCCGTCTTATACTGAATTGCTTTCCCGTTCTTGGAAATTTCTCCATCTGTTGAACCTTCGTCTCTGCATGTCTGTAGTGAACACAACATCTTGTGCATGGTCTTCTTTCGGCAGACCATTGTCGGTGTGATGCTACATAGTTCAGATACAGTATGGTAACTTGTATGTCCAACACAATTAGACTTGGCTGATCCAGACAGGTCAAATTTGGTGTTCCATAATGTCAATTAAGACATCTCATTTCATCTCCTGGTTGTATTCCCTACACGTGTTCTTCGACTCGAAGCCTTCTTCGATCACTCTCTTGTTCCTGCTTCCAGCATGAGGCAAATAATTGTTCTTTTTCTCCTAAGTTTCATCCAGGGGAACACTCTTGTAACCAAGGCACGGCTGTCTGCCACAGGTTTCAAGGGTGAGGATCACGTTGAATCAACGGCAAAATTGCTTCCCTGAAGACAGCTCTGTGAAATCAACCCTACTTCAACCCCATCTCATGAAGGGCAATGATGAAAGTCATACTAGAGATGCAGTTCTTGATTTTCTCTCTGATGCCTGTAGACTCTTCGTCTGATCACTCTCTTGTCTAAGTGACAATGGATAATTACGACCCGGATTCGCTTTGAGACAGATTTTGTCCATGTCTTGTTTGACTTTCTCACAATGTTGTGAACTTGTTTGTAGCAATGTGTGGTATATCATTCGAAACCAATACATGTTTTACTTCTTTATTAAAAAAATTCTAAAACCTCAAACACATTTGTTACAATATCACTGGCCATAGTGAACGCTGTACATAAACATATGTATGCATGGCGTTAAAGGATTTTAATACAGATATGAGTTTTATGCATGTGTAGACACGTTAGTTTTTGTAATGTTATGTAATTTTGCGATGATGTAAGTTCATGCAGTATAGATATATATTTGATTACCATATGAATGGATATTGAGTAGACGTTATAAATAACAAATAAACTATTAATGTAATCATATTCATAATAAACATTTGTGTGGTCAGTTGCAGTAAAATTAATACAGACTGTCAATAGACTTCCAATATACGCAAATGTTAGATCCTTGATGTAATTGTCAAATTATTGCAGCTTTGATAATACATTAACATGATATAAAATGATGAATCAATATAAATCCTTGTTGATTGTCAATAGTTTATTGCCTTCTTTCTGTTGCTTCGAAGTTATGGCCATGCAAATTTAAGCCTTTGATTGTAATGAACGAAGTCGGAGGTACCTTCTCTCTACCTTTCATTTTCACCTAAAACAATACGAAATAGATTATAAAGCTTATTTGAAACTTAAACTTTTGCTTGTAAATATACATATAACAAATGCTGCGATCTTGAGAATGGTTCCAACAAGAGTAGGACTACATTCATTTCCAACAATATTTTTGTAATAATCTTATTTGTAAAACGAGATAAATTTGTTCAAAAGAGTATGCAATATTGTGATATTAAATATTTGTTAGTTCAAGAGGCAGCAAGAACACAAATATTTAATCTTCTTAATTTTTGCTTTTGCTTTGGAAATACCACGTGTCATTAAACGCCTATATACAGTTGTTCACTCATGTTACCATTTTGTACTAGTTTTATCGTGAGAGTTCGAGGTACTTAACGCGTTTCACTTGACATAAAGACGGATTCACTTTTAACCAATTCAAAATCATAAAACATTGATTAGGTGTTTTCATAAGCAGAAACCTTAAGAAGAAGCTGAATCTATGGATCTGTTTAATGAATCGTCTGAGTGGGTCAGTCATTACTCTTCACATGTTCTACATACTTTGAACCGTAGAATATATGGTCAGTCATATGGGTATAATTGGTGGTAAAGGTTTAATTGCATTTTTGTTATAATTAACTCACTTAAACTGTGCTTTTTAACATTTACTTAATGTTCTCGTCTGCGCGTTCTCGTCTATTACCGACAGCTTCCAATATGAACTTCTCACCTTTTCTACGGATCATGTCAAATACAATGTTTTGCGAGTTATAAATAGGGACAGTTTTCAATGGCAAGCTTCTTTGCCTTGATATTTCATCTTGACAATAACAACCAACTTTCTTGATAATTTCGTAAGCAAGTCAGACAATCGTTCCTGTTTCCGTTTCAAGCCTGAAGGAAAGGTTGTACCCCTTGAACCTTTCTTTCGAAGTGACAATAAATGAACATGCCTGGCATTGTGTTTGGCAATCCTCATTCTTGTAATGTGATACAAGAAGCGCCTGTCAACTTTGATGAAGTAGCGTCGCCGGTAGGGATAAACGCTGATGAATCGTCTGCTGGCTGGGGAAGACGTCAATATATACTAGACATTTGATTTCAGAAACTGGGATAGTAGTTGCAAGTTAATATAATTTTTATAGCAAAATCACTGTAACGTTATACACAAATAGCCAGTACTGCAATACATGTGCAATCATATCAGTACTGTTATTTCTGAAATGAATGTGACAATAAATGAAAAA
Organism: Phorcus lineatus; assembly: GCA_921293015.1. NCBI lineage: Eukaryota > Metazoa > Mollusca > Gastropoda > Trochida > Trochidae > Phorcus > Phorcus lineatus. Next base: position 24,200,416 of record OV121091.1, read on the forward strand.
AATGCATTTTTTTATTGGTGATCACTGGGGAAACTTTTATCATACAGATGTGCAATTGGTTTTAGACATTCAAACACTTGTCAAAAGGTTCATTCTTAATAAGAATACGGTTTAAGAATTATTTTAAACACGATTCTTGAAGGTATAAATCAAGACTTTTCCAGACTTGACCAAAACATTAATCTGAGTTATGCACTTATTTGACATGGGTCATCAAATGTTCCTTGCTCATTTTGCATTGAAGAACAATATAGCAATATTTACCTGAATATTTGTGAAAAGATTTTATTTTCACAAGAATGCAGTTATGATTTCTTGACTTCGTGTTCACCATTGGTTGATTTTAATACTTTGTGACATATAATGTGCATGTCGAGTTTATGCATGATAGATTAAACGTACTTTTTATTAAACATACGCATTATATGTCATGCCTGTACCAAAAATATGGTAATGAAAACATTAATACTTTGTGCGCGTTTGGAATTAAATGCATGTCCTTACAGGAAAGATGAGTTTTACTCGACTCGAAAATCAAGGTCGTGTGGTGAAGCGTGCAATAAGAATGGCATACAAACTTCTTTATTTGGGAACTCGGACGCTTCGGAGTATATGCATACCCCTTTGTCAGGTTGGATATGGGGATTTACCAAATTGAATACATTTTAAATGTCCTTCAACGGCTTAAAATTGTGTAATAGAGTCGTACGTTATAAGACTTTGAATATACGCTGTCAATCTACATGTATTCTTACCACTCGTCGGTCAAGGCTTTGAAAATGCAAAGGAAATATATGAAAAATAAATGAATAATGTCATGTTTTTCAAATGAAATAGTAGTTTAGTAGTATCAATATTGTCAACTAGTCAATAGTATAAAGACATGCTTGCTTGTCTTGTTTAAAAAGGGAAAAGAATTCTTTTCACGTCTGTGTAAAACTTTTGTTATTCTAATATTATATTACTAAGTTGGAGGCATTCATTAAATGAAAGTTTTGTTCTAAATATCGTTCAAAATGAAAGAAATGAAACGTAATAATGTCAATTTCTTTAAGTAAAGATTAAATTTTTCGTCAAGAAAAATTATGGTGTCTGTTTTATAATCATTCATATAAAAAGTCAAAGATTTTATAAAAATGAAACGTTCTGCAGGCGTTTCAGAACTATTGATCAACAACGTTATGAAACACACTTGATAATATGCTTACACAACGTTGTTACTTGTGTGCACGTTTTAAATAGGACAAAAGAACATGAAAGATTATCAGTTGGTACGTTTGATTTAAAATTTAAAAGATCAAAAAGTGGTAAATACCAACTTGGTATTCAACCCTAAGTCACAAAATAAATACCACAATATTAACCAAAACTTTCATTTAAAAAAAAAGGAGGCGAAACTTAAATAATATAAAACTAAGTCTTTGTCGCCCTGTTTTTAATTCAATTGTCTTGTATATATCAGCGTTGACGGATCTCCTTACATGAGAATACACATTCTGTATAAGATAATGTTATTATAACTTATGTATTGATGTTGAATATACAAATGTCAAAATGACAATTTCAAATAAAAATGTACATATGCCAATATACACGACTTATATCTCTTATTGCTACACACTCATGATAAATTTGATTTAATGCAACGAAAACTTGGATTTCGTGTTTGGTGACTTATCTCGGATATATAGGAGGATGTGCATGTACAGCTGCAGAACAAAAGTTTGTTACGTATTTACAAACTCGGTGCGAATAGTCAGGTAAATAGGTGTTCACTTTAGTTCGTCTCAGTCAGTCATCTATCTGCCAAAAGTTTTTGAGGAGATTAAGAAACTTCGTTGCCCCATCACATACTTAATATCATATTAATATACAAATTTGGCATGGATGTGAAACATTTTATAATATGCTTATATAAATAAAGTAATATATATCATAAGTATAAACTTTATTAACTATTTTGTTAAAATTTTGTCGGAAATATGTTTCATTAATAATTCATTGAATAAATTAAAAAACCTGGCATACCACATACATTTACCTTGTATATAAAGTGTAGAAATGAACCCTTAACATATATAAAGGTATGGCCTTTACATTATTTTGATCATTTTCAAATTTTCTAAAAAGAGATTTTACAAAGGAAATAATGAAAAGTGTAAAAGCGTTCTTACTTTGATTACCTCTAAATTCAATCAATTTGATGTAATGTTCAGCAAAAATGTTCAGAGATATGATTAAGTTTGAAGAAACTGAATGAACACACATGAGTTCAGAACACGCGAAATACTGAGGTGTAAAATATTTTCAATGCATGAGTTTCAAATCATTCCTCATACCTGATAATTTGAGATATCGTGACACTAAACGTAATACCAACGATGATCGGCTTGATCATCGAGTGCATATTTTTATAGGAGGGATGAAAACAGCACAGTTAGTCTTTGAATGAAGAAAATACTTAAACATGGATGTAACTCAGTCGAAAGAGGTTTGATTGCTTCTTTACAAAAAAATCGGGGTGAATAGATAATTTCTGTTTTTCAAGGGAACAGCCTAATGAAGACGAAACGTTTTCGCAGAATAATATAGTTTATCATCCATATTAAATGAATCAACGACAATATTTACCCCATTTCTTCTTATTTTCACCGTAAATAGGACAGAGGAACATCTTGTAATCATAACCAGGTTTTTTCAAAGTTTACTAACTTTGCTGATGCTGTACGTTCCTGCCATATTGCACATACTGCCAAACTTGCATTTTCTCGAGTCGGCATCATCTTTCGAATTTATAATTGCATTAGCGGCCATTCTCATATATAGCACAAATATTTTTATATCTAGTAATGAATCATAAAGTTATTGATGATGTGCTTTAGTCTGTGTGTATTTAAATGTTTCTGAATAAATTAAAAATGTTTGTGTGTAAGTGAGAGTTTTATAACCATGGATATTTATGAAGGAAATAATAGTTCTTATAAAGATCTTATGTTTAATCATACAGACATTTACTCTTTTAACACCACCTAGCCCAGAATGTATTCAATATTTACCTTAAGTACCCAAATTAATTGTATTTCCTTTGAGTGAGTGAGTGAGTTGGGGTTTAACGTGTTTTGAACAATATTTCAGTTATTAAACACCTGGATGTCAAGCATCCAAAAGAGAGTGGACAGATCAGGAAGAAAGGGATCGACAGGATGAGGGAAAAGACGGAAAGAAAGGCACAGTGAGAGACAGAAAGCAGGCTTTAGAAGGACTCAAATTTGGTCAGGCTTCTACCCGTCGACCTGTCCAGCGTGGGTGCCCCTAACAGGAGCAAGTTAGCTCCAGCTGGCATAGGTCTTGGGGTTCTCTGAAGCACGCAAACCACCACACGACGATAAGGTATTGAGTCCAGTGGTGGATATATCCTTTGAGATGGTCTAAGTATTTCCAATCACAAAATACCATTAATTCATTTACGGTTAGCATCAACATCATTTTAATTTGCTATCATACATTCAATTTAAAAGGTCATGGATATATATATAGGCAGTAACAAGAATACTGATTCAAAATAATTGCAAATTTCAAAATATTGGGGGTTCGCCGATTGACCAGCAATTATATTTTTCTTCAAAAACTTCGAACGATCTTTGTAAATTCCAATACAAAACGTATGGATTATATATTCTATGGCACCTCTCATATCATTATTGTGAAATTGTTCGTAATTATAAATTTATTCTGTCCGTCACAATACCTTCATGTTTCCTGTTTACGAAATTGTGAATAACATCGAGCAATACATTACTCATGTTCTGTCATAGAACGTCGCAGGAACGTGTAGCACTTATCAGCGAATTAAGTACTTTTTTTCATTTCAATAAACATTTTTTTAAATTACTTTTTTCAGGTATACATACAGGATACAATGTCACATAAAAGGACAAACATTCTATATACATTGTACATGCACAATAATAAATAAATACATAAATACGTTTTTTATACAGAAAATTTTTAATTATTCCTTTGTTCTAAATGAAATATGTAAAATGGACCACAACTTCTGAAAGTATGCCTCCTGGCTTTGGTTAATGTAGATAAATTTTGTGATATTGTAGTATTGCGTTATGTGTGTTTTGTGTAAATGTGATATTTGGGGAATACCCTTTCTTACTACAGTTGTATATGATACTCTTGACTAATGTAATACTAGCATTTAAAGCATAGTTATTTTTTCCTTTCACTCCAAATAAAACCTGCGGAATAGTAAGACTTAGTTGTACATCAACAGTTTTAAGCCACAATTTAAGTTCGCGCCATATACTTTGCACCTTGCGAATTAAGTACTGCAATAAACCTCGATCTGGTAGTCCAGTTTTCAATATTGAAATTCTATTAAATTATTCTATTATTCATTGTTTTCTTGAAATGCATAAGGGATATATATGACACCAACCAAATTATATTTCCTATCTTCTTCACCACATACCTTACCACATGACTGACTTTGATTGGTGAAATATAAATAATAATCTCTAGATATTGGATTAAAAGTAATCTCATACTTGTAGTTTTAAGTGCATAATGGCCTATTTTAGATCATTTTGATCAGAGTACGGTAATTGAAAATTACATTGCATTATGAACATGTCGTACATTTGTTATTTAAAGCGGCTGACGTATCGGCTAGGGTTCGCTTGAGGGAAAATTTCATGAAAAGGAGCGCTGTAAAGTTACTAATTTCTCAACATTATAAAAATGAACATGTATTGATAGAACATGTACACATTTATTATGATTTATGATAAGACTAATCAACAATGCTTTGTAAATTCAAAGCAAGGTTTTTAAAGCTAGAATGGCTTCACTTCTCATTATTGTTTTATTTTACCAAGTGTGCGCTCGAATTTATCCAAATTCTAAGTTCTAAGTTTCAGATGGGAACTAATAACATACTTGAATATTAAAGTGAATTTGTTTTTCGTTTCCAAAAAAAAAAAATACCCCGATGGGATTGTCCTTTAAACTTCATAATCGAAACTTGAGTGATTTTACTGCTACGAAAACAGACAATCATAATAATACCAGGGAACGCATAGCTGAAAATAGTCACATATGTTACATTAAGGGATGGAAGTGACAAAAACAGTTTATTCTATTGTATTCTACTGTAGTCTTCCTCACGAAGGACTGAAATGTTTATCCATGCTGCTGAAACCAAGAACATGTATATTAAATTAGCCCTTTGTTGAAACCAATGCCAATACCTTCCTTAAGGCACTCCGTAACCCTTGAGGTACTCTTGCAGTCGTCACTTTTGTTTATCAGTCACTGGAATTCCTCTGCTGATTTCATGTGGAGGTACATGTATGACTTTGCCCTCAAACTCCTGTGTGTCAGTTGCTGTTACAATCCTCAGAATCAATGGTTTATTTGCAAATGTTGCATGACTTATGCATGCTAAAGGACCAAATGAATCGTTTCACGTGCATGTTTTATTACCTTTTTTTGAAAACAAATTGACTTCATTGCGTTTTAGAAAGTTGATTTCAATGGCAGAGGATTCAAAGTAGGAAATGGCTGGAGCGAACGTTGAATACAGGCATACTGTTAAGATGCAAACTTTTGATAAAAGTGGGAAATCATTTGCTATGCGTTTCCCTTTCTAGCAGTATGTGTATCAGACAGTCTTCGTGGCAATGCATATGCATATAAAATTGAAGAAAGGATAATTGATAACATTGGTTTAAGTTTATACCATGGGTCACATAAAACATAATTAGCAAGATAAGACAGAAGGATATCAGAATGAATCCGTGTGGAAACAAATGAAGATTCAAATAGAAAACATTTGATTAGAACTAGATTCGAAATTGATCTTTGGTTGAGATTCCAGACAGAAAAGTGGCCAACTCACCCTAGCGTGAAATTACTTCTATTCTTATTTATCAGACTGATAACTAATCTTTGAGATTCTGCTTTAAGTAATATATTAGCAGGGAATACAAGATACAATGTAAACGCTCGTTTTTTTCTGACGAACTATTTATCTCTTTCTCTGCAATCTTGTTTTAAGTTGAGAAATCTATATCTAAATAAACTATATTGTAGTTAACTTTGCAGAGTCAAGTGTGATCTTAGTTCAAACAAAAAAGGCAAACTGGCAATAGTGTGAACATACTCACCGTGAACAATTTGCGAAAAGATTTAACTGATTTGAAGAATTCAATAAATAAATACAATTTATGAGGAACACGCTTACAAACTGACTCAATTTAAACGCCTTCTACGTATTCGGGGAGACGTGATTTTCGCGGTGAATATTTTTTGAAGGAACGGTGAATTTAAATTGCAATATAAAGACAATTGATATTTAGACTTTGCAGTATTTTTTAAGTTAGAGTTGTTGAATTTATATAATCTGCAGAGAAATCAGGTTTGTTCATTATTAACAATATCAAATATTTTTAGGTCAGTTACGGCCTTGGTAAATTTGCAAAAAGGGGAATATGAATAACATTTTCCTCTTTAATGGATTTACTTACATATAAATTGAATCTGTTTCTTAACCCCTTGTCAATAATTTGCATTAAATATACATACTTTACATCCCTGAATGTAATTCAAATATATCTTGAATTATTCATAGACAGTTACTTCTAATTCAATGTAAACATTAACCCGGCCTAGAATAGGACAATTTGCTAACAACAGCGTTGTTGTAAATGCCAATAAATTGTATACATTGTAAACTCGCTGTTGCATAACAACAAATTTACAAAAAGTTCGTCACATTCATTGGAATATTTTTTAAAAAGTTCCCATTTTATTTTACTTATCATGTGACATTAGCAGTAATTACAGTTTATTCGAGTTACAATGGTGTTACCTTTATTTCTAAATGTCAAGATACTGAAAACAAGATGATAAACATTATGGTCATACTGAATATGATTAGCAATATAATGTATGATGTTTTATTTCTGAAGACATTATACTCTTTACTAGTTACGTTTGATATTTCAAATAAAATGTCATATAGATTGTATGCAAAAGTCAAAGTTAAGGAGAATCGTGTATTCAATCATATCATCATTTTCAGTCTAATGAAAACTATTAAGTTGAAGGATACGAACATAAACTATGTTTAGAATTATTTTTAGTAAGAAAAGGTTAGTTAGAGAGAATATGTTTATGAAGGAACGCATATGCAGCATTTATAAGTACACAAACAATGATCGGATGTTTTCAAAAGTTTACTTCATGTTTCAATCTGTATTTCGTTATCTTTTTTATTGTGATAAAAGTCATTATTTGTTTGCATTTGCCTTTCACAACATTATGACTTTGTAACTTTTTCAGATGCTTTTTAGTGATGCAAAAACTAAAGATGTCATCAAGAGACGTCGTTAACATTAACGTTAACTCATATATGACACATGGAAATGGCACAGTCTTTTAAGCTCAGATTTCGTTTTAAGCCTGTGAAGTATCTGGAGAGAAAAGGAGATGAATTCTACTCAATTAATCTACGGAAACCCGATTTTGAAGATACAGTCTGTCTCCTCTACGTCCATCAACAATGATCTCAACGAGCATGATCATGCTCGTAGTCATCACCAGGCTCCTTGAGACAACAAGTAAATACATCATTCTTTTATATATGGCATCAGAAATGTCAGCGATGCCACTCAATATATAATAAAGGCTTAAGGTCAATAAGACGTAGCGTTGGCGGTGGTCTAAAGCTATTGGATATAATACTTGATGTAGTAAAGAAATGTTTTTACCTTACATTGTCAGTATTAACTTAAATCATTTATATTAATGCAGCTCGAACTATAGTGTTTCTTTTAATGCTTGACATCCGCTGAACATTGTTCACGCTTTAAAAACAAATAAGGGTTACTTGTTGTATATGATTTTATTTCGATCAAAGGTAGAAAACAAAATGGTACGATGACAAGATTATGTTCGAGGGCTGATGGCCTTATATTGTACGAATGAAAGATAACTTTACCCATGTTAAGAAATTACATCTTCATATTTGACAAATTCCATAAAGTATTCTACTTCACCATCCTGCTACATCAGCGTAATTGAATCCGCTGATTGATTTCCTTCCATATACCCTGATCTCCTAGTGGTCAAAAGCCTCCTCGGAAATAACTTCAGCGATTTGAATGATAACTTTTGAAACGGTGTCGCTGATTGCACAACTAACTTTAATTGTATCCAATCAGCGTTCTACATTTCGTGCACAAGAAACCTTCGAATTAAGACAGAGGTTGTATAGGAATTTATGACGGTAGAGAATGATATTTGTTCGCGTGTATTAATGGCGTGTTCAGTTGTCATGAATATCATGTCATGTAAGAGCAAAAGAAAGAAACGTTACCCTCATTAATTTTTTTCTGTCGATAACAACTTGTATAAACATTTGCTCGGACTTGGATTATCCAGTACTTCTGTAGTAAATAATGGGAAAAAGCTGCTTGCAATGAAACTTATAGTATTTCCCTTATTGAAATATGTTAGTCCTTAGCTGACTACAATAAATTGATAAACGCTTTTTGATTGAGAGTCGTTAATGTAAATAAAATCAATAGAAAAATCAGCTACCTTTGGATGTAATGGTTAACCTTATGCAAAATATAGATATTTGTACATCAGAAATCAAATCAATGTAGTCATTGTAAAGTTAATTTGAAGCCAATTGTTTTGTTTCGTCCTCTGTTACCTTAGCACTTCAACTTGGAAAACATATGGTCGTCAATGCCCTCATGTGAGAAAAAATATCCTAAGAGTTTTTATTGGTTGCATTTACAGATCTTTTGTCTTTTTTGAGATTGATGTTCAGGTCCCAAGTATTAGATATAGAAAAATATGAAGTTAGAAGTAAAAACAATCCATACATACAACGGATAATGTTGTATAGAAAAAATGGAATATCCGTTGTATGGATGGCCTGAAGAGGCTCGTTGAGCTGAAAGCGCTAGTCATTAAAATGGATTATTTTTACTTCTAACTTCTAATATATATTTAGGTGTCGTCTAAAGTTTTTATTTTCAAATATATATACCAGGATATTTAAAAGGTACACGTGAGCTGAACCTGCGGCGCTTAAAGTATTTTGTCGTTGAAATATCGTGCTATCGATTTGATATTGATATGAAATATGAAAAAGGAATATGTCCAAATTTAAGATATGAAAACAACTTCTAGATTAACTGTACACATTTCAAAATACGGGAAAAATCGATTGTGGATGAGGATGCTTAAAAGGGACACATGATCTGTTCCGTATACATACATTTATATATGAGGTGAAATTTCAATCAAGTGCTCTTCAGATATTCGAAGGATTCAGAGTCGAGATGGTCGTGCCAACGTCTGGATGTATACATACAGAAAGCAGACACATGATAATTGATAAAACCTGTAGCTAACTCGATGTGCATTTAAAGGTTGTCATCTAAATTTGGGAGAGGGGTATGTGTTTTTGGGAAGGGGGGCTTGGAAGTTATTTCTGTCCGCGCCAGTAGCCTTTTGGTTCATTTGTTCATTATATTTTATGAAGGTTTTATGTCTGTCAGATAAGCAGTATGAAAGTTCATTTTTACCATATTTAGATGTTACTGACATTTTTCTTCACCACCTTGGAAGCACAACTGATATTTCCATTTATATGGCATAAACCAGCAGCAGTACGGACTAGTTAATTGAAACTGAGTACATTCCACATGTGTTTATGTGCTTCATGAGGTGTTAAGTTTGGATTAATATCTTTTGCCTTTTAATGAAGACGCAACTTATAATTACTTTTCAAGAACCAATTCACAAAACGTCAGGATTATCTCACCGAACTGTGCCATATGACCCGGTGCTTTAATACAGCTGACTCTCTCTGCTCGAACAACATTGTAAAACTTGGTGTCAATTTGATCTTATGACATCATTTGGACTGTTATAACTTGAATAAAAATGAACCTTACATATCAAATACCGACATGATGGTTTGGAATTTTGCATATACATTATCCGGTGGAAGTACAGGATATAACGAAAATTTTGACCTCAATATTAAATACTTTGACTTTGATCAAATATCCGTTTTATTTAAAAAAAATAGAAATAACTACTTGTCAGATTCAACATTGAGAGTGAAAATGTGTTTACTGTTTACGGATTACTCATTTATATATATCATTTTACACTGGCGAGAAAAGCTCTATCGTAGTATTAATCGAATAAACATTCGTAAAAGTGGTTCAGACAAACATTTGCTATTTTTAAACAATCATTATTTGTAAAGATATTTGCATGTCTGATCTACTTAACGTTAAGTTGGCAAACTGCAGACCATATCATAAATATTGTATGAATTTCATTTCTGTGATCAACATGTCTCAAGTGTGCAATAAATGAAATAAATGTTTATATGAATGAATTATGCTTTTCTAGTCTATGTTTAACTACAGACACGACGTACACTAGAGAGCTCACGGAGGTTTAAAACCATCGATGAAATATGTGCCTAAGTGATAAGAAATTAATAAGTTATCATTTGTTGTAGGGTGTGCTTTGAGCAGGTATTAGTACCTTGATATAGCGCCATATAAATTTCCACATTTTCATCCTAATTGTCATAGTAATAGACACTTTGATCAAATCACGTTTTCATATTGGTTACTTGTGCTTCAGTTGCACAACATGTTCGATACATTCGATACTGTAACTTGTTGTGGCATTCTGATACTGAAATTTATCTGGCTCTATATTGAGGACATAAACGGCAAATACTAACTTATACGTGCATTTACTGTGTCAATAAACAAATTGATTCGAATGGATGAAATGTCTTCCGGTAAGCACCTTACGTCTTTACCACTTTTACTGGTACTCTAACAATACCTCGTGTACGAGAGAGGTGAATCTTACACATAAAATTAATTGTAGTGTTTAACCTACACACCTACAGGTCGAATCTCACCTTGTCTGAAGTCCATCTTTGAATTTACAAACAAACATGTTTAAACGTCAGCTAATTACTGGTTATATTAGATAGTTAAAGTGTGTTATGTCACTGCCACAAACCCAAAGCAATTAACCCCATCAAACTATCAAGGTATATAGATATTGCTTCTATGATACGAAGATGAAAGCAAATTCACGAGATAATTTTGGATAGTCTTAAGGTTGATACAAACAGCATACATTACAGGTATTTCAGGTAAAATAAAGCGTTTAGTAGTTAACTTCATTATAGAAAATTAATTCATTTAAAGGTTTAGGGAACGTTTTTATATATTCATACTATTTCAGTATTCATAGTTGCAAGTGCAGTGTGGATAACAGCTTAGAAGATTACTAGCCTCGTAATGAATATGTGACACCAGGATGTTTTTATAAAGCTATCTGTGAACTTGAAACGGCGTCGTAATTGGTGAGAACTGGCCTTTTCTGCTTCGTATACCATAAATAAATTTAAGAAACGACATGCAGGAAATTAAGTTTTTATAAAAAATAGAGCCATGGGCTCTGTAGCTCATCAGACTTTTGATAGAAATAGGTGTTGTGGTTTAGACCATGGGGTCATGGGCAGTGTAGGAAAGATAGCCTGTCCCAACGTCCGAGTTATTCACAATCAAATAAAAAAGGCCCATTGCCCATTTGGGGTCAAGGGGTCACCGAACTTAGAATTCAGAATCCCCATTGTCCAAGGAGTCTACACACAACTATTAAGCTATCAAGACCTTTTGGAACTGGAGAAGAAGATGAAAGTAGGATTTTCATGTTTTGACCCCTGTGACCCCATTTGGGGTCAAGTGGTCACCAAACCTACAATTTAGAATCCCCAGTGTTCAAGGAGTCTTCACACAATTTTTCAACTCTCTAGACCTTTTGGAACTAGGGAAAAAGATGAAATTAGTTTTTTTAGGTTTTGACCCCTGTGACCCCATTTGGCGTCATGGGGTCACCAAACCTACAATTTAGAATCCCCGTTGGCCAAGGAGTCTACACACACCTTTTCAGCTCTCTAGACCTTTTGGAACTAGGGAAAAAGATTAAATTAGGTTTTTTAGGTTTTGACCCCTGTGACCCCATTTGGCGTCATGGGGTCACCAAACCTACAATTTAAAATCCCGTTGGCCAAGGAGTCTACACACACCTTTTCAGCTCTCTAGACCTTTTGGAACTAGGGAAAAAGATTAAATTAGGTTTTTTAGATTTTGACCCCTGTGACCCCATTTGGGGTCATGGGGTCACCAAACCTACAATTTAGAATCTCCGGTGCCCAAGGAGTCTACACACAACTATTCAGCTCTCTGGACCTTTTGGAACTGGAGAAGAAGATGAAAATAGGTTTTTCATGTTTTGACCCCTCTGACCTCATTTGGGGTCATGGGGTCACAAAATCTACAATTTAGAATCCCCATTGGCCAAGAAGTCTACACACAACTTTTCAGCTCTCTGGACCTTTTGGAACTGGAGAAGAAGATTAAAATAGATTTTTAAGGTTTTGACCCTTGTGACCCCATTTGGGGTCATGGGGTCACGAAATCTACAATTTAGAATCCCCATTTGCCAAGGAGTATGCACATAAAATTTCAGCTCTCTAAGAGTCATTGGTTCTGGAGAAGAAGTCGAAAAAGTGAAAAGTTTACGGATGGACGGATGGACGGATGGACGGACGGATGGACGGATGGACGGACGGACGCCGGACGCCATGCCATGCCATAAGCCCATCGGGTCTTTCAGACCTGATGAGCTAAAAATCCGTTCCCAAATGAAATGTCAGTGACATACTGGTACGACCTTTTTAAGATTGACATTGTGACATTCTACCTACATGTAGACACAGAGAATCTGATGAAGAAACAAGAGGCACAATTGCACAAGCAGATGGTGATGAACTCGACTCCGATCAAATGGGACTGGGAGAAGCATCAGGTCAAGCTACGTCATCAGATGACAGAGGTGGCCAGGATACAAAGATTCAGGACGATTTCTCCACAACTGCAGGTATCCAAGACGGAAATGGTGAGGCTATTGTGCCCATAGGGTTTCGTGAAGAACATTGGATTCGAACACACTCTACTGAAACGAGAAATGGACGCTGTGGACGCTATTGGTTCCGTTGATGATGAACTCCCGGATATACAAATGTAGACGTTGGGAATCAATTTGTGGAAAACAACCAGATGACTATTCATAGAGGCACCTTGGGCTTTTGCAGAGATTCTCGGATACTTTAAAGATGCTGATATCCTAAATAAGATCGTTAATGTTGTTCGCATTTTACGAAACGGTAAAGAGGAGATGGCTGAAGATACTGGTGGTGTTCTACGTGACGTGGGAACACATTTACAGCCAGTTTACAATTGGGAGAAAAGTTAAAGTTCCATCTCTTCGGCATGACTTCGGATTGGATGAATGGAAAGCTGTTGGTCGGCTATTGGTGTTTAGATGGACGAGACTTAACTACATGCCACTCAAGTTGTCCAAAGCTTTAATCTTACATTGCCTTTCCCCTGGCAGCGATCCTGTTACATCATTCCTAAAGGAAGTTTATTTTGAGTTTGCGACATCGTTGGATTCTGAAAATATCAAACACGCTGTAGACGACTTTGAAAGCTATGAAGATGAGGATCTCTTGGAATCATAAGAGACTTACAATTATAGGTCAAAAGTTGACAAAACAAACATGCTTATAGTCCTGATTGAAATTGCCAATTTGAAACTTAGTCAGGACACGATGTTTATAGTTGAATCCTGGCGTGAAATCTCATAAGAATTTTTGTAAATTTTTCTCACTGCTGGCAGCAATGCACTTCCTTAAAGTCATAGTCTCAATTTTGTAAGGCAACCAAACTGGGCTAATTATTCTGTACGAGCAAAATTCCGATCACTTACACCAATATTTCCTGTCGAGTCTGCAAAGATTTTCATTTTTAAGCCCGTTATAAAATTTAGGATGACGCTGCTTATTGGCGTATGCCGTTTCAGACCAAAGAGTTACCGAATCAAGTGCAATCCCATTGCGAGCACGAAATATCGGAAATCTAGCAATTGCATCGCCGATACTTAGGACAGACGCATTCTTCATTGAGTTTACCACCTTTTTGTTATTTCTGTATTTGAAAAAAGGTAGGCTATTGGCTATTTTCATTGGATATTTAGCTGGGAAATTTCATGTGTTCCACGTCATCGCCTTAGCGAAATGACGTGGTAACGACTAACGCTCGCCAAACACATAGGGTAGGGTGTTTTGAACTTCATTATTGCGGGCTAGAATGCACGCAGATTTCTGAAAATTGTTGCAAACGTCAGGGGAAAGATTTATGTGAGTGATGAACTATTTGTCCGACGTGCATTACAAGTTGCCTTGCAAAAATGAGACAATGACTTTAAGAAGCATATCGAAAACGATAACTTCTAACATAACTTCTGTGCAGAACCACCAGATTTGTTTCATGCGCTAAATCTGTACAGACGCTTGCTCATAAGCTTGAAGACCATGGTTGATGTCTCAAGACTTCGACTTTGAAATGTTAGAATGGCTAAATTGGGAATACACTTTAAAAAGTAACCAATCGAATCTAAACCATAACGATCTATGCTAGTCTTAAGTTATTCCCAGGGTTGAATGTTCCGATGCTCCTGACCTTTTCATCATGTGACTAATCATCAGAAATAGAGGATATTATATGAGTATCCATGATAAACCATATTTATGACACAATCGCGAGGAACAAATATCAGTCTTTCCCGAGCTTGAACGAGTGACAATTAGGCACGAGTGTAATAAACATATCATGTCATCGGCACAAACATGATGCAACGAAATGAAAACACGAAATCAAAGAAAATAATCAGAAACCTAAAGCATAAGTGAATTGTCTTCATTAACAAACTGTGACGTCGAAGCATTGTGTATGACAAGAGGTCACATTTGAAGTCATTTATAGCCCACGGGCATCGTATGTAATACAAATCTCTGCTGAATTTAACAGATCTTGATGTGAGTCAGCAATCGAGACTGACATGTCCATTGAACCTCTGAGCCTTTTTGAGACATTAAAAACAAAGTTGCATTAAAGCTCTTAGCTCACTCTTTCATGTTCTCAGCCTAACAGATGGCAAGGTTCCTTTGCAATTTCAAATGCTAAGTTCCTGAGTATGAGAAAAAAAGAAACATGGTTAAAACACCCAGACACCAAGTGACGTTTTTGCATCATCTCATTTCAAAACTTCCATTAGCTATTCGTTACATAACAAGGTTCAAAAACAGCTAATTGGAGAATGTAGAGTATAAGGGGGGGGGGGGGGGGGGGGGGGGGGGACAAAACAGTATCGGAACCTAGCTCTGCGAGATTGAGGAGAATTGTAACCAGGCTTTCACACTGATGTTTAACAATATTGTTTTTCGCTCTCCTCCGATTCAGTAATTTTCACTTTATAATATCATTACTCTACATATGTATGCCCAATGAAAGGTTCTAATTTACTGGCACACTGGTGTGTAACTGACAATTCATTATGATTTGAAATCTTCGTATGGCAGATCATAACGTATCTGTGAAAATTTTAAGGCTGTATTATTTACAATTTCATAATATAAAAGAAATAATTCAACCTAAGGAATCGTTTAAAATATCATAGAACACCTGGATGAGATTCGGTAATCATGCCAAATCATTCTTTAGCAACTGTCAGCAAAGAGTACATGTAGCAATATAGACAATTTAATGATTCTGAGCAGTATACTCAGGAACGTGTATAAGATAACATGTCATGCCCAACTAAATTAGCACGCACAAGTAACATGACATGTCTTCAATTTCCCAGGAACACAAATTTGATGAGCGTTAAAAGCAATGATGATCTAATTAAGTGATATAGAGATCATCAACTTGTATATATAGCAAAAGTGTCTGGCATCAGTAGTATGAATTTATCATAACCCGGACGCAAAATAAGTTGGATGTGTTTTTGATTTTATACGTTTGGCCTCTTCACTGCGACGCTATTCTTGCATGAATAAAGACAATAACTAAACATGGTGCCGATATGTGACTAGGCCTTTCTTTCTTTTTCAGACAAAAATGCCGTGTTTTCAGTGCTGTGACAATAGCTATGACATGTGAACCCTACTTTACGTTGTGTTATTTTGCGCACAGGGGTTGGAACCAATGTTACTGCTTCTCTTATGAGATCCTTGATATTCTCCCGGATTGATTATTGCAACAGCTTGCTCTACGGAATCACCAACCAACAATTGAAACTTTTGCAGCAAATCCAGAACTATGCTAACAGATTGGTCAAACGGACAAACATAAAAGCTTATAACACATGTGCTCAACTCCCTTCACCGGCTCCGCATTCCAGAGCGAAGCAGTTTCAAAATTCTCTCACCCACTTACCATGGAGCTGTTCACGGGATTGGGCCTGCATATTTGAGTGACCTCACTATCCCATACTGCCAATCAAGACCTCTACGTTCCAGTCAACGACGTCTTCTGCATGTGCAGGCCACCAAAACTTTCGGATGTAGATCTTTTGCAGTTTCATCTGCTACTTTCTGGAAGTCACTACTTGAAGCCCTCACAATCAGTCGAACTCTCGAGAGCTTCATCCCTAAAAGCACATCATTTTAATCAGTAAACTTAAAAGAATGAACTCAACAGCCTTTGTATCGAATGGAACTATGAGGCCATGCGCCTTGAGCATACCTTTACGGGGTGGAGCCTGCGCAATATAAATGGTTTTATTATTAAAATGCTATTATTATGAAAATGGTTTGATTTAAATGCAAGTATTGATATTTTTCAATCATAAACCATTTATATTTCCACGAAATAAATAAAACTTCAAATTGAAACAAAACTGCACAGGAAAAAAATCTGAATGTCTTAGCCTGTATTGTATCAATTTACGACATACATAGATGTATCAGTTATTTTGAAAATACCAGCTATCTTATTATTGATGTGAAGATTGATATAAATAACTTTATCCTTTATGCAACACATTTCAAACACTGGTTTCGATTCGTTTATCTTTATGTAATTCTTCTTTAACATATTTTTAAATGAGATAAGTTGAGAGGCATTAAGACTAAGGATATGAAGTGTACGACAAACAAGAGAATAAAAACGTATCCTAATTGTATGTGACAATCTTAGGCTATCCCCTACTGTTTGTGTAGTGAATGACTCGACCTGTTTATCCCAGGTTGCTACTAACATTGGTACTAACGAAAACGCATTACATCCCTTATCTTTGCCATACAGTAAAATAAATATCAAAATTATATCCACACTTTTTTAAAACTTGCACATATACTATCCAAAAAAAGAAACGCATAGCCAGATTTGTTAGGAGAAATTGTTGTATTTTCAAACGCATATAAATTGAAAGGAAATGAAGTTACAAGTGTGATTTTTTACATCAGATTTAAGGAAATATCAATTAACGAAATTACGTAAAAACATTAGATATGGCTTTCACAATATTTCACAGACGTCCGTAGAAAGTTAGCATCTGTTGTGGCCACCTTGTGCGTTGATGACAGTTCTCACCCGCCTTGGCATCGACTGGATTAGACGCTATATCGTTGGTTTTGGAATCGTCTGCCACTCCTGCTGCACAAATAGAGCCAGTTCTTGTAGAGTTTGAGGCTGTTGTAGACGCTGAAGAAGACGTCGATCAAGTTCATCCCAAAGATGTTCAATTGCATTCAAATCTTGGTAACGAAACGGCCTTCGGAACTTATTAATGTTGTTTCTGGCGAGGAAATCTCCAGTGACTCGTCCAGCATGTGGCCTGGTGTTGTCCTGCTGGAACAGTTCACATTGGACGTCAATAACGGGCAGGGGGTGTGGCTGCAGGATGTTGTCTCTGTAGCGTACGACTGTCAAATTTCCATGAACGTGGATTAAATTGGTGCGACCAGTGTACGATATCGCCGCCCACATCATAACGCTGCTTCCACCAAATCTGTCCACCTCAAGAACACAGTAAGCGGCAAAACGTTCGTTCCGACGCCATTAAACACGGTTTCTGCCATCTCGCCTCCGCAATAGGAACCTGGATTCATCACCGAACCAAACTAGGCGCTAGTTGCGAAGATTCCAAACACCAACTGCGTTACACCAACGATTTCCAATTCAAAGTGCATTTGCAATTTCTATTTAAGAAAATTGTATTTCCAAATAACTTGCTGGTTTCTTTATTTCTGAGAACATTTATTCAGTTGTAGGACTGATCAATATTAAGTCATTTAACGTCAGAATGTAAAACAAGATGTAAACCGATTTATCTTCTTGAGGGTCTGAATTGTTTTATAGCTTTCGTCTTATATAACGTATTACTAATGTCACGATTCTGATATTTGGGATTATCCAAGTTGATTTTGACGTTTTGAGAATATTTATCACTAAATATTTCGGTTTTATGGGGACATAATTTCAGTGAACATACTTCACATATTGTCAGGTGAAAAGGTAATTCCGTGATGAAATATACCTGCACACAAGTTTACATAGATTTATTGACAATAAATATGCCTGACATTCATATCTGTATTGATAATATCGACTAGTAAGTACAAATTACTCACTTAAAAGTTTCTTACTGCTTTATAGGAGCGTAAAAGTTTTATTTGCATGCTGATTCCTCGGTGTATAAATAAATATTAACTTTTTCCTCACACATGCCTACATTCTGTTGCATATAAACTAAGATTATTTCTGATATCAGTTATTATCATGTCAGGGTATAACACTACACGCCAAAGTGTTATATAAATGATATTATTCTATGAAGGAAAAATATATTGCCAAAGTGTACATATGGATGCCAGGAGTTTCAGTTTGACTGAATTGATTATAATCCTCGTCAGCTTAGGATCCTCTCCCACAATATATCTCAATGACTCGTCGATTGCGTTTAATTGATTGTTAAGATGAAAAAAGTTAATGGCTTTTAATAATTATGAATATATAAGTAGAAAATATTTACGACACAACAAATATTTCTAAGTTTGGAGAGGTTTGGTAGAAAACGGGAAGACCATCAAGTCGGAAAATACATTAAAGAACACTCAAATATGGTCGCATGTTTTATGATATCAGTCTTGTGATGAACGAACAATTGTTCCCTAACGCTGTAGAGATAACAATCGGCCAAGATACATGTTAGGTTATTTTTGCAGTTTGTTTAAGCTTACTAAAAAAAAGAGCGAATAAAACGTCAATAACAAGTATAATTGAGACACTTCTTTACCAGCTCGATGAAAAGGGACGCATCTCTACCAGCGCAATTATTGGGACAAATCGCTACCAGCTCGATGATTGGGACACATCCTGTACAACTCAAGTCCTGCTCTCCTATGACTGTTTGATAATTATTATCGCCAGACAGCTACCCTAGACGTGACGTCAGGAGCATTTTAAATTGTAAATCAGTATGCAAGTTGACCCTGTGCATAAAGTACGAAATAAATATATAACTGTATATCATGCAATAACACTAGAATACTAACAGTCATGCTATTGCTTATTCCAGTCAAATCTTAAGATTCGACCAGTCGTGTCATAGAAAGAAGAGTGCAAAATGATTTAAATCACACAGCAAAATCATTATCCCAGACAAAAAATGAACTTAATTCATACAGTTTAGTTAATTCTTTCTTAAAAAAGTGATGAATTACAAAACGTCTGATTCATCTACCTCGTGCATTGTAGAAAATATCTTGCTTAGTAATTGGTTTTTAGGGTGGCATAAAAAGCAACATCTGCCGTTTGTGCAAGTATACATGAAATTTTAAATAAATCCTTATATACAACTTTTAAGTTTTAATTGCTCGACAGAAATCATATGAGAATTTTGCTATATTTATTAACTAAAACATGACATAACAGAAAAGTTAGACAGTAACGTGGATGTTATTCCAAAGTATTGACATGTATCAAAAACCTAAGCTCAACACATCAGGAGAGTTGATAATGATAAAAGTAGCCTCTACAAATTATAATCAACGCTATGTAATAATTTCATCAATGCATCTGAATATTGAATTCAACTCATCTAAACATTGATAAGGTGCATTTTAAATGGCTGTTGTACAATTGAAAGTTTTCCTTTCATAAGTTTTCCACTTCTTGTCTCCAAAGGAGTGTCAGCTGTGGCTTAGTCAAGAGGTACTAATCATTCCATTTCATCAAATGGTAACTAAGAGGCGCCGTTCTTCCACGTTATCATCAAACGCGGACTTCTCATCAGCATAGCTAGTAGTGTTACGAGATTTTCTCACAGAGTGGACCATGCAAGTTAACAGTATTGATGCCGGCTGCCGAGACATGTAACTGATGAACAGATATCGTCAAGAAGAAGAAAGTGTTCTGATACTCATGCAAATGCTTCCAACAGCTGCTGATTCCAAATGACCGTGTCATCATATGTACAATGTAAAAAAAGTTGTCACCTGCTTTAATTAAAAATCTTAATCTGAGAAAGAATTTCTAATTTCAAAAGAAGAAGATGTTTCATTCTTACATTCGTACAACCACTGATTTATTTGTTGCCTATGACTAATGAATATCTCGTTCATCCTGTTAGGTAGTTGATTCTCGTAACCCTGTGCAGCCAGGAATCATCATGGATGCACAGCCAATACAAGAACCTTGTTCTTTATGTAATCCTGAGATAGATAGCAAACCATTTTTAAACCATTAGCCAAGACTGATTGTGGGGATTATGTTGGAAAATATGTTTCCATGTCATCAGTTGGGCCTTTAAAAGCTCACTTAGGACTATTTTGTACCTATGGTTTAATCATGGGGTTTTTAGAAATCATATCATAGCATGGTTTGTATAAAATAGTTGTAATAATATTTTTTGTATTTGATTTAATTTAATGATTACCCCGAAATTTAAAATCATAGAAATGATTAAGGAAGTCAAACGTATTCATCGTGAGCTGAAAGAAATTTATCTCATTTCCTCTTTTTGTGTGATTGTGCGTCCTGGAATTTTTTTCATTTAAGAATCTGGTTGGTTGTAGGTTAGATGATTTCAAATTATTCATTGATCAAGATTTTAAAATAAAACAGAAATGAACGCATAATATACTTTGAAAGCAACAATCAAGCTTTCAAAGGAAAATCATGTGAAGACGAGTTAGAAATTCATATCACACTATTCAAGTCAACAACACATCAGCAAGGAAAATGCAATCAGATAAACATTCAAATGCTGGTTGTGTAAATTCGATTTGAAGAAACCTTTATCTCGGAGTGCTTTTTACTTCTTAACATAATGTTTTCATCAAATCGGGTGAGGTGAGGTGACCTGGGGTTTAACGCCGCTTTCAAGAGTATTTCACTTATATCACGGCTGCTAATATTCTAGCAAGGAGAAACACTGAAAATTAAATCAGCTAAAAATGATTAAAACCAATGGTTAATATTACAGTATGAGTCGTACATTCCACTGGGTTAACTGCTACTGAATATATAATTTTCAGAAATGAAGCAACAAAGATATCTAGACTGAGTATAATGAGAAGTGTCAACACATTTTCAACAGACTACTGCTGCCAGAGAAAGGCGACTTTTAGGCGAATGTTAGCGATAGACACATGTTTTGTAGAGAAGTATTCAATGTTTTATAAATCAGAGTTTAATACTATATTACACTTTTTAAACAAATTACGACTTACTGCCTCATTTTCATCTAAGCTTCTTGTGCAGTCGAGGCGTTTTGCGGCATTCATTTGTACTCATTTGGGCTACAAAAAATACTAATTTTCTTCTTTCTTGTTTCGCACTTCACTCCACAAATGTTCAATATGGTTGGCATCGGGAATAAGAGCCGGCAAGAAAATGGCATTCAGGATATCCTGATTGACCGGTGTTATTCTGTTGATATTCATGATAGTGCTCTCTAGTGAAATATGTGCAAACAAACATATAAAGCTTCATACAAAGAGTTTTTCCACTGACCACTGTATTGTAGTGCAAATATTTGATTTGGGGTTTCATAACTGAAGTGCTGTATACCGTATTTCTTGTAAAACCATTACTCTGTACCAATAACAAGCTTTAATTCTCTGATTCTCTTTAATTGGTCAGTATGACAAAAGAGTTCCCATACACTGTATGCTATGACATAGAAAACGTAACGTGTTTTTCACATGCATATCAAATGCTAATGGATTTGCTTTGAAGAATTTCCTTTTTTTGGTTAATGCATAAAATATTATCATTATGCCTTACATGCCCAACGGTACCCTTTAATATTGAGCTTTTAGGAATGGATATCATTTTCGCATCCCATAGGATTGATATGTTCGCATGCAAACATACCTCAAGATAATTATATGTTTAAAAAAATTTCTCTGCAATTATTGTTCATCTTTTAATAACTTACATTTACGTCAGGGAATAAAAGGACACGCTAATGTTTGTTAAGAAATTTGATATAAATCCGTTAATGTTTATTTGATTTTGCCTTGAGACCATGGAAATTGATAATAAATGATCCCTTGTACATTTAAGTTAATGTTAAACATTTGAAATAATGGTTTTCTCAACTAAGGAGAGTGGAAACAGGATTTCAAAATCGACGGTTAAGATGTTGTGTAATATTCTTAACTAAAACTTCATTACGACTTGAAATCTTTGTATGGCAGATCATAACGTATCTGTGAACATGTGAATACTGTATTAATTACAATTTCATAATATATATCAATATAATTCCACCTAAGGAAAAGCACATTTAAACATGATATCCCGTCAAAAGTTAATGCTAAATTCCTCATTTTGAAGTTTATTTAGACCAATATTAAAGTGCATTTCCTTGTAATGCTAGCATAAGAATGATCTATTGCCTGTAGCTTAAAACGTGCCAGTAGACAAACCGTATATTTCACATGTAGTATGTTTTGTATTTGGTTTGAGGTGAATTTCTATTTACCTTGCAATAAACATATGAAAAAGTAAACTGAATCGAAATAGTTGTTTAACATGTTATGAAGAGAGATAAGCACGGAATGGTGTCATTATTTGTATAGAAGATATGTGAGCGCGATGCATCGTACATGTATACAACGCTGCATTATATTGAGCCTATCGAGTTCATGTAACTGCGTGACTAATAATTGACGATATGAGAGTGAAACTTTTTCTCGAAATTGGTTCTTATATCCATTTATAAAAATAGGGCAAAAAATCGCATTCCAAATTGCTTTTGGTCTTAAATTTGATGATCATTAATAGCAATAACTGTGCAGTCGAGTGTTTCAAGCCCATCTTGTGCAGATGACGAAATGGGGTATATTGTATTGTATATGGGGTATATTGTATGCATCATAGATGACCCAGTGATCTCCAATTGCCCTCAGCAACCATTTAAGATGGGATTTACAAAGTCAATTTAAGGCATTAGGGTGGCACGTGGTCTTGTGCATTGCGAAGTTTGAATGATGATTTTCTGCGCGATTCTTAGACACGGGTTTTGAAATTTGTG
Source organism: Phorcus lineatus (assembly GCA_921293015.1). Classification (NCBI taxonomy): domain Eukaryota; kingdom Metazoa; phylum Mollusca; class Gastropoda; order Trochida; family Trochidae; genus Phorcus; species Phorcus lineatus. Next base: position 24,223,948 of record OV121091.1, read on the forward strand.
GTGTCCCCTTAGATGAGAGACTGCATTCGATATTTGCCGCTACTCACCCGCTGAATCGGCTGCTGGTTTGCATATTCCACAGGAGTTGTGTGGCGGTTTGAGCATTTTCTTCTTGAGAGGAGTCCAGCGCAATATAAGTATCCTCATCATCATTATTATCATCATGAATACCTTTGATGAAGTTCGGATATAAGAGAAAAAAATTCTGGAGTTATTTCCTTTGTATACACTGTTTATGGTAGCTTTAAACGGGACAACTTTCATTAAAACGTTTTACTTAGAACTAAACTTGTTATTTCGCTGAAGGGTATCGATCAATCGCAATGCTATTATAAATATGAATGATTTGTTGTTCATGATCATCTTGCCTGAAAGGTCGGATGGGCTTAAGAGAGGCATGGCGTCCGTAGGTCGGTAAACATTTGTAGTTTTAGACGTTTTCACATGAACCACTAGCTGAGAGAGTTCAACCTTGTATACAGGTACCTTGGCTAAGGAGAATAGTAAACTGTTGATCTTATGATTCTGTGGCCCCTAGTAAGCGCCACAGGGGCCACGTCCTGGAAATATGTTTTTGAATTTTGATTCATCTTTTTCACAAGACAAAAGACCTTGAAAGCTGAATATTGTGCAGAAACCTCCATTTTATAGTGTATACCAGGTATTATAAGATATAGATGTGATGAACCAGTGGCTCTTATAGACCATGCATTGAAACCCTATTTTCGTCTTCTCAGATACAAAATGCCTAAACAACTGAAATTTTGGAAACAGACTCCTTCTTTAATGAGGATGTAATTATTAGATTTGGTATCGCTGTGCCCATGTAAGGGACACTTGGTCCACGCCCCGAAAACCATTTATCATTTTCTCAAAAAGCAACAGGTGTGGAAAGCTAAACTCTTAAAATCGAAAGCTTTTTTTTACCATTTTAGCCTTAGAACGTTCTTACACCTTAAAACGGATTTTCGTTTTGTTTTCCAAAATATTAAAGACCTTATAAAGTCATTTATTGTGATCTCTTTTGTTAATTGGACTTTGGTGACCCTGTAAATAGTGTCCCTGCTACTCCTTATATATTGTGTGTGAAGCCTGTTGAGCCACAGAGCCATTGGCTCTATGTTTATGGAGTGATGGTTCCGAATTTTTCAGCAAAGGTATAATGAAAACCATTATGCCGGGCACATAATGCAAGGTTGTTACCACGTTGATGTAACGTTGACATTCTCCCCATCAGAGAAACAATGTATTTATCAGCTAGCTCGCATGGGCATTAGTGATTTATTTTGCTGCATGTGCACCTCGCTGAAATGTAAAAGCTAGCATCACAAACGGAGTGGCTAGTGTTAATATGGCATTGTAAGAATGACAATAATGCGCCTCTACAGATATCCATGTTCATACAGAAATTTGAACCATTCTGTCTTGTTTCTAAATCGATTGCTATTATCTAGTGTTTCTCACTTTGCTAACTTAACCTCATAAAAACATACTATTCATGATACATGTTAAAAGATATATCAGTTTTCTGTCAAGATATAAATGTAATTCTGTATGAGTTTTTGTATTTGATACTTATGTACGATTAAATTTCAATTCAACAACCAAAAACCTGCCAAGAGCTTCTACGATGCTGTCGTGAATATTATGTTTCATTGTTTGTAAGCGTTATGTTTGCTTGGTGTCTTTTTCATTTTAGGCCTCTTAAGGTAAAAATGACATGTCATAAATGTCCCAGGGACACAAATGTGCTGAGCATTAAAAGCAATCATGATCTGGTTTAGTGACTGAGAGCACATCAACATGTGTAGCAATATGTCTGGCATCTTTCCCCATGGGATAATGCAGATCTGTAGTATGAATTCCCCACATCCTATACGCAAAATTAGTTTGATTTGTTTTGTTTTCATCCATTAGAACTCGACACTGCGGGAAATGCTATACATATTTGTATGCATAACAACAAACACATGGACATGGTGCCGATATGTAACTGGATCGTCCTTCTGTTTCAGGCAAAAATGCAATAAAGTCAGTGCTGTGACATAAGCTTCACCCCTAATACCCTACTTTACATTGTGTTATTTTGACCTCAAGGGTTGGTACGACTGATTTGACAATGTTTTTTTTTCAATACAAGTATGTTTTTCTGCAAACATAGACCATTTATATAATTTCAATTTGAAATTGAGTATTCAATTCAAAAGATATTCAATTACCATCAATGTCGCATTTTCATAAGGTCATAATGTACAAGCCACTTAAACACCAGCACCATCAAACAATTTTTTCAGCATTATTTTGATTCAATTTACTGCATTTGAGAATCACATGGTCGTCAAAATGGTACACTGCGGGGTTAGTTGTGCTCTTCTTGTACTTGAATTTATACCGAAAAGCTTGTTGAATGCATCTTTGAAATTATGTTACGGTATATCTGTTTGTGTATTTTGAGGTAATTTTTCATTACTCAAAGGATAAGTGATTTTTATATGATTTTAGGAATGACCACTTGTCCTTCTTAGCTTTAAAAATAAAAGTTTCTCGCATATGAGGGGGTAGTTAAGTAGGTTTCTCATGCTAAATGAAACATTCTGTCCATGGTTGGCGTTCTATTAATACAATATTTCTATCTTGTTGGACTAAGAGTAACCCACTTGTCTTGTGTTAACATCCGAGTTCACCCAATTGAAATCAATTCAATATCAGGCTTGTGTGTACGAATTAACTCAGGAAAAGGTATAACCAACTAAATTCAATTGACGACCATATATCGATGCCATATTGTCAACATCACATACCTGTAACGATCAATAAATACATGCAATGTTCATAAAGAGCATTGTTTTTTGCTTAATTATAGAATTAACTTTTAGAATTAAGTTTTATGCCATGTAAAATCAAGAACATATTGTATAAATCTAAGTATTCATGTTTTATTACAACATTCTATTATTGAAATCAGATGTTTCAATTTGTTATTCCAGTAGACCGTTTATGACTCAATAACTATGTCTGCATTGTATCAATTAACGACATAAACAGTTGTGTAACATGTATTTTAAAAATACCAGTAATCTTATTATTGATGTCAAGATTGATATAATTAACGTTTGCCTTTATCCTTTAAGTATTTCATTCCAAGCACCGGTTTTGGTTTGTGTACTTTGAATAATTTTTCTAGAACATGATTTGAATTAGATTAGTTAGGAGGCATTAAAACATACGATTCTACATGACATGATGGATAAAAACGTTTTCTTTATTGTATGTGGCAATCTGCCTAGGCTATTCCCTACTATTTTGTGGAGTGGATGGCTCCACCTCTTTATTCATGGGTTTTGCTAATATTAGTACTAAAGAAAACACATGATATCCTTAATATTTGACATACACTTTAAAAAATCAAATTTAAATCACCTACTTTTTAATAAGGTCCACGGGGTTTAAGTCTAATCCTAACTAACTGATGATTGGTGGTGGAGACTGAGCGTTTTCGTTCATGAATAAAGGGCGATATTTCTAATGCATGAGGTACAATGACGATATAAAAAATTTCTTGGATATTGCGATCGTCCTTAAGGTTCATGCAAAGACGCAGCTCAGTCATGAGAAAGACATCCCAAAACCAAAAGTACTAGTGATCCTCAGCCAAACGAAATTGAAGCCTGGGTGTTTCATGGTACATTCCCAGTCTTTTGGTCTTATTCACATGCTGACGGCACTCTGTGACATTTGAAAGAGAGTTTGACCAATAAATTGACCTCCATGATGTGAACTTCTAACTACGTCGGGCCAAATAATTCAAACAGGATTGTGAATCTTGCCATACCGATAGGTTGTGAAAGAGTTATAAGGGCTTTTCTTAATTGATAACTTTTATCACATTCGATTTAAAGTGCTTTTTTGATGCGCAGAAAGGATTATCAAATATATAACTGTATGACATAGAAGATCACTTTAAATACTCACAAGATTGTAAGTCATGTTCCTGCTTATTACAATCGAACCATAAGAATTGACCAATCGTGGCATTGAAAGAACAGATTAAATAGATTTAAATCACACAACAAAATAATGATTCCAGACGAAAATAGGAATTTTATTTGTAAAATTTAGTTAATTATTATTTTTAAAAGCAAAACAAAATGTCTACTTCATCTGCTTCGTCTACTGCTTGCATTGCAGAAAAGAAATATATCTTCTATTACAAAATAAAAATTATGGGCTTTCTTACTTAGCAACAAAGTTTAAGAGTGACACCAGAAGCGATGTCTGCCATTTGTGCAAGTTTACTTGAAATGGGTAATAATATATATATATATATATATATATATATATATATATATATATATATATATATATATATATATATATATATATATATATATACACTGTATATAACTTTTAATTGTCAGTGCTCAACGGAATGAATATAAGAAATTTACTTTATTTCTTAACTATAACATGACATAAGAAGATAAGTTAGTTACGTGGACGTTATTAATAAGCTTTGACATGCATAAAAAACATAAGTTCAACACAAAAATAACATCAGGAGACTTATAGTAATAGTAGCCTTTACAAATTATAATTCACGCTCAGTAGTAATTTCCCAAATGCACTGAGCAATGAATTTCTAATATTTATATTTAATATGATTTAGATATGTCATTAGCGGCAGAGTCTATTTCATATGGCTGTTGACAATTGACAGTTTTCTTCCCCATGTTTTCCACTTCTCGTCTACAAAGACGCGTCATACGTGACTGAGGCAAGAAACACTTATTATTCCAAGTCTCATTGTAACTACGACATACCAGTATTTCATGCTTTCGTTTTTCCATGATATCGTGAAAATAAGTCACAAATAAGAATAATGAAGTGGCGTTTGATACACATGATATACATGTATATCAGACGAGACCAAATTCAAATTAAGATTTCCTAACAAAGTCAAATATTTCAATAAGGGTTTTCAGACGTTTTACCCCATTACATTAAGAATTTTTATCAAGAATAATATTTCATCCTTACATTGGTAGAACCACATATTCATGTGTTACACGCCTATGACTAATGAATAGCATTAGGTAGCCAAATCTCTTAACTCTGAACAACCAGGAATCACCATAGTCATAACCAGAACCTTGTTCCTCTTGTAATCTTGAAATCGATAACAAATTTAAACCATTTTAAAAAAGCATAAGCCATGACTGACTGTGGGGATTAATTGGGCGTTACCATGTCATCAGTTGGGTCATAAAATGCTCACTCATCTCATTGTTTGTAGAAATAGGTGTAACAAGATGTATGGTTGTATTTGTTTTACCGTCTGCCAATTTATTAATGAAATTACCAGAGTTTATGATCATAAGACCTATTAGGAAAGCATCTGTATTCACCATCAGGTTAGACATTAAACATTTGTCAATTTGCAATACATCTCGTTTCTTTTTTAAAGGTTAATTTTGTAGTATCGGTCAATACGAGCCCTAGAAGGAATTATATTTGAATATCTGACAGATTGTAGGTTGGATGGTTTCGAATTATTCATTGTTAACGGTGTGTAAATTAAACAGCTGGGAACGCATGATGTACTTTGCAGGCAACAGTAACATTTTCCGAAGGAATGTCAAACCAGTTAGGAATTCATATCACGCCGTTCATGTCAAGGACACGTCAGCAAGGGAAATGCAATTATGCTGCTTGTGTAAATTAGATTTAAAGAATCCTTTAACTCAGTGCTTTTTGCTGCTTGACATATATTGTTGAAAATTAAATAGGCTTAAAATGATTAGCCCCACTGCTTAATGTTACAGTAAGAGTCGAATATTGCGTTGTTGCAACTACTACTGAATATATCATTGTCATGAGCTTCGGCAACTATGTCTAGAGAATCTAGAGTTCTTTCTTGTATACTAACACTGGTAATATTCATGGATTTTTATAACGCGCTTTGAAGACACATTATAAGTGACTGAGTGTGTAGTGGGGTTTAACGTGCCATCAACACAATTTAGTCATTCAAGACATTGATTAAGATCATCAAAATGAGAGTGGATAGTTCAGGTAGATAATGGATGTTTAAGAAACAGACTGAAATAAACTTAAAGTGAGAGGAACACAGCCGACTTTTACCCATCAACCTAGTCAGCCCCTTCCAGGTGTATAGAAGCTGCGGCTGGCATGGCTCTCATAGTCACTGAAGCACTTAAAGAACCACACCGCAATCGGGTCATAAGTCGAGTCGTTGGACATGACATAAATAGATGTTTAGTAGCTAATTTAGCTGCATATTATTACACTATTCCGTTTGGGCTTGAGGTAAATAGTATTGACAAATCAATCATTTTTTTTTAATTAAAACACAATAACTGATGATTTGATTAACAATAACAAGATTGATGACCCTTCAAAGTGTCAACTTAAGTAGAGAAGTGCTACGAAAAGAATCCAATATCCTAAACGTTGACATTTGATTGACTAGCAGGTTTTATTTTTAAAAAATTGTATTTATCCAATATTGCTTTAATAGATCATCTCTAAATTTAAGAAGGAAATTTACTGGTACAAAACAATACGAGTAACCGACTTGGTGATGAAATCCAATGCCTCTATAGATTAAAGGACATTTACTTTAAATAATAGTTCATTAGATAGCCCTTAAGATTGCATCACATGATAACGAAATTGTAATCTTAGCTTCAGAAAACGAAGCCTGTTTCTAAAGGTAGCATATTTCATGCACGTGCACATGTATACCATGAAATAAATGGGAATAACACATACATTTATAACATATAAAACTTGATAAAACAATCATTGCATGCATTTCAATATACTATATAGAAAATATAGAAAAATACATTTAAAATATAGAAAGAATATTTCAAAAGTATTCAGTGGATTTATTTATATTTCATTCTTACATGCCAAGTTTGGAGTATCTTTGTATAAATCTTTCACTGACAGTCAAAATCACCAAATGACACTCTGAAATGCTACTGCATCGGAGCCCAAACCGCTAATCATTTACAAAATCATTAACAAGGTATTGTGTACATATTCCATGCAGTATTAATCCGAAAACAGAAAGAAAGAAGATATCAAAGATATCAAATGCATTCACATTTCAACTTTGTCACTTTACAATATGCGAAAATTATGCATTCGGTAATGCAGAGCCTGTATTCTAGTTCTTTTAAAGGCATTCTTGCAGGTATATAGACATGGATCAACGGCGACAATGACATCATCACCTATAGCTACAGGAATGATAATTTGTTAAATCAGAAAAAGATACTACAAGTCTATGGACAGTGACAGTGTCACGTCAGGTCCAACACAGTTCATACATGGAAATTGAACACACTTATGATTTCATTTCTAGATTATCAAGTAGCAAATGTCTTGTAGTTTTATTGTACATAAAAATCAATCCAAATTGTTAAAATTACTCTTTTGGATTTTATTTGTGATTGAATCCTGCTACGCGATCGGTTATCGACCTTATGCAAATTAATCGGGTCAAGGGAGTAAATGAAACACCGCTGTAAAGATAATATTACGACATTTAAAAAACAATTTAATTCCAGGGAAACAACTTCACTGTTTCAAGTTTCAATTTGTGAAATTGTATCAATTTATAAGACACATTAGTTTATTAATAATAATTAATAATAAAAATTAGTTTATTAGTTTAGAAAAATATAGATACTTATTTACGACCGTCATTGAAATAACGTGTTGACAACATTTGGTGTGAACTGTTCAGTGTCATTGTTTGAAACAATTGCTTATTGTATTAAAGTATTGTTTACGACATTTTGGAATAGACCGATCTATTAGGCCCTAAGCAACTCAAGTTTTCGACCAATCAGCGCCGTATTTTTGACCTACCCTCCCGCGATCGCTTCCTCGGACATCAACATGCCACATGGCGGGCTGTCTGCATGACAAAGGACTTCCTTCCAGGCATTTTACGAAGCAGTAATATCAAGTCAATATAGTCGATGACAGTGTTAATAAAATGAACAAAGGGTCCTCTCTTTAGGAAATATACATCGGAGACGGCATACGAGATTCATATTAAACTTAGATATGTGTCAATAAAATAATGAGACGTAAAATGTAATACATTTGCAATTTTGTCTTCGGTACTCATCATAATGAACTTATGAAGGGGGTAAATTTGTTAGAAAACATTATTGGACCCATGGGATAAATAACCAAATGATCTTTATCAAAAATAAATTTTGAATAAGCTAAATAGATGGATAAATTGAGATTTCAATGTGAAAAATCTAAACTGATCATATTTTTAGTTAAGTTTATTTGAGATGTGATTCCGAAATACGATGTCAAATCAACTCAGCTAAAATCTCAGAAGTCATGTTAACAATAACCATGTCTGTATGATTTTTTTAAAAAATATAACCAGCAAATTGAACGTTACATAGACCATTGCCTGAAATCACATATGTATGATAAAATTATATATAATTTGATTTGCATTGCCAGATGTAGAATAATGATATTTTGGACAAACTGTTTAGTTTGCATCTAATTTAATAAGATTGACATTGTCGAAAAGTCAATGTGAACTTATAAAATTAGTATTGCTATCAATCAATTGAACAGTTGTTAATTATTCTTGACAGGCTCTTATTCACTATCATCTAAACCACACTCTCTTTATTTCGAAATCGCAACTTATCTTTCAAAATATTTTCAGGTTTAGACTCTATCAAATGTTAGATAGAAAGAAAATTTCTAAAGTCATTTGATGCATGAATGAAGCACACCCATATACATGTAATAACAGCTTATTAGAGTCAGAGGGATTTGATACATCTGCAAATTATGAATGAGTGACAGATTTAAGAAAAAGACATATGTATAAATTATTATTTTGGCAAATAAAGCAGCATGGAAAATGTACCTTAATGTTTTGTTTGAAAGAAATACTACTGCAATCAAAATAATTGTTTTCTAATATATTAAAAAAAATCTTTGAAATACTTCACCAAATATTTATTAATTTATCTGATTTGTTGTCCTATGAATACACACATTTTGTGGCAATCTCTAAACTAATAATCATTGGAGGTTATTTTAAGTGTTCATGTTTTTAGGAATTATTCATTCATTGAATGTAAATTACTTCTAATGTGTCTCTTTTTCAGAAAAAATAATAGAATTGAATTCTTATTAAATAATTTTATCAAAAAGCACATATTAGAATAAAAAGCTCTTATTACTTGTAAGGTTCAGTCATTGAAGGAATGTTTTATGGAAACTTTAAAATGATTAAAACTGTCAAAATACGATAGAAGACTTAATTACGGAGATAACTCACATGCAAGTCTTGGTCCACCAATTTCCATGGACTTCAATTCACAAATTTATAAATGACGGTGGTTGGTTCACTGATTTAATTCAGCAAAATACTACTGTGTTAAAATCAATGAAGATTAAAATTTTGGAGAAAGTCATAGCATCTGTACAGTTTTCTAAGGGAGAAATATTTTCTATAATAAGTGTGTGAACATAATGATGGAACATTTATGTAGTTGAATAGTGAGTCAGATAATGTTTTCATAATTTTAAGATTTACAGAACTTCAACAAACACTTTGTCGAATGCCTTTCATGATGAGTGCAGGGAGACGATTACAAAAAGCATCCCCTTTTGTCTCAAATGTCATGATTTATTTTCACATCTCGCAATTGATATGGTCAAATGTTTTATAAAATATTATAAAGACCCCCTTGATTGAAAAGGCACAGCCAGACACGAGTGTCTTGACAGTAAATGATATATCCCATAGAACTTGATAGTGTATGTAGAAAGCGTGGTGCCATTTCCTTGCATGGTTTTCCAATCGAGGTTCTCTACTTATCAATTGCATTTTATTCTTTTTTCCCCTAATTAATGTCTAAGCTATGTTGATGTATGATTAAGGTGGATGCTCTATATTACGTTTTATTTTTATATCAAGTACGTTATTAAAATTAAAACTTTAATCGAACAGTGTCACAAGAACTAGTAAAAGTAAAACAAAAGTTTATCTGATATGTTCATTACAACAGCTACTCAAAAAAACATACCAAGTAACACGACTTACTCATTAACAAGTCTAAATTTATACAAACAATATTTTTGAAAAGAAAAAAGATCTCTGAGAGTTCGGTAACAAAGATTTTTGACTGAGATTCAGAAAGAAATAGACCTATGAATGTTTCAATAGTTGCAGCTTGCAATTCAAAATGCAATGTAAACACACTTGCCAGAGTTGTAGGAATGTTTTCAACATTAAAGTCAAATGCTAATGGGTTTGTTTCAAAGCATTTCCTGTTTCTGTTCATTTGATATGTTCAACATCCTAATGCCTTTGATCTCCAAGTGTACCCTTTGATACTAATCTTCAAAAATCCAGTTTTGAATACTCTAAATGGTAATAACTTCTCTTATAAATCTCTCTCTATTTCTCACTCTCGGATTTAGACTGTTCACACGTCTTCCAATCTATGGCATGGCCATACCACTTTCTCCAATGCCAAAATCAACCTATATGTGCTTGATAACCGATTTCAAATCATTTCGTATAAAGCAATCCTGCTCAATGCTACGTGTACTCCAGAAACAGTGGATTCAGAAATGCTTACACGCATAAACTATCTTTGCATGCAGAGGAAGGCATGATCTGAACATGCTTTCATGGTATCGACTGAAACAAACACATAGGCTATGTAATACTAATAATCAAAACAGCAGGTGGTGTTGTCAGCATACATAATGATGGATAATACGTAACATATACACCTGGTAGAAAATATCAATGCAACACCAGGTTTTTATTGATTTCTAGCATGTTATGCAACCAAACTTGACACTCCAGGGTTTCATAACCTTATACAGGGTTCTTCTCACAAACCTTGTCTTGCAGCAATCATTTGTGATCATTGGGTCAAAAACAAATACTGACTTTCTTCTTTCTGATTTCGTACTTCACTCTACAAGTTTAATACATTTAGATTAGGAGTAAAAGCCGACGAGAGTATTGAATTCATGCTATGCTGTTGTAATAAGGCTGAGTAGCTTGAGTAATTCTGGCAGTGTTATTCTGTTAATTAAAATCGGAAGTTGTCCGGTGTCTCAAAAAAACTAGACAACCACAATATCTGATCGATGCGAACGTTACCATTGTGTATTTACACCATTGTCCCTAGCAACAGCAACGTTCTGAAAATTTACAAGGTCAGTTTTCTGATTTAACTATTCGACTCATTTCCCATGACACCCATTATCCCACGAGTTCCGTTCAAGGACACATTCGTCATGACAGCGTCCATAGAAATTCATTTCACTCATGCCGAGGTCCTCTGGATAATAAGGGCAAAGTGATAGTATGATTCATTTTACAAGCGGATAAGTGTTAGCCGAAAGGTTTTACAATTTTCATGATGATTTTTCCAATTTGCTTTGTTTTCATATTGATTGCGTTTTACACATACAATGTTTAGGTCTCCTTGACAATTGAGTCGGTATATATTAAGTTCTATCTTAAATAAAATAAGAACAACAAAAAATATAGTGGAATTCATCTCCAACGTCACCCATACAACACAAGTTACATTTTCTTGCAGATTAAGATATTCTTTTTTTTTATCTTTCAATTGGTAAATGGTGGCATGAAGTTCGCAACTCTACTAACGGCATCGCTCTACTTTTGGGCAGGGACGTTAAGTAATTTTCAAGTTCAAACTTAGGTTTCAAGACTAAATAGAGTAAATGAATTTTAGTTTTCTATCTCTGCTTTTTGTTTAGGGTTATCTGGTTGAGTAGATGAAGCAGTTCCTTTGAAATAGGAGTGAACCATTTATAGCACCTATACTGCTTACAATGTTATGGATGCATTACATCCATCCATGAGAGTATCTATCGTTATTATAGAGATTATATACAATTGAATATATAACAAAAATTATTCTGGTAGCTTTTCAAATAAATAACAAAGTATCTTGCCTACGTTATTACATTTGTATTACGGATGGCAATAATGTGTTTGATGCATTTTATATCAAACGTTCCATGTTCTTTGTTGTAGAAATCTAAGAAATCTATTGATTCATTTTTTTAACAAAATTTTACTGTCACAAACATTTTAAGTTTGTTATAAAAATATCTCACTTTTATAACTAAATGAAACAAAATAATATGTCTGATATCAATAGAATTATATGGGAAAAAAACGTTTGAACCTATCATGTGTTAATGTCTTACACGTTTTAAAGTTTTACTTCTTTCTTTGGTATAAATTCCTCAATAACAGATCTTTTAGTACTTCAAACGTTATGAAATACCGTTTCATTATTATCGAAATAGAATGTAGAGATAATACAAACCTGATATTGGCAATATGTCACGTTAAGCGTGGTAATATTACCACTTCATGTTCTATATTGGACATTTTAGAAGATAAAATGTCAATCTTTGTGTATAAATTAATGTTTATTTCGAAATAGATGCAAGTATATCTTATCTCTAACGTTAACATTTTACGTTCAGTAACAAGAAAAATCAATGAAATGCAAAAGTCAAATTCATAAAACCTGTAACACTACACAAAATAATTTATATGCGACCTAAAAATAGTAATGAAGAGCTCGTTTGGGGGAAAGTTATGCGACCTAGGATTAGTTTTTAACCAACTGTGGAACATCTCACGTTTATGCAGTGTTAACGATAACATTGAGAATTTGCTTTCATTCATCCTAGATTCGAATATGAGTATCGCCGATGTCGAAACGTCACATCGCTTTGCAATAAAGAAGTTGTTAATCCATAAATTTCCTATTTTCTTTACTTGTAGAATTAGTTAGTTAGAATTGATTGATGTTTTAGAACAGGACAGGAGATGTGTATCTATCGTTAAGGTGGTTGAGGTGTGACCCAGTCATCGATCTGGTGCAGATGTGCCCATTATCGAGCTTGTAGAGGTTGTGCCCCAATCATTGATGGGGATGAGCATGGGTACATTATATTGAAAATAAAAAACGTATTGGCTAGGGGACAGACAGCGTAAGTTAATGAAGTAACGTGACTCCGATTGGTCAAATTTAAACCAGGTCAAGCACCACATTTCTGTATTGTAAGCAGAATTGATATGTGTAACAAAAACACCCCGAAAAATCATGGCTTGATGTATCAATAATTATCCAAAAAAAAGATTGCCGTTGTCTATTTCGACCTTCATGAATAGGATCACCTCGCTTACTGAATTACATTTTCGTTATATGTGGTGTACTTGTCTGGCGATAATCATCAAACGAATCGACGATCAATGATTTTTGCGAGGGTTTTGGCAAAAGTGAATATAATAACGAGAATCTTTACCAATTTTCGATTAGTATGAAATCTTAAAAAAAATAGGCGTTAAGTAATTGCAGATTACGTTGTGTCGGATTTGAGATATGAGCCGCATATGGAGGGAAATCGTGAATTCGAGTCACTCTGATAAAACACCGCTTGTCCGTCCTATAGGTTATTTGTGTACGGAAGGGACTATTATTATTTCTGCTTTAAAAACATTTAATATGATTTCTTTCAATTTCCTGCGGGGATAATGTGTGTTTCCTGAGTCAATGAGACGGATTGACCGACGGACGCCGGATGGCATGCCATGTTTAAACCTCAACAGTCGTTTCAGACTAGGTTAACGAAAGAGGAAACCTTCTTTCCTGATAGTTTGTTATGAAGTCTGAGCTAAGGGCTATAGTTTCCTTAGGGCTAGACTAGATAAAAGCGTGTTGTTGTAGTGAGAGGCTCACAGGTCCAATCAATGTAGCGGTTTCATTAGCTTACTCGAATCAAGGGCGGATAATTTCAGTACATATTTTCCTGATGCAAAGCTCTAGGGGTGATAAAGTGAAGAGCACATCGGAGCATTCAGCAATGGTAACCGAGGATAAAGTACAGATAGCCTTAAAGTTTTATAGGTAAAGCACGGGGAAGCTATAAGTTTTACACGACATTAACACCCTTTGGACTTTGCTTTGTAGATCGAATGATTATCATGATTGACAATTCATTTAATTGAATGTATGTTAAGTTTCCCCTACCTTAGTTGCTCTTTTATTGTGTATGGTAAAACAAAAGGACGTAATGCAGAAACTATTTGTCTTGATACGGCTATACTACAATGTATATATTTGCTATTTTTATATCATATTAGATTCAGGCCATGACATAGTTATACCACAATAGTTGGTATTAAAAGTGAAACCTAATTAGCTAAGTGGTAAGTCCCATTAACCATTGTTAATAATGTTCCATATCCCCTAGGATATCACAGCTATGGGAATATGAATATCAGTTATCTAGAATATAGGATCTAACTGTTAAAGGATCCATTTTCGTTGTCTCTGTTGTGTTCCTTTAACGCTATCTTTCCAAAAACTGTAAGGCTATATAGTGTACAGGTATTTAAATTAGTAACATTTGCAACAAACAGAATGTTTCTAAAAGAACGAAGAATGATTTTTAAAGATGCATTTACGAATGCTCCTGATATAATTGCAGTTCTTGCCTACCCTTTCTATCCCTTTTCTTACTTATCCGGGGAGGGATAGCGTAGTGTTTAGTGCATTCGGCTTCGGATCTAGAGGTCCGTGGATTGAATCCCGGTAGGGGCTCGGCAGCTTTGTCTGCAGTAGAGAACTGTTCTACACGCAGTAAGGTTTGGGTGCAATGCTACGCTGAATTTCAATGCAGTACTACCCATGGTTCGCTAGTTCCAGCCGATGCTCAAATATATATATATTGTAAATGATCTTTCAGACTTCGATTTTGACTTCAGAGAACATTTCTTTGGGGATTAAGAATCACCTTCATGTACATTGGAGGAAAATATGGACAGAGGAACAAGACATGCCAACAGTCTTGGGGCCGACATGGATTATTCTGGCATAAGAATGACGGTATACGTTTAAATATATGTCAAACATGAAATCATCGAAGTTCAAATTGTAGTTCATCGTTGATTGCAGATATACAGTGCAATTGACAGTAAACGTTCTAGAAGGGACTATACCCTGGCACAATAATGCAATTTGTAACGTACTTTATTTCCACTTGAGTTCCACATACTAACGATAATGGAAAAAAAGTCCCTCAAATATGCAAATCATTGATCGGGATTTGGAGCAATCGGAAATGTGTATCATGTGAAACAAACCAGACTTTGCTAATGTATTTTGTGTGTTCAATCGCATCGTTAAGTCTATACCTAACTGTAAGGTGATCCTTTTATTCCAACGCGCTAATGGCTCTAATATTAATCAAACAGCGCTAAACAATAACTCATCCACTCATATTTAAAACAAAATTAATCAATTGCTAGGAAATATCATTATCCATCAATCAGCTGAACGTCAGATCAGCTCTGTTAGGTACTAAGGTCAAAGCGACTTTCTTTGCCCAAGCCAAATCGGCGCCACTAGAAGTCATCTAGGCGTTTGCACGACATTACAATGCATAATCACACGGCGTTACCTTTCCTTTGCTCGGCGTCAGACTATGGCATTGAATGTGTATATGTACATGCAGCGTCACATTGAATCACACATTACTACTACCCTGAATCATAACATTGCCACGTGGTATCGTGCAATGACTTTTGTAACGTACAAAGCAACGTGGCGTTAAGACACATGCAATAGAGATAATTATATAGAACACGAATGTATGTCACGTGACAGCCTCATCCCACAGAGTACCCGTGTTACATTTTTTCAAGTAACTTAACAATCCGCATAGAAGTTAAATAACGCGGTCACCCGTGTATCATTGAATTCCAAGTTAGGATGATTTTTTGAAGAACATAATTTTCAACACAAGAATTTAAATTAGCCTCACTTTCTATTGTTCGTATGTTAATGTTCAAACATTGTTTTCCACAGATGTTTTTTCTAAGAACATTAAAAAGACACTTTTTTCTGTTCAATGAAGTGTTTATTGAAATAACCATATGTTTACAGAAAGAAAACTGTACAATCTCTAGCAATTTATTGAGTTGGTAAAAATCGTAACACGTCTGCGCGTGTAGAACGTTCGAGGCTCGAGGTCACACACTGGACGTGCAAAGGAGTTCAGTTTTGACAACTTTGGTTGCCTTTTAAACAATTTGCTTTTTTATTGGAAAATAATTTCACAGGAATAATTTTGCATAAAATAAGTTACGCAATATAGAGATACAATCGGAAGCATACAGAAACACAATATGGCATACGATTGGGTGAACTGGGTGCTCCAAAGAGAAAACTCACTTATCTCACCCTTACACTATCCAACTGAGCAAGCACATCTAAAATCAGGATTACTTCTGGTTTAAGTTCACGTTGATATGAATAAGGCTGTTTCAATTAAAAACTTATTCTCATTTGTAAATGATGCGAGTTGCAGTTATAATAGCATTTCTATATTCTATTCTGTTTATATGCCTGGAGTTCATTGCCGCGCAATCATTCACTTAAGGAGAGTGGGACTCAGAAATGGAACTCGCTTACGGTAACATTTTGCGACACTGTTTCATTGTTTTATATAAGTCTAAAAAATAAATGCATTACATTTTCGAGAGTAAAAGTTTAACCTGACGCAAATGTCTTGAATTTATCGCGACGATCATTTTTGACATGTCGTATGACGTGAACGTCACTAATATTCGGTGTAAATATCTTCTTATGTCTGTTGTCGATAGGACATACATATCTAAATAAATGACAAAAATAAAAATTTATAATAAACTTATTTCTGTTCTTCTTTTCTGCAGTCTTAATTTGATATTGTCGTTAACAATAAGTACATCGTAGACCGTCAAACTTTAATTGAGAAAAACTGCTATGACGTCGGGTTTTTACATTTAAGCAGGTATTTTAGAAAATGACGTTAAAGTGTTGAAAAACATTCGACCTCCAATTATCATTCCTGAAATCGTTTTCTTATTCATTTGCGTACATCATATTACAGTTATAGATGTAAAATGTTTGAGTTAGTGGGAAATATTGATGAACATGCCAAAAAAGGTTATTGAAATCATTGAATTGTTTTCGTCATAAACTTTTAAATCATTTTATTACTTCTACCACTGTCATCTATTTGAAGTAGAAGTGATTAATATCCCCGTACATGATAAACAATTTATGTGGAAGGATTCCGAGTTATTCACGGAAAGCGCACGCTTTAATCAAGTACACAAACTTGGTCAAAAATAGTGTAATTTGTTGACGGCCACAACATTGTAAATGATGAAACCTCTTTTAATTGTTTGGTGACCCCTTAATGTTCTTACTTTTTCAGCTAAAATGCAACTTAATATTTTGTAAAAAATCACGTTTGACCCACTGAAGATAAACCATTTAGGATAATCTAATAAAGTAATGTTGGGGAAAATGTGAAGAATTGTTTATTTAAAAACGTGCTACTGTCCCTTTAAATTCGACATAAAACGTGGAGTTTTAAAACATAAGATCACATGAACTGGGTGCTGTCCGCGTCAATTGATGAGCAGGTTAATAGTCGTGAAGTATTTAATCATCTACCTGAGACATTTCATCGTGATCAAAACGTGAGAATGTCAGACTCGAAGTGTTTGAAAAAAACCAACATTCTGAGTTATTTGACATTAGATTTATTTTAATTACAATATCAGTACATATGTATAGTAATTAAGCATGATACATTTGATGTTGAAGTTATACTGTTTGACTCCGCACAGCATAAGGTTTGGACTTCACCAAACAATATTTGATATTTGACATTTTGAAACTAAAGATAAGGAGGCTACTCACAACATTGAGTAGATGTTAATTTTCAAAAAATGTTTGTGACAGTTATTCGAGTTATCAATCTCTGTATCTTACACATATATGTATATATGTTGAGATGAAAATTCTTCCAACGTTAAACTACATCATATTTTTCATTGATCGCCAAAACTTCAATCTTCAATGCGATGACAGTTGTCTATAAAAAAAAATTCTGCTGTGAATAATCACATTCATGTATGTAATGTATTTCACAGCCTTACACGTGGCTTCTGTCCAGAGCAATTTCAACTTTCATTTTCACAATCAGTGCCCTTCGTTATTTCCAGCCATATTTCATATTCATTTTATGTGTGAACGTGATTTTAGCAAGTGATAGATGGTGTATTATAATAGTAAGGATTTAATCTCAAAACCTGGGAAGTGAATTGAAGAGGAAAATCTATATCTGACTGACAATGTGCGGGATATAAAAAGATTCAAAATGGAATTCGATTTTTCAGATGTGAACGCATTCCCTTTGACTTGTGGCTAGGGCCGTTGACTGGCGTCTCAACATACCTCTAGTAACTTATATGTGCTGTCTTTAAAACCCTCTGTAGTATATATAACCGTTTTATGTATAAGAAATATGGAAAATCTGCAACGAGTGACCTGCAAATGTATTGTCATAATTGATTTAATGATCCCACCAGACAGTTAGGCCCAATTTTTAAAGTTTTTTCTAGACTATTATAAACCTTGCAACATAAAAAATTCAGGAAATCGATTTTATTGCAGTAGTAGGAAATGTAAGCATGTTTCCCTAAATACATTTGCTCTGATTGCAATCACACATAAATCGATTACATTTATTTGAAAGCTCTTCCTCAAACATTGATCCCAGACATCAATAGAATAAATTTCCTCTCTCATGGGAATTTCAAGTATCATGCTGTATAGGAGAGCTATTTCATTTCATGACACTTCATATTATTCGTTTCATGTCCTAACGTGAGTGTTGAATTGAAAATGCATTTTGGGAGTGTCAGTTAAATTGACCGGTTTTGCATTTTGTGTCAAAGTTTGATTCTTTCTTTGATTCATGAAAGGATCAATCTGTAAGAACTACTGTAAGACCAACCGTGAATAACTGTTTGCTTGCATTTAAAGTTTTCATTCTGATTTGAATTAAGACATGGAAATGACCAATCTCATTAAAATGAAATAATAATTCTGTTGCACTACGTTTCGCATATTATATATCTCACGAGGTCCTATTACTCAAGACGTCAGTTCTACCATTTGCAAAGTTCAAAGAAGCAAATCAGCGATTTTCCAGTATATGCCCATGTGTTTTGGGGCAAATGTTAATGCTTTGAAAACACCAAAGGGAAATTTAAAAGCTGCAGAACCATTTTGAAATATGTTAACGCTTTTCGACTTTCAAACTCGTGTTTCTGCACATCTGAAGTAAAATGTTTCTGACTAAAAGTTAAATCCATTTAGACGGGTCATATATGATTTTGTACGGTTAAATATAAACATTACACAAACCAGTGCCACAACACACTGATATTATTAATTGTATTCTTCTTTTATATAAGGCACGACACAACAGAAGCTGCATGATAAAGTTTAAAAGAGTGTGCTGTATCTTTAAGACGTGAATTGTTACCAACAATAAACAATTTGCTATCCGAAATCCTTGTTACTTTATTGGTTAAAACAAATCAACACTCTTTCATTAAGCTAATTTGTTATTGTTATTATGTGAAGTATGAATGTTGAACCTGATCTACAGTTTAACAGTATGACATAAATAGCTGGAACAAGAGGGATGAAATATGTTTGGTCTAGCTTTCACTTGTGCAGAGGATTTTCAATCGGAAAAACTGAAGGTATAGTACTGCCTATGAAAGGTGCGTTGTTTTCAATAACGTAATACATTTTGTGTGTATAAAGTAGTTTTTAAAAGACTTATTACCGATCAACACTGATAGAATGATAACATTATCTGTACAAATGTTTTGTGAATCTTCACAATTAGAAAAAAAATTACGGATATAACATAAGAATATACTTCTTCTGGCACCGTTTGTCTGAGTTGTCAACATTGTCAAAACAGGTGTAAGTACAATACAAAATGCTTTTCTTTATTCACAGTGTTAATTTCCGTGTCTTTGCTCAAATATCTTCTGGGAGTTTTAACAAGCATAACAAGCTTAAGGGACGTTTTTTTAGAAGCTTAAGATTGCATATCTAGATTTTGTGCAATGTATTGTAAGTAAATTTCATCAAATCAGCATATCAGATAAAGATTTAGTAACAAGGGAGACAGAATTTTTCAATCATTATGAATGTTTACGTAAAGTGCATTACTTGGTGATAATCTAGCATTTAATTACTTCACCTTTTGTAAGGCTATCCTAACTAGAATTACTTATGTTTATGTGTCCATGGTAGCATGTTAGATTTGGAATCCGTTCATAGGTAAGTTCGTTTCCGGAAGAGAAATCAAAAACAGTAAAATTGTAAGTTTTATGAATTAACAATTATTTAGACGTGTATAACCCACCTACTATTACAGGATCCTGCGATATTATAAGATTTCTGATTTAAGTCATCCTGGAAACATGTTTGATTTGCACTCTGTCCAGAGTTGTTCCCCAGCACAATTTAAAGACGTTCATAGAATTCCAGAGTGGGTATGACACCAACTACTTTGCGTTCAGTGGATATTTTGAAATTAAATTTGGTGATCTTAATTTCGATAGGTAGGTAGGTAGGTAAGTAGGTATCATATATAATGAAAGATTTAGTGTCATAATTTCGCATTGTAATATAGTTTTAGATTATGTTCTGTTAAGGTGTTGATAAATTTTGCCTCTTCACCAATTTTACATAATATAATGGCATGATAAATCTGGTATTCAATGCAACAAATAAGGTTTAACAAATAAATTGAATATAACATATATGATTTATCCAATTAAGGCATCACATTTATTTTCAATTCAAGGATTTTCCGGTATATTTGGTCGTCATTACATTTAGAATAAGGTCATATCCTGTACAAATAAGTATGAATATGTAAGCAAGCACAATTCTCTTGTTGAACGTTTCAATGTATATCTTCAGCATGAAATCATTGTTATCTTTTTTCTCTTATTATTTTAGACCAAGCTTCTTTTTTTTACGCAGGGCACGGTCGAATTTTGTGAAACAACAAAGATTGTGTAATTCACTATATAAACCTGCATTTTAAGCTTGTTAGTGGAATAAAAAAAAGTTACAAAATCAGAAACAAAGCAAAAATTTGGCGGTAACATGTATTTTATTGCACATGACCCAAATGTAATCAAAAATTTAAAATGGCCAAAATGAGAATAATTTCTTTACGAAACAATTATTCTCAGAGGAATGTTGATGAAAACAAAACGGACATTTCTGATGTATGTTTCCATGAAACCTCTCAAGGGGATATCTGAGAAAGGACTCTTGTCAAGTTTTACCAATTATCTATAAAACACATACCAGCGTGTAAATGTGCCAAGTTAACTGTCACATTAGTGTTATAGGTGAACACATCAAGGGCTACCATCGTTCTTTTGAGAAAACGTAAACGTAATTCTTTAAACTTTTACAGAAAAGACAACCGTGTTCCGATCGATACGAGCAAGTCAACTGTACTTTACCAAGGTACAAATACATTTTCTTATTTCTCACTTTCAGATATTTCACTTTCCTTTTCTTGTTTATAAATAAAAAACAAATAAATTTGATTTTTTTTAAAGATTCACTCAATTGCACTCACTCAAAACAAAAAATAAAATAGCCTCAATTTTCACAATTTAAAATTTATTTTTTTACTTATGGTGTTTAAAGAATGATTTACTTTTTTGTTGATGACTTTGGCGAAATAAATATGTATTTCATCCATGGTCATGTGAGGACGTATGGACTTTGAAAGCAAATGGAGCACTATTATCTGTACATTCTTCCTTTACAAATAAGTAATCACATGATGTTAGTAAGTTCACTTGAGTCACGCATGTACACGTGTACATGACCTGCGTAAGGTTATTTCTTGTACATTGGAAGTTTCAAAAATAGTAACAATAATTAGATTCTCATACCACAGAGTTATCCATGACATAGCATGCTTTAAGAGCACAAACATATTTCTACCCTCGTAATGTCGATCCTGCTGTTTCCCCATGTTCAAGTACCCATTTGCAATCTTTGGTACGCTTAATGCAATTTTGATTAAAATCCTTGCTGATGGATACAACAAAATATATTGCTCAGGACGTATAGTTTTGATTTTTCCAGCGGGATTCGAATAGGACCTTCAGCAGGAGCGGCCAGCATGCTAAACACAACACCATTGTGCTCGAAAATTATATAACATTGAATTGGAAATTTGCTTTATTTTTAACCTTAATATATTTCGATGCAATTGTAAGATACTTGTATTCGTTGTGTGAATAAGGTATAGCATGGATAAATATTTATGTTTATCAGAGTGAATACAGGAACGTTTCATATGACATATGGCATTCAAAGTAACTGTTCAGGAGGCCAACGGAGACGTTGATGTACCTTTTTATTTGAGTTATTTCAGTTAAAACCTCTTGCAACTCAACTCTGAGCAAACGTTAAAATTACTAGTCATGATTTTTAAAAAATATGTAATGGGTTTTTAAAAAAAAGAAACCAAATGTGTCACCACATCATATATATCGAGTATCGTCTTTAAGTAGGTGATGAATTAAATGCGTTCTACGTCTCATCAAAGCTTCGTAACTTTTGCCGGAAAAATAGTGGATGAAGTCTGATTTTAAGGAACGCAATAATACAGGATAATTGCAATTATTGTTTGAGTAAAGAAAATATCTTTCGTTCAGCAGCTGATCCGAATACTAATGGGTGTAACCAGGGCGCAGTGTTTCTTCCGTTACTAATACAAAGAGCACCACCAACATCTTACTCAAGAATATAAATTTGATACTGAAATGATGGTTTATAATCGCGCTTAAGAAAGTAAATAAAAGGCATTCGTTTGAAATTAAGATGTTATCTAAAAACATAAATGCATTGTTCAAAGAAATATAAAACTGATAAGTCTGACTTTTACATGACAGTATTAAATGCTTAGCCTAAACGCAGCATTGCCATAATTTGATGATGTCATTAGAAGAACTAATTGCACGTTATATTTTGTAAAAAGCACGTTTCAAAACATATATTGATGTGTTATAATTTGTGTTAGATCGATCTTAGAAGTTTTATTTTATCGATAGAGAATATTGGCATAATGCTGTAGCACAGAATATCTGGCCTCCAGTTCTATTTTGACTTTGAAATGGCAACTGTGTTTGGTTCCGCTCTTCATCTAAATTGGGGTGCGGGATAGCGCAGTGGTTAGCACGTTCGGCTTCGGATCAAGAGATATGGGATTCGTATCCCGCCAGCAACTTTGTCTGTAGTAGATAACTATTCTACCTGAAGTAAGGTTTGTGTGCAATGCTCGCAGGATTTACCGCCACAATAGTGTCGCGGGCTTTCTCGCTGCAATAATACTAGCAGCCGTGACTCGTAAGTGAAATATTCTTGTAAGCGGCTTTAAACACATAATCACCTTACCTCACCTCAGATGAATTAAAGTTTGTATTTTCTTGAAATGTAATACATTTTTCTACAATGGCATCTTGAAGATGTTCATCAAAAAATTAATATCACTGATAACAGTTTTAGTTATCTTATTCACTAAGTTTTGGGCTATAGCTATTATTTGCACACAATAACAAATGTAGAAGTTCATGAAGAAATAAATTATAACTTTTCCCAGGGGGCTTGAATATTTCATTAACATTTAATTTGCAAAATGATTTTTGGGATCTTTAATATTTGTTATCTTTAAATGTAACATATATTTTATACTCTGACTCTGTAACCCTTGGGAATAATTTTTTTAAAATTTTCCTCGCTGAAAATAAGAAAAAAGTCCATTTCATTGTCAATATGTCAAATACATGTACTTACATGCAAGACATACAGGTTTTAAAATTTTGACTATTCAAAACAAAATAGTGCCATGAAATATTTTTATCAGTAAAATTTCTCAAGACTGTCAAAACAATAAGCTGGCATAATCAGTGATACTAGTGAAATTCGAAGGAAGATTTAAGAAATTATTTCCATTTAACATATACATGGTAAAAAATTTAACTTGTAAAAGATTACATTAATAGACATTCTCTCCCAACAGAGATAGCTCTGTCATAAATTCCTATGCAACCTCTGTCTTAATATGAATTCTTGGTCTAGAAATGTAGAACGCCGATTGGATGCAATCAATGTTTGTTGTACAATCAGCGAGCCGTTTCAAAAGTTCTCATTGAAATCGCCTAAGTTATTTCCGTAAGCTTCCCAAAAGCTAAACTTTATTTGAATATGAACCTTGCACTTTGAGTATTCTTTACAGAACACAAACGCCACATTATCCGACTGTATCATTGCACAGGCCTGTGTGACAACAAATATGTTATTCATGCATTCGTTGTTTTCATTGACTGAAGTAATGCTGGGTAGTTTAAAATATAAGTTGCAATATCGTGCCGGTAGGGAAACTGCCGGAATCCCGATAAACCTTCGTATAAAGACAGCGGTTGTAAAGGGATATATGACGGAGCTACCTCTGCTGGGAGAGAATGATGAATAGTAAGTCAATATAAATACTTTGTACATTTTTATTTCGTATGTTTTGATCAACGACAAGTTGACACAATGGGCGAAGTGATCTGGTTAGCTGGCAGAGAGGAATCCGTTCTGAAAAGTAGACTAGAGGAAGGTTATGTAGACACTTGGAGGTAAAGAGGAGGAGGAGGAGTATGCAATCTAATCGGGGGGAACCAGGAAACCAGTGGAATGTTTAAGCACAGGTGCTATGGGTTCAGTTTTCTTTGTATTAGTTGCCATTCAGGCTGAAGTGTTCTGGATCACCTCGAGACGTCCTATTTGCTGCTCGGGGTGTTGCCCAAAAGAGACTAGCGATAGTCCATACGGAAGATAACAAGTGACAGGATTAATTTGGTTGCTGCATTTTTATTAAGGTAGTTTTTCATATGATTAATGTTTCGCAGGTGTTTATGTGCAGTTCGTGTGTTATGTGCATAAACTCATAACAAGGATTTGGTCTTATCAAACCCCATCGTTCTCTCAACCCTCAAGTCAGAGGAAATTTATGAATTATGTTGTTTATCCATCTTGTCCAAGGCTTTTTACATATTTGGTGGTGTCACAGACTTTTAGCCATGTATAAGCTCGCCGTCGGGTGTTTTGCTATTTTATATATAGTTTAGGACTAATTGTCTGAAAGATTGTTAAGATGGACTTTCAATAAGTCATGCTTACTAATAGCTTTTCATAAAACGATTTGTCTTTGTTATGTATTTCATGCTAATGCTTATTTCATGTATTTATGGAATATGTTCATCCTTGGCCACAACTTTCCTAAGGAGGTTACTTCCGATGAGGTAAGGAATATTTTAACGTTTGTTATGCCGCTTTCTCGCCACTTTGCTCTTTTCTGAGTATAGTTCCTATGGTTTCATGAGGTTCATTCCTCTTGTTTATCATTCAAAGTAAGATTTCGTCTAGAACAGCGCGTTTTCTTTCCTAATTGGGAGCAGTATGGCCTTCGACAGTTTTTATATCTCTCGTTATCTTAATATCTTCCAAATGCAAGACAAGGTTTTCTAATCAAAAGGAGCAGTTTTAAAACGAACGTACATGTACGTACGTATACCATGATCGGTTAAGCTGCGCCAACCCATTTGCCTCTCTCAAATGATTTACAGGTGTTATCAGAAAAGTGTCCGCCAGTGGTTTTTGGTTTGTACTTGATTATTTTCTCTACGACTACTGATGATCAGTTTTAGTAATGCGATAGACCTTTAGAATGAAATACACGTTGTATAAAGTAATGTCTATTGGGGAATTTCTAAAAGAAATACTCTTTCGAAAATGTGCCACTGGCACTTTATAACCACTTTCATCAGTGCAAATATTTATCAAAAGAAACCATTATTGTTTTTAGCTGTTCTTTGATTTACATGTTACAATTTATATGTCAAAAGAATTCATGAAAAGACCGACGAAGAATGATTTGATTTCACCTAATATCCTCATACGTTTTGGTTTACGTTGTGAGACACTAGAGAGTACTGATTTAACATTCATATGCTATTGTCTTGCAATGCACAATGAAAATATCAGCAAACACACTTCAAAGAGTTTACCAAATATGAATATGACATTATTTTCACAATGTTTTTTTTTTAAAAACTCAACTTCAAGTGTAGCAATAATTTACTTTTATTGCATCATGTACATCAAGATAATTCATCACCCATGAAATGCTATGGTTACATATTTTGCTGATGACAAATAAGTCTCATTGAGACTAGAGTATAAGACATTATGAACATGATCGTTGCTAATAGGTCACGATATCATTTGGCCTTAACATTGCTTTGACAAGAACAGTCTATTGGCGTTAATATGTGTAACTTGTTTTTTTTCTATCTTTTCTTTTGAGGACAGGTTCAGGCGGAAATAACCTTTTTAAAAGTTGTTTCCAGCAAGGACACAGTTACATATCTGTTACTAAACACGTCTGAATACACTATTCTTTGTTGAATAGTTCCATCGTTGTTATTTGTATTTATTTGGTCAAGTAGAGTTTTGTTGGTGATTCTTAACATTGTCGCGATCTGTGTCTTTTTATCATTGCCATAAATATATTCTAAAATGAAATGGATAACCATCGTATAGGAACGCGCATACGTATCATATCAACATTATTTGTATAACTATGTCTGAGCCTGTTCTCGAAGTTGATACATAAAAGCGGGGGTATGTGAACTCAGCTCGCTTCAATACTTTTTTTCTGCATTGAAATGTGTCAGTTATTCAACTAACTCAATAAGAATATTGATTTATAACTTAAAATCTTGTCTTGCAAAATGTATTCTAGAAAAACTACATGTACAGGGAAAATTGAATTTTCACCCATAAAAACTGTTTTTACTCTAGATATTAGAATTTTACTTATTGACCTATTGACTGATATGTTGATTTTAAAATATATATCAAACCTGCACTTTGATTTTTTATATGCCGCTCAAAAATATTAGGTTGATAGTTTAAACGTGACATGGCCATAATCTGCGAATTGCATTCGTGCATGTCAATGTTGAAGATAAACTTTTTACAATCATCGTTTTTTGAAGATTACGGGTCAATTGTAAACACTGTAACGTTCCCAATTGAAAAGATTTCATCTCCACATCGTAAAATTTGAAGCATTTGAAAGTATAAAAAGGAAAGTGGTACGTATGAAAAACATATTTTAGGATTAAATGAATGTATGATGAATAAATAGCTTTTATTGATTGTCTTTAAACTGAGATGAAGCGATTCCAATCTTGCAGTGTTGGCTCAATTTGGTCCTGCAAATTTGTTTTCATTGGAGTTTTAAAAACTTTTACTTGTATGAAAAACATGTAAAAAGATCTTCATTCTGCAAATGTAGCAGGGCGTGCTATTTTGCCAATCGCTCAAATTGAAATGATTTTCTTCCTTTTCATGAAAATGAACGATGCGGTTTATATCGGACCACTTCACATGTACAATCCATTCGAGACACAACTTTACCTAGCGCCAGAATATTACATTTCAAGCATACATTCGCCTTTCCCTGGATGCAACATTTACTTACTTTACTAGCGTATAAGGGTATAAGCCTGGGCATGTTTGATTTAATATCAATTTGAATTGAATTCTTATTTTCATTATAATGATCAGGTACATAGCTTGAATATTTAAAAAATAATAAGAATAATCTGTTATTTATACTTCTTTTTAAATGCAGTGACAATCTAGAAAGTAAAATAATTTTTTTAAATAAAAATGAAAATTAAAACAATTGGTACAGTGTATTTTCTATGCAATAGGAATGGCAAGTTTACTATGCATTTACAAAAATGCTTTCCATCATTTACGGTTTGAAAATGAAATTAGAAAGCTCACAAAAGGCTATATTACTTAGTATGGAAAAGTTTAAAAACTATATCATTTCTTTGTATGAAGGAAATTACACTAGTTTGTTATTATGTAATCCTAACGTGACATGTTATATATACATGTATATGTATCAGTTCTATAAGTAGTTTGGCGGCACCTACGTGTAATTGAAAGATTTCCCAAGTTTAAATCCTATCATGTTAGTTAAGCAATTACTTACAACAAGACTTATGATGAATTGGCATACAATATATGTCTTTTCGAATCGTTAACTCTCGTGAAAGTCATATATATCTGATACATTTTTAATCATTTTGCTTTTATTTCTTTTAATGTGTTTTAGTGAGTCATAGGCCATTGCTGATCGTCAGCGTGCTATATTTATGTTGTTTCTTTTCAACTTGCCCCAAGCTTATACACTGTTCGACATATTAATAAGATATTTTACTTCGTTTCTTCATTCTTTCTTTCATTAAGGATTTCACATATTGCATCAAAGCTAATTAGACTTGGCGTGTGCCTTGTATTCACAGGTGCAAAAGCCGAACAATTAATTAGGTCTTCTTGATTGTTTGATCTAACCTTTTCAGTTCACTACTCGTGTGTATTGATATGTTGACCATAATGTCTTATTTTATTCATCATAATGTTCGGATTTCATGCTCAGTCATGTTCACGGTGAGCAAATTTCATTAGGCACGCAACAACGGAATCTGGGGGTAGTAACGCATCTAGCGTTTATACACTACAAAGGGTTTACTAGGCTGTTTGAGTGGCATTCTAGAAGTTGTCAGTATAAGTCTTCCTTAAAGGGTTAACTGTTTTAAATATAAAGGTACATGCAGTGGTTTATAAACTTACAAAGCCAACATTGAATTGAAATTACATATAATGAAGACAGGCCAAACAGCTCAACATAGAATTCCTCATCTATTTGAGTCTAAGCTTAATCCGTCGATTTTATTTCTGTTACCTTGTTGATACTTAGAATAGAGCTATGTCTAGAACAATTCAACAAATACTCCTTGGGTAGAGTATCTGGAATCGGAGAAGTAAATACATCTTTCGAAATCAAGAATAGAATATTTAGTATGTAAAAAATGCCTGCAGGTTTGTTTTGAACGTTGGAGACAGTGTTTGTTCACCTTTTAGATGCACCTGAAATCTCTAAATATATAGTGTCAAAATGTGTGTTGACAGTTGAACAAACATTTTATAAAGGTATGATAAAAGCTTAAAATGGTTAAAAATTAATAATCAATTCATGACACATTACACAGTACTTAAAGAGAACAGTTTGCAAATGCTATCAATATAAACATATATACATACATTCATATATAAAAAGCTCAAATAGCCTTCACCTCCACCAGGTCATATGTAGAAAAAAACATTTGTTGAAGAAAATCAAGATGATTTATTCACAAGTACTTTCGACCATAAAATGTGCAAAATGTAACATATTTACAAATAACAAATTTGGCAGAAAAATTCCATAATTTCTCTCAATGTGTCTGTTAGTCGTTTTATTTAAATTAAATAAGTATTTTGATATTGTAGGTGTACCAGAACCCCTTTGGATTTTGCTAACGACTCCATTTCACAAGGACAGAATGAACAAAAGCAATCTTGCAGTTATCTTAACTGTAGACACGGTACTGTTTTTTCACGTAATCAACGATTTCTATTTCCACTCCTTGATGTGGTGATGAAAAAGCATGTGACTTGGTTGATTAAATGTTCTTCATATACAGGATAAGTGTTATCTGTATGTCGTGATTTGGATAGGGACAGAAAGTTATCTTATCTTAAGTGTTTAAATCACACAAAAAGGACTTATTTGCTTTCCAGTTGTTCACGTCATGTTTGGATGGTTGATGTTGGATGTGAAGATCCAACTATCTGCCGTTGTATAGATTCTTTTCCTTTTTTGGGGAGCCATTGCATTGAGGGATTAAAATCCAGACGCTGATAGACGGACGCCATCGACTTCACTGACTCTTCCAACAGCTTACCTACTCGACCAGTAGGCCTTGTCAAGGTGATATTCTGATTCCAAATATAGAAAATGTTACATTTTCCCACTGTCCAAATGGAATGGTATGTATATTTAATGGACTGAAAAGAAAATAAACATACATTCCATTGCCCCTGAACTAATGGTCCCTCATATCCATGACAATGGCACTACAAAAGCAATAAAGCTTAGCGAGGTATCGTCCTTGCTAGAACATATTGAACATTTGCTCATAATTGTACGAAAATGTTCACTTTTTATCTCGTAGAAAATAACAACGGTTCGGCCTCGTAAAAATCAAAACAAATAATGCCCATATAAACAGATTCTATTATATATTTATACATGTATATAGCAGTCAACATATAAACTACAATATAAAAATTACTGACACCTTTCAGTTGGTGATTTGTTTTTATATGTTCAATACTATGATGTAAGTATCAATTTCATAGATTTGCTGCTGTAGCTGTAACAGGATTAGGTAAGTTATTCAATATAAAGAATTTTGCGGAAATTTAAAGGTTTTTAAGAGTCATTATATACGATCAGCTCTTGGAAATAAATCCGTTTGGAGATGAATGTTTCATAATGGAATGTGTTTCTGAGAAAAACAGCTATCTCATTTCAGACTCGGCTCCCAATTTTTTATAATGCAAAATTCAGCAGAACTTGGATTTAGAGAGTGCATTAAGGTGATATGCTCAACATTGACCTATCACTTGTTTCTTCAATAACAATGTTTCAGTAAGGTTGCAATCAAAAGTGTAATGTTTTACGTTAAACAGTTATTTTGTTATGCCAAAAGCTTTTTTTAATATATGAAAATTTGCTCATGCATGTATATGCCCAATGCAATCAGAATGAAAACAACAAAAGTAATTCGTCCAAAGCTGCAACGTCGTTATAATCCTACTTAGGCCTGCATACTACCTTTTTAGGTGGAACTTCTCCGAAAAGGGTTTTTAGGAGGTTAATTTACATTTTCTCCCCAAAGAAAAATGATGAGTTAAAAGCATTTCAATGGGAGAAATTCAACTTGGAATATTACAGTCAGTGGAAAACAGAGGCTTATGTTTTCATTGACACGTGGATTAATGATGTTGACGCTAATTGAAATAGAATTTTCCTGGATGCCTTTATAAATGTCTTACGGGCAATATTGTAAGTGGTACTCATTTCAATTTATATTAACCTTACATGTATATTTAACCCTTAATACAGCAATAAGTGATGCCATTGATATTCTTGTAATTAGATATATTTGTAACGATGTTATATTTTACATTGAGCTATCTGCAAATTTTATAAATATTTGGTCAGATCTTTTGCGAGATACGATCACACTCCCAAAGAGTCAGGTAAGATCATCATCACTGATAAGACTAACAGCTTACCAACAAGACTGCCACACCTCGACACAAATCGCGACCAAGAATGCACTGATTCGTAGGCTTTTGTTACGTGCAATAACTCTGATGGAAATAATGTGCCCGAGCTTCCTAAACTGAATGCATTAGTTTACATGACATTTAGATAGTGAACAAATGTCACATTGTTATGCAATTGCATCATGACTAAAAGAAAAATCGGAGTTATTGAGTTATTGGTTCAGCACAAACATCTGTACACAAGTGCTATATATTGACCTGAGCATCTGAGAAAATCTATCCAATCAAATAATCATTTTCCTCAAAGATGGGATTTAAGTACGTATAAAGGTTTCATTTCATGATCAATAGGGATTTTATTCATGGCTAGAAAAAGATTCCTAATATAATAATATAATTTTTTCAACCTTTACCTCAACACAGAATTCAGATATTACTCTAATACTTTGAAACAATCAATATTTTAAATAGGTTTTAAAGTATATATGATATAAAAAATCCAATTAAATAATTAATTTGTTTTGCCGTTTAAAGACACTATAGCATATATATGTTTGCGCTCAAATATGCCTTTTTAAATGTATGAAGAAACTATACCCACTTTATCTTTGAATCAATGAAATATCAGTCTTATAATTATTTACAGTTGACCTGCAATCAGTAATGAAAAGGCTTTGAAGTCGTTAAGAGATATCAAATATATAAAAGTGGTTGTACACAAAATGGGAAATACAGATGGTATGCACGTACCACTGTTTAACCCAGGTTCTGGTAATTAAGGCTTCACTGCTAACCCCTTGGCTAAATATTTTAATGACAATATTCATATCAAGCATTATTTTTATTACTGAGAGAAGAAGTCATTGGGATTAGATTAACCTAGCCTCGATATAGGAGTTTGATAATAATTGTCATATGAACCACAGGAAATGGTTTAGACAGGCTATACAAAACAAATAATTCCCTTGCTTTCGAGATAACAGAGAAAGGATTTACAACCAACCCAACCACCTCCCCTATTTTTTAGAAATATTATGATGTGAAATACTAAATAAATAAGCATGTTATCATAACGTATTTAATTTCTATGAAAGGAACTCAGAACACAATTTTGTTTCATAAATGAATAGCACGTCTTGCAAATTAAGCCAGGGTGTTGGTGATGTAAATACATCTGTAAATGGTTAAATTGTAATGTAGAATTTACGATTGAAATTTATTTCAGGTAAGTATTTTTCAAAAACGCCGATGATAGTCATTTTAAGACACTTAAACTGTTAAAAACAAATCTACGTTAAGAATGCTCAAGAAATGGGATGAAATTTTTAATTGAATATATCAAACTAATTTGTATTTCTTAGTATGCCGATGATAATTCTATGTATAACATGACAATATAACTCTGCTGCTGCATTGGCCGGAAGCCTTAAATACAATAAACTTTGTCTTGTCTTGTCATAGTGGAAACCCTGTCTGTTAATTCCCCTGTACAACGAGACTGTTACGTTTCATTTCGACACAAATCATTGTTGTATTTTTATGTTAAAGAAAGAAACTGATCTTTAAGGAGGAAAAAGTTTAAATTTGCAAAAACAATAAAGGGCTATTATTGATCATTTTCAAACTGAGATCAAGATTTTTAATATGAAAATGGTGACCATATCTGGCCTGGAAATTTTTCAAAAACTTGTCACATCTCTTAAACAAAAAATCAATGAAAAAGTAAATTCACAAGAGAAAATTAATCAACTCTTTTCTATATTTTTCTAAGTTTATTAGAAATTATACTGTTTTATACGTTTATCCATTACATTCAAAGAAATTTTAAAAAATAATATCATTGTTTGTTCTTTTGGAAGTAATCATATTCTGCAATTGAGCTGGGGTTGGTTAGCAAGGCCTCCTCAAAATGTTAAAATTATTCTAGGTAAATTAAAATACATTATTCATCGCTTAATCTGAGTAAAAACTTTAAATACTGAAATTATTGAGACTCTAACGTTTATGAACAGGGTATTAATACAACAATTAACACTTTTATGTCACATCTTATTAAGAATATTTGAATTCATTGCAAACGAATTTGTCTTTTAAGTACACATAAAATTGTTAAGGAAACCTTTGGATGAAAGATGGCGACGTATGAAAAACTCAAAACAAATGGTGTTGCAAGTGTGTTGTATGTTTGTTTCTGCTATTAAACGTTTTAACTTATCAAAATCGTTCAGGAAATATTGCAAAGTCAAAATTTGAATGATATATTGATCATCGTTATGAACATGGACAAACGGCTTTTGAAGAGATGACATTATCTATGTGAGTCTATCATTAGTCCTTCGTTGCTGTTTTTATGATAACATTTCGTAGTTCAATAAAAGTGTGTCTAGACCAATAGAAATAACAGTCTCTAGGGTAAATATGTCAGAGTGGTAAGTAAATACACCATACATTAATGAAATAAATATCTAGTCCCTGTTAAGTGCACACAGGTTTAACTTCACTTCTACAGGTGAAAAGGATTTTTTTATAAGTACCTAAAAGGTCAGTTGTTTTGGGACAGTTAACATCTTCTTAAAATGACTAAAGATATTCGTAATGTTGATAACCTTAACTAAAGTGCTCCATGGGGGTAAGCAAGTGATACCGGTACTAACGGTGTTAGTATCTACACCTGTACCAACGGTGTTAGTATCTACACCGAAACGTCGCAATCCTGCAATAAAGAAGTTGTAAATCCATACAACTTGTTCTCTATTCAATGACGTAACCGTCACATTTGAAGGCGATCGACTCAAATACGCCGTTAGCGCTAAACCGTATATTTTCAAAGTAAATAATTTTGACATACGTGTTAGTCGTTTGTTTATTCATGTTTCCTGAACTTTTTGGGTTTATCAAAATATCACAGTGCATAAAAAGAAAATTTAAGAAGTGACCGAACCATAGTTAAAACTGTCCGAACCAAGGTCATTTTGACATATGATCCAGATCTCAATATATACTGATTTATTCACTTTATTTATACCAATTTTCAGAAAAATTTGACTATTTAATTGTTTTCCTTTGTTCATAAATACGGTTTAATGCATTTTTGCGCTTTCTACATTTCCTTACATGAGAGTCGACATTTACATTACGCCATTTTTATTCTTGAATCCGTCAATTGTACCTTTAGACAAAGGTTTGATTACAAACATTACCAATAATTAAATGTTTATAAAAATAAATTAATAAAGTAAGACACTGAAAAGGAACATTTCGAAACAAGTAAAACGAAGGAATCGCACATTTTATTGCGTCAGCTTCAAGTTAAAAGTGTGGGTGACCTCGAGTGGTGCCCGAACCTAGGTCAGTTGCAAAGTACATCATGAATTAAGATCCTCCGTCAATACGAATAAAGATTGACAATGTTCCTAAACGAAACCAAACCTTCGATTTTCACATGAAAAATCGTTCAACTAATGCTATCAAACTATCCAAGCTTTTTATTTATCACATATTTTGTTTAAGATTTAAAAGTATTCTAACTGTTTATTCATTTAGACCTTGACACAAAACCGGTCGAACACCTACTAAATATGTCGGTGAAACACAACTCCTTTGGGGTGAACTTAAAGAGTTTATCTAAACAACAGCGAAATCAATAGCGCGTTTCCTGTTTTCCTAACCAGAAACATACTGTTTTTGTTTTGAAATGGTAATTTGATAGCACCATTGGTTGAATCGACGGTAAATCTCATTGTGTAAGACACATTGCACATAAATTACTACCACGTGTTAAGACTGCGTCGTTTTGGTAATTTCATCATGTCTCTTTGAAATCGTAATAATTGATGTGTGATGAAGTATATTTGAAACATTGCAGAGAATGTGTGAAATCTATTGATCTGATTTGAAAGCATACTTCGTGTAATCATATAAAACAAAGAAATGAAACTTTAACCTCATCGGTTGGGAACGTCGGTATTCAATCATATTATTGCAATAATAGTGTCCTCTATAAAATAATAGGCAGTGAATAATGTTTCGAATCTCATACCAGATGCAATGAGTGAAATAAAACTGCTTCGGGTTTCAAAAGTCGTAAATCAAATCTCAAAGAATCTCATCTCATACAATGTATATCATAACTGATGCAATCTCAATGATTCTAGTTCAAAATTCATATAATCCTCAAAACAACTATTCCCTACAGAGTCACAAACAGTTTGAAAAATAGGCATTATCTACTTGACGAAGAAGTATAAACAGTAAAATATTAATGATTGATTGTTGATCAGGCAATCAATTAAATACTGTATGTAAAGAAAATATCATGTATTATTGTCCTGTAATGATTTTGATAAACTTAGTTCGATAAAGTGCCATACAAGCATTACTCCCATGTAAACTGTCCGCAAAACTAAAACTTTGAGGTTTCATATGATGTTGGTTCATACTGATATCATGCTTCTACCATATTCATAGGGCCCATAGCCTTTTTCTAGAATAAATAAATTCGTCTATCTGTTTGTTCTGTTGGAAAAACCGCTTTACAATACAACCAGGGCTTGTAAAAGTTAATGCTCTCATGAGATCTCGGTCACCAAGAGCTTTATATTTCGAAACTCTCCACAAATCAATCCTTGGAATTTTCACCGGAACAATAATTTTGTACTCAAATTACCCACAGTTCAATCTTGTTATAAATAAAAAAGGCGATCAATTTGCAAGCGGCTCAATACGAGAGGATGGAAAGATTTCAAACAGTTCTTTTCAGAGGAGCCTCAGAAACTTGAACTTGAGGTCAATCGTCCTTCCTGACTGGCTGTGGTCATGAAACTGTTACAAAAGAGCTGTAATTACAAGCCTATATCCTTAACGCAAGACTTTCTCGTGTTGGAAATACGTCTATTGAGATGATCACAGGTCAAATGTACGTATCAGTTTTAAGGGGTTATTAAAATCAAATCTCCTCATCGATTTTTAAACTGAAAAGTCCCAGGGCAAATAAAGTGAAGAGTATCGGAACACTCAGCCTCGTATTATCAGTGGATCAGTCCTTTGAACGAACATTGTCTCAGAAACAGGAAGTAGAAATTGGAAGAACGCAAGGATGAGTCCTTCGTCTAATTCTGTTCACGACTGATTTCATTCCACATGCTATTGCACGGCAACACTAAAACGTTCCACCTGCATGCTGGCGATACGTAATAGTAACAACGGTATTTTCGGGATGCATCGGTCCGTGAACAACCTGCTACTTCGAGACAATTTTCAAAAGTCTTCAGGGGGCGGGATAGCGCAGTGGTTAGCGCGTTCGGCTTCGGATCAGGAGGTCTGTGGTTCGAATCCCGCCAGGGGCTCGGCAACTTTGTCTGCTACACTGAAATTCAACGCAGTACCACCCATGGTTCGCTAGTTCCAGCCGATGCTCGCAGGTTTCACCGCAATGCATAGCCACAATGGTGTTGCGGGCTTTCTCCCTGCAATAATACTAGCAGCCGCGATATAAGTGAAATAATCTTGAAAGCGGCGTTATACACCAACTCAACTCACTCAAAAGTCTTCCTTGTCCTTGAACAACCTGTTACTTCGAGACAAAATTGAGTTCCCCTTCTAGTTCGGGATACTTAGGGAAGTATTGGAATGTTGAACGTCGAGAGTGGTTTCCAATAGAAATATTTTTCTTGGATTTGTATAATGAGGTTACTTAAACACAAGTGTACTTGGCTTACCTCATGTTAGCTAAAATATATATATATTCTGTTAACATTTTCTTGACTCATATTCTACACATGGGAAAGGTGTGGTACAATGTAAACCATAAGATAAGTTATTTGTTGTTTATCTGATTTACAGCGCGAGTTTTAGTAAACATTATGTATTGATTAAAATATTTTGTTTCCTGATGTCAATGATTTTTCTATATGAAACTTTAGGTTTTTAACCTTGTTAACAACCGTTTCCAAACAGTCCTCGCCTAAGATATATATAGGAGAAAATGTTGTGTGCTGTTAGTTTTTATCAACGCTTTTAACTATGAAGACTGTACACTTGATTGAACTTTCACCTTATATATATAAAGGAGTCATAATATCAATAATGAACAAGACATTTATAATTTATATACATATGAATTGTTGCCAATGACAACGAAGACTAAGTGGGATACAATCAGCTATATTTATTACCACTCAGCGCATCATCGTTAGAGAGTACATCTAAGGCTATCAGCAGCTGCATTGCTGTTATCCGTGACAGGATGAGGAGGAATTTCTTAATGCTCAACGATGATAAGACAGTTATGCATCATCAGCCCAGATATTCCAGATATCACCTATTACCTTGCCAGAACAAAGGATGGGTGGAAACTTGTTTGCTGTAAGTTGCAATCTGGGAGTTCTGTTCACTCTCAAATATCCCACATAGGTGTCTGTTCATGCCTTTGATACATCTGAGTTAGATTTAAAAAACAAATAGTTTCTTTTGTAAAATTTCCGGGATTCATTGTTTTTCAACACCGGCAAATTTCAGCGTTAAAACCGAATATTCAACACCCGAATGTTGAATATTCGGTATGATTTGAAAAAATATTCATTCATTGTTATTCGAATTTGCAAGTGTGGAATAACAATGAAGGAATAAATTTTCAAATCAGAATCGAGAATACAACGAAGTCATGTTACAATACAAGATAACATACTTTTGTATGGATGCAGAGGAACCGCTTTGAACACGCTTCAGCGAGCACTAAACTAAGAGAGATAACTAATTCGAAAAGTATAATCTTATCACTCGGTACTGAAAGAAAACCAGAAGCAGAAGAAATATTCAACACACTCAAATTAAAATAGATACGCAAAAATATCAGGGCGGCTTAAGCCACATTCCGTAATACCCCCATTCCACCGAGCATACGACCTCACTGCGACCGATTTTTGCCCCCCGTCGTGCACACTCTCATTCACTCCCAATGACATCGCACTGATGTCGTGGGAAGGTCCCAATTATCGCTAAAAGTATCTCTCTCACTCGCCATGGATCGCACATTGTCGCAGAGGGGTATGCGATTTCGATTGTCTGTTTTCAAAAATCGCACAACTTTTGCGATCGATGCGACTAATGTGCTACTCGCCAATTTCGTCGCAATGGTGTCGTATTAGTCTCAATGGGGTCTTGGTAATGTCGGATGTCAGTCACTTGTACTCTCAACTCGATCGTGTAAACTCGCATAGGGATCGCGCTACTTTTTTTTGCAAGAGGCTCTGTAGTTGCTGCCTTCACCATCAATGTGATGGCCTACTCTCTCCAAAATTTCGTCAAATAGCTCGACTGGCATTCTCATGTAGTTCTGAAACAAATGTGGATCTTCCTTCTTCAATTTTTGGACAAGATGGTAGTACTGACTGTGTTCTTGTTTCTCCAAAGGGGTGAGCCAGTCTCGTACCCACATTGCATGGCGTCGACGCCTTCTTTTCTTTCTTTTTTGATGATGTCTTATGACTGCCTAAGTACAGTCGCCGATCTTCTGCAGTTCTTGTTGTGTTTCATAAAGCAAACCAGCAGTTAGGACCATTTCATCTTCCACATGCTCCAGGAAATGCCAGTCGGACTCAGATAGGCATGAATGCAGCTGCTCGCAGTCATTTTTATACTTCTGACCCGACAGGTCTTGCAAAAAGTTGTATTTAGGTCGCATTTATCTCAAAGCGGTCTTGTGAAATGTCGCCATGGTCGTACTTGAGTCGTACATGACTCGCAAATGTCGTAATGTGGTCTCACATGATCGCACTAAGCATCGCAACGGACGCCAGTCGATCGTAACTCGATCGCATGCTGATCGCAGACACTGTGGCTGTGGTCTCAGCTTGGTCCTACTCGCTCGCATGAATAATCGCCAACACGGATGTGTGATTGTCTGGGGACCTACTTGCGATTTATACGACCTGTCATAACAAACGCAACACTGTCTCAATGTGCTCGCTACTAGAAGGATATGTGGTCACTTTTTTGTCGCAATCGTACAAGTAATTTGGTGGAAACGCAAACGCTAAATTGTTTAAAATTGGTCGCTAAAAAGTCTGCGACCGCTCCGATCGACGTGATCGCGGTGATCAGGGACAGTTGCATATCGGTCGCTGTTCGGTGGAATGGGGGCATAATATATTACAATCAACAAATAAAATACAACATTACAGTTAAGCTTCCTCTCTAATCTATCATGTTACCTTTCTGCTGCGGCTGTAATAAGGTTTAGGAAGTCACTGCTTTTGAGGAAGTGCAATTTTTTGGGAGTGATCATATACCATCTTGAAACATGTGTTATCCGTAAGATGGTTAATGTGTAATTATGTGTGGTGTAAAAAACATCTATCTCATTTTTGACTCGACTCCAAATTTGATGATGCAAAATTCAGCAGGACGGGCATTTAAATTTTGCATTTAGGTGATATGCTCAGCTTTGACATATCGCTTTTCTTTAAAATAAAAAAACATTCAGAGAGGTTGGCATCGCCTTTATTATTGTCATGAGATCGTGCAATCTGTGTTTGATGAAACTACGATCATTCATGACTCCGCTGAAAGGCATACAGTTGACCTATTTCTTGAAAAGTTAAAGTAGACAGACATAAACAAAATATGCTTAGTGATTATTTCCATGACTTATATATTCATGACATTACCCAAGCTTTGATAATTGTCATCGTACATTAGACTGCATGTTTTTTTTCGCAGTTATTAGCTAATAAGACCTGATCTTGATTGATATGCCGTCAGGCCAACCGTCCGTCCATATATAAACTTTTCACCAATAAAACCTCTTTTCAAAAACCACAGGCTCCAGAGAACTAAAATCATGTGTACGGGTAGATTGGCCAATTGAGCTCATAATTCGTAGATTTGGTTACTCTTAGGCCTCCAATAAATGTTTGGGGCAAGCTCCTAATTTTTTTATCATATCTCCGGAATAAAGTTATAGAAATCTCAGTTCCTTTGGAAAT
Source organism: Phorcus lineatus (assembly GCA_921293015.1). Classification (NCBI taxonomy): domain Eukaryota; kingdom Metazoa; phylum Mollusca; class Gastropoda; order Trochida; family Trochidae; genus Phorcus; species Phorcus lineatus. The sequence continues at coordinate 24,264,239 of OV121091.1, forward strand.
GGGCATAATTAATTGTTGAGTTTGTAATCACTGATAAAGACCTCGAAGCAAACTATAACACATACTTCATTTTTCTGCTCCAGTTTTTTCTCTTTTTTACTATTTCTTAGAAACTAACCTTGGATCGTTTAAAATACATATGAAAAAGGGCTCATTAACAAGCGATCACAGTGTCTTAGTGGTGTCTTAAAGTGGTTTAACTACTATGATATGATACGAAACAGTTAGGAACACTTAAAACCATAAACGGATGCTGTTGATATTAGGATTAACTAATTTAATCATTGCTATTTTGATAAAACATCGACTTTTATTGTTTTGATTCCATCATGTTTATTCTAAGGGCTAAATTTAAAAAAATAAAATATGATTCCGTTTTTTAAACGTAAGAGCTCTTATATTTTGAGGTTAAAACAGCAAACTCTACTCAGTTTGGGTAACCCTTTTTCAATTTACTCTGCCAAGTAAAGTTTTCTTTATTAATTCGACAGTTATTAACTTATTTTGGTGGAATATTTTGGATGTAACAATCTTTGATTTAATTCAATCAAGTTCCAAGCGTTTAGAATACATTATTGCATAATTATAGCAAATGTATTACTTCGTCAGTTAAACGTTCAAAACCTGTTCCGCAGGATGCCGCGCTTCTGTGATATTGAACAAAATATCTATAGAGATATGGTTTAGGCAGTAGTTTTGCATGAAATATCTTTATCAAATACTTAGATACAATAAAAACCTAACCATGTAGAGTTCTTCATTTCGTTATAAACAGTAAAGATGTAATTTCTAGATTTACATATATTTACAAAAACATAAACAGGCAACGAATGACATTTATACCAATTGGTATAAGATTAATTGAATAAGAATTGTGAGCTGTACCTGTTACATATTTCACTTTTTTTTAATCAAAATTGTTAATCGGAAAAAAGGAAAGGACTTGCCTGAAGCATTTAATTAGACTGGCGCTGACATATTCATAATATTATCAGTTAGTTCACAGTAAAATCATGTCGTAGAATTAATTTCACAATTTTGTTATATTGCTTTCGACAGATGCCTACAATATTTTCTCCAAAGAACTCTTTTGAGTTGATGAATATGGACATTTCCAAATTCTCGTCACATTTGCTTACAATCAAATTAGCAGTGAATTAAAAATGTCAACTTATTCTTAAACATGTTTTAAGGGCATAATAATGTGGATCTAGAGTAGTCATCAATCATCAATGCCAATGCCAATGCTATTTTAAAGTATTTTGAAGTGACATCTCATGAGAAACACAATTAGCGGTCAACACGACAAATATTGAAGGATTTTATTTTTGTTTTTGAATGCTTCTATTAACCAAGAAAACAGGAAGTTATAGATTAAAGCTTTGTGTGACTTTGTGTGTTACTATTTCTACATACTGGAACTATATATAATTATTGAGATATATTATGCATTATAGCATTCTTAGTATAATGTTTACAAAATTGTTCGGACTCACATTTTGAAACACTCTCTCCCCACAGAGCTAACTCCATAATAAATTCCTATACAATCTCTGTCTTAATGTGAATGTTTCTCGGGCACGAAATGTAGAACGCTGATTTGATGCAATTAAAGTTAGTTGTGCAATCAGCGATGCCGTTTCAAAAGTTCAAATTGAATTATTAAATTATTTCCGGAAGGTTTAAAAAAGCTTAATTTTATTCGAATATGCACCTTGCATTTTGCGTTGTCTTATTGCAATATTGTCCCGCTAGTGGAAACTGCCTGAAGCCCAAGTAGCCTTTGCATTCAACAAATGATCTTAAAAACGCAGGTCTTAAGTTTTTAATTGATGAAGAGGCGCTTTTTTCACGTTCTTGTCATTTACAAATTTGACAGGGATAGATTTCATCAAATGTTTTCATTTGAGAAAAGCCCCCAGGTCGGAATACTTTAGATATATATATATATATATATATATATATATATATATATATATATATATATATATATATATATATATATAGATATATATATATATATATATATATATATATATATATATATATATATATATGTAGGACTCAGATCTGTGGCGGGTCTCTAATCTATGGCGGATTTCCTTATCTATGGCGGGTTTGATTGTTTGACAGTTTCATGACTTCATGCTACGTGACGTCATTGTGCGATGACGTCATAATATTTCCCGTTCATGACTGTTCCCGTCGCAAAGCCCATTTAATTGCGTCGCTAGCGAAAACATTAGGGAAGTCATAGAGGGATATTGCAAACGGATACCGACCAAATAATAAGTCAATATCCCAGTTACGAAAATACATTAAACAATACCTTAAGTAAGATAGTTGCGGCTTCATGCCACATCATATTGTGTTTATTTTGTAGGATCTGTTTAGCCCTCGGTGAGTCTGTCTTTTTTAGCCCTAAGATATTGAAAGACTATCTTTAGTAACCCTTGGATTCCTGTCGACGAATTTTAGGGTAAGTTTGTCTAGCGTAAGGTTTGGTTAATCATTGCAGTCAGAAAAATACAAAAAAAAGGTACAAATGTCTGTCATTTGAAAATCTGCCATAGATTTGGAAATCCGCCACAGATTTGAGGCCTGCCATGGATTCGAGTCTTACATATATATATATATATAGATATATATATAGATATATATATATATATTCATACATCTAACTGAAAATCTAACCATTTATCAAAACGCATTTTTAAATCCTTCAGGTCTCTTGGGAAAACATACGTCAAGTCCATACACTGTAACAGATGTCAATTTACTCACATTTCACTAATGGTAAAGGATAGTTTATGGATTTTGAGACAAAGACAAACGATTATGAGTTAGATTTGCATTAACGGAATAGAGGCATGAGGTATAGATCATCGTTTAGAATAAATATATAACTAAAGCATGCTTTAACGCTAACGCCATGCTCACTGCTCTTCTGCAATAATCATATGATGCCGTAATTGAATTTATCGTTAGCCCAACAACACTATTTATTATGGTTATTATTTTTCCGGGAAAGGCACAATTAAAACCCTGTCGAAGTCAATTATGTAAAGCAAACATATATCATCAAGGTCTTCTAAGACCTTATGATAGATCCATCTGCACTTCTTACTTCGTTTGAAATATATTATTCCAGCTTGAACACTCAAATCTTCAATTTTAAATCATACTACCTCACAAGCTTGAACACAAGCTTCCATTTTTTAATGCTTTTAGTATTAACCTCTTTCGCCTGTCAGGGTCACATTATTACCAAATCTAAACATATTATTTGCTGTGCCTAATAGACATGACTTGTGTCAAATTGGCCTCTGCCGCCATTTCGACTCCTCTTTAACGTTTGAAGCGTGACGTTTGAGGCCCCTATCAATGACAGTAAAGTCTAGATATATTCACATATTCGTAATTCAAGATTCACCAAATGTACCAATCTTAATCCTCATTTGTCAAAGTTACCGCACAGATTAAGGAGCGTAAAATAGTAAATGGTTAGAAGAGATCGGTAATGTTTAATATTTTACAGATGGGCGGATCGAGGGATTCCGAACCAAAAGAAACTAACGTTTCAGGCTAGAGGAATAAACAAATGTCTGATGTGCAGTCTCATTAAGCGCCACTGCTGTCCTTGCACCACGTGTATGATGCTCCTTTCTTCCGCTGTCACCCATCAGCGTCAGTGAGTACTGTGATATCCTACTGAGATGACATTGCTGAGATCTAGCACAAGTGATTTGGATATTTATTTTATGTACTTAGCTAATCCAATACATGATACATAAGAGAATCCTATAACGATTCTTACGCCTACCTATGTTTTACTCAGTATATTATTTTAAACCAACCCAGTGACAGCTCGGTCGGATTCGTTTTTGCTGAACTTTACAGGATAGAAAACTGAGTCATAGACATTACATGGTGCATTCATATGCATTTAACGACACAAGCAAGTTGCGGTGCACTGAGTAAGAGGAGACAACGACACGTTTACATTTGATTGAATTGGATGTATTTTTCTGAAAAGTGTAAAATTGGTTGAACCGTGATACTCTGATAGCAGACACCATGTAACTAACCCGAGTCCAAACAACAAACAGTTTATCAATATTTTTAACAGTTTAATTCAACACAGGATACATGACAAACAAAATTTACGATGCACAAAAATAATAAGGAATAATGTTGATAAAAATAAAGAAAAGTGACACTAATTATCATGAATAAATGCCTCAACTTTCGTGTTTCAATTTATAGTTTTGCAACGCATAACAAAGTGAATAATAAAATGAAATAGGCTTTACTTTGGCATTCACAACAAAATCCTTCACTGTACACCAAAACTTGTGATATCATTCTGACATCTGTTAGCACTCTTGAATTTTAAAATTTATTGTACACCCTTTTAAAGTTTGCTGAACATTACTTTTTCAATAAATATTTACAAGTGCAAAGTCACAATCGATACATTCGATACAAAATGCTCGTTAATACGCAATGCCATTACCTAATGTTGACTTTGATAAAAATTCACCATCTTAGTCTGAATTCTTGCTAAAAAAGCGTAAATAATAATAATATTGAAACATACTATTTAACAAAAGAAAAACATTTTAACAAACATGGAAAGAAAAGCTTACCACAAACACATGCATTCATTATTCGCCATGTGCACAACCTGAAAAAGACAACAGTATGTAGGATTATATCAACCTTTTTTCCATTTTTTTCCCAGTGGTAACAAGCGCTGTTGGTTTTCACTGTTTAGGGGTCGTTTTAACATCGTCAGAATTCTAAAATTGCGTTTAGAAGAACAACTATCATGGCGCTATATACTATGTACATGATGTACAGGGTATGCTATGTACACAAGGAAAATATATAATGAAGATCTTATGTACAGAGGAAGATTCTCCTAAACATAATTTTGTAGTTCATAATGATGTCAATCCAGCTTGCCAACAGCGCTCGTAACACAACGCTTCCAATTTTTCAGTACTTCCAAAAATTACTGTTTACAAACCCAAAGAGCACTGTTTGTACAAGGCGCAAGACTAACACTCATTGAGTGCATATTAACTCTTGAAGCAAAAACATGCTATTTAAGTTTTTCGCCTACTGAAGACACAACACGACTTGAAACAAAGCCTTCTGGAATGGACTCAAGGGACAATGTTCATGTTAAAAAGTAGAACACGTGACTTCAACAGATTCACCAACGTTTTCATAGTGTAAGCCTTCAGGGTAACCGTTGCGTGCTACACGCAATATAATTTCCATATTCCATCACAGCCTATGTCTAATTCACTTCACATGGCGCATTTAAGTGAAGTTTCAATTATCAGTTTTCTCGGAGCTGAACACATTAATGTCATTTGAGTGTTTGGAAAGGAGAAATCACTTGCTGTAAACGTTGTTCATATACATGTAAAGCAGGTTGGTAGCAGGTAGAGATATTCGTGCAGTAGGCTTCAAGACTTGCTTGAGGTCGAATTTTCAATTGGTTGTTGTTGAGTGTTGTTGTTTTTGTTGTTGTTTTTAGCTTCAGACAGACGACGATACTGCGATTCATCCATTTCTGTCTGAAGCTTCTTCGGGTTTTTTGTCCGACAACATAAGTGAGCAAAACTTTGTCGGAATACTTTATTAAATAGGCAATATATAACAAAATTCACGGCAGCATTCAGGCCTAAAAGAGTATCAGTGAATTCCCTTATCCCTTTGACGAGAGGCCCCGCTTCGTGGTAGCCAAATCCGAAAACGGTGGACATAATGGCGTCAGGAGTTATACACACCATGAACACGACAATCACCATAATCATCATGATTGTCACTCGATGACGCGAGGAATTACGTTTATTCGCACGAGTTTTTCGTAAAGCATTGATAATACAAGCATTCAAGGCAACTAGAACGACCAGGGGGATGATGGATCGTAGGAGATTCTGCGCCCACGTGTACGTGACCACGAATACTTTATTACGGTAGAGTTCTGTAAGGTCAACGTGTAGAAGGGATGCGTTGAGGTTCCTGTCGTAACACCATGTCGTTCTGTACCGGAAGGCGGAAGGAAGGGCTACAACCGTCATGATAATGTACACGACAACACACGTGACTACAGCTCGATTCCTGCTGCACAGGCTGCGTGCTCTGGTTGGATGGCAAACCATGATGTATCTCTCCACGGCAACCGACACTGTCAGCCACGAGGACACACAGACAGACATGTTGAAAATGAAGTGCGCGTAGGGATACAGGTATCCAAATGCTCTGTTTCCGATTATGTCATCCGTTTTGAGACAGATTGTTACCAATACGTAGAGTATATCGTTTATGAGCTTTATGGCATCCGATATTGCCAGAGCACTCAAGAACGCATTTGTCGACGTGAGCATGTTCCGCTTAGTAAGGACGATAACTGTGAGAATATTACCCAGAAGTCCTGGAACACATATCACCGGGTACAATATCAGACCTGTGATCAAGCGGGCGATTCTAAAGAATTCCTGATTTGCTGACTCATCGTCCTTTTCTATAGGGCAATATCCGGATGAATTGTCGTCGCTCATGTTACCAAGAGCAAAGAGAGTCGAATTAAAGACTTTGCTCAAGTTGTTGCTAAGGGTAACCGTGTCCGCCATATTGGTGTTAGCACACTCCTTGTGATAGTTCAGTGAATCGAAATCTTATTTGACAAAACACTGTAAGACAGGTCTCTACCCCATTTTGAAAAGTAGATTCCAAAAGTTTACAAAATATATTAACTAAAGTCACTTTTCTTGCGTCAAAGCGGCATCGTCTTTGCTGCTCACATCTTTACAGTTAAGGCTCTTCTGTACCTGTAAACAAATATTATCAAGTTAAGACATTTCCTTCATAATACATACAAATGGATACGTCGTCATATCTACATATTGCAAATGAATAATTTCACGCACTTTTAAAACAACAAGTATGATTATTCTAGTGCGGTGTCAGAGAGCAGAGACCCTAAGAGTTCAAATAAAAATGTTAAGTAAAACTAAACTAAGAGCACCGATAACCAATTTATGATACCGATATCTAGTTTCTTTATTTCTTGGCATGCCTTGTCATACTAAATCAGATTAACATAAGCTATTGATTGCATATAGCTTACAGAATACAGTATATAGTCAGTCATCCTGTCATAAACAGTAATCAATTACTTACATATTTAAGGTGAAATCCATTTATTTGTGTATACTTTAAGACAGCAATAACCGTGTAAACAGATCATGCAACACATTTAAGCATTCAATGAATGAGCATTTTCTTTAGGGCGCTAAATCAAAATAGGTCAAATCAAAATTAAAGTCCGTCATCAGGCCAAGGGGTTCATTAAAATAAAATTATGCCTGTAACTATCTAATGGACAAGTTTAACTAACTATTAGTTTCAATAATGCAATGAATTTATCACAAATCATAGCAATGTACACAAGGGAAACTAATTTAAGTCGAATACCCCCAAAACAACACACAAAGACGTCATTCTAAGTGCTTTGAAACAAACAGAATTATCAGAACGCGCAATCTGACCTGAAAAGCTTAGATTTGAATGACTGAATATCCATAATAGTTTAATCAAACTGCAAATGATTGATGTTGCTTTAATGTTTGAACTGTTAGCATCCCCGACGACTGTATCTAATTACCGGTGGATGACTCGGTTTAGCTCAAGTATCAAATCAAGGGAATCAATTTTCATTTACACTTTAACTTTTCATCAGACCTGTCAGCTTCAAACGACAATAAGATCAGATGTCATCTCGCGATTTCATATCAATGCTTTGAGATATCCGTCAACGTTTGTAATGACCCTGATTTGTTGGCAAACAACCATTATGGAAAAGTGAACGCTTTCTTGCGAATTCACTCTCAGAAGCAGGTAATACATTAACGTCTGGAGCTGGACAAAGGATTGCTGGTGGTGACAGAAATTCTCTTGGAAACCAGGTTTCTTTCTGAAGAAAATTGCTTTTGTGAGATTGACATACGGTCTCCCAGTTGGATTACAGCTGGTCCACTCCTTGTCATTTGATAGTCGTTTTTCCGGTATCAGAGGATATCACCAAATTGGTTAAGACGCTTGCCATCAAAACATGTAGATTAGGTATATACAATTGGTTTGACACAAGACAGTTACATAAATAAATATGAAAATTTGGATGCATACAACATAATTTAAAAGGTAATATTTACCAACAATGGTAACATTAACGACAATAAGATATATTATCTTAGCGTTGTTTTTTGTTATATTTTAGGATAATATCCTTGAAAACATACAGAGAAACATTTAAATTTTCGTGCAAGAAACATTTGCATCTACAGTGACTATGATCGGCTATAAATTAACTTATATTTCATATCGACTCCTATGTATGCGTTTTGTTTTTAAGCACAACCGTAATTACTCATGAAAAGTCTCACAAGCATGGTACTTGGAAGGAGCATTCGTTCTTCACCGATCACTTATACTTAAGATTATTCTCTTTTTGGTTAACACAAGTTGCTCCTCGGTCATTACGTGTGAACATATGTGTTATCTTTGAATTTTTACTGTGGCAGATGCCATCATGAAATATATAGAGTTTATATTAATGCAGCTGTAACAATAATCTCACTTTATGTCAACAAAAGAAAGTCCGACTTGCAGAACGAGATTAAAATTATTTTTAAGAACAATGATTTATGATTTAAATCGCCATCTTTCCAAAGGATATCAAAAGGATAGCACTTGGCAGCAACTTCCTTCTGACACTCATGATTGTCATACCGTGACAAGAATATGAGAATAATGTCTTTGTTTTGATAAACTAGTGTGGTTTCAAGTCATTGTTCTTGGTATGGTGATAATTTTCTATTGATTTCTGAGTCATTGTGCTTCACCTGGCTTCACCTGAGTCTAACCTTAGAACCTCAATAATCACGGGCAGGAAATGACTGCGACTAACTTTGTTCACCTTCCGTTTACATTGATAAAATACATAATGCTTGTGTGGGTGCCAAACGTTCACAATTAACCTTTAAGGCACGGACGTCCTATAAAGAAATCGCATGAGTTACTCTGTTGCGCTCAGACAAAAACGTTAACCACCATTTCAGAAAATGCTATAGAATACGGACAAATACATAAATTAAGAAAAAAAAACAGTATTGCCATTGATAAATTGAAGGAATAAATATTGTAAGATATTCAAACTATACACTTAAGTTATTTTTGTAGATTGCCAATATACTCTCTGTCAATGTGAGAGATTACGATGTAAAATCTATCACATCAAGTACTTGTAATTGACAAACAAATATATATACACTGTGTTTATAGACTCGATTACAACACACAACATTTAGTATAAAAATCTCCTTTATCTCAACTGACGCAATTTGTCTTTCCTTACACGGTGGCTTAAAGAAGAGTTATGTTCCTTGCAGTATCAATTTCTAATCATTCCGAGCTACTGTTTGTTCAATTAATGTTACAGTCAGTAGTTTCATTTGAATCGTACTATCAAGAAGTTGCGGTACATAATTTTTGATCTGACTTGATTGAAGTCTCATTTTGTTACAAAAAATATATGTCCGAGATTACCATTTCATTTTTTGCAACAAAGAAATATATAGTTAGCAAATAATCAGACACTTAAATGACAATCCAACCTTTAACAAACACCATTGCCCTTTAAGTAGCTCGAAATTTTGCAGAACTTAGACGAACGTACGCAGACAATTGTCATGACAACCAGCGTTTTTAATTCATCAACTCCGAATTCTATCTCCCGATAAATAGCTGTATTGTATTTCACTTCAAATGTCAAAAGAGTAACAAGAGATATATTTCGCGATCTCCTCATGACAGACAAGTCTTAGATTAAAGCCTCGAAGCAACAAACCTGTCCATAAAACTTTGTTCCTTAATTAGATTAAATATTAAATCACAGACCGCTGACGCTTCTTTATATAAATAAGGATATATGAACACAAACTGACCGTATCATTAATAACTTAAGTTATCAGAACAAATCTGTATCAAACTGTACAAGAACTTTGAACAGTGAAACCGTGTAATTCATTGAGTGTTAATGAGGACGCTTACAGTCAACTGGCTTGTATTGATATAACTGTTAGAGAGTAATGATGTCTCTGACACCGGTTTATCAGTGTTAACAATACATCATTGTAAGAAATACATACCGAGGAATCAGCACGATATCAAGTAGCCAGATTGGTATGTCTTTCAGCATATATGCAATTAATATATAGACACATCTATAGCATTTTATACTTTACGTGTTTCTATTATCTTGATCAACCATTTTCGTTGATCTAAAATACTTGAAATGCAACGCTTTTGTAACCTCAATGTATTGATCGTCATTTCACAAACAGTATATAGTTAATGAATAAATAATATTCAAAATCCTAAGTATTGTAAAGGATAGGTTACCGTTCATACACAAACAATGCCACATTTATCTAAACTATAAACATTTTCATAAAAATGATAAAAGCAACATTATCCACAGATAAATATTTGAATGCATTAAAGAAACATTTTTAAAACGACAGTTACTCAAGCATATTATTCGCTCAACTACCATCACAAATATTCCAATTCACAACATTGTGTACATTGAAGCAGTAAAACTTTAAATAAAATAAAATCCTTTTGCAACATTTGAAGTCATCTCCGTCATGTTGAACAGATTTGACCTGCATTAAAAAATGAATTGGGTTAATGGTTATTCTCACCAAATGCGATTAGCATGTGATTGTCCCCGCCACCTCTCTCCCAGGATAAGACTCCTTTACCTATTATGCTCCCGTTAGCGTCTTGCCCATCAACCAACGTTTAAGTGTACATATTGATCCAAGAGACGACTAAGCAAGCTGCCCACTGAAGGAGCAAGTGTATTGATATTACACGCATGCGCATTTAAGATGTACAGGTGTCAGGAACTTTGTTGATGATTTATAGGACATGAAACACGACAGGAACAATAAAATCACGATAACTGGAATCAATCGATGCATGACAGACAAAACGATCGTCACTCCAAATCGTTTGCATCCCTCTGCATTGCAAATTTGAAGTTTACATTGCTCTTCCATCGACGTGTAAGAACAAATGACAGCCAATACCATATACGTTTTCAAGGAGGGACACATGCAATATGTCTCTGTAAAACATGTTCTGTAGTTTCCATGTTGCTAAGATGCAAAAACTTAAACTAGAAGAACTATTGATTTAAAAGTACATGTATTATTTTGCAAACGATTTAATACAAGTCCAAAAGTGAAGATCGTTTTTTTTTTTAAATCGCTAAATGTTTCTTTTATTTTTCGTTAAAGTAATGATCCGTCACACATTGTTATAACCATTACATGTCCGTTGGATAATATTACTATTGTAGTTAAAGGATGGTAGCATGGGAAAATTAGATTATTAGTATCTACCTTCAACGCCTGCTCATTGAAAGTTCAGCACTAATATAAGACAATTTATGATACTTTAAATCAGATACAGATGACCAATAGCAACGATAACGTGCTTAAATTCCGGAAAATGCCATGAATCCTAAAAGCGGACACGCCATTAAGATCAGTAGCAAAATAAATGAATGAATTTATTCGAACCTTAACGTAATTTTTTAGTGAAAAATGGATATCCACAACTCGACACAACAGAAAAGTTCGATTTGCTGGTATAGTAGAATAATTATAATGTGTTAATCTAATGGAGAAAAACATCCAGAGTAACTCTAATATAACAGGCACAGTCATAAATTCTACCACAAATCAGACTATTTTAAAGTTCATCAATCCTGATACATACAGTTATCTTACGCTAATAACATTCCCGAATGCCCTAATCTAACACTAAATGACACATTCCAGAAGAGACTATATCCGTTTCATCTTATCAAGCATTTACTTGAATTAGAACTTATACAACGGAAGAAAGATATTCCTTTCTTTGAAAGAATGTCTACTTTAAAAGGCCAATATTAGATTGGATCTTTCCGTGTCTTGGTAACATTAGCGGCTATAAATCATATTCTTTATACGCAAAAGTAATTTGAAAGATGGCATAAAGAAGCTACGGATAATGAGAGTAACACGTGACATCACAAACATTCAAGCTCAGGCAAATACTTTTTTTTTATCGCAATAGCAACAAACTCGGCGGTTTGTTTAATGTTTTGATATAGTTTGACAGTGGAAATGGTTAATTTCATTCTGTTAATGTGTAGTTTGACATGTAAGTGTCTCGGGATCGATCACTAGTTCCTCAAAAGCATATCTTGGAAAGTTACGAAATAGGAACGTGGGTAGGCATAAAATGAATTATGTTCACATCGAAAGCTTTAAAAGCACTGTATGTTATTTTTTCTGTCAACCACAATATTAGATTAATGAATAGAGAATCTCACCCAAGTGTCTTCTGATATGAATATATCAACACGAGTTGATAAAAGTTACAAATATCCCAGGCTTGCCGAGGATATTTTACTTTTATCAACGAGTGTTGATATATTTGATATCAGAAGACACGAGGGTGAGATTCTATTCATCATGCAAAATCATTTTTCATTACATTACATTGACAAATGAACATTACTGAACACCCTGCTGCCCTAAGACTCCAAGTGCGGTGATGTCATAGCATTGTGACGTCGTAGTGTTTATGACGTCATAGCATTGTGATTTCATTACATGATGATGTAAAACAACTGTGATGTCATATATTTGACGTCAGAGGGGCATTGTTCAAAATCTACTGCCAAAAAGATATATCCTAGGAGATATCGCTTGATCTTCCACAAGCGATATCTCCTGTGGAACAGAGTTTTGGATGATAAAGACATTTTCGTGCATTAGACAAAATTACAGTTCCGATGTTCGTATTATACACATGCACATACATGCCACATACATGTCACCTGACTAAAGTAACTATTGATAGTTTTGAATTGAATACTTCGGCCTGTTTCAAGTTGTATGTCGGCCAAGTTGTAGAGCAATAAATATATTGCAGAAAATATCAATCCATTTAAGTGCCAAACTACTGGTGGTTTTGTAATACAATGTTATTCAAACGTTTTAATCGGAGACCAATCATGTCCGATGGACGGATGAACTGTTAGATATTTACCTGGCAAATAATGACTTAACAAGGAAATAACGGGAACTTATTTACCTTTCAAATAATTATTAATTAGTAAAATTAGATAAAACTTAAGAACTTATGGTAACATTTCAAATATGAAACTAAGGCTTACACCCAAGATCTTAATAATGAATTGAAGAATTCAACTTCTGATGCACTCACGATACGGTCAACAAGCCACGTACATTGCTTGGCCAGGCTGGCACAAAGTGGTCATTGTCTGCACGAACGTTCAGTATTTCTTCACTGGTCAAGATCAACACACATTATTTGAAAGACTGACATCAACACGCACTAAGATTTTTTCTCTAAATATAGCGGCATGCACAGAACCGTCTTTACCAATTTGATTGTACGTCGCTGTAACCATAAGGACATCTTCTATGCTCACCCCCCGTATAATGAAATATCATAACATTTGAGAACATGTTGAAACTACACAATGCTTTTATCAATTATACAATAGGGGACGAAGCCGTGCTTGTTGGTGAATGGACATTTACTCTGTAAATTAAATCAAGAACTCAAATTTGTATTGACATTACTGTAGACCTTGCTTTGATTCAAGTTCAAGAATACCAGTGTACGTTATTGAAGGTAACATTGTAATGATGATATTGCAAATGTAACATGAAACGTAATAGCTCATTATCTGAAATCAATTCTCAAACATAAGAATCGCATTGCAGAAAACATTATTTGCGCTTTTTAAATTGTAACTAAATATTTACTTGGGTTTTACTCCAAATGAACTTGCCTATCATTATGAAGATTTGGGAAGTACAGTTCTTTTACAAAACCTCAATTTTAAATTTGTTGGGAGTATACTATGGAAAATACAATTTATCAAACCATATCGCGCAACCATTTTAACAAAAGTTGAGTGAAATATCCTTTTTTTTCCTACCTAATGGTCACTTTAAATTTGAGATAAGTTAATGATACGTACAAGAAGGTGTAAGAATACCTATACACTTATCAGCACACTCACATTCGTCTTGGTTTATTGTAAAAATTCTAAAACCTGAGGATTTTTTAAACCTGTGTTAAATGCATTTATGTAAAAAGTAAGCATGCACTTGGTTGTATTCGCATTCTGTAACCTGGAAACCTGGCCCATTGTCTTCACTTGACAGACAAGCTCTGTTTAGGCGCAATCTGATCTTTGCGGACGCTTAGGTTTCCCTAAAACATGCAAAACAACATATCGTGGGTTTGTATACATTGCCTTATTTCGCACCTTCACTTCTAACCTAACAGCTTCTGTTCTGTACACAGCTCAAACCTGCTTCCAATGTACCGACTGCTCAAGAGACCAGAATTTACAACAACGGTAATGGTCTTGAAGAGGAAACAATTAACCCCAACGGACGGAATCAATCCAACACCCATCACATTGCAGATGCTTAACCGCGTCTTGAAGCCAATATGTTTAAGTACAATGCTTTACGTGTAAACTATCTGTTTTCAAAGTCACTGCTGGAGAAAATACAATCAAACAGCCAGTTTGTAATTAGGTATATACATCGTTAGGGAGAGAAGGAAACCATATGGTCTCATTTAGGCATGTCAAAGGCTTCAGCTCGAGCTATGGAATAATGATTCTAACGTTAACGTGTTTCCAAGCATGGTAACACTTGTGCTATCTGCCTGAATATCAAAATCTTCACGAGCAACTTTAAAGTTTGATTTCAAGACAAAGAACTTGCCAAAATAGTTTTCGCTCTAGGTGTTTAGAAAAACAATACTAAAGGAGTGATAGTTAAATGCTCACATATAAAATACATGATTTGACCACTACGCCTGAATATTCCTTCAAAAAGCGAAGAATGAAACAAAGTTGCCTTTACCGATTCGAGTTAATATTCTTCATTCCGTAGGTTATATCGGGAAAATAGTAATTTTAAACTGTTAACAACTGAGATATGTATCAGTATGATCAGGATAAAAAAAAACATGTTGAAAAGATCCACATTATCCCTAATTCGTGACAATCATGGATAGCAAATATTGCTTTAACTAAATGTTTTGAAGATATATAATCTTGAAACTATACTAATTTCCTTCCTTGTGTTGAATCTGAAGATTTACTCGATGCGAATAAATGTAATCACATGGTTACTCACTAAAAAGGCATTGCAATGTGGTCATGGAATTCATTGTCATTTTACAACAAAGTTTTGTTTCAGCCAGCCAAATGAAAATTAAGCTGAAAACAGGTTCTTAGCATTTATGGTTACATACACATATCAAAGGGAAAATGATAGATGATAATTTTCAATAATTGAATGTCTGACTTCTGATGATGTTCTAAGCTACAACCATTTGTATCTCTTCCGTCAAGAGCCCATCCTTATCATAATTCTTTAAGTGTCTACTTTTCTACTCTAAAACCAATGATTGCCACAAAATTGCCGAGTACCTCATTGCCGTAGTCCTCTCGAGTGTTCGCAGGAAGCATAGCTATTGTTACTGCTAGACTTGACCGTGACTATTTGCCTGACAGCTTCATTAAAGTTCACGTCGGATAATGATGCCAGTCCATGCCGAGTGGCAGATGCTTGAAGCAAGTACTCAATAGGAGTTTTCGTAACGGGTGCCTTACCAACCAATATTCCTATACTATCTGCACAAACATAATAAAACTTCGAAAATTGTAGGTGTTTCAATGTGAAAACAGCAGAATGGTTACGTTCTTCAAAAAATATGTTTACCGATTGACGAGATTTATGATACCAAAAATTAATGTTGCAGTGTGCGCATCCCCGAAACTGAGAGTTTCGCGTTCTCTACAGCCATAATGGAAGGCTGATTTCTTAAAGATATACCACAAAAGACAATTGAACATTAAAATCATATTGCACTTACAACTAATAGCATCTAAATTTCATCATTGTGCCGATTTCAGACATTGATAATCGGGGTGGGATAGCGCAGTGGTTAGCCCGTTCGGCTACAGATCAGTAGGTCCGCGGATTGATTTCAAACGAAGTACCGCCAATGATTTGCTCGTTCCAACCGATGCTCCTAGGGGCTTTCTCCCTGCAATAATACTAGCTTTACTGATATACAACTATAAGTGAAATTCTCTTGAGAGGGGCGTTAAATCCCAACTCACCTCAGCTGACAAGGATAATAATTTGTTCGTTACCTTAAACTGTGACCATGAATATGATCATTTCAAAACAATTTCCAGGAAATATAGTTAACAAACTATTTATGTGTGTTCACAATACCTATTTCTGATTTCCAAAATTGATAAAGGGTGAAGATTGCGTGAACCCATATCTTAGCATTCAAGGTCGCGCAATCAATAATCACTTTCCATTGGGTATAGCGATTATGTAGCGAAAAAGCGTCCCGCAAAACCAAGGTACTTCTCCATAGTTGATATATACCTATTAAGACCCTCTGTTATGGAAAGTTTGTAAGTTACTGTGTTTACAAGAGTTTATAATTCGTGACCTTGTCCTTTGACCTTGAATATGAACGTGTAAGCGGCGACATCGGTTGAAACTGCATGAAAACAGATTGCTGCTCCGACTGAGTCGAGACGGCTACTGAACAGAGTTTAGAAGAAGAAGTTTTAGTCGTGAAGTGAGGTGGCTTGGGGTTTAAAGCCGCCTTCAAGAGTATTTGGCTCATATCACGGCTGCTAGTAGTATTGCAGGGAGAAAGACCGCAACGCCATTGAGGCTATGCATTGCGGTGAAGCCTGCGAGCATCGACTGGAACTAGCTAACCATGGGTGGTACTGCGCTGAAAATCAGTGTAGCATTGCACTCAAACCTTACTGGGTGTAGAACAGTTCTCTATTGCGGACAAAGTTGCCGAGCCCCTGGCGGGAATCACGGACTTCTTGATGCAAAGCCAAACGGGCTAACCACTGCGCTTTGTCGCCCCAAGTTTTATTCCTATTCACTCATTTTATCCATGATCGAAAGTGCATAAATTATATTATACATATGTTCAATGCAAATTGGCATCCAAACGATAGATTACATACGTTGAGTGTATTTAAGGAAAATTGTTGATTTAAGCATTCAACATTTGCATGACGACTTGTTTTCATGTTTAATATCTTGGACCAATAGATAATACATTTTCGTAAATTCTTAATACACAGTCTCGACCATACATCTTCAAAAAGTATAGGTATGTTAAATCCATAATACAGACATCAAGATATTTCTATAGATACAACACAGAACTATTTTCCACCCCCGCCCCTCACCCCTCTGTATTTAACATAGAAACAAGACAAGATACGTGGGTTTGTGAGCATGCATCTTTCAGATTTCAAATGACTTTCTTTGTAGCATTCTCGATAATCCAGAGTCACTCCGATAATTCTCCACAATATTAGGATAGTTTACTCATGATGATTGAGGATGTCTGTCACGTGTGAGTTTGTATATGTCTACAACCTATTAGGTCACATTTAATGCAAATTTCAACTTTCAAATCCAACTAAATATTGAATGACATTGTGAAGTGAAAAAAATAATAGAAAAGCGGCTTTATATTAAACAAACTTTGTTTCATTAACTAATGAAGACCTAACTCTTCTCCAAAATTTCCCGGGTGGAGGATTTCATGTTTTAAGTAACCTAGATTGTTGTCGATAATTGTGTAATTACTCTCTAAAAATACGTTCGTGTTCGGAGACACGGAATAGGCAGGAATGAAAGCATAGTTTAACATAACAAAATGAAAATGAAAGACAAATTGTACTAAAGAAAAATGCTTATATAAAAGCAAATCATAAAGATCAATTATGAATAACCGAGAATAAAACATTTTAATTTGTCTTGTAAGATACAAATATTCTAATTTCTCTTCCTCGCAGTGGACATTAATGAATTAGAACCAAATGGCATCAAAACGTTTGAATGGAGCATCCTGTAATGCTAACACGAACATATTGCACAAAAAGTCTGAGAATGAAAAAAAGCATAGTTTGAAAATGGATTTTCCGAAGAAATCTGAAACCTTTTAAGAAAGCAAATATCTTCTGGAAAGTGCGAGGTAAAGATTTGAAAAGTTCTACCTTTTTGAACCAATCTATACATGTGTTACATTCTTTTAGTTCCCAACCCAGCTGTGTGCCCTGCACTCTAGCAGCAGGTCGCTATCTCACTTAGATCCAGACACGACACCTTGCTATAGAAATCCAAATCCCCTTTTTAACATACTGCGTAATTGAGAACTCCTTGAAATAGCAGCACGGCCGGGGCTGAAAGCTGCAATTAATATCTGGTGATGGGAGTCACGGATGACTATGCGAGCCCATCGATTTCAAGCTTCAACACTCTTTTTAATGTGTCTCCCAGGTCGGTGAATCTTTATCACGGACAGTAAACGTTATTGATAAGGCATAACGTATAATGATAGACGCTCGTGATACAAATAAACTCGTGGTGAGCAGGAGACTTCAAGTACCTGAGAAGTGCTTTTGGTAACCAACATAATCGTAGATCTGATACCCATATTGACACCTGTGATTACTTACTTGTGGCTCTTGGACTTTGACTTTGGTACAAAGACATTAACTATCATCTCTTCTGATGATTTAATGAATGACCGTCTAGTCGGTTGCTAATAATGCGACCTAACATTTGGTCCCTAGACGAACGCACATCTCTGCTACTTGCTCTGACTGTCCACCTTTATAAGGAATTTCCTAGAAGATTGATATTGATGCAAATACTTCCTGATTTCCCAGACATTATTACGAGTTTCATCGATCATAACCTTTTTGCTTGCATTTAATTAATTCCATTGAATATAATCGGCAAATCAGAGCCCATTTGTTAGATTTATTTGAGTTTTGAAATTTTGACTGTCTAGACATTAAGATAAAGGTAGTGTGTGGCATTTGATTATGTAGTCGTATCTGATTTGAACTTCAATGACGTATATATACACTGTCGCAAGTAAGTGATCAATGGAAGGGTTATTGAGCTTTATGATTCGATGAAAGTTATACTGATCCCTACCTTTACTCTAACCCTTAGTTGCTAGCGACTCAAACGCTGGATATCTGTAAACGACCTACCCTTTGGATTTCCACAAATCGATTGCAACAGATAAGGGAGTAGAATGCAGCTGTCAAGTCAGCAGTCAGTGAACTAATGGGCTTGCAAGGGACTTTCAAAATGTCTTCATTTCATCCGTTATAATCCTCCTTAATTAACCTTTGCAGCTCTATACGTAAGGTATTAAACAAACAGGTGTTTAATCACTGCCGTGTTAATGTCATTAACGACTTTTGTAAATATGTTTCTTTTTCATTGATTGAATTTGGTGTAATATCACTAAGGATGATGCATTCACTTACAGAAATGATTAATTATCATCCATCCTACAAATCAATGGATCTTGGCGAACGTAAACCAAAACAAAAGTGTTATCCATCGCGGTTTGGTTACTGATTTATCACTAAAGCCCACGTAACCGTTGAGTAGTTCTGTCTTGCTTTACACACTGTCCGTGAAAACCAAGACAACTTTGCGTGATTATCAGAATATCTTCATCCATTTCCTTTAATCTTGTCAAATCCATCATACTTTCTATACGCCTGTCCAAATCTCTGGCATGTGACAAGAACAAACGAAGGATTCACTATCTTAATACGTTAAAGCAAATGCTTCACGTTTTATAACATTTTATGACATGTTCTCACGTATGGCTACTGCAAGGATTTCTTTAACAAAGAAACACGTTGTAGAACCTAGTTCAAGCACCTTCATTGTACTTCGGGAACAGTTCATTTTGAGACATCTTTATCTAAGGATTACCTTATGATTTAAATTAACGTACCTTGGCTATGGAACTATTGATTATTGAAACAAACTATACTGATCCATTCAATCTGATGTCCTTACTGTTGATCACATACTGAATTGAACTTTATAAAAGAAGGCACTCAAGTAATCATTTCAAATCAACTGTGTCGATCTTATGAAGGATCTGGTCTGTATACAGGGACCTGTATATATGGAAAGCGCGTACATGTAAGTGTAGTTTACTGGAAGCTTAGAGTGAATTCACAATAACGAAATTAGATATTCCCAAAATGGAAGACAATCGGTTGAGCTAAACGAATCCATTGCCCTATCTCAAATTATTAATAATGATCGCACAAAATGGCCGCCAGTGGTTTAGCTATATAATCGAAGATGATCTGAAGTACTAATTAAACTTACTGCTACACACCGTCTATTCAGTTGCAATGACAGGAAAGATTCATACCGAACACTTGAACATTTGCTCAATCATTCATCATGCTGATCTAGATCACATCATATGCTTAAATGAAAATAAACAACCCACTAGTCCTTTAAAAAGACAAAGCTTAACATTAAATATATATCAGTACACGAGCAGTTTATCATATGATTCCGAAAGAGTGTCAGATGCAAGAGAATGAGAGGCAGTAATAAATCTAAATTCAGTTTCCATTTACATTATATCAACGGTGATAAAACACCAGAGGAGACTCACAGCCGACCTGCGATATATGTATTCAGACTATAGATATTTTAATCAAGATGAAAAAGGTTTTGCTCTGACAAAGGTATTTATTACGTACATAAAGCGTCGATATAAGTGGACAGACGCATGCCATGATAAATTACCTGTTCCTAAAATTTGATATAAATGTCATCATTCGAGTCAAACAATAGTGCTTGTTTTTGTATACGTCTTCAAATAAAGGGTTTCACAATGCTGATCAGACGTTTAGGCAGCTTCACTGGCGTTATGTGTCCTCTTAGTGGAATTTTAATGAATAAGAAATGAATCTGTTCAGTTTGAGTAGACACATTGCTTTAACTAAATGGGATTATCGCGTTCGAGTTCGGTGGAATTCGATTGCTTTGAAGTTTGGATGGCGTTTAGCTGTCAATGTATTTGAAGGTAATATTCATATGATACATGTATGTTTCAAAATTACATAGGTGCAGTAGTCTCCAGTAAGCGCCTAGGCATTTGGTATTATCGGTCGTTTCCAGATTTACTGGAGACACAAAATAAGCTAACGTTATTGCATTATATCACCAAAGACACTCAAGTATCACTGAAACAAGTTAATGCATCTTACATGCTTCGCTAGATATGGTCCAAAAACCGAGTGAAATTATTGATGAGGCGCCGTGCTATTATATGAATTTAACCAAATGTAAAGTAACAGTCATTCTATCTATGGCTTATCACTTTCTGAATGGTTTATAACTTAAGGTTGGCTAATTACATATCAAGTGAAAGTGTTTTGGGTGAAATGAAATTTTAGTAAATATGATAGTTAACCATTTAATTATTTATTGTTCTTTCGTGAACTTGACACCCTCCATAATGCAGAAGCAGTTAGGAATTGTTTAAACAAGTAAAAACTTTCTGAAGGGACAAAACATTGTTCATCGTACCAAACCTCTAGGATTTGCTAACATCACCTTCCCACAACAAAACCAGACATTCATCGATACACACAAAACCCAAAATATAAAATCCCAGCTACACCAATCTCAAGCATTTGAAGTATGTGTTGTTGTTTAACAGCGGTGTTCGTAGTCTAATTCACATGGACTTGATTTAAGAACAATTTCCACACCATTTCAAAAGTAAAAATGACAGTTTACGCCATTAAACAAGCCGTAGGTTGAAATGGGCCACTAGACGATCTTTGCTGTGGTTGGATTTGTTTGCTGTTTGTCTGTTATCATTGTTATGTTTCGTGAAGTATATTGTATAAGGAAACTGGCTGGGAAACGTTGAAGGATTGTAGATTAAAAACTTTGTTTGCTTTTCAAAATCTTCATAAACAAAGCACCTGGTTATCTGTGTGATGTATAGCCTGAAAAAGTGGGGAACAGTAACAACTATAGCCTTAGAAATTCAGAAAATCTTCAACTTCATAAGTTTCTAAACATTCTACACACAATACTTATACATTGATGTAATGAGTTAAACTATGGTCTATTTAAAGTAGGTTTAGTCAACGACCCCAGCTGTTCATGTGGAAATCCATGTGATTATGCCTTTCATTATATTTTAAATTGTACATTTGTTCAAGTTTAGCACAACAGATTATTAAATAAAGTATTAAATGTTACTCTAGGCAGAGTGCCCTTAGATGTTAGTTTGGTCCTTAATGGCCATGCAGATATATTGCTTTATGAAAGCGAATCCATATTCAAGAAACAAAGAGATTTAAAAAAATCCCTTTTTTTCTTTATATTCTGTATGTTTTGTATAGTTTAATATGACTGTATACATTATGCAAATGTGAAATGTAACTATTATGGAGAGGGTTCGATAAGTTCGACAGCTTGAGCCTAATCCATTCCACTTCTGTGAATAAAACATGTTTAAATCAAAACCTCAACTATCAACCCCTTTTGATATGTCTAAACCATTTAAACCATCAAGTTAAATGCACCCTCAGTCCCACAGGGAAAATGTTCTGTTACTTCAGATAAACCATCATTAAGAGGCTGCACGACGTCTAGGGGGTCAGCTAAATTACCCCTATATGTTCTTTCCCTTTTCGAATCTCCTTCTGTTCTTAACCTTCCACTGCTCGTTCTTTTAAAACTTTTTCTTTGACATCGTGGAATACATTCAATCATCTATTCATCCGGCCCTTCCTCGCTAGCACTTTTTCCCTCTTCAATCCTAGCCTTCTGGATAAAGCATATTTTATATCTTTTCCATGCTTAGTCGAAAACACGAAAACATGTTTCACATCTTATTTATGTGAAAGTATTATTGATAACACGATATTCACTAATAGGAATCGTGAAAGAAACTCATTTTTAGAACATGCAAAAGCATTGATAAAGGATCGGTTTCAGATCAAACGTTTTGCTCAAATAACCAATATGTTACAATGAGTAATGTGTTAGAATCATTATTCGGATATTGTTCATGTCAAATGAAGTATTATAAGCTCATTAATTTAAATCCACGTTTCCGCAAATACACTATCCTCACACGTAACCTTCAATATGACATAGATACGACAGCATATGTTGCTGATGGTTCCGAAATAAACTTAGTAATATTTCGTATTTTCGAAAAGATTTTATTGAAAGGAAAAAAACCTTCTGCCACCTTTTGGTTATTTATGTTTCTATGTTCCGAGCTATTTCCTCTAGTTTGATCGTGACGTCCTCAGCAGAAACGGTCCAGTCGACCTGCTGTGATGGGTGATTGAGATTGTAAATCAATTTCCACTTGCCCTTATCAAATAAAACTGTCACGTAAGAAAGAAGGTCCTCATAAAACAAACCACTTGTGCATCTTACAGATACTTTGCCCGGGGTATTCAAGTCTGAATTATTAAGGGCAAAAAGGTAATCAGTCTGCCACTCAAGCAAGATGAAAAGAGGTAAATTGAGTGTCTATAAACCTTCCAATTGAGTAGCTTCAATGCTTTAGTCGACTGGCAAACACAAAGGTGAAACTGTCCATGCTGTCGAAGCCCTACCTTAGTCTATATTCTCATATGTCACCCGTCAATTATCCTGTTAAATAAAGCTTTCACCAGAGCAAATTGTATCGTATCGGATAAATGGCGACGTTAGCCATGTGTTTAGACCGGATAAACATTTGTGTAAAGTTGGTTTTCCAATCGGATATTGGTTCTGGGGGATTGATCACCAGTCATGATCGATTTCGTTTGCTTGATTTGATCTCTTATTTGAAACACACTCCCGTAGAGCAAAATATCACTACGCGAAGCTCTATGGGCAATTTCTATAGCCCCCTGTTGAGAGATCTATGGCTTCGCGATACGGGTTTTGTACGGGGTAATTGAAAGTTGGGAATTGGATAACATTGTGTAATCAGAGAGATAGAGGCAGATACATTCTAGAACAACGCGAGCGAATTCTGTCAGGGATCAGTGGAGCTATTTGTAAGAGCATTGGGTATTAAATCCATTGTTTCAGTGTAAAGCATATCACAATATGGCGAAAATCAGTTAGTTAAACATTGAAAAGGATGATAACAAATCAAATATGGTTGTATATTCATTTAATGGTGATTGCATCTGAAAAATGCTGCATGTTTTGGCAGGCAATTCGTAACGATCGTTATAATGAAATACATACTTTGGACGTATCAGTATATATAAGGAACAACATTTTGGGATAACTATTCATCTTGTAAAAACCATGTAAGCGTAAAATAAATGTTGGTTTTTAAAAGAAATCATTAACCATTCTATAGTCATATCTCTTGTACGTCTAAATAGTCGTAAATATGAAAATATGTCGTTGCAAATGTCTCCCCTGGGAATAATGTCAATGGAAGACCAGAATCATTGTGTACACTTATCATATCCGATCTATGTGACATCAATTTTGAATTAACACGTCCGACGAATGAAAACATTTACACCAACAAATTGTTCAAAACAACTTTTGTGTCACATGAGCCATGGTTTTAAACATCACTGCTATGGTTAAAGCACAAATTCTTATGGACTAAAAGTAGCTATCAAGGGACAAATCGCCAAGTACATTTCAACCAGTATGACTAATTCCGCTCTTGAGAGTCTTGTATTGTATGTTAAATGAGGCTATTCCTCTTAGATCGACAGCATACGTGGCCTAGGACAATGGATTGTAAAATGATTGCGCTCAAATTACACACAATGGATGCCAGAGGCTGTACAAGAGTCCAGAATATCAAAGCAAGAGCTAAAACAAATAAGTCACATAGGAATCTATGCGATGTTTGCTATTAATATAATTTTAACGTAAGTGGTGGCTGAGACTGTTTGTAATCACTTAGGTAGTTTCCCAACGGACAAGTGTTTGCTTTGAAAAATTAGGTGTTGGATCCCTGTCATCAATTCGAGCCATTAGATCGTTTTCATTGTTTGATAACGGTTTGGGATATAAAAGGCTATGACAGTAGCTCATACTGAAATATAAAACGAATGGCGTTGTTGTATTTGGAATCAACAAAAGTAATTTCAGGATTGATAGATATGTGAAAACACAAAAGCAGTGTTTGCTATCAGTTACACAGGGTTATGTAGTTAGGGTAATATAAATGATTTAGGGTTTACTTTGGAAACTGGATGTGCTATCAGGGCTTCAAAGCTTTTTATACATATATCAGATCCGAATGATAAAAATAGCACTGACACGGAATTCGATTCTGTAATTGATTATATAAACATTTTATGTTGTAAAAAAACAATCAAGCATTATTATGAGGATCATCATTTTACCTTTATTTCATACTTGCGAGTTTGAGAGCTTGTGAATTTGAATGTACCTTTGACAACGTTCATTTTCCATTGAAAACACACAAAACAACATTCAATTCTTATAAGTTGGCACCATACTAAGAAATTGACAGCGGAGTAATAAAAATTTTGTTTTAACCTCTGAACAAATAACATTATGCATCGCGAAAAATTTCCATTAAATAAGTAACCCGCACGTTTATTTCGTGAAATTCATGATATTACGGAATAGCAGCGCTAAAACATAATGACTGAAGCGTACAAAATATGTAATCAACAGTGTTTAAGTAAGGTTGTTGTGATTACAATGACTGTGCAATCGTCCTACCCTCATCAAGTATGGATATTTAATGAATGTTTAGTCGGGTTTGATACGTTTGTTTCGCTATATTGATTGTAATGTGAACTTTATCGTGCGACTGTCTAAATGCATCTCGTTTTGTTCGCTTCAGTTCAAAAGCCAAAAACACCTGAAGCGATGCGTATTTAATAATCGTAGAAAATCTTGAATTTAGCATATATTCAAACTCTTATTTTCATTTTATTGCATAAAGAAAGACGAATATGGTAAGTCAGAATATATATATAAATTCTTTGCTAGATTCGATGTGGGAACCGAGAAATTAGTTCCACGGAACGTTCACACGACCAATATCAGCTAGAAAAGATTCACAAAAGTATGAACGATTTTCTTGAGAGTTCATCGAAAATTAACCTCTGAAATTTAGCTAACATGACCGTGCTTTCAGTCAATCAAAGTTCAGGATTATGTGTAAACTTCAAAGTGCGAAATTATTCAATGATAAACGTTCAGATTCTGACCTCATGACGTCGAACGCAGACGTCACAATTGCTGACATGACGTCATAGTGTTACTCCGACAACGTATTTTTCATGTGGTGTCTTGAATTGACAACAAGCCAAGTCGTAGGAAACAAACCCCGAAATGGTGACTTAGCACTTGTCAAGTCAGAGACAAATATTCGGTGTACACATTCAGGTATCAATCAAACAACGAAGAGTAGAACACCGGGCGTCATATAACCTTATGTTCAGTTAAAAGCTTTGACAGGCATGATAGATTGTTAGAGACGCATTACTTTCCCAATCTCAAGATGTCCAGGTTACATAGACAAATGCTAGATAAGAAGCTTTACCAATTAAAATAACATGTAATCCGTGTAGGAAACCTTATACAATGATACCACTTTCGTCCTCGTTCCAAGTCACAGCAGTATAACACAAATGTGAACGTTATCAATTTTAAGGATTAATCTTATATATTGTAATATAAATGAATAAATATAAATAAAATTATAAATAAAATTATAAATAAATAAAATTAAAGATACAGAAAAAAATATCATGTTTAATGTAACTCAACGAATATACTGTTTTAAGCTTTACATTATCTTTATTATATCAACGGTTTTCATCAACATCACGTTACTAAGCCATATTTCAACTAATTCGATGTTTAATGTTCTACAGTAACCGGCAAAAATTAAAGCCCTTTTTGAGAAGAGTGTTTTTTTAAAGTTCGATATTCATTTCGAGAAGCTTTTTTTTCAAGGTGTTTTACAGCTTGTTTCGTCATTGTCGTGTTCTTGTCGTTTATAAAACCGACCTTCAATAAGACAAGAGTTGTTTTAGAGGAATTACGATACTTTGTTCTATGTAAAATGTAACATGTTCTAAGCTTCTAAATACGGATTTTATTCATAGGATAAAATAAAGGTTTTTGAATAATTACAAATGTTTCCGTTAAATTTTCTTTAATAAATAAATCTTCTTTAAGTGGATGTACTATAGTTATCAACTCTTGCATTTCGTTCTTGAAAAAAGTCGAACTAGTGGAATAGTGATCTGATGACTCTTTGGCCAATGTTATTTTTAATTGTAGATTTCCCGACGGACGAACTGGCGCCATAGGCAGTTAGATACCATAAGCCCCCATTAAACATGGTAGTTGTGCCCTAAGAAGGCTTCTAAAGACTTCATAGCGCTGTTCTGATGGCGTTACACGAGAGGCGTTAAAATTATCAGCACTCAGTAGAATAACGATAAAGGTTATCGCCATGGTAGCCAGATGGAGGGTTAATACCATTGACCGGACAGAATATCTGACTTTAATCATATAATTAAACAGAGGATGTCATTCTCGATCAAAAAAGAATAAAAAGGTTTATTGATGGCTCAACCATTCTATAGATATGAGTTGCAAATACCGCCATATGATAACCTCAGTGTAGTCATACGAGTTCATATATGTTAACATATAACCGTGTATTTTCAATCATTTAAAATTCCCTTTCTGTAAATATGACCGTCAACTAATCGACATCTGTCTTGATCGAAAGAACTAACATGCAACAACCTCAAACTCGTTATCAGTATTTAGACTTTTGTTAAACATTTTGGAGCTGAAACAATAACAAAAATGGTCTTTATCAACTTGATTTATTTGTGTCTCCTAAATAACAAGTACGAAATAGAAATAATATAACTGGTTTCCAGGAATAATGCATGTTTGGCTCACACTGTCATCACAGTGAATTCACAGTGTAAATCGAAAAAGGAGATAAAAAACTACACATATTTTCCTTATGTAGCATGATAAATATCTCTGGATAAAATGACCTATGTTTTCATGAAGGCTAAACTCTATAAGAAACCATTTTCGCTAAACACCAATCGCAACTAGAGTAAACGATAGTAACTTTAGAAATTCACGAACAATGCCAGTAGCCAGAGAATCCCATGGCTACAGCCACTTAGGACATTTGCAATCGTGGTTTATGCTTGTGTTACCTAAGAGACCTCCTTACATGTCTCATTCCAGGAGCTAAAATACTGATCAAGGATAAGGACGCTGTCTCATCAAGAGCCAAACAGGCAGTAAGCTGATATGCAGGTGACGTGATGCTTTAGTAAACACTGGCCTGCACAGGATATTGGTGGCGTTAACGTGTTCGATCGCTCTAACAGCTGTACAAGTAGTTAGGAACTTCGGTACATCAGACAAGCAGAGTTCACGTGCAGCATATGGTGTTTGCTAGTAGCATATGATCTGGACTGCAACGACCATCCAACAATCCATTGTAGCGGTGAACAGAACAATTTCGAGTTCAAAGATAATGCAGGAAACAGTCAACCATTCGGGTCTAAATTTCATTTTAGTGATCATCATTTTTAGTGTGGTTCATGGTACGCTGTATGTACTTTCAACCGAAATATTCAAGAAGATTAGCAGAATATAGCATAAATGTACTTGTAATACAATTATGTTTGTTTTATGGATACAATATGGTGTCCAGCAGATTTGTTGCTAAGAACTGAAGGACCTTGTTTGTTTTAACAGTTAAAACAAGGATTATCTTTGGTTTATACTAACGTGTTGATAGCATATAGACACAGAAATAGATAACAATGTTTCACTTTGTAACATATAGCATTTCACCATCAGTGGTTATGATTCGTTTCCTTTAACTGATACACGAAGTTTGCCCTTAAACTGATGTCTGGAAATGTCATTCTGTATATGGTGTAACATCTCTCTAAACACTCTGGCGTCGCATGCATAATGGTAATCTATCATAGAAATTGATCAGATCTCGTAGCCCAGGTTTATCATACATCAGAGCACTACTATGCATTAGAATGGAGCAGCGAATGGTGATGAAAGAATTAAGTAATCAGTGACGCGGGGGGAAACGTATTTGTGTAAACATGTCATTAGCGGTGGAAAAAAATCTGCTTTCACGTTTTTGAATTTCTGTTTGCGAGGACAGAAAAAGAGGTTGCTAACATGGAGTCCAATTTGAAGCAGTCAATACTTCTGCCAATGCCGATCAATTAAAGAGATCTTTAGGCCCCATCGCAATCATTCCATCTCTAAGCGTTATAAAAATTTACACCACGCAAAAGTCATTTCTGTAATTTCAAATTTAGGAAAAAGTAAATATTCAAATCGTTCAATAGCTTGCTGACAGAGTTTCGCCCGGAGACCAATAGGATAGCATAACCTTTCCTCTGATTATCATCTTTGTTAATGGGTGCCTGATCCATTTGCAAACAAAATGGTATGCAGTACAAGTCCTGTGTGCACGTTATATTTATTGGGTTTTCATTGAACAGACAGACGCCTGTTCGGATCCAGCGCAGACAGACATTTATACAAGGACGGGCTGTGGACTTTCGGTCAATCCTTTTTATATTACTAGCACTGTTCTCAAACAGATTCACATTCTCAATAAAGATATCCTTCAATTATGGCACGGCGGATGCATAGAACAATGTGGGTCATCATTAATCGATTATACACGTAGCTGTCTGAAGTTTTTATGATATGGTCAACGTGAAATGCTTTTTTTTCATTACCTATCTTTCTAGGCCATCGCGCTCTAGCTCTGAATTAGTAATATCCATTGTTTCAGAATTATCGCAAGCATCGCCTACCCAAGCAGGGTTTTTTCACTTGTTCCACTTAAAATGAAATTTCTAAACTGTATCTGTACAGTTGACCTTTTTTAACTGTCATACTAAGTAATAATGGTTATTGCTAATGTAAAAAGTAACAAGTGTATAAGTGAGCACAGTTTAGTCATCCTCGCTTCCCCTGTGGTATAAAAAAACCCGAGAGGGTTAGGGGTTCAACGCCGCTTTATAGAGTATTTCACGTATATAACAGCTGCTAGTTTTATTTGCAGGGAGAAAACCTGCAACACTATTGTGGCTATGCATTGCAGTGAAATTTTAAAGCTTAAGGAGGAACTAGCGAACCATGGGTGGTACTGCGCTGACATTCGGTATAGCATTGCACCCAAACCTTACTGTGTGTAAAACAATTCTCTCCTGCAGACAAAGTTGCCGAGCTACTGGCGGGATTTGAACCTCAAACCTCTTGATCCGAAGCCAAACGAGCTAACCACTGCGCTCCTTTATCCCCAAACGAAGAAATACTTCTCATATATATTCTGATTAAGTAGAAACCGCACAAACATTATTGTCCAACCTTCAAAACACTTCAGGGATTTAGACTGACATGTGTATTAAAAAATGTTTCAAGTACGGTAAAGCTTTTCTTTGGTTTCCGTCTTATTTGTTATGTTATCTTTGAATAAAGCATCGTGACATTTGAACTACAAACTACCGGAAACGACATTTTTAATTCCAAATTACAAACAGAAATACACCGTTTATCGATGGACATATAGTTTCAACGTTTAGTGTCAATAATTCAAGATAGGAATTACGCATTTTGACTCACCAACTTAACGGTAACACTTCGTAACATCTCATTTTGCTCCCAGCCATTTTCCAATTATTTTCAGAGCATTATGTTCCTAAACGTGAAAAACTGTTTTTCTGAAGTCAAAATAACATGTTATTCACCATAGTTACAATCCTGAGGGCAAATGCAAAATATCTTTAAACTTCATCGAAACAATTTCTATTCGTTCTAATTGTGTAACTATGTCTTTCGCGACAGTTTCAAATAAAATCCCTGCAATATTGAACAACAATATATCAGCAGAAGATGATGAAACACTTATTTACGAATAATGACAATGGTTTGGAGACGCTAAATGATGGCGATATAAAACTAATTTTCGAAATCGTATTGGTATACATTGTAAGCTCTCCTTATGCCAACTGATCAGTTATAACAGAAAATAACGTGTTACATTGTGTTTGCAACACCATTCCAGCTTCACATCCTCGGCCATCCAGGGCTTAACGTTCCTTTAATCTTCACAAACATCCCTTGGATTTTTCCTCAGGAAAATTTGTACTCAAAGTAATGCTTTCATGATACAATTACCCAGTGAAACGGCTTGATACGAGACGATGGAAACAAACATTTCTAAGGCCAATAACAGTTATTTCAGCGCATGCTCAGTAACTTGAAATTAAAATTGGAAAGGAAACATTCCCTCCTGATTGGCTATAAACACGAAAGTGTTAGCTGAGAACTGGACTTGAAAAGTCCTAATGGTGAAGTAGTGAAGAGCATTGGAAATGTCAGCACTGAGTAACAGAGGATCGGTGGCAAATGTACGAACGTAATGATCTGGATAACTGAAGATGGCCAAAGAACCATTGGACAGCTGAGTACTGAGAGCTTTCTGACCAGATAATGTTATCCCTTAACTTTATATGTATCAGCCGAAGGCTTTAAGTCGTCACTGTCTAGATGGATTTATTGCTGGACGTTAGTTCGCTTGAAGGTCTACTTTAATTGTTTTGAAGTACATTACAAGGGGAAAAAACATGTTGCAAATTCATGTGTAAAGAGGTTCCCCTCGTGAATTTGAAACCCTCGTTTCCTAGAAGAACCCCAAATCATAATGTGAAAAGAACTATTATTGCTTTACATAACTGAACAACAAGTTTTCTGTGAAGAAATGGATTGTTTGCTTCAACTAATGATTATGATATTCAATTTCATACCAATCATTACTGAGATCCCTTGGCTTCTCTAATTTCCCGATGGATTAAAGCGTCCGGTTTGAAATATAAAATTGCATCATGAATATAATGCATTGTATAATGAATCAATCGTTTGATCAATTTCTATGATAAAGGAAACAGGATGTTAAGGATGGCCATGCCTTTATCAGGTGAAACCATGCAATGTGTTGAGAGTTCTGGATTGTTGCCGAGCAATATCAATAAACCCATTACAGATTCTAAGTGAATATGCCATCCTCAAAATACACAGCCAACATCGAATACGTAAAAGAATCGTAATCATGCTTAGTATACTCATACATGAAATTGCAAATCAACATTAAATCAATTCTCTTAATGATAGTGCGGGATATAACTGCAATGGTTTCTTGAAGAAAATAAATAAATACCACTGAAACGAATGAAATGATGCCATTTGACATACAATCTATCTTATGGATGAATGATGAATTATAATACAAACGTTCAAAGTTAAGCTACTGGAATCTATTTTATCTACCTCAAAAGGTATTCACAGAAAAATGACCATGTGAGGTTTTCGTATTATACGTCAAATGTTATTCTAGGTCTACGAGAAATGGGTTTAAAACTTAGAAGTTTTACCCTCTGTAGAAAATAAGAATTGCCTTTGGACGACACTGGTTCGAGCATTGTCCTACCAACAGTTAACCCATGAAATTTACAGCAGATCTAGACGTGTATATTGCTTGGTGAAAGGAAACCAAGATGGGATAATGTATAAATATGAACATATTTCGTACATTCAACAAATATTCTACTAATAATGATTATTTTATAATACCATGAATTCATTGTGAATAAATCGTTTGCGAGTAACATACATGTAGTAATACATCAATTACCATGGAGTAAAAAGATGACACCCTCCTACAAGTTTTCCTGGCCAAGAAATTATCAAAATTTGAAAAAAATCTGTAATCATTTCTTTTCAGTTAAAATTGTCTTTGCATATGAGTTGCCCCTCAACAGTCAACTTCATCCTGAAATCTGCCTAAACTACTTTGAGTGTCGTAACCCGAGAGAGACGGTAACAAACTAATCGTTGCCGTCCATTCTAATACCTAGACGCCAAGATTTGACAGACCAATTTTTCAACATCAACGTAACAAATATTAGAATGATATCAATTGAATGTGTGAGAAAGCCATCCATTACTAGCTCACTTCTATGCACTTAGTAGCTACGTGAAGCACTGATGCGTTCGCGATTGATTCGAGGGTGTATATTTCACATAAGGATCTACTCGTCGCGTTTTACGGGCTCGCACTTATCTCGGATTGCTTGAGGCATATCTGAATATATCTCATAATTCTATGGAATATTCTGCTCTCTTGTTTCGGGTAGCACTACTAGAGATGACAAACAAATCTAAACAATGAGAATCAATGCATGTCAACGCCGATATAACCTACCAGTCAAACAAAAGAGTAGTCTTAGAACTTTGGTATAAAAAAGTAAATCGCGCATCAAATAGTATATATCAGAAGAACAAAACAGAGCGGAATCGAAAATCGAAAATGTACATCAGCACATTTAAAAGAGAAAAACAGGATACGAAAAGAGAAAATCCATGTTGAAAAGAAGATGTTAAGTAATTAAATTCTTTAAAAAGGATCTAATCTTACACGAACATACTTTTTGAACGCAACATTAGGTAAGATTATCTTTTTACTGATGAAAAGACTGGCACCACTTTTGCAATTATCTCGATTCAGTGCTTTCAATGCTTTAAGCCCTTACCTGCCACTATGTAGAGTCCCCGGTGCGCTTTAATATCCTACTCTCTCTCTTCTCATCCTTTCACATCGTTGCGCTACTGCAAGCAGCGCCGAGCTTGAGCTGGACTTAACACAATCGAACACCGGTTTCATCGTTCGCTCTTCTACTGCAGGCGACTCATCCAGCCGACGATTGGACGCGGATAGACGAATAACAGTTTCGCAGCATACCTGATAATGCGTATCAGATCGGCCATCCATATTGTTCTCACATGAGCTGATGACGGAACCAAATATCGAGCAGAATGACAGGTCTAGCTCTTGTATGAGGTGGGGAGATACAATCAGACTGGACGTTACATAGGCAAACCTGGGGTCGGTGGGAGTGCTTGACGGACACAGATGTTGCTAAACGATATCATTCTATAAACCTTGCTTTGGTAATACCTTGTTCCTGTCTATCAATTGAAAACACTGGTTTACGTACAACCTTTCATCACGAAATATCCCCGCAGGGTGTCTCTTTGATGCGAACGTTATGTTTCAATATGTATATGTTTATCACCTGACGTTACATTTGTTTCCGACGGCCTGTCATTCCAGCTATATAACAAACACGCTTTTATTTACACATACATATAAATACTCATCAACTGATATTATTGCTTTCTGTATCCTAGGATTTATTATTTTCTGTTTGTTGTTTATCGAGAAAGTGACATTGAGGTTGTTGGGATTACGAGTAAAAATGTACAACGTAGTCAATGCTGTCTTTTTATCAAGAAGTGTCAACTGTTGAGAAAATCCCAATTGTCGCCTCATTGTTTGAGATAGTTAAATGAAAAAAACCTCATGATTTATTTATCAAAAACTGGGCATTATAGCTTGGCATTGATGGATAGGTTACATAACTAATGTGGTTGTAATTTGATGTGTAATTTCATCTGCCAGACATTATAAAAGTCACTTGTCGTTGAAAACAAACAAATGACTTTTTAAAATTTTTGGATGCAAATGAATGATAAGTGAGTTTGATTTTAAGTGAAATCAGTCTATTCGATATCTCAAAGTCACTTTATTTCACCTTTACTTGTTTACTAAATAATACTCTTCAAATACTATATATCTGAATACTAAGCTGTTTGAGTGGCATTCGAGAAGTTGCCAGTATAAGGAAGACAAGCTTGAAAACGGTATAAGAATCTATACCGAAACGTCTCTATCCAATTCATAAACCCCTGGTTCTGTTTAAGCAGACTAACGGTATTTCAAGATGTTCGGTGTGGAATAAGTTATCAAGATTGTTGTTTTTTACAAAACATAATCAATTCAATGTCCTTGACAAAAACATATTAATCTTCAACGTAAACGACGTTACCATTAAAATAGTTAATTTGATAAATGGCCCGACTTGCTTTGCTGATATACCGATAGGAAGGCACACTCCATTGGAAAAAAAATATTATTTATTATTTATTTCCACAAACTGATATATATTGTATATAAAATCACACGAACAAAAAACGTAAGTGAATTATCATGTTTCGCAAAGGTAATGATGAAAGTCATTACATATATACAATTAAAGGTCTGAAAGGACAGACGATATCATCAGTTTTGTCTTAATTAAGGCATACAATACAGAGATATGGTCACTTGCCAACATGACAGTCATTATATTTGATATCATTTTTACAATTGACTGTATTTCCTCATACAAGGTCAGTTATAGTTATATTTCCTTTACATGTGTAATGTGACTTGAATTATTTCAATGGTTGTTATTGAATCAAGGAAACTATTCACTGCAAGAATTAATAAAATATTGATGTTTAGTAAATCATAATATTATGACTTGCGTCAAGGATTTCGTACAACTGATCACGTGATTATTCTTCATACCTTTCAATGGGGTACATTATACGCGTTATTTGTTGATTTCTCTAAAGCATTTGCAATTGTTTGAACTGAACCGCCTGCTGATAGTTTCTGGACTAATGTGACGGTTACGTGTTGTAACTGTGACCAGTGTAGTTGACTTGCACTCGAGAAATGATTCTTATTGATGTCGACGTGTACATGCCACTTTTATTGCGTAATGGTGACCCTTGGTCGACCGCTTCGAGGAAGGTCTGTGTTTCATTATCACGCTAATGGTAATCTCATTTACAAATTTAATTGACCGATGTCTTTGAGTAAATAACAAGCTTCAATTCAAATTCAACTTTGAAACATTGTTAAATTGAAAATTGAATTGAAAATTGAAAATTGGGGATAACAATTTTCTAATATTCATTTGTAATAATTGTAAAATATGAAAAAGTCAACATCAAATAATGATTTTAAAAAATCGAATGACGAATTACTTATTTACTTAAATATGTAATTAATGTACCTTAAAATAGCCGATGTCCAGTGCTACTATATTTTATTGTTCATGTTTTAATGTACTATTAAATAAACACCGTAATTAAGAAGATTTTCATTTAACCTTTTGCAGCCAAAGACCCATGCTGACAATTTTTACGCATGGTCATTTCTATTAACATTTCAAATGAGCCATTCTTCTAATTATGCTGTCAAGTTTAACAATGCACATGGTGAGTAACGATTTCATTAACACGTATATACGTTAGTAATTAAGCAGTGGAAATGATGAATAACAAGGTCTAAAGTAGTAGTATTTATTCCACGTTCAAAGCATAAATCACTGGAATGGACCTTTTGGAAAGGTCGTAACATATAAGTACTAACAAAATCCTAACTTGACCAAAGAAATAACGCCCGAGAACACTTATATTATTGACAAGAGCATTATCAGCTACAAAGGGTGTAATATACGTAGTTAGCCTAA
This sequence comes from Phorcus lineatus, assembly GCA_921293015.1. Lineage (NCBI taxonomy): Eukaryota > Metazoa > Mollusca > Gastropoda > Trochida > Trochidae > Phorcus > Phorcus lineatus. The sequence continues at coordinate 24,300,771 of OV121091.1, forward strand.
GGTAGAAAGCTATTCAATTGCAGCGGTTTTATTGTTCTCTTTTTACTATCAGTATTTTTCTAACTTCTGGAACTCGGTTTTGTTATTTCCATTATCATGACCCCTATTTTGTTTGACCTATTATAATAGATTATAAACGTCCAAATCAGGAATAAATATTAAAAAACTCTTGGAAAAATTATTTAAGTAGGTATATTAGTGTTCACTAGAATGCTTAGTGGACGTTGATGCACACAAACACTCAATCTTAAACTACACCCACATTTTAAAGTCTTTTTTCTGGTATCCCTTTATATCTAAAAAAACCCAGCTTCTTTGCGAAACACTAACGTGGGAGACACTATCATTTTAAGAAGTCAATATCTTTATTTATTTGATTATTTCACTTTCTCTGATATGATTAAAAAGGTTCACACGAACTACTGTATGGTCTCACAAGTGTCAATCCTTCCAATTATATAAACAATGCAAGCGTGAATACATGGACACATAAATTTTGTAACACTTAAATTGGTCCACATGTTTCATTTTTGATTGTGACTTTAAACCATACTATACTTCTATGAATTTGTTTTGACTATATATGACTGGAATAACTGCAAATTAAGCCTACAATCATGCAAGAGGTCCGAAGGGATGTCAGTTTGATTCTAGTCTTTACAGATATGATATGTACATTATTATTACATAGGGGGTCCCTCAAGAGCACATTAACTAAGTATGTGAAGGTGTGTTAAGTAATGTGCTGTGACTTAACTGATGAGTCCTTCAGAAAACATTTCGAACATTGGACAAAAAGGACATAGTTAGGTTGTTTTCTTACAGGATAATCCTTGTATTTTTCGAATTTATCTATCAATGGAGATTGATTATTAAACATGGGATTGATATTGTATTAAATGAAAAAGAAATTTGAAAATCAAAAGAATAGATGCTGAAGAAGATCGGTTCATTTAAAACAGCTTTGCACAAAATACAAACCATTGTTTCAACTGTTATCTTTAGTTTAAAATTGTCCTTAGTTATTCTATAATGTTTCTTATATAAGTATTCTTATAATAGATAAGTTTCGATTATTCTTGTCCGTATATCTTATGAATGTAGATAGGAACATCACGACATCATTCAAACTAGGATGTACTTGAATACTAATACCAAGTTGTTTTTATTGTGAACTCTTCAAATAAATGTTTTAAAGTACGATAGATCAACCCATAGGTCCTTTCATAACTTATCTACATGTCTCGACAATGTGAGTACCTGTATAAATTACTTTGATTTAACAGTGACGGTTGTGTCACGCGTCTAAGGGTCGTCTGAAAAAGAGTTTACGATGTATTATTTACAATACAATATTCAACTCATTTTAACATTTTATTCCCAAAGTTTAATATATTCAAAAAGATATCTGCAACATATGTTGAATAGTCTTAATATTTAAAATGGGGATGTTGGGGATGAAATACATCACGGTTTGATCGTCAACGACAGCAGAAGTTTGTTAGTGAAGAGTGAATATGGGAAACTTCATATAACATTTCTTGCATTTCATTATACATTTCTCATATATACATGCCCATTATGTTACCCATTTCATCTACTTATTTATGAATATCTTTCTACTGTTTAAGACCTAGGGAATCATACTGGCAAGGCACATTTCAACTTGAAGAAAAAAGCAACACTGTCATGACCTTCTAGCGCTGCAAACAGCAGGATTTGGTCATGGTAGTACAGGAAGTAGCATTTGGAATAACGTGCCGAGATTTTACGTGTTATTAATTCATGAAATAATCACAAAATATATTTCCGCTGATAAAGGAAGGAGTTTCAGTGGCAAGGGAATAAAAATGAGACACTGATAAATCAGATTGTAGCAACATTACATGAATGAGGACATTGGCACAAATAAGAGTTCAACACTATATTACCTTTACTTAAATAAACAATATTTACAAACATCACTATAACATTAGTGAGCTCTGATTGTATGTCCATTAGTTAATGTAAGCAGTTTTAACCAGGTATCACAATCATTACATGTAACTATTTAGCCTAAGTGACTGGTATCTAGTTGGAAAGTTGTATGCATCTGGACCTAGGCTTATGCCTGTCATATCATCTTTCAAATCATACAAATAAAACAAAGCCGCTATTCATGCTACTTATAATGAGACGTATTTCCTAGAAACATATCGATATTGTATCGAATGGATTCAATATCAATACAATAATAGGGAATATAAACATCAACATACATTCGAACGGTCTGATCTGTAAGAAGATTGAAATGCACTTTTTTCCTTGTTTCAAACTATACTGTCATTCGACTTTGTAAATGGTTCATAAAAATGCTACAAAACAAATGAAACGACTGAACGTTGAATTAACATGAAACCCCTTTAAGGATGAGTTTTTCAATCCGGTTATTACAAACAATAGTAAACCATGTGTCCTAAGCTTTAACTTCAATGCCCTCTCTAGTTAGGTGTCTTTGTTCTTTTTAGCCTATTAAAGCTGTTTAGCGTGGCACAATCGACTGCCATGTGTTGATGCCGTTGACATTCATGAACTCATTAAGAGCCAGAAGTCCTAGGGGTCAAGACTCGTGACAAGTGTTAAAATAAGACGGCAGTATACCTTGACCATTCTTTGTCGTGAAGAACTAGAACTGAACTTGAGATGGAACACTTCCTTTCACATAAATCAAAATCTTCCTTCACACCATCTTGTATTACGTCAAGTGTTTGTTTAGTTAAACCCCGGTTTGGAACGATTTTGAACTTCAAAATTAAGCGTAACTTAACGTACTGTCAGGTTTGGAATAATCACTTCATGGTTGATACATACACCAGAAGCAAACTTTATTTCGACAGAATGAGACAAAAATTAGATTTAGCAATAAAACCACAGTAATTTTAAGGTAAAAATATTTAATTTGGTGTTTAAAGGCATTATCCCAGTGTATTGGATTGATACGTTTTTAATGACAAGGTTGTGCAATACATAACCATTTGCAGATCTCAGAAGTAAGATACAGATCTCAAGTTAAAATTAATTCTTAAGGATATATTGTTTTAGCTTTTCTTCGAATTTAATGCTTGTGGGAAAGAAACACAAAACGCTTAAAAGCTAAAGATATGACATGGTGAAGGACATTCTGTATAGACATGAATTCTATCTGATTGTGGCTTAAAAGCTTTAATTGAATAATTTCCCTTGATTTTCTTTTGTCATAGTTACCCAACATAACGTTTTGAAGTGACATTTTTTCAAAGTATGAGCTGTATCCCAAGCACATCTCTCTATGTTTGCTCCCAGTTGACAGGATTGGCCCCTTATTGGCTGCTCATGGACTCTAAATCTGGATCTGAGTGTATATCTTATTTTTCAAATGTAATCATCGTGATGGTGATGCCAATATCAAATTTACCAGTACATGGTATAAACTGCTTATATACATTCTTTTCCTTCTAACTAGTGCTGGCAATTAACACAATTCAGTTTGTTGCACTTATTGACTGATTTATCATCCTGGCAAGACTGATCAAATTTAGCTCTGATTGATATTTGGTAATATCTAATGATTTATATATGTGTGTACTAGCAGGGTATTTGTGTTCGTGCCAGAACAATTATATAATTAATTATAATTTGCTCATAAGAAAACACATGGTTTACAATTTCCATGTCAGTTAACCAAGATCAAAATATTGTAGTAGTCGTTAACCTAACGTTGAAAACGACACTTTTTATGCATAACACTGTTAATGAAGCTTTTATGACTTTCTTACCAGCTGGAACACCTGTTTTCACTAGAACATTGGATTGCCAGAGTCACCTTCAAAGTATTATCGGTAATGAACACATGTACTTGAGACATCTGTTTGTCATTATCTATTATTTATGAAGATAATAAAAGGCATCTTACGTATCATCTTTTCAATGTGTAACAGATGTTGTCTGACCTTTCCGTTGTCAGTCGTTTTTTAACAAAGGGAACTATAACCTTGATAATAATCACTGACATATTGGTTTAGTAAAACAATTTATATAAAAGAGTCACCTACAGAAAAAGAAATTTATAACGTCGTGCATATATGTAAAATCTGTAAGGTTCTCCTTGTTGATCTTCAAAACAACATCTCTTAAGTACGCACATGATTGTGTACATAGTACCGCCTTGGCTGTACCGAAGCACATAATGTCAACCAATTCGAGTAATTGATGTTGCTTTGGGAGTTAACGAACTATGCTCTTAATCAAATATATATATTTCAATACTACTACTCAAATTACCAATACACCAGGTGATGCAAGCATCAAGTTTCTGGAATGTATTTTTAATTCAACTACAACTACTGTTTGAAATTACTCGAAAAGCAGGGCAACATTGATGTAGTTTTAAAAAAAGGACAATCAATGCAGAACATACTACGTGCCACTGGTAGACCTTCCAAACCAGTCACTCAGATTACAAGATCAGAAAGACTTTAGAAGCAATGAATATTTTGAAATTTAACCCCGCCTTGAACAGAGATTATTACATAAGGTCGATAAAAAGATTTTCTTCCGTCCCGGTTTATGGGTCAACATTTTGTTAATCAAGTTCTACTTCAGTGATTATGCATCTGACAATGTAGATCCTCCTCGTGTTAAAGATAGACAGACAGACAGACAGACAGACAGATAAAAGTCTCACCTTGTACAACAACATATATACAGTACAATAAAAGAAATATCCGAGCCGCCCATTAAGGGTTATGGGAGACTATATAAATCTAAAATATAAATGTACAAATGTAAACCTAAAAAATGTAAAGAATAAATATATTTAAATATATGCTATCAGTAAGATATATGGTAAAATCAAGCACTGTGATATAAAACATCCTTCCATTTTTTTCAATATAAACTTGCAGGTTTTGGCCGCTAAAAACTGTACATCTTGGTTAGACATAACATAAGAAGAAAACTGATCAATATCACATTAAACATTAAAATTATCACAGATCTCAGCACATTTAGTTAGAAGACTTACACTAATATTTTTGTTTAAAGGACAATGGAATAAAACATGGAACTCATTCTCGACACATTCATGACAGTTAAAACTTACACGTTCATTCACAGTCCAATTAGTGTATCGACCTGCTTCAACACGAAGCGGGACAACTCCACAACGGAATAGAGCAAGAGCACGGCGAGGACCGGGGTAGAGGGCGTTGCAGGTATACTGTTCAACTTCGTAAGAAGATTTGATGTGCCGTTAGAGTCGAAGCTTGTTTTTTTCAGTTCCATGTTTAATCTCCTCGCGGTTTACTGACGTACTCCACTCCTCTTCTGATGACAGTATATATACTCGTTACGCATTTTATAGATCACATTGGTATGAAACCGGTTGGTTATCAACTGATATGCAAAGGTTCATCTGCAGTCTTTCATTTTGAAGATTTAAAGACTTATATCATCATATATATATATTGAGGATCAATATGTATATAAAGGGATTATTATGGTATAACTATTTGCATAATTCAAACTGCCTATACACTTACGGAGTTAAAACTTTCATATCATGAATTTATCCCATCAGTAAAAATGTGAATGCCCAACATGTTGATATAAAGTCAAGGTCAGAAAGCACTACAGGGACGTCGAACTTACATTTAATGTTTTTTAAAATATGTGTTTAAAAGTGAAAAAATCAGGCGAACAGTTTTTAATACAGTCTTGATCTAAGGCCTCATTCTTAAAGTCTAAACTTCAAAGGGGAATAGCACATTTCTTAGATGAATAACATGATCAAACGAAAACCAAAAGACGTGTCTCCAATTCAAGACGATGTCATTTATTCTTTATAAAAAAAGAACGTACCATGATCTATTAGGTTATGTGAATCTCCCCTTTCACTGTTTCGAAAGTTCAAGTTTCTACCAAAAGTATCACCAATGTGTATACTCTTTGTGAGCTTCACATAACCCATCGACGGAGCAGTTTGGTTGGATTAAAAAAAAGGCCGGGTAAACAGAGTAATATTTCTAATGTAACGTCCTCGGATGGAATTCGTATAGAATTTTAAAGAATAAAACCCTATTACAGCGGAAAGGAGAAAGGGTGTAAACCTTGAACAGAGCTATGCTTAGGGCACTTGAGCATGTTTCATTAGGTAAGTAAAGGGATCTCACGTACTTGTAAAGTAGATTATTCCTTACTAATCGTAAGATAATCTTTGTTTAGCAGTATAAGAATCCCTCATACCAGCGTACCAAGTTTGGATAAACTATCAAGTTCGGATAAGTTACGCGAATCAATTTTTCTTATTCGAATGATCGGTGTTCACAGTAGAGTTTTCGCTTGAAACGTGAAACCTTGTTCCAAAACTAAAGATAATGGTATGAAATAATGGGATGTTTAAGCCTCCTTGACCTTTAAGGAGAATACTTTATATAAACCAATATTGAAAAGGGAACATTTGAATTAAAAGCATGTTCCTTAAAACGTGCGCCAGTGCCTTTAAAAAGAAAATATAAAACATAAAGGTTGTACAGGTCTTGACAGACTTTAAAAACGTCCAGTATAGCTTAAAATATGAAAAGGATTAAATAAATTCCACTGCCAATTGTTCTAATGTATTTTGTAACCTGAAAATAAATTATGAATTTAATTATTTATTATAAAAAAACTTAATCCTTTGTTGAAGTGTAAACGTAAAAGTAGACACAGACAGCATACTATTCAGCAGCCACAATTAGGTTATTAATCTATGAAAAACACTGCGTTACTCGCAATGTAATGAACGCAGAGTACAGAATAAAACTGGAGAGTTGAATCAGATAGACATTCATTACGTGACATGAAACAAACTGATGTCTTTTAGTTCTGAAATGGTAAGGGTTTAACCGAAAATCTTACAACTCTACGGAAACAAGAACGAAAGGGCAAATTAATAGTTGATATCCGTAGAATCTAGCATTTTATGGACCTATAAAAGTGTATTGGCCCCTGCCTCCTGATTGTTATGCTGATGGACGGGGTGTCCAGAGAAAAAGTTTAAATACAGTTGGTAGTAAAACTATAAGAAACAATTTGTTGTATTTTTTGTTGTGCATGCATTATTGTAATTTGGAGTATCACACGTGAACTGGTTCACAGGTCATCTGAGTTGCAATGATGAAAACACCACAACGAGATTCAATATATACATAGTATAAAAAGTGTTTCACCACCCAAATAAACGTTTAGTTATTAAGATAAGTCGTTTAGCCAGGAAACATGCACTAACCAATGGCGTAAAGAATCGCACCCTCATCGCCTCCCTGAGAGAGGATATATCATTGCTAATTAAGGAATGTAAGAAGGTATTTTTTCGCTTCCAGTACAACCTTAAAACTTCAATGGCTTCTACAACGTCTGTTCAGTCACCAAACTGTGAGAAATTGACTCAAGGCCGCCTAAAGCGATTGAAGTCCAGAAGAGTAATCAAGCAACCGAAACTCAATAAAAACCACAAGCAGTTGCGTCTGACATGTTGTAGAGAAAAACTTGGGAAGAATTTAAGATCATGGAAGAAGGTTCACTGGTCAGACGGAGGCAAGTTCCTCCTGCACTCTGTGGGAGCAGGGTCAGGGTTTGGTGGCGTCCAGGAACATCGTATGCACCACGAAACATCATGACATCATGCCGACAGTTCCTTAGGCGGGAAATTTTAAATGTTATGGGGGTGATTCTAGTTTGACTGTGAACTTGATTTTGTGATCATATGGGGTAACTTGAGATGAGATCGCTAAATCCGGGAAGTCCTTGAACCTGTTGTCGTGCCCTATTTCAACAACCGTGCACTTGTAACACGACCTGTATTCATGGACGGTAATTCTAGACGGGATCGTTCACGAGCTGTGAGGCAGGTATTCCAGAACAATGCCCTGACACACCTCCCATGGCCTGCAATGAGTCCTGATCTTAATCCGCTTGAACATATTTGAGACATTTTGGGCCGACTGGTACAACACAGGGATCCTCCTCCTCAGAACTTTCACGAAATGGAAGCGGCATTACCCGAGGAGGGGCAGCGATTGCCACAAGAACGATTTCGACGTCTGGTGAGGGGTATCAGGCGAATACTTCAAGCTGTCATTCAAGTGCATGGTGGAAGTTCATTAAGTTTCATGGGAATGCTACTCATTCTGGTGGATGTAACGCATTTTAAAAGATTTGGTACAACTGTCATAAAGTTACACTTTTGCTTTGTTTACATGAAGATTTGAAATGGTTTAAGATCATAAAAGTTTATGATCTAACCTGAAACTTTCAAACTCGAAACAATTACGTTGCTCAGGTGCCCAAAAATATTTCAAATTAAATTAGCATTTGAAAAAGCATTGATATATATAAAATTCTGATGTCTGCCTAACTTCAAATTTCTTTATAAAGTCTTGTATTCTGGAAATTGTTTAGCAAAATATTTGATACACGCAAAAAGTTAGTAACAGACTCGTTTGATTTGAAATATTACTTATTACTTATATGCATGTCTTTTTGTGACATAATAATTCAGTTAACCATTATAATTGCACTTTAATTTGTCTACTTAATATAATTTTTGAAAGCGATGTTTCTGATGTGCTGAAAGTCATCTAAAATAGTTCTTTATGTAATACTGGTTACAAAACTCTTCTAAAACGTTTCTTCTATACCTATGTTTTGTTCCTTTGTTGCTGGTGTGTACACAGTTTTTTTTACTTTCAATTGATTATTAGACATACAAAGTCTTTTTTAACGTCTGTATCATATCAAGTATGTTTCTATGCTCGACAGCTGCATATCTTTGCCTTTGTCTGTTATATATGAACATAATATGTAACATAATATCATGTTGCTGTTTCAATATGTCAGATGTTTTGTTTGACCTTTTGATTTAGTTAATCGTCTTTTGTAGTAATGGAGGGGAAAAGAACGGTTTGTGCGAAAGTACGAATTATCTGACTCGACATTCTGATAGTTGTATATTGCTTTTTTTGCCAAAGATAATTTCGATTTGGTAAAAATGGAAAAAAAGGGCTAGTTTCCAAAACCTATGCAAAGAACTCTACTGCAAATTGTACATAATCATCCATTATTTCTCATAGCTCTCATTGCTTAAAGATGCGCGGCTCTAAATAGTTTCTTCAGTCATTAAAATGTTATCATTTCATAAAACGTATTATTTGATATGATCTTGCACAATAGGTGCAACGATTTGCGTCGATCATTTGCACCTCACATACACTGAGGAATTCAATTTCATAACAATGTGCATATGTTTCTGATATAACAATGTGTTTCCTTTGGCCAAGTAAGTGTGTTAAAAATACGGCAAAAATACCCCTGGGCAATGAACCAAACATCCTTGATGAACCAGTGTATGCATGTACATATATGTTTACACTGGGGTATGAAGGATGTTAACCCAGATATAAAACTTCAATTCTGTTGCATTGATGGATTACATCCCTTTCGATCCTTCTGTTTGTTTATTCTAGCCATTTTTGCTTAAAGGTTTGATCAAGAATTAAGCAAAGAATTGAAATAATAATAAAGACGCAAATCTCAAGAAAGTTTCAGCCACACAGCTCCTATTTCTTCAATTGTTATTTGAGTCTGTAAATTTGATGTTTTTTATACTTGGTTTGATGTCTTAAAGAATGAAATATCATATGATCTATTTATATCTATCACATATGAAATAGATCTAGGTTTTCCTTCTCGTTCATCATTTGATGAAATATCACTGATATTCGTTTTGTAGGCGGTCATTAAATCAACCGTGTTCACATTATCAGAATGAATGATATTCAAATTGGAAGCACAGTGACCTCCGACTTGAAGAACTGTTAGAAATGTCTGTCCTTCAGAGCACGTATTCATGCTTCAAAGTTTCTCCAAGATTCCTAATGACAGACTAAACTATCAATTGATTGTTGTATCAAACGTTCTTTCAATGAGGACACTGTCAGAACTAGTTTTTATAGATAGCCATGGGGCTAATATCACGAGAACACATTCATGGAGAGAAATAGTAAATTCGCCAAGACTGTGTAAACACTATTGAATAGCTTCACAATATGCCATGGACTTATTTTTTTCAAATACAGCTATACAGCCATACAAGATACTTTTGCACAGATGCATAGATTATTAAAAGAATTATTGATTTTGGAAATGGCATATTACATATCAATGCTCATCAGGGTTGAAGGTAGAATTATCAATTTGTCAATTGTCAAATACTCTTTAAAACAAGCGACAACTTCACGTCATGCGATGACATACTGTTTGTATGGAAAAAATGCTACTTCGATTATTGATCCGATGCTTTGAAGTAAAGGGTACTATCTGGTACTATACTAATCTATTAATGATTGGCTTGGACATTTATTGTATTACACTTGGCCTTTGTAAGAAATGAAAATTAAATATTTACAGTGAAATAAGAAATCAATCAATTGTATTTTTCAGCAAAATGGTCCACTTGAACAGAAATGCATGCTTCTTTCGCATGACCAAAAATTAGGATTACATTCAAGATTTTATAGTTATATGCTTTATAAAGTTGATGTTATAATGTTATTTACGCTTCGAGAAGAGATTTCAATCCTAAAGCTTTAGTCCTAGGCCTCCTGTTCTGACCCTGATTTAAAACATTATTTTTCAGTTTTGATTTTCGAACAAAAACATTTTTATTTTAATGAATGACCTCATGAAATCTACATCAGCAAAATATTTCCTGAAGCCGAACAGTTATACTTTATGCAATAAACAGTTTCACTCTGTGCGAACGCGATGGTGCAATTAATGCAATTTTTAACTTGTCTATTATCTTTAGTTATTATTCTGACTCCTTGATTGAATCCAACTCTTCCATATGAACCAGCAGAACTTTAATGGTCACGACTTGAGTAACTACTGTATTTCCGTTATAATAATTCAATGATGGGATGCCACTTCACTTACTTTACTCCTTATTTTACTCTGAATAAGCTTGTTTTGCATATGATGATTTGTGGGAGCTTATCACTGTCCATATTTAGTTGATAGAAAAACCTCGAAGTCAACACATTGATCAACTCAAAGACGCTTCTTCTTTCTCCCTATGATGAAAGACATGAAAGCTGAGATAATGATGGAGAGATATTTCTTTTGATGTCATTCTGAACTTCTGGTTTTCTAATAGTAATGACATTTACATGACATCTTACAATTGAAACATCAGCTTTGAACAAGGAGAATACATAGATGTTGATGAAATTGTCTTATGAATTTGAATAGTTTGATCTACAAGTGTATATGATTACGAAATAATGGATTGGTGGAAAGGTTTGACATGATGGTTAAAAATAACCTGTTTTTTTTTTACATTTTGTCCAGCATTCTGTAAGTACAGACACAAACTGTACAGGTAAACAACTTTATTAACATTGCTTAAAGTGTTGTTACAATTGAAAATTTAGAAACATGACAAAATTGAATTATATTCACTGCGAAAATTACATTATTAGATACTGACAAAAGCACTCACATGGGGATTACTAGTGTCAATTAAAACATGATTGGCTAAAGTGCATAATCACCTTCATCTCTATTTATATATATTCAAATATTTACCTTGACGCAGCTTTTGCAAAGGAATTTTTATATTTATGAACCTGCACTTAAATGTTAAATATACTCATTCAAAGAGCAATTGCAAACCTTTTTCAATACAGAAATTATTTTACCTGCATTTTAGTAATGATGATCGTTAATTTGCAGAAATAACTTATGGTTGTTTTGCACGGCTAACTGCATCTGTGATCGTGATTTTGCCATTCGAGCTCGTACAACTTCCTTTATTCATTTTCATAAGTAAACAACACTTTCGTTTCCTTTTCAAAATGTTTATAGACAAATATCAATTCACTTTGAATTTTGTAACTTATAGAGATCGACGACGAAAGATATTCTCAAGGGAAAATGAACACTTTATCAATAATCGGAGACATTTTTCATTGTTTTCCTACATTAACTTGTTCTGTAAAAACATATAATTAGAGCACCTGTTTGTTTAGCTCATGAAGTTTGAACAATATGTTACATTAGGTAGAACATTTACAAGTTGTTCGCGACGTTGAGCGAAAGCAATTGCAAATTAAAAAATAACAACATTTAAAGGTGTTTATAAGTAGCATTAAAAGGGTCTACACATTAGATTTCAGCTTTTTCCGCCCAAAAGGCTACAGAGTCAAATGATTTCATCTCTCTCTGTTTTAGAGACAAAGTCATAATAGGTCTTTTGGTCATTAGAGGCTGAAATGAAATGGCAAGTGAAAGTGTCAGTTGTTAGCCCATTTGTCTACCCGTCCTTTTATTTTGTTGAAACACCAAACGTAGTTTATAATGAATTCATTATGTAAAAATAGTCATCCAAGTGTCTAAATGCTTTGACACGCCACAGAAAACCCACCCAAATCTTGAACTTCTGTAGATGCCAAAGAAACAGTGCAGGTAATGATTTGGAGATAACTTGAATAATTTGTATGCAATATTTCATTTTATGGACTTTACAATTCGGTCTCGGCACTGAAAGCTAAATAAACTGAAGAGAGACATATATAAAGTGATTTAACTTATTGCTGTTTGAAGTATAATATTGTAGATTTTGGTTGTACAGATATTGTTACCATATCTGTTTTTGTTCTTTGATCATTTACATGTAATCAAGAACTTATCTACAAGCGGAATTATATTGGACATTCGACAAAGTGCGATAGAGAATTTTTTTTAATGCATTGATCTGTTTTGCGAACAGTGCCAATGTGAATATATATATATATGATATGTGTAGACATCTTTCCTTGCTACATATAATAAATTTTAAGAATTGAAACACACAATTTACTTTTGAGAAAGAATACACTAGTCTTGCTTGTGTTACAGCGATTGAAAATGATTACAGGATATCTAACAAGCTTCTCATTTAATATTAATGTCCCGAGTGAAAACCCCTTTACGAAGTACCACGTGAGAAATAAATGGGTACTTCTGACCTATTCTAATGCTATATTTTCGTCTTCATAAAAAAGGAGATGGCATTCATGATTGACACATTATTAAAAAACGCATCACATCACAGTTTTATCATTTGCACAGACGGAATATTTGTATTTGTTCTCGACCAAAACGATAGAAATGTGGTGGGATTTTCAACAATGGTGACATGTTCAAATAAAAAATACAATACGATAAGTTTGAACCTAGGTATTTACTCAATTGAATCGTTGTACGTTATCGTCTGTAGTATGTGTGTGTTCTTCGAGAATCTCCTCCAGACCTGAATGTGCAACAAGAACAATAAGGAATTCAATTCTAACTTTTCCTCTCAAAACGCAAATTTTATTAGTCTGAGTGCTGAGGACAAAGCTTTGTATACGTGTACATATTATACATATCGCCCTCGTTCGCTGACTGACACCCACACAATCGCGGTCAATTACCTTCGTGTTTGGCTACATGCAGATTAAATTACTCTTGTAACCAAATTATCCAGATACAATGTCAACAATGTCACGATTAACATACTTCGTTTGTGTTACAGAGGACAATTCTCTCTCGAATGATGCTATTATAAGTTTAAGACTCAGTATATTACCGAACCCCAACAATTTTGAATGAATATGAATATAAAGTAAACCCTGGTTATAATTCCAAACTGGATAGAATGCCATGTTTTTGGCAGAACGGATTTCCTGCACTTATATTTCACTGGTTATAATGCCAAACTGGTTATACTGCCATCTGCAAACTCTTTATGGAACAAAAGTCAGTTAAGTGAAATTCTGAGAAATCATCAAATCAATAACAAACTAGGTCAAATGGCATTATTGGGCGTAGCTTTATTACCAGATTACAGAGGCGGAAATGAGACAAGCATTGAACGCCGACCTTAAAGGTAATGGCAGTTCACGTCTCTTATGACAGGGTTTTGCACATATCATTAGAGAATTACAATGATTGAGGCAACCAAGGGGTACTGCACCTAGTGATGCCCCAAATCAAATGAAGGAAAACAACAAAAGCAATTGTGACAACCAAGGGTACTGCACATTGTGATGTCACAAATCATTCATGTCCTTAGCCTACTCACAGTTCATTTCACCTCAGCGGGTTTGGTCACACCGAGATGTCACTGCAAAACGGCGGCCGGGCATGAAAAGCAGACCCCGAGGGTCGGAAACAGCAATTATTTATGGAACATTTTATGTGCTTGCCTCGAAATCCGCCATCCGAATCGAAAGCTGCACCTTCCTGAGAGTACAACATCTGGCATCAATGGATGCTGAAATAATAAAATGAACACAGAGCAGAATTGTGCAACATCACATGATTAAACAGTCATTATATACAGATGAATGAATTGAAAAATATCATATACTGGTATTATTTACAGAAACATGAAGCTTACTGTGAATATACTCTATATTCAAAATTATAAAATAACTTGGGTGGGAGAGGAGGGGATAAAACAAAACACGTCTGCTCTCTCTGTTAACCAGCTTCGAAAGAGGCCGGCAATAACTTTATGACAATCACGTGACTAGTTTATAACTTTTCATTGGATAGCCCCCGTTAATGCTGCAAAGTGCACAGCTTACGGTCAAAGGGAGGCAACTCTTGTCACGTAACCCCCTTTACTCCTTCACTTAAATGAATTTATTAAATACAAGATATGAATAAATTTTCTTAAGTGAAATTCTGAGAAATCATCAAATCAATAACAAACTAGGTCAAATGGCATTATTGGGCGTAGCTTTATTACCAGATTACAGAGGCGGAAATGAGACAAGCATTGAACGCCGACCTTAAAGGTAATGGCAGTTCACGTCTCTTATGACAGGGTTTTGCACATATCATTAGAGAATTACAATGATTGAGGCAACCAAGGGGTACTGCACCTAGTGATGCCCCAAATCAAATGAAGGAAAACAACAAAAGCAATTGTGACAACCAAGGGTACTGCACATTGTGATGTCACAAATCATTCATGTCCTTAGCCTACTCACAGTTCATTTCACCTCAGCGGGTTTGGTCACACCGAGATGTCACTGCAAAACGGCGGCCGGGCATGAAAAGCAGACCCCGAGGGTCGGAAACAGCAATTATTTATGGAACATTTTATGTGCTTGCCTCGAAATCCGCCACCGAACTTGGTATATAGCAAGTTCCGCCAACTAATACAATTAATTCTGGAATGTGCAAACACCCTTTGTAAGAAATGCCTCCAAACCTCCTTGAAGACCATTCAGAAATATGTCATTTCCTATTGGGGAGAGATGAACACCATCGTCCCGAAAAAGGTTGGGATCCTCAACCGTTATCTCCCCATGCTTGATATGGCAGCCGCCGCTATCCCTCATTCCTTTACTTCCAAACCTATTGAACCGCCGTCGCTTACGCTCCATGGCTATGTCGTCAATGGCCCCCCACCATGTTCTTCGCTGTAGAATGTCCGACCATATCAACTTTGTTTTGCTTGGCAATAAACCTCTAAGCCTCTGTATGTCTTCTTGCACGGTGCCTAACAACTTCTCCATTGGCATTCTGACTAAATCATTTGAGCCGAGATGGACCAAGAGAATATCGGGCGGCTGGTAACTCCGTAACTGTTGAGCCACTATGGGAATGAGGTTGTCCCATTGCATGCCTCGTCGACCGTGCCACCTGATATTAACTCCATGTTTTTCTAGCCCCAAGTTCATACCTAATGGTCTTGTCACTGCTCGTCTATGGGCCCAGTATATAAGGGATGAACCCATCATCCATATCTCTGGAAAAACTTAATACAGATTAGATGGGCTGAATTACACAACATTTTTAACATCAACCTTATCATGTAATAAAGTGTGTTTAAAATTATTACCAAAAGGTGATTTTATACAGAAATCTTACAAGTAATAAACCCATAATGATAGGCTGGATATGGATGATTACACCGATAGCCTTATGTACCGGGTGTAAGCCAGGGATCTCCATCGTCCCCACTTACAAATGTCATCGTGGGAAACTCCTTTGGACGCGGCGTATGTTGCTGCACCTATTCTGAATGAATGTGATTTGAACCGTGATGCGGGCAAGTTTAAGAATATAACTGCTCGGCTCAATACTGTTGTAAATTGGTATCTTGTGACAGCCTTGCCATTCAAGTGGACAAAAAGATTAGGAAGAGCGGCTGGCCGCAATAAGAGATATTTTCTCATTGATACCACAGGACAAATACTTTGATCAGACTGGGTAGGCAGGATTATTGTAGTAGAGTGGCCATATTGGTCAGTTTTTGAACGTCGTATGGTTAGCTGTATGCTGGAGTTGAACATTTTAATATCCTCAAATTGCAATGCACGGTCCGCATTTGCCTCTGTAACCTGGATTATTTCTCCAATCCGCAGGAATCCAAAAAATGCAATCATGGATATAGCTGTAAACAAGTTTGCTTCAAACTGTGACCTACAAATGTGATGAAAGGCTCTTGGTAGTTGTTTTAGGATATCTATGGTAATGGGTAACCGTGAATCCATTGATGGGAAAATGCGCCTGTAACCTTTAACACACTTCCTTATCAAATAGCTGTCGGTTGGGTCCTTCCATCCATTGATGAGGTGGTATCTGCTTAATGCTGAAAGATGCAGGGTGACAGTTGAGTGAGATATGTTCCGGAACGACAAATTGGCAATATAGCATAACACATCGTCTGTTGATGCTGGTCCTTTACCACCAATCTTCTTAATTTGACAAAACTGGAAAAATGCCTTGATTGCAGAGCTGTAAGCCTTCATAGAACTTGTTGCAAGTGAATTGTCGATGAGCCGGTGAGATTCCTCTCTCAACTCCATAAGTGACTTGGGACGCAATCCGGGAATAGGTTGGCTGCAGGAGCCAGCAGACGAAATTTGTTGATCTGTTGACGAGAAAGCGAGTCAGCAATAGTATTCTTTTCACCTGGGATATATTCACCTTTAACAGTGAGATTAATTTGTAGACATTTCAAAACAAATTTTCTGAGAAAGTGCATGACATAATTACATTTTGAAGACTGTTTGTTCAAAATTGCAACCACTGCAGTGTTGTCAGATTTGATTATTATCTTTTTACCTGTAAGATAGTTATCCCATATGTTTACTGCAACAAAAATTGGGAAGAATTCCAGAAGAGTAATATTCCGTGTCAACTTGTACTCATGCCATGACAAAGGCCAGCTCCCATAAGCCCATCTCTGGTCAAAGTACAACCCAAATCCTTTGCCCATGCCCCCTGCACTATCTGTATACAACTGTAGTGTTGTATTCATTGTCCAAAATCTATCTTGAAAAATTGAAATGCCATTGTGATTTTGTAAAAAGGAGTGCCATACTACAAGATCTTCTTTAAGTGATTTTGTCACTCTGATTTTATGATGAGGTTTACTAACGCTCCATACAGCATTAATTGTTCTTCGAAGAAAAGCCCGACCAATTGGGATTGCGCGCAAGAAAAATGTTAACAATCCAACTAGACTTTCTAACTGTTTCCTTGTTACTTTCTTTCTGTGAAGAATACTGTCAAGTTTGCATTTGGCATCCTGGATTTTTTGTACTGGAATCTGTATTTGCTGTTTGATGGAATCAATTTTGAATCCCAAAAATTCAATAGAGGTTGAAGGGTAAATAGTTTTATCTTCAGCGATTGGAACACCTAGTTCAGTGCAAAGTTGAAGAAAAGCTTGTAACACCTTTTCACATTCTTGCTTGTCAGATGCATGTCCTCCAAAGAAGAAATCATCCAGATAATGTATGACATCACCTTGACAATAACTGTGTGATAAATGTGATTTTAGATCCCACTGTAGAAACTTTGCAAACTTTTCAAAGATTGAACAGCTAATACTGCATCCCATTGGTAAAACTTTATCAACATAATATTTGTTTTTGAATTTTATTCCTAGCAACTTGAAATTTTCTGGAGATAAAATGCATATTCTAAAGGCATTTTTAATGTCTGCTTTGGCCATGTAGCTGCCAGGTCCAAGTTCCTGGATCATAGATATAGCATCATCTATTGTTGAATATTGCACTGAACAGAGTTCAGGGTCAATGAAGTCATTGATTGATTCGCCCTCAGGATGAGATAAATGGTGAATTAGCCTGTACTCCCCTCTGGCTTTCTTTGGAATGATACCAATAGGTGAAACTACAAAATCTTTGAAAGGTGGTGAGTCAAATGGCCCTGCCATTCTCCCCAGACTTATCTCTTTCTCCAATTTGGTTTGAATAATTTGTTCAAATTTGGGATCTCTGGCTGATAATAAATTTTTGGATTCTCTAGCACCATGTGTGCCTTGATATTGTAAACTGAAACCATGTGTAAAACCATCTGCAAGAAGTTGTGCATCCTCACGCTCAGGGTAGTTTTTCAGTTCAAACAAAAGCTTATTGACTTTTATTGGTGTGGGAGCTGTTACTTTGCAGAACATAGGACAAAAAAGGAATTTATAATGCTATATTTTCCCTTCACGTGTATATAAGTCACTAATAATTTTTTAAATCCACTATTGCTTTCATTACATATCTGTTGAGGTATACACACGTTTAACTTGTTTAATGTTGTTGGTTTCAACCACTAGTTCTTCAGTACGATAACATTTATATCCAGATCATTGGTCAAAGTTGTCACCATCGTATCTTTATACTCTTATTGTCATAAATCTATTGAATAATAAAAATGTTACATATGCAGACATTAGTAATACCGTATCTGCATTATTCAGTTATATTCACTGAACAAACAATATAACATATATATGTAGATTATGTAGCTCTTATATATCCAACGTTTTCTAAAACAAGGAATCATTCAAAGTTAAACTTTAAAAAAATTGTAGTTACAGGGGGTCAACAATTCTTTTATAGACTTTTTTTTACATGTTTTAACCTCGTTGTTGTTTTTTGTACAATTGGTGAGTAGCCTTAAGACCTTAACAATCACTGTAAGACTAAACATTGTGTACCCATTACGACGTTGTCATCGGATATGATATTAGCTATCTTCGCAGCCACTTGTGGAAATATGGGATCTAACCCATAACGAGATGAGGGATAAGTGTTATCAGACTGCAAACACAAACTGTTCTGTTTATCATATGCTTCTGTTGTCGTAAATTGGAGATATTCAAGGATGGGGCTTCATGCGACGCCATAACATTTTTGAAAGGACACCTTCATTGTTGAAGTGACGTTATACCATTGTACACATGACGTCATCCCCTCTGTTATATCGTTACTGTAATGAGGAAGTGGTCAAAATGCAATGGTGAAAACATCATCGCTTATAACGATAAATATCTTTATTCCTAGTACCTTTGAATATCTGTATTATAAAAGATAACTGAGTGGATACAATAATTTGTAAGTATTAACATGCATGAAGAAGTTTTAAATCTTTGCTCAGCATTCTTGTGCATTGTTTTTTTTTTCTAAATGTATTGTTAATATGTTACTTTTTCTAATGTTCATAACCCTGCGTCTTGATAATGATTGAGATTTGTTTAGGTTAAATTGAATTTCCATTTGCATGATAAGAAGACATGATGTCGTTTCATGTGTTTTCAAGTTTTGTTAATCTTAAAACCAATACATTTTCCTTAAAATGAGAGATCGCAAGACGTTGGTGCAAGGCTGATGGTTAATTGCTAAAATAATTCATTGTTAACTATTGAGGCATTTGATCTCCGCCCGCGTATGCTGTTATAGAAATGCTAATACCTGGTCTGGTCTCATTACAAATGACAAGCTGCTAGTTTTATGCGTTACTTATGAATGTCTTCACTACAGTGTATTCTTCACTACTATTATATAAAATAGATTACTTTGATTACTAATTCTTTGCATATACAAACTTCTGTAGATTGATATTGAGGAGTCAATATCCTTCTTTTATCAACAACACTGTCTATCCAATTAGTGTATTATTGATATTAAAGAACCTCGTGGTCTCGGAAAGAATTCGTTCTCAGTGATTAGGCTTGATGATCCAAAGGAAATAGTTTATACCATTTCCTACGTCTAAATAAAAGATAATATCAGTCCTAAAAATAAAACCTCATGATTTTTAAGAATAAAGACCAATTCAAAATCATCAGCATTTCATTTATAAGGATACCTTAGCTTCAATGCAGTGATACTCAATCCAACAATAAAACATGCAACAGCAAACAAGCGGCAAATAGCATAAAATACAAAATCAAAGACATGAAAACTCGTTTAGCTCTTAACAACTTTTGTAATTTGCACTTGTGCTCGACACAACCACTCACAATTTGCTAAAATGACGACTCTTTAAAAATTTAAATTTGAAAATTGAAATTCGTTAACACTTATCAAATACCCCTCATAAGTGTATGTTTTTTTGGTTGTCTTGTTAGCTGCTGTTTGTCCACTCATACATATATGTAATCACTGCGTTTAACAACCATTGTCAGTCAGTTAAAGTGTAAACAGGATAATATTAAGTTATTGTCAGTTCAAATATTTGAAATTTCAATTTGTCTATTTTGATTTTAACCCTATCAAATCAGTATATTTATTGCTCTAGGTGAAACATTAATTTGTATTGAAATGACGTTGCGAAAAAATAAAGAAATTGATGTCCATAATGTGCTTGTCCTTATTTTGATTAATATAGTGTACTAATAGCAACCTAAATTACTATTATGTGTCCATACATACAGTGATTGCGGTTGACAATATTTTCTGTTGAAACAAAAACCAGTTACTGAATAATCCTTTCTCTCAAACTGAAGCCACAATGTCAAAAAGGTTTGTGATTATCCCTATTGCATTGATGAACATGTTATAGATTGTTCGGCTTTGAAAGAGAAATTTCTTTTGACGAGTTTTGATATTGTCAATAAGCGTCCTAATCACTGTATTGGAAATAATTCAACATTTGTTCAAACTAAGGTGTATTGACATAGATAACCCTCTGGAGTATTACGATATTAGGTTTGTTTCGAAGATAGACTTCTATCGTAGGATTAAAGAATGTGTGGATTTAGATTTTGTTACTTGTGTCAGTGTTAGACAATGCCTCAGTCACAAATTTACTGCTCAGTGCGATATATAAATGTACCTACATGTAGCTCTTAAAGTCCTTCTCACACTTCTGTATATCTTCACCCCTGAGTTACGTTAGCCCTTTCTCTCATAAGTGATCGTTGGTGGCCCAAGCCACTCATTGGCATCTTATCTCAGGATCGCCTTTCTTTTTGTATCGTACTGTATTCTGATAAAGAACTGATATTTTCTTTGAATATTGCCAACCATGTCCTTTTGAAATGAGATAACATGTAGTGCAATTGTTTGCATCAAAGAATATCTGACATGGATTTGTTTCTTTTTACTTTTGGATTCTATTATATGGAACAAAAAATTTGTCATAATGTTACTTATGCTCTATTGTATCCATGTCAATGTTTTATTATCTGATAGATAATTCACATGTAGCCAATTTACTTTTTTTTGTATTTTTTTATTCAGTTCATAAATCATTGTTATCATGTCTTTACATACATTCAAATAAACTTTAATCTGTCATCATTTCTACATGGAATATTACTACTTGTTATTTCTAATGTACACATAGACTGGTAATTCAGATCATTGTCATTCATATTATTTATAGTCTATAATAATATAAAAATTGATAATACCTAAGCAAATCTTTAACCAATAGTCTCCATCTTTAACAAATATAAAGTATTTGTTGTTTTTTGTTGCAATATATTTCTCTATTTTTATTATTTCTTTAAGAGTTTTGTAAAAATATTGAAATGTAGGAATTTTCCCTCTTATGCTCATGTTATGTATGTATCCTTTTGAAATGAGATAACATCTAGTGCAAATGTTTGCATCAAAGAATATCTGACATGAAATTGTTTCTTTTTACTTTTGGACCCTTATATCGAACAAAGAAGTTGTCATAATGTTACTAATGCTCTAGTGTATCCATGTCAACATGTTTTATTATCTGATGTATAATTCACATTTGGCCAATTTACTTAATAAAGTCTCTCTTTTGATAACTTCAACATTGCGTTTAAGTGTGATAAACATCCTAGCGCTTAATGTCATTATAACATTCATGCATATAAAGTTTTCCGTCTGTCAACATTTTTCAATCTTTATGTCGACTCATAAATGGGCAGATTATGCAATAAAAACGATAACGAATGCCTTAACTGAATTAGTCTTTAAAAGCAATGTAATACAGTTATGGATTTTCTAATTGTCAAAACGTTTGAAGTTTAATAAAGGTTTATGCAAAATACAACAATGGCTCCTTGTCTCTTCACTACGCACGATATCATCATTTTGTGAAACTTTTTGTTGCTGTGTTCGAAAGGTATTTCATCAGTTATATCATATAGTCTTGTGCATGTGTATGTTGTGGTTCATGAAAGCAACTTCTTAAATTTTTACCTTTTTTCTACAAAGTGTATTGATGAAAGTACTTTTTAAAAACGTTTCACATTGAGAACGTCATATAGACGATTCAATTTTGAATGTAGAAACTATCCCAATATCATTTAATCCAAAATCATGTTTGTGGTGGGCTGGTTGATACTGTGTACCTCGAGTTCTTGAGAGAGTCGGTTAGGTACCCAAAAAATAGCCAATATTTGAGGCAGAAGTCAGTCAGTGTATACCATTTTGAAAAATATTTTACAGATGAGAAACAATATAATTGAAAAATGAAAAAAGATTGACACATACCTGATATGACATGTTTCAAATAATCTGTTTTAAACGTTTATCACAGAATATGTAATCAATCTTACAATGTCATTACAATGTGTAAAAGTAGCAATGCAGAACAAAATAAATAGTAACGGCGATACTATAATGTTGAATATTTTTATCACCTTGTAATAACTTTCTAAGCATGTTGGGTATCTGATAAAGCTTTCTTTCGGAGTCAGATTTTTATTGGTCAGTAGATCTTCATAGAGAGGATACTTTATCGCTTTTTATTAATGCTTCCGCAATAATAAAATAAAATTTGCATATGTGTATCAAGTGAATATGTGTCTTTCCATGAATATGGCGATTTGTCTCCAAACCATAAGTATAAATTGAGCATCCAACTATGTCTTCCGATTTGACAAAATATCAACACGAGGGAGACAGAGGATATTTTACTTTTATCAACGAGTGTTGATATATTTAATATCACCTAAAATCATTTTACATTACGTTTCCATGAAAATGTACATTCATGATAACTGCATTACCATTTGACTCCCAATAGCATATCAGTGTGACATCATCATAATTGTGACGTTATACCATTGTGATGTCATGACTAGAAACAAGTGTGATGTCAGCTGATATTTGAAGAAAGCAAGACATTGTTCAAATCTATTCTCAAAACAATAGTTTCTAGGAAAAATCGCTTGATCTCAAACAAGCAACATTTCCGGTAGAACATAGTTTTCGATGACAAAAAGAGTTTCTTTGTTCTCATATATTTTGAGTGATGACTCAAAACGCTAAGGTGGCACACTCTAGTGGACAAAGTGGACACAAAGCTTGAATTGTTTAATTATGTTATACATCCTCGTTCGCTGATTGATCAGTTACCTCAGTTTTTGACTACATGTTGATTCAGTTACTCTTGTAACAAGATCAAGATTCAATCTCACCACTGTGACAAATTACCGTAATCATATCCTTGTATGTACATTATCAAAACACACAGGATGAAACATTCTAAATAGTCCGCCACTTTCTTTACTTTAACATCCTTGTAAAGTCATGTTTTCCGTAACCTTTGTAAGGCAAGAGGTTATCAACTAACGTAGAATTACCTAATGTGCATATCTTGTTAAAATAAATCATCAAAACTGTCCGATTGAAATATTAGAAAGTGTGTATAAACTGTGTATCTGAAGTTAACTGTTAACCCGAACCGATAAGAATAAAATATGTTATCTAATTTCAATCAGAATGTACAGAAGAGCTGTACGAAAACAGAGGTTTAAACGTATAACCTGCCTGACGTTCGGACAGTTTTGACCAAATGTTTTCGGAGGAATTCGAGGTTGGATATGTTCATCAAAATCATCATTATTATCTCCAAATACACAATACACATTATTAAAATTTGTACAAGCAATAATCTAAATAGTACTAATAAACATCATGCTACTCGATGATAAATTCTCTTCAAATGCCACATGTGTCATTATAATTTAATGACATCATAATCAAGTATTCGTGTAACATGACTGTTCGCACGATACTTGATGTTATCTATTTTGTCATACATGAAAGCTGCGTGTTTCGTGGTGCTTCCAAGCCTTGTGTGAATATTTAATACAGTAATAAATATAAAAGCTGATACGGTCATTTGAACATATCATCGAAATCTGAGTACTTACCCTATCAATGCTGTTCAATTACACTTTAGTAAATTGAAATACGCCTCAGTGTCATATAATTTACTATAACACCAGAGTGAGAATATCTGCAGTGTAGTATTGAACTGAATGATATATTCCGTTTGAGTCATGTATACCAAAGACTACCATTGGTATCCTTCGATCAAGAAACTCTTGACTGACTCATCGGTTCAGTAACACAGAGGTTTAAGTTCGCGATTTTGATTGAAAGCAGGTCCACTGATTCACAGTGAGCTATCAAACTTATCCAAAAACAGACAGAATGACGCATTTGGGTTGAAAATGTTTGATAGGTTATATAACCAATATTCATATAGATTGGGGTGTGAATTTTCCTTCATTGCGTGTAAACGGCAGTTGATCGTTTTCAATTTCAAACTGTTGTCATATGTGTGGTGTTTAAAGATGAAAATTTGAAACATTTAAATTCATATCATCAGAAATTGTATTTTAGCACGTATCAATGCCAAATCGACAATCATAAAAATCATGGTCTATCTCTTTAATCCAATGTTTGATTCCACTTGTGACAGAATGTCGATGAACTTTAAACTGAATCCCAATTTTCTTTTAGATTGTACTCTTCTGACCGATTATGATTTACTTCAACCCATCAATCTTCAGGAAATTATGTATGATAATAAATGTTATTTCAACATTGAAACAGTCATGTAAGATATTTACTTTCACCAAAATATTGTTGTTTTGTTAAAGTTAGCGGTGCAAAAGGCACTGAAATCATAGATCAATAGAGTAAATATGGTGTAATATTCAGTTTTACATTAGGGATTTGGACATACGAACAAAGTGGTATAAACAATATGCTTCAAATGCTTATTGAACAGGGTGAGGAACTGAACATGATCAAAATTCTCGGTGAAATTAAAGCAAATAATAAACGGAATAAAAATTAAAGCGTCACAAAACCTAATATCTAGTGAGGTATTCATTCAAATCACTTTCTTCTTGAATAATACTTTTTTTGATTATTGTAAAAACTTTATCGTATTTTAATCATTTATTGCCGTATCTCTATGTCATGCAATGATGACAGTAAAATGGATCCAAGCACTCGCATTATTCAGAATCTGAATATCTATATGATGAGCTGATAATCGAATTGATATCAGCCTGTTGTCAAGAAAACAGATGCAAAGTGTGACTAGCTGTATTAATTGAGGTTAGTTCAAATCGAAGACCAAATAGCCAAGAGCTACATTTTGAAGACATTCAGTTGAAAGGCCTAAGTGCCAGATGCCCTTACAAGTAAGATGTTGAAGACAATAGAAGGTTCCTATCAGCTCAGGTGAACTTTTAACTGGGAATCGTTAATGGGTAGAGTAAATACTGAGAAATCATTTAATTGAAATCAAATAATCAATAATACAAGAAACATCCAATAACAAGAGAACTCGCCAAGTTCTTTACACCTTTTGTATTGTGCATTATAAACTGTATGCTTGATGTAACTGTTGGCAATGGCATGGCAACTTAGTATCTAATCATGAGCAGGGTCCATGTCTCTTGAAAAAA
Source organism: Phorcus lineatus (assembly GCA_921293015.1). Lineage (NCBI taxonomy): Eukaryota > Metazoa > Mollusca > Gastropoda > Trochida > Trochidae > Phorcus > Phorcus lineatus. Next base: position 24,326,809 of record OV121091.1, read on the forward strand.
CATCCCTGATCAATTAAAATATTACTATAAGGATATGCTTGCATTCAGTTCCGATGGAATACTTTTATTTTTAAAAAAACGACACGACTACTGCAACTCTCCTTCCAGTCTGGGACGTGTGCAAAATTTCAAATGGATAAGTTGGACGGTTCTTCATCGTTTTGTCGGGCAAATTTAAAGTTAGGAAATGATTAGAACAAAGAAACGTTATATTAAAATTTCAAAATTCCAAGTCATTTGTAATTCAGCACTGCATCTTTCGTAGTAAAATCTAATAAAATTAAACAGATATTGATTAAGAGAATGACGCAGTACAAAAAAACCAAACTTGTTAAATCTTGAAATGTCCACAAAATAACTTAAATGATTTAACACTTCTGCTAACAAGAAAGACCGATTAGGAATAAGTTCAACAAAATGAAAATTGCCATCGTTAATAACTCACGATTCTGCTTAGAATTTGGCATTGCGGCTGTTTTAGTAAGGTAAAAATATGCACGATTTGAAAAAAATCGGATGAATTAATTGCTTTTCTGCAATCGTTCGGACAAATTTTGATCTACTGATCTACTGGTAATCCGTTGTTCAGGTATAAACAAATTTGGAATACGATTCTGCGATCGATTAAAGCTGATAGTTTCAGTTTTTTTGCTGTAGTTCAAAGTTTTTCGAATTTAGGGCATTTTATTTTCATTGTATGAGTTTACAATGCCTTATATGGTGCCGTCACTAAGCTGCCACCTCTGACACTAGTTATCCATGTAATGGCTGCCTGTTAGTGTCTCCCTGACAGATAGTCTTTAATAAATGATTTGTGTTGTCTCGTTGGCTGCGACCCGTCCACTCATACAGATATCCAATTGCTACCTTGTCTGCGGTTAGTAACGATTGTCAGTCGGTCATAGGGAGATACAACCGATTTAATTTTTACTTCAATCTAAACATGTCAATAATTACGTATAAACCCTGCCTTTAAACTTCTGTCTTGAAGAACCGATATCAGAGTCTTTAATTCAAGTCAACACATTCGAATGCATTTGTCTTTATGACTGTGATATATTAATTAAGATAAAGTTTCTAAAATCACTTACCTGATGTTTATTTATTACTTTGTTTTTTTCGTGCCCATGAAAGCATTTGCCATTATTTCTTCTGGACATTATCTTTGTGAAACGTTACTGTAAATCATCAACTGATAAAATATCACAATCAGCGAATTAACGATTGATACAAACCAGTAAGTTATAGTCAAGATGCCCCTAACAGTAATTATGGGAATGTTTCAATAAACACGTACAAATTAGACTGTTTTCATTTTGTTATTACTTGAAATATTGATATAACATCCTTGGATTTATAAAGCTTATTTCGAACACGTTTCAAAACTTAATTGTTCCACTTACAGCAGAATATGTTTTCTTCATTTAATCCACAATTAATATAATTACACCACCAGTTCGAAATGCGTCCTTAATGTTACTAATGCAATTGCTATAACTCTGGTCACCGACTCTGAGCAATTACTTCCTGTTTAAAATAAGGAGTTCACTCAGTTCACAGTGGATAGTCAGTCCACAGAGAAATGCCATTTGAAATCTGAACATCATTGAAAGACCATTACCACACTGACGTCACGTGGAGTTTAAAAACAATTTTGCATGATTTTGGACCTGGATGGTCAGCTCATTTTTATGCATCAATGATTAACATCAATGTCATGTAAAACAAAGCGAAACCTTCCTTAAATAAATATTTTCCCAAGCATTGTTTAGCAACAACTGACAGCTTGTACATAGTATGTATTTGAGCATTAATTGTTGTTTCTTGAGTTTTGAAATGACAAACTATTAGGCAGTGTCAACTCGTTGTTCATGATGCACACGCGCACATGTAAGGTAGACATAACATGGAGAATTGCAAGATGCAATGAGAAACATTAGTTAAGTATAAGCTTTTCTTTTTCAAACCTATTTCCTGTCAGATTCAAAATACACTAAATGCTTCAAAAGTTCTTTCAAAAGCGAATACAAACATTTGTAATATAATTTATGAAGGCACTGTCCATAATTTAACCTTTAAGAATACCGATTTCTCCATAGATTCTACCATTTATATGACAATGTGGGCAAAAGATGTCAATTGTCGCCCACAATTGAAGCAAACCTAAGAGAAAAACAACATATTTATATAAATCGAGTGCCTCGTTTAACCTTAAAATAGGAAATATAAGAAAAATAGAAGCTAAGAGAGTGTATTGGGTTTTGTAGAAACCAGAGAGGTTTTGTTTGACAGGATCAATATCTCTACAGGATAAGAAAGCAATTTATTACAAATATCCGTCTCGATAAAACATATTAGCAAATGAATTATTATGTAAGGTCTGAAACAATAGTAGCATGGATCTGCATAACAGAACGATCCAGAGGGAGATGGCAAGAAATTATTATGTGATTTAACTGGATTGAATTGATAATTATATATTGTCTCATAACTATAGGGGACAAAACTTGAATTCGACCTTGCTCTATATAAAGTCAAATCGATCGTTGTGTGATTTTAATTTTTTTTTATTAGGACATAGCTTGAATTCAATAAATGGGAGTTATTCCCGAGAACTTTGTGAGGGAAAAGATTCAAGTATACTTAGTAATGGATCATCCTGACCTTACTGCAAGAACTAAATATCTTTTGGATGTTTTTTCATGTGACAATAATGATTTAATTCATCCTGACATATACTGATTAACCAAGAGACAGGGTTGAAATCCCCGGGTCCAATAAATATCAGTACTTGAATACCTTAGGTAATAATTAAGGCGTCTTGGTATCGACATATTAAATGACAAATTATTTGCAGTTGGTCATTGATGGTTTACCTGTTTTATGTTTAATTGGTTGTCGTTGCTACATGCTAACTTCGACAAAGTTATTTCTCAACGTAACAGTTCTTGAAGTTAAAGATGTTGAATAATTCAGCATTTTTTTACGTTCGTGCCTGGGTTGAATTCAACAGATGATTGTAGGCCTAATAATGAAATAATGTATAATTATTTATAATAGACAGTTAGACAACAAACTACCTTCATAAACCACTTTAGATGATCAAACATTTTATGACTAGATACAATTGTAAAAAGCCGACAGTACTTTTAAAGAAGCACAGAAGAAAATAAGAAAACTAAACTATTTTGAACTGTATTAGTCTGCACACTTTGCTAGATAGTATAAAAGACCATGTTGAAGAAAGTAAGAAGTAGAAGAACAAGGACATAAGAAATATGCTGATCAGAGTACAAGTGTATCCAATTTTTCGAGATTATCATTGAAATTCCTATTAAAGGAAATAAAGAGAAGTTATTAAGAACACAAGTCGGTTAACTATCTTGAAGCCAGAAGAATAATTTAAATTCCTGTTTGATTAAGTACTAGATTATGGTAACTTCCCAGCAGTTTAGGATGCATGTATTATATGTAAATTTTATCTATGAATTGAGTTGGGGTTATTCTTAAATATATTCCCTTTATCTTTTCATCTACTAGATCAACATTGTTGTCTAAATGAACGATTCTATTCGTGATCACATTTAGTTTTACCATTTCAATGGAATCACACATATAATTTTCTTTAGGCAATAACTCAAAAACAAAAAAGCACACGGAAATTTGCTAAATTGAGCAATTTCATATGTAGTGGTGCGTTTCTGGGACTTCAACTCATTTATAATTCATTTTTACCCATGTCCATGGAAACATTACTTAGAATAAGGTAAACTTTTAGTTTTTGAACCAAAACTAAAAATACATAGCTCATTAAAACTTGCTATGTAGAACAATCGTCATGTATAGTGGTGCCTTATGAGTTTTTGACTTCTTCAGAATTATATTTAAAGCTGTTTCCTGTGTTAAACCTTATAAAAGATATTTTTTATTAACTAATTTCTACATTTTGGTAAATTTTGAGCTTAAATGATTAAAATCCAGACCCCTGAACATTTTGAATAAAGTAACGCTAGAACTCTGAGAATAGAAGTACATTAATCTTATCTATGAAATTGTTAATACTTCTGTACAAAACATGTGTCTATCATAGCCATTCAAAGTCGTCTTTCGCTGGTAGCAGTATTTGATTTTGACTGTCAAAAATGTATTGCCGTTTCTTTTTTCTCTCAGTTTATTGAGTTTATTAAATAATACAGCTTCATAACTATTGTTAAATATATTTCACATTTTTGCCACTTGGTGGGGATATAGCCCACTCTATCTGTTTGTGTTCTTGTTTTGTATTTGTAATTCTTTTGTAGATTGTAGATTGACTTTGACGAGTCAATGCCCTTCTTTATCAATAACACTGTCGACTACTGAAATATTGAGAAAATCAATTAAACATATAAACATATTGAAATGGGTTCATACAAATAATACCACAATGGTTATCCCTGATGAGTTATTTCATCACTGAAAATTTATTTGTAACATTAAACGTCTGGGAGAAACTTTATGTCTGTACGGCAGATATAATATTCTCCAACCGTAATGACAAGTTTACCAAATTTCTTTAAATCAAAACGCTCCTATACCAAACTACATGAATCCAAATATACTTTATAATAAACCAAACCATGCCTAACATACAAGAGGCACATATCACTATATACACATATAAATAACATCTCCTTCAGCTCACAAACCTTTGTATACTGTTTTAAAAATGGTACGATTTCTCTGTATGCAATAGCAATTGCACTTATAGCTTATTGTTTGCTTGACTGTTGTATAATCGAAAAAATCTCTGACCACTTTAACTATTACTTTGAGGAGATAAACGATTACTTTTAATTGCAAGCAACGACATCTACTGCGCTTCTCCCTAAGTGTAGGGCTAGTATGTAAAAATTTCAAAAGATAAAAAGATAAAAATTCTTCAGGATATGGTTAAATAAAATTCGCATCAGGAAATAGGAAAGACTGAAAATTGAGGAATATATTTGAGAAATATCTAATTCCGCTTTAAATTTTGTTAATAGTTTTTACTTGAACTTTTTATTAATAAGATAAATAATGTTTATGCAATAGGTCAAGAAAAAAATTGATCTCAGAAAATTACTGAAATCGCTTGAATTTGGAAAATCAGTTATCTAAATCTTGTAAAAGGCATGAGCGAAATTGGACAAGAATTGGATGTTTAGTTTGAAATGAGTCTGACAAGAATATCTTTGGATAAATCCTTTGATCAAGTGTATAAATATCTGAAAAACGTTTCTGCAATAGATTTGAGACTGATTGTTTCAGCTATTATGCTGTAGTTCAAAGTCTTTTTCGAAGTTTTGGCATTTCAATTTCATTTTATGAGTGTGCAATGATTTATTTAGGGCTGTCCCTCGGCTGTCACCTCTGACACGAGTTATCCATTTAACGACTTCCTGGTAGTGTATTCCAGACAAATATTTTTTAATTGATGATTTTTGTTGTCTCGTTAGCTGCGGCTCGTCCACTCATACAGATATCTATGTCTGTATTTAGTAACAATTGTCAATTAGTGACAAGGGAAGACAACGCATTTTAGATTTTACTTAGATATAGATAAAGACATGTCAATGATTGCGTATAAACCATTCCGACTGGAAAAAAATATTAGTTTCAAATACTAGTCACTTTAAGAAATTTGTGTAAATTCAGAATTTGAGCTGAATATTTTACCTTCAATTAATCCACACCTTATATAACTACAAACTCCAAAAAACCCCCGAAATATCTGAAAATGCTATGAACATGGAAATTTAGTTTTCAGTTGAATGAATACTTAGTGGAAGGTCTGTATGTACTGTTATCAGACAGTTTTGTTATCAAACAAATGTAAAAATTCATTATTGTTAGTTATTTCTGTAATCTTTTGTACTGAATATCTATTGATTGATGACTGAAACATTGAGTGTATCTCTTTAAAACATATCTTGCAACTCTTCCAACTGAAGCTATGCTTCCACATCATAGTAGACCATACATCGTGTAAAGAAAGTGGAACTGCCGCCACCAATCAGTTCTTTCTCGTTGATAAGATTTTTTTCTGTACCTGGTAGCAGCTAAATAAGAACTCTTTTACTTGTATTGGACATTGAAATTCGTCCTTTTAGTGTCTAACGCAATTGTTATAACTCTAGTCAAAGGCTGAGAGAAATGTACTTCCTGTTCTAAAACGGAGTTCACTCAGTTCACAGCGGATAGTCAGTCAACAGAGAAATGTCACTTGCAATTTGATCCTCACTGCAAGACAGTTAGCACAATGACCTCACAGGGAGATTAAACGCAGTGTTCCACGAGTTTGAAACTGGATGTCAGCGTGTTTTGCCAAACAAGACGGGGAAAATAAAGCAAAATCATCATTAAACAAGATCTTCCACCAAACAACATATCCCATATATAAATAAATTGACAACATTTATGTATTTGAGATTAAAATGTTTTTCTAGTTTTGTGAAATGTTCATGTTGTAAGGTAGACATAATATGAAATTAAAGAGTTGCAACGTGAAACAAAATTTAAGTGTAGGTAATTCTTCTCAGTTCAAATTTTATTGTAATCAGTTTCAAAATACACTGAATGTTTCAAAAGTTCTTTTAAAATTGAATACAAACTTTTATAATAATTTTTATGAAATAAGTTGCCCATAATAACGGCAAGATTTGTTAAGAACACTGACTTCTCCAAAAAATAATTTTTATGTCAGTGTGAGCAAAATCATTCAAGTTTCGCTTTCAACTGAAGCAAATGTCTGGGAAACAGAACATGTATAAAACGAGTGTCTTCTTTACCCCAAACTAGGAAATAAAGGATAAATAGAAGCTAAGAGAGTGTATTGGGTGTTGAAGAGACCAGAGAGGCTTGGTAAGATCAATATCTCTACAGGATCAGAAAGCAATATATTACAGAAATATACCAAAGAAAACATACTGTTAAAGTCATGTGTGTAGTTAACTAAAAAAAAATGAACTAGGCTTTGCTCTCTTTAAAGTCAAATCGACATTTGTGTTAATTGACTAAGTTTAAGTGCCAAATGGACTTGAAATTGAATGGTATTTATATTTGATATCATTGTCTTTCTGGAATCATTTAAAAGGACAAGGTTGGAGATTTTTAATTTTTTAAAAGAGATTTATTCCCAAAATCTGTGTGAGAGAAATATATAAAGTAAATCAAGTTTTGGAGTGCCAGTCCTTATAAATAAAAACATAAATTATAATAAGTGAAGGTTACTTATCAAGATTGTATCAGGGTATTTAAAACTAGGGGTTGTAGATACTGGCCTTCGGTTACAGAACAAGTTAAATACAATAGAGTGATTTACAGATTAGGAAAATCACAGATTACAATGTCTCTAACATTAGGATATTGGAGGCATTATGGAAAGGTAAACACACTGAGGTTGTGGCATCTATGAGGTATCATGGAAAGGGTTTCACTTGAACTTCTGCACTTTCATGGACCAAGGTGCTTTCTCATGGAATTAAAAGCTCATCCTTTCTTTATTCTTTTCACGGAATGTTTGAGGTTTGGATGAGCGGGCTCTCTTTAAGTTGGTTGATTCAATTCGTATGCCCATTTGAGTTATGGATATGAAGTCTGAGGAACGTCTCATAATATACTATTGAAGGTCTCAATAGTAAACTGTGTAGACAGCGTCTCAGTGTTGGTTGGTAATATCACGTTAGGAGAATGTGGTAGGCTTTCAATACATTATGTCTAAATTGACAAAGACTTCCATTTCTGGTTTATGTTGAATTCAATAAATTATTCAGATAGGTTGTTGTTGAATCGGCTCTTAATGTCTGTTTCGACCGTTACGATGATTAGATACGACATATAGTGAGCTTGACAAAAAAAAAGAACTCTAATCAAATGCATATATTTTTAGATGTAGTCTTCCTGTAATGTGATACACTTTAATCATTGGTACCAATTCTTTATTCCACTTGTGGTTGAGTAGAAATTAATGCTCGACGGCACTAGTTTACTGACCTCATATTTAACCAAATATACCTTCAGGAACTACATTTCTTCAAGGCATAAGACTTAGTACTTGAAGTAAACTGTTTAACCCCTTTGCTGGCAAGCCTCTATGAGAACACTCTCAGAATTCTAGTATACTAAGATAATCACCTTTCCTGCTAATGGACCAGTCCTTGTCATCTTTGGGGTCGGTTGATGTTATTTGATTCCACTGATGCGACTCATCCCTAGTCTTTGGCTTAAAGTGGCGGACTAAAAGTTCATCTATTGTTATAATTCGTTTTAGGAAACTGTCCAGGTCGCATTCAAATAACGCTAGATTCTCTTTTGACAAAAAAAAGTTATTAAGTCTACCGATTTGACTGACAAATAATTGTTTCTCTGTATTGAAACGTTGCTTCTGATGACCATAACCACATACAAATACGAAGATGTCAACTCATCATGCAAGCATAGCCTTCAAAAATATGTACATAACTTCTCTGTCTGTTTACTCATTGTCACATTACCCTTTTTTGGAAATATTTTTACTTGTCATGATGGACAAATATTCAACAAAAATTTCCATTTCATAAGAAACCCATCATATTGAGGACATCCTGCTAAATCAGCGTATTTGAATCCGCTCTGATACGCTAATATAACAGGATGATTGAGGAGCAACAAACAAATAAACGTTACATCAAAACGAAAGTTTGTGATACGTTGTTGTCAGGTTCAGAATTGTATTGAGAATTACGGTTTTGTGAAACTGCATCTGACAAATTGATGACATCTCAGGTTGAATTTATTTATGAAATCATTGTACATTAAATGTTTGGAGTGGATTATTTTTTTACTTTGTTAACAAATGTGTACAATTATACATACATGTAGGCGTCCACACAAGCAAGCCGTATCTGTTACCTACATAGTAAAAGTAACACAGTATAGTCAGTTAAATTGAACATTTACTGTGTGATTCAAGCAGATTTCCGTCTTCGAAATGAGTAAATTTCACTTTTTGCAGTCAGAGGCGTGGTAATGCCCTTTCGTAAATATTACATTCGTGTATGAAGAGTTGTGATTGTGTTCAAATATTTCAATCTTTTATGTCAACTAAGTATTGGAGTATATTTTATTGAAACATAATTCTTGTGCACATTTCTTTTTTCACATAAATGTCACTGAATATGATTATTACACAATACACTTGAAATATTTTACTTGAGCATATTATTTTTTGGTTACGGTTTTATAGAAGATAGAGTGCATTCAGTAAAAACGTTAGGGATTATCAAGCCAATGTTTTTGATTGTAGAAATGAAATGAAATGAAATGAAAAGCAGGTTATATTCAACTTCAATTGTTTTGGAATGGAATCTTCAAACGGGCATGAAATCATTCTATGATTTCAAAAACGGTTGGATTTATTAAAGGCACAATGTGAGGAAAGAAAATGGTGAAATGCATTTGCCGTAATGCAGGGCACGTTTTTGTTACGTTAGACTGGGTGTGCAGCATCAGCCATTTAACTTCTGTTTCCAACACGATAACAATTATGAGATTACCTTCAGTGATGTGTTAAAATTGATAAGAATCAATTGTGACAGAGTAACAGTCATCTCCTCATTGATTCCCGATTATACCTTCAAACCTGACACTTCCTGTCTACGAAAGGGTAAATGGATCTCTTTCAAACTATGTGTTTTCACTGTCCTACAAACAGATCCCAGTGTAAAGTTTAACAGATGGGAAGACAACTGCACCAGACGGAATATTTAAACCTAAAAGCTATGAGCTATTTACACTCATCATAAGTAAATAATATCCATATAAATTTATGAAGTTGTCATTATTTTCTACAAATATTATGTGCGGGAACGTTGCTATGGAGTTTATGTTTCAATCACAATATAAAATTACTCGTTGTGCGAAAGGAGTTTATCATTTAATTTCCATGCACACCAAATGCATTAAGGAATTAAACCAGCATAAGAAATAGCACTGTTTTAATTTGCAACAGACGTTATTAATTAGCATTTTTACCAATGAAAACATTAATGTTACCATTAGTGTCTACTGTACGTAAACTATTAAGATACCAGAAGAGGCGTGTTATATCGTTTTGGTTTTCTTCATAAATGATTACAAAGATATAATTTAGGTATGAAACTCTAGTTAAAAGATGATGATTGCCATTAAAAAAACTAACAAAACCAATAATATTGGTTTAAGACGGTTTGTGTTGGATAAGGTATTTTTTTCTGAGAGACTTTACACATACGTTAACTATGCATGCTCTCTAAATCTTAGATCAGATTCCATCATTACCTGTGTTAACGTAACTGACCAGGTTGATTAAGCAACGGAATGTATTCTAATCAATAATTTGTTGTAATGCATTCTAAAATAATGACAAATATATTAAGATGTTTGCTTCAATCAAGCTGGCGAGCATTAAATTAGCCTGATGAGCTTATGTAGCCATTACCTGTATTTTTAAATATTATATCCATATGATTTGAATAATAATATGCATGTTTTGTTTGCGACTATTCTGCAATTATTTTCATTCCTCATGACTACTTTTTAAAAATATCATATCCACATAATTGTAAATAATAATACTCATGTTTGATCAAATACAATGAACCATTGATTATGGACAGTTGCTTCACATTTCGAAATGTTTTATATTGCATAAAATACTTGTGTAATATAGCTTACACTATTATTTATGAGGTAGACTGACTGCTTCCTGTGCGCAGACCGATACACTTGTTTCAACTTGAATTTCTTATACACCCGGCGCTCGTGGGTCACATATCCCTCTCGCTCAAACGAATCAAGCATAGCCATTGAAATTAGGATCGTCCATTAATATACACAACAAAATTTGCGTTGGCATCTCGGCGTTGTCTGATTTGTCTCGTTTACAATGCTTCATCAGATTTCATTAAAGATTATTGGCTGCATTTTGATGTTTTCACAGCGGCATGTTCTTAAACACCATTGTCTGAAATAGAGTCTTCACATACGAGAAAAGCCCGTTTTAGTACAAACTTATTGATCTCAGATCCTGCCTCTCTTGTATTTACGTTGAAAAGTCAATGTCCTTCTATTATCAACACAACTGTCTCATCCGTGATTGTCTTATTGACTAGGTTGAGAATGTTCTTACTTCGAAATGTTCAAAGGTAATTGTTATAACAGATTAGTCTTTACGAGTTATTACAGAAATGGAGATGTTTCAATAATTTTGGATTATTATGTTGCAAATCCTTCATTTAACATATAAGACGTTGTTTACAATTATCGACCAATTATTGGACAATCATCCTTTTACCATCAGCGTATTCGTATCTATAGCGCCAATGGCCAAGTTGAACTTGCAGCTGGAATAATGGTAAACACATTATTGGTTATGTCTAAATGTTATGTTACAGGACAAACTTCATTTATCCCTGCTGATTTGTAATAATGAATTTTGTGTAGTCAATATCCCGATTCGTTTATCTACTTTTTCTATTTCTCCTGACGCAAATATATATTTTATAAAGCCAAGTTCTCTTTAAGGTATTGATAGTATTTACTCAACTCTATAGCTTCAGACTATTTGTTCGTTAAGTTTTATCGGCTTTTCAAAGTCGTCGTACCAACTGTGTGTATCATGGAAACGATTTTTGAAAGGCATTTATTTTTCATGTATTGATTCTTTTCTTGTTACTCTTCTTCCTACAACTCTTGTCTTGATTGAAACATATTTATTCTCTTCTTCCTACAACTCTTGTCTTGTCCAGTACCTGTCATCCTTTTATACAGCGAAATGTTGCATATAGTAAATGCCAAGGAGGGGGTATCTTATATGTTTCCAATTAGATTCATAATGAATAAAGAATTTTTAAAGCACTGTAGAAAATATATTATTTCCACTTATCGCATTCGCAACAATTTTACATTCAGGGTCAATCGTCAGACCAGTGGAAAGAAATTTGACAGTCAGATAAACATATTTCAAAGTTTGAAAGACATTTGGAACTAACATACCAAAATCTTAAGAGATGTGTAACAGAAATTTAAGATATTATTCACACATTGTCAATGTTGGAACCTTTGCGAATAAACATCTTTTAACTGAGGCACATGTTTTCAGTTGAACAATATGAAGTGTAAAATTTACGAATTTCATAATGTATATTCTTTTATCTGTAAGATAGTAATGCTGACCGTGATTCTACATGGCACCCAAAGGAAATGAAAAGTCATGTTGAACATTATACCCCAATGCCACCTTTGGTGTTGAAAATGTTACATTGTTATATTCGTATGGAGTTAACGTTCCACAAATTTTCAATGGATATATTCAGTTATTACATTCAGATATTAGTGTTTCCCCCTAGTCAACGCCCTGCCCTTTTGAACATGCGCCCTGTCCTTTTTGTGTCCCACCCTGCTCCTTTTCCTAAACACCCTGCCTTGTTGCTAGCCCAAATCTTCGTGTTGCCCTATTGCAGAATTACATGTACAATGAAATTATTACAATGTCGCAATTGTATCTTACATAAGATACTCATGTAGGAAGAGATCATTATTGCTAAGATATAAGGAACTACAAGCAAAAGAAACAAAAGAAGAGAATGATTAAACTAGTTATCCTTTGTTTCACTGGGACACAGCTGCAGACCACATGTCTAGCTATATACTGGAACAATAGGCAGATTACTGGCGGACACAGCCGAATGATCTCATTAGATGTAATGAGTGAGATGTATGCGCACATGTTTGAAATACGTAGCTCATTTAAAATTGATTCAAATAAATGTGTTTTCTAAATGCGGATTACTTCCCCAAAAGCTGATACTTAACCATTTCAATAGCTCTTACTGTATTTTCGTACCTCATCTGTCTTGCAATAAGGAATTGCTTAGTTTTCTCAAACTATGAAAAGGTGTTATGGCATCCTCTGTGATGGAGAATGCATTCTCCATCTAAATCCATATACCACTTCAACATACTTGAGATTGTCACTGTCATTTTTATCTTTTTTATCATATGGCGGCTGGTCAAAGTGCAATGTATTTTAAAAAATAATCCACTTAAAATAAAACAGAGTGACGTCATCACCCTGGAGTAACTTATAAAGAATTGTTATGTTATATGTTGCTAAAATTGCAAAGGGATTTTATACATCCATATCAAAAGCGATATTTCAAAGAGTTTGTTTTTCGTCAATTACACAGGACTTCGGACATAAAAACAAAAACCTTTATCAGATGTTTTAACTAGGAAAGGGTATTACAACATATTTTTTATCTAGAAAGCACTATGTTTATGTTTAATGTTGTTTACATGTCAGAATGACACAAAAGTACATTTACATTACTTCCCGTATTGCCTTAAACGAAAGCGTCACTTTTACTAAGTGTGTTTTACAGAATTCACTATTATAGAATGTTGCGAGTTTAATGAATTGATCACTGCTTAATGGCTTGTTTAGGCTTTCAATAATGGTTGATATTGTAGTTAAGTACAAAATATTCCAAATTTGTTCGATTAAATAAACATGATTGTGAGTTTTTAAAATTCATCATAAACCCAACCCCATCCCCCACATCGCTACACCTTGAACCTTGGCAAATCGTGAACTAAGAAAAGATACCAGTGATTTAAATTTCTTTCTTCCAATGGTGATCAATGGTGGCTGATGGATATTCTTGCTGAAGTTACAGAAATGTAAGTGACTGCAAGAATGTTCCTTGTCTGTCGGTCACTTGATGGTGAACTCTGTCTGGAATAAGCCATACTTACAGCCATATTACATGTGTTTCAGCTTTATAAACTATAATTAGACTAGACGCTCATTGTGTTCGATACACCTCAACATTAGGTGATGATAAGTTACCTTCTACTATTTCATCTTTCATGTAACTAATCCTCCCAATCCGATTTAACATACGGTTCGTTAAGCTTTAACTCAGTGCAAATATGTCAAATGTTCATAGAGGTAGTTCTTTAATTGATTTGACTTTAAGCACACTTGACTTATGGCCTTTATATGTATTGTAAGCTTTAGCTTTGAAGCACATAGTTGAACTGAGAGGAGCGATTTGTTGTGGCATCTTTGTGATTAGCCCTGATGAGTAACTACAACAAAACTTCAAGCAAATGCTTTAACATCTCAAGACGTCTGGGTCAATACTTACGTTAGTCCTTCAGATGAAATAACTTGTACTTTACAGTAAATGTCGAATAGACAATAGTGTAATCACTTGACCATTTACTTTTTCCAACTAGATCTGCGACAGAAAACGTATATATATTTGAGATACGTTTCTATCAAACTTGAGATGGCTTCATACTGTTCAAAACTAATTAATGTTCCTCTTCATCCTGATGTAATTTCACACTGTTCAAAACTAATAAATGTTTCTGCCTACCTTGAGCATTTTTCACACTGTTCAAAACTAATGTATGTTTCTGTTTATCTTGAGATTTTTTATTACTTTATTAATTTAATGTTTGTTTGTTTGTTTGTCTTGAGATTGTTTCATACTGTTCACAACTAATACATATTTCTGTTTATCTTGTGATTGTTTCATACTGTTTGGTGCTGACCTTTGCAATTTTTCATCTGATTTTCTTTTATATCTTAATATATTATTAATATAATAATATTATTGCTTTTTACTTAATTTTACTTATCTTTGTAATGCTTTCACTGATTAATAATCGAAGAATTAACACTGACAGTAGTTATCTAAACAATGAGTTTCTGGTCCATTGTCACTAACAAATACATGTATGTGTGTTTTACTCTGTTTATCACTGACTTATTTCGTTTGTCTGCTGCTAGTTATGTGTTTGCGATGTGAATATCAAATTGATTAAGTTATAATACCAGCTTATCTGAGTTAATCCGATACCCTAGAGCAACATAACAAGGTTGACTAAAGAGAGTGTTTATCCCCCTTAACACATGAAGTTAATAACCTAGGGGAGGGTGTAAGATTTATGAGAGATCACAAAGGCTTAACTTTGCATGATAATATTGATCAATATCTCTACACGGGTCAACAAGCAATTATTTGGGATAACAGTCTCAATGACGTTACCTACCGGATACATTTATTAATTCATGCCTAGATAATGACTGAAGTACGGATCGTTTAATATCAAAGCCTCAAAGACAGAAGTCGATTAAAGGATCAATTGGATTATGATAAATAATTGGATAAGCTAATGAAACTCGCATGTTCTGATACTAGCCAAGGGCCGAGAAAACATAGTTGTCAGATGACTACCCACATAATAGCATTTAGAAGACGGGATGTTTGCACTTGGATTTCTGTTTATTCATCACAACTTGCGAGTAGTGTTGCTACTGTCAGACCGTTTTGGTGGTGAAGAAGGAGTTTAATTCTGTCAAGAAGACTCATGTTATAAGTACACAGCCCTATAAATTCTACTACTAAATGGCTTAAGCTTTTCGCATGATTGCTTTTGAAATAAAGTCGCTGATGCAAAACTGACTTCGATTGCATCAAATTAGGCTTCTCCATTTGTAGTCCAGGAAGGATTTGACTACTAACAGATGATAATTTATTTAATCACATTAAAACAAAGTTCGACGTGTTATATACATGATGCCAAATCGAAATTGAAAATGAGTGGTACTTATTTCAAACTTAACGAGGGCTAATTTCCAAAACAGTCTGATTCCCATTCTCTCCCGACAGAGGTAGCTCCGTCATTAATTCCTAAACAACCTTTGTTCTAAAACAAGCACTTCCCGAGCTTCCGGCAGTTTCCCCAGGCAGCAAAATATTGCGACATCAACTACCCTGCAATATCCAACCAATGAAAACACCGGATGCACGGATAGCGTATTTGTCGTCACACAGACATATACAAAGACGCTGTTGCTAAACAAAGCGAATGTGTTGTGTAAAGAAGACTAAATGTGCAAAGTGCATATTCGAATAAAGTTTAGCTTTCCGAAAGCATACGGAAAGGTCTAAGACGTTTTGAATGATTACTTTTGAAACGGCGTCGCTGATCAGATTTCTACATCTTAGACCGTGAAACGCATGAAATAGCACAAAGGTTGTATAGGAATATATGACGGAGCTACCTGTGTTGGGAGAGAATGACTGATTCAATGACACTTAATTTTTTAGTGTTCCGTTTATGGCATTACACTACTGACTATTTCCAAATATTACTGCTATTTGAGGATTAACTACAGTGATTAGTTGAACGTTATCTGATTAACATGACACACGTGACAGAGTAACATTCATCTGTACACTTAATGTAGATTAGCGCCCAAAGCTGACACTTAAACACGTCAACTGGATTTTCCTCATCTAATCCGTCTTTGCACTTGTGAACACAGGTCAAAGCATATGACAAAAAGTGCTGTCGTTTTGTTATATGTTGCTTACACTGCACAAAAGATCTAAAACATCCATATCAAAAGCGTTTATGTAAGAAGCATCTGAATCTATCTGGAAAGCATTTTATGTTTATGTTTTAGGTTGCAATTTGCTTGCATGTCAGGATGACACATAAGTCAATCACAAACAAACACATCACTACCCGAAACGCCTTAAAGGAAAGCGTCACTATTAGTTAGTGTGTTTTACATCATTCAAGTCTGTTGCAAATATCAATATTTAATTACGCCAATTAAATGAATTACTTACATGTTTCTGTAGGGTTTCATTAATAATAGAGCATTAGTACAACGTTGCTCGAATATACAAACATGCATGGCGGTGATCTTAAACTCGCTCGATGCTTTTTAATTTAGCGCTGTACACGGTATAAGATCTTCAGACAAAAAGTGTGTCAATGCAAACCTTGTTCCAATTTTTCGTTTTGGCTGTCGGTTGACGCAATTTGGTTGCCTAATAAGAAATAAAACCTTACTCTGAAATAACTCTAGTTCAACAAAATATTTTAACGATTTTTAAAACAATTCTAACAAAACGAGCTACATGTATAGTAAACACATCGGCATAAGACATAAGCCGAGATTATTCAAAGTGCCAAAAGCTTAAATTTATGGTTTTAAACTTGTCATTCTAAATTCTAATGCGTTTTGGATAAAAATGCAAAAAAGTATGAATTATTTAACCTAGATAGTGGCTCAGAAGCCGAACAACTACTGGTAATCGATGATAATCATCTCCAATGAGGAAAAAAACCAACAAAACCAACAAAAGCCACCCCATGAAAGCGTGAGTAACCTCTGAAAATTTACAAAAACGGTCTTTTAACATCATCCATGGAAGAATCACCATAGTTCTTGAATTCCAATTGGCTTAACGTCTTCAAAATGCAAACAGGATGACGATATATTGACAAGATGAAAACAGAAAAAATAGTAGTTTCGTATTTTTTGCGTAAAGACTGATATCCTATTACAGGCAAAGCACATCCTCCCTTTATGAACAAGACTCGATTGAAGTCTTAAGAGAATACTGAAACAGTCCTATGGTGTCCATATAAAACGGTTTTTTAATGTGATGTCACTCGACTTGGGCAAATTCGGTTCTTACGTTAATGTTATTGTAATTACAAGATAAAAGATTTATTTTAAAAAGTATCAAAATTAGAGTCTGAAATTCCTTATTTATCCCAAACTGACTTTTTGAATTTCTAAATTCCTTATTCAACCCCCACAGATTTTCTGAATTTCTAACTTCAAACGTTTTATCTAAAAATAAGAAGCTAGGTGAGATACTTTCTGTGTGCGATACATCCGAAGATAAGGTACAGGAGGCCGTTGCAGAAAACAACTTGACACTAAGGTTGACCTTAGTTCCATCATTTAACATTGCACTAAGGCTACCTTAGTGACTTAAGGTCCCCTTAGTGCTTTGTCCAAAGGGACGCTGGTCTGCTAGATTGTGTTACATCTGTTAAAAGAATAATCTTCCTAATCCGATTTAACGGTTCTTATCCTCGGTGCAAATTTGTCAACTATTCTTTTCTTTACTTGACTTAAAGAATCCTTGAGCTTCTTTTATGAAAGTCGTTGCCTTTCAAACTTTGGTTTGCTAGCACGTCCTTGACCTTGAGGGGCGTTTTTTTCATGGCATCACAGTAATAACTCTTGATGAGTAACTTCAGCAAAGAAAATACTTAAGAATGATAAAGAATATTTGTGTTAGTCTAGTGTCAGTTAGTTTAGATGATACTAGTATATGTTGCAGTTGACCGTTAATGATGGCTTGACAATCAGCTGATCAGTTTTTTCCCAAACTAGATCAGTGACAAAACGGACAGATCACGGTTCTGTTTATCTTTAAAATGTTTCATACTGTTCAATGCTTATATGTTTCTGTTTATCTTGTGATGGTTGCATACTGGTCACTAGACTTTGTTTTGCATTTTCAAAACTTTTATTTACATACCTGCCTTTTTATATATTTATATGCTATTACTTTCATTTTCATCTCTTTAATACTCTCACTAATTTGAAAGCGACATTTACTACATAAATCAACACTAACTTTTGTTATCCAAATAACGACTTACATGTAGTTTTACATGACAAAGTGGATTATATTTGAAGCAAAAAATGTTTTATTGAGTTTGTTTGACTTAAACTTTGGAAATTCAAATTATTTATACGATAACTAAATGGCCTTGTTTACAAGGTCATGTTTTCGGAAACAGATACCATCCACTGTTACCTTAGGCTGAATGTTCAGATACTCTTCACTTCATCTCCCTTTGGACTTTTCATAATCAAAATCTGTAGTGAAATTACTCGCCCTCAAATTGAAGAAGCCAATATTGCCAAATCTCGTTCTCATTCGATTATTGTATCATAAGAATCAAGAGGGAGAACATAAAATCCTGTTGAAAATTTCGAGGGGTAATTTGGGAAGAGCATCGGAACATTATATATTCCCTAAGTGACCAAGGATATCTTCTTTCATAAAACGAACATATGTGTGAATGATGGTATGATGTTGAATAAATAAACAGTGAGATTAAACGTGGGAAGACCTGTTTGAAATTGGGATACAAAACTTCCACAATGCCAGCCTTTAACTCATTTATGATTGCATACAGGTAACAACTTTAGTTACAAGCATGACAGAATTAGTGCGAAATAATTTTAACCTTTATAAAGCATTGATTGATAAGACAAGTAATAATTCCCGCTTTGAGCCGTTTTTATTGAATTAAGATCCTCATGTAATGCGATGTATGTCCGTTCATCCGTCTGTCTGTGATTACATCGTTTTCGAAAGAGAACTCGAAAATAGTTATGCCTATGTTAGCAAACCTTGGTATGTTGACCAATCATCAAATGTAGTTGTGAGTTTTAGGTTTTTTAATATTTTATTTTCTATTGTTTGAATAGAAATGCAACCTAGAATTTCGTTCAGGGGCCAAACCCAAAAACTATAATGTCCAGATTAATGCAACTTGGTGTGCTGACTAATCATTACATGTTTCAGTACCTTTTGGAATTTCAACTTTCTAGAATTTTTCATTTTGTCGGTTTCCATGCACACGCAACTTATGCATTCATATCCGGATGAAGAATTTAAAAAGTTAAGGCCTTGGTTCATGAGACTAAGTAGATAGAATAGTAAAATTGAACTCGTTCTATCATGGGCTTTCTTCTCCCCATCGGTCTGACAGCAGCTCCAGTACTCGGATGTTCTGACACCAGCTTAGTGCAGACAAAACCTAGTTGATAGGGGACCAATCAAATCATCGTTTTAAAGAAGGATGGCAGAGATCAAGTTTAACGAAGTTTTCACGAGAGTTACTTGCCCCATGCTACTAACATCGAAGGCCTTTGCCGGATGTGCGATTGGCTAGCTGAGATTACGTCACAACTTGCGAATAGTGGGGTTTCTGTCAGGCCGTTGTTGAGAGGAAAACCCCTAATAGAACAATATCGATTTTAATCAGACTGTGGGTTGAATTCAATAATCTGCTACCGTTAGTGTTTTCAACTAAACATATGAGCATTGAGGGTTTATTAAAGAATACAGCTTCATTAATAGAGTTCATAATATTTCACAATGCAACTTGATTTGAGATTAAGCGACTTTGTGTGCTTGTTTATTTTCTTACTGACTACCTTGATGAACATTTTAAATAAATATTTTGAATGCATTGGGGTACTGCCTTCATTCAAGTCAACACAACATGTGTTATTCGAGCCTTTTAGATTGACAAAAACTTCATTTTAGTTACCTTACTTCCATAAATGAAGTGAAAACAATATTGAACAATATATTTGGCTAGATTATTTTAAAATAAATGGACGATCACTGAGGTGGGAGACGCATGCGTTAAAGCAAGGACCAACGGTGCAAAGTAGGCCAGGGTGCAACAGAGAGTAGTTTCATATGGTCATTATCTCCTCAGAGATGTCATTCAAGTCATATCTTCCCGTGTTAACCTCTGTTTGAAGTAGAGCACTTTTTGAGATTCGAGCGGATTACAATAGGGCAAAACATTGAACACAATTGATCGCTTGCGTTATTGAAAACACCTTTTGTATGGAAAGTTTGAGTGTTGTCTTCGAGTCTTATGGCATGCTTCGGTCTCTTACATAACCAAAATCTATCAAGACGATTAATGTGTTAAGTACACAGTCGAATACATTCTACTTTCCCCGAAGCATACGAATATGACTGAGGCTTTTCGAATGATTGCTTTTGATACGGAGTCATTGATGCAAACCTAACTTTGATTGTATCAAATCGGGCTTCTACGTTTCTTGCCTAGAAAGGATTCCACTTCTAACAGATGAAAAGTACGTCCTGAACTACTTCCATGGGGAGAGTATGGATATGATTTATAAGCGGATTTTACATTTAACACGTCGTGATCATCTGTTCTATCAAAATGACTATGATTTTGTTTCAATTCTCATTTTGAAAGGATAGGCACTTTGCAGCCATTCGAGAGAATAGATTTAGTTCTAACTATTTCTACAGGATTTGTTTTTTAGAAAGAGATCTTTGAAAGATAAAAAAATATCATTCCTTTTCTGCCATTGTTAAACAACCACTGAACAACCAAATTTCAACGTCAGGAAACTAACGTTGTTACCACGTCGAAAATTGGCTGATCGACGTCCTGACCTGACCTCAGCTGGTTTTTTTACAACTTGAAATAGAACGATGTTCATTCATTTTGTTAAAAGATTGCAACAACAAAAGCAAAATCATGTGACCGTGTACAAAAGATTTGTTAAAACATAAATAGCACAAATATGTGAATCAGCTTCGTAAATCGACACACTGAACAACAGCTAGCCTTGTTTGAAGAATTGTCATTGTTCCTGCATTTACATTGGGAACCTTTAGTCACAAAACAGAGGGTGAGAGATTTGGTAAGTCCTGAACAAAAACCAACATTTGTTTATCCTGTACATGAAGGTCTATATCTGCTTAGACCGACGCCTACGCTGCCTCTAGGTGACTTCAGTTATTATCACACCAATTTCTTTATTGGGTCTGAATATTTTATTTGCTGATCTGACTGTGCACACCAGACTGTCTCACAGTGGAATGTACAATGATTTGTCATTCACGATCTCAAATGGTACCAACCTGACCCTTAAAACACAGGGAACCCGAGACTGTTTAGTAATAAAGGTGGTTCTAAATGTACTTGGTTAACGAAACCAGTCACACAAATGCTTTTTTACTTTCCAATTAGTGTTAATCATGACTTAAGTAGAAAAGCAGAAAGGACACTGTTGACGACAAGATTGATTAAAACAAAGGATCATATGATTTTGTTAATTTGTTTTAGGGATTTTTAAAGACTACGGTGGATAAAGGTGATTTTTAAAACGTAGTAGAATATATCTTGATAAACATTACTTAAATTACTGATGACAATATTAGTTCTCAATTTTGTCATAACATTCATGAGTGAAAAAAATGTTTTCAAAATATTTTGATTGGTTATTGCCCGTTTAAATGAAACTGTAATTAAAATCGACAGTATTCCGGAAATAGATTACAAAATATTAACCTACCTCGATACTCTCTCCATTCGGTCTGACAGCGACTCCGATAGTCGCATGTTCTGACGTAGGCTCAGCTATCAAATCGACTGCAAAAGCCTCTCGAGACAGTAGCTTGGGGCAAGTTATTCCTGTGAACCATTCCTTCTACCATCCTCGATAATCAAATAAGGATTCTGATATTGCTCCACTTGTATTCTGGATCCAAGGTAGGCTCAATGCGATAATCATGTTTCCTTCCTTTGATGGCTTTTCGTCAAATCAGCTGTCTACCACGGGGTGTCAAATGGCTCGACGCAGCATTTTCATTGTGTTGTTCAAATCAAGTGCGGATAAATGTTTCAGTACAGGTTTTCCGGATGAAAAATCCTAGGGTGGTTGTAAAATGAAGAGCATCGGAACATTCAGCCCCAGGTAACAAAAGGTCTTCCCCGTCACTTGTCGCTGATATTTATAGACTGAACAACATAAGTTAGGGATATCATTAACAAATCATCTATTTTATCATTAACATTTCATCAGGTGGTCAATATAGAGATACGTCATTATCAATAATTTCCGAATTTTCATATATCCTTTATTATTATTGTACAGTATATACTCGTATTGATACTCTAATACTGTTGTTGCAAAATGTATGCATCAATTCAGGTAATTCCTTTAAATGATAAATGAATTTATAAAGAAACATCCCAATATATCCAAAATAACCAGTCAACCTAGTCATGTCTGTCGATTTCTTCAGACCTCTCCATCACTTCGGAGTAGTAATTCTAACATGACACGAAAACTAGAATGAAAATACTGCTTGCTGCTTGCTGGTTCCTCATATCAACTATTTCGCTAATGATTACTGCACCCGGTCAACTTACTGTTTACATAGACTTACATACAAAGGCAAAATGGATATCAATATCGAACATTTTAACCCGACATTCTGGAAACCTGTATTAATGAAAATTTAGAAGATAAATCCATTCTGCGGTGCATTTTTAAGTAAGTAAATACAACTTCAAACTGAACTCGCTTCACACCGTAAAAGCGGTTCGTCAAATGGTATTCTTCAATTTATTCAAAATGATATTCATCTACGTCACCCGCTGCTCTACAGCATTTATCTCCTAATTAATTATTACATGGTTTTTTCCCAAGTGCCCTAACAGTTGGGAGACGGGACTGCTAAATGTTATTTACACTGAAAACAACCATGATCGGCTGTATGTTCACGGCAGATATGTGACTAGTCAAGGCACGTGACAGCAGGTGTGTAAAGCTTTCCATTGTGTGTTGTTGTTATGCATACATCAGGGAAATGTAGGTGTCTATACAGGACTTTCCTCTCGTTCTATCAATTTGCAATGAATAGCTTGCCTGTCAGGTGCACATGTTCATTCAATCAATCAATGTAGGCCAAAGAATGCATTTTATTGATGGAAGCATCGACATGTAATATGATCTATACCTTACGAAATATATGTAGTCAACACGTAAGAAGGTGTTGTGATTTAAGAGACATTGGGATCAATGCTTATTTATCATCTCCCGCCACAAATAATGTATTTCGTTCGTCCGTCCGTCTGTGCGGATATGCTAGTGGGGATTTGCTACATGTATGTGACACAGATCTCAAAAACTATAAAGCCTAGCTTATTGAAACTTTTAATTCGGAAGAAACATCTTGTGTTCTAGTGCTATGTGAAGCTACATCTACTTACTACCATTACGTTATGTTTTCATGGAAAAACATCATAAAAGTTTGTTACCAGAACACCATTTAAAGACCACAGGGCCTAGTTTATTGATACTTGGTATTTGAATCATCATATCAATGGTGTTGTTTAGGGCGTTCAGCTTCTTCCTACTTTAATTCTTCGATCAAGGCTCATTTTTGGACTTTTTCAAATTCTGCTTACTTTTGTTTGGCTTATGAATGCAATTACATCCCAGATGCTTTCCCCAGGCTTGATCTATAAAATAACAATATAACATAGCTCAAAGAAACCATAGAACAATGTAAATATGTAGATGTGCCTTTTGAGCCTTTCAAACGGTGTTTTTTGTCACAATTCTTTTACCACAACAGAACTTGAAAACCGTAATGATGAGCTGAAATGAAAGTAAGGATGTGCAACAATATTGCCAATCTATTATTTTTTGGCTACTTATATTTTAGTAGCATGTTGCTTGATACTACACATGTAACACTCGCTTGTAAAGTTTATGTATATATGCTATATTTTATTGCCACGTGTCGTAAAAGTGGTTTATAAAATCAGGTCAGTTCTTTATTTATGAAATAAAAGTTCAATATTCACAGACAGCAAAATGAGTTTCCTATTTTTAGGAAACGATTATAAAATGATAACTTTCCATCATGACTTATATGGGGTCCGATTGTAATCATTAATTGAGTCTTTCACTCCCAACTAACCGAACACTGTATCTACTCAACCGTTTTATGAGGTTAGGGCTATTTTACCTCCTTAGCCGATCGATGATTGATCGATGACCTGTGACCCTATTCGTCCACTAGGTTATATCCAGTTATATGGCTTTAGTTATATATCATTCGCAATCCGAAAGAATTCAAGCAAATTTTACCTTGGAAGCAAAATCTTTGATCAGTAAAATAACAGATTTTATACAGGAAGAAACGCTAATGATCTTTTCCTGTTAAGATTTCTACGATTTAGCAATAACTTACAGAAGAGATACTCGTTTTGAAGATCCTTGGATAACGAATACTTCTGACTGATTCATAAATGTCGATCACAAAAAGCTTCCTCTGTGACCAAATAAATTACAAAAACGCTGCATCAAATCGACCATAGCTCCATCTGTTGGTCAACAAAATTCAAAGCTAAACATTTAAATTTTCTTTCGTTTAACAATCTCGGCAAGCCATATTCTGTTGCTTTCGTGTTTATGCTTTCAGGCCAATCCAAACAGCAAGTTGTGATGCTATTTTTTTAAAAAGATACGTTTAATGTACGTATCCTCTTTTAATTTGTATTTTTCCTTACATGCTCGAATACTTGAATAATGTTCTTGTTTATTTTATATCAAACATATTCGAAGCGTATGCAAATAACTTCAACTTGCTTTAATGACTATCGAAGGGTTTTCCAAATCTACCCTAGAATATGCACATACTTGTGTTTTCAATATAGAAACCGACAGACTGATGATTGATATTTCAAAGCTTGTCTGTATATTTTGTATACGTTACGACTAAAATGGTTCTGTAAATGTTCTAGTGGTGACAGGACAGGTGACCTGGCACGCCATGGCTACACATTCACGTTGTCCCTCGTTCGTTGCTTCAAAATGACAATAAAACCAATTGCAAGGGATGTATGGGGACGGTCATTATTGTAATGTAACATCATTCAGTTGTGTCGCGAGTTGCGGGAATGCAAGATGACTTGACGTAGAATCTGGTCAAAGTACATGTCTGCATTCATCCTGCTTCATCAGCATAATTGTATCCGCTGATCGAGCTCTTTCCATATACCCTGATCACCTTCGAGCCAAATCCCTCGTACGACTGGCGCGGATTGATGTTCGTGGCTGTGCTCACCGGTTATTGTTTCAGCCAAGGAAATGTTATCTAAGGAGTTTGACGATACTCTTTTGAACTTAATGGATTTTCCATCCGGGTTGTGCCGTTTTTGCTGGATGCGAGTCGTCTCATTGGCTGGTTAGATAACTTGCAATACGAGGCTGTTGGTTTTAAGGAGATCAGGGTATATGGAGCTCGATCAGCGGATTCAATTACGCTAATGTAGCAGGATGGTCTGCATAGAGATTTCCATCCACCACAATTGGAGCTGGCTTTCCGTGACTGCCCATTCCGGAATCATGACTTTGACGTTCACCACGTCGTCGATACACCTGTGATCTTCCATCGTACAGCTGGAAACGGTTTTCATCCTGTAAGATAACCCTTCGGTAGTTCCGGGGCTGCAATTTCGAACGTTTCGAGCCCACTAGTGACGTTGACGACACGGCATGCCACGACAGGCACTGTAGGCGCGGATATCAAGTTGTCTTAGAGGCCTGGCCATTGTTCTCCGACTGATAAGGTTACCTAGCGCACATTCATTGCTGATTCAGCTGTTTCACTGTCCGAAAACTATTTCTTAGATAGAGAATACGTAAATAGCCGTTTGGGATCGTTTAGCGGGGTGTTCCACTTAATGGCCGGTCAACTATCCTGGTGATGCTATCCAGGTGCAGTCTAACGTCGTCGCCACGTGTGCATGAGTTGCACACATCTGGATCTTTCCAACGGCTCTGTCCCTTTCCTGTGATTATTTCCAAATGCTTTTGGAACTTCACATTATTTTGGTTAAGAGAATTGACAATTTTATAAATTTTACTGAAAACGGAGAGCCAAACTAAGAATTTGAATGGCATAATACTGATATAGTGGGGCAATCATTCATTGTCATGCGTTCACAATTTTCACATTTTATTTTAAAGAAATATTACGTCTTAATGTTTATATCGTTTCTCTTGCCCGTCAGTCTAGTTACAAACACAAAATGTCATATAATAGTAATCACATTAACAACCATATTAACATATGTTTAACTCTCTCTTAGTTTTGCATCGATAGAAAAAGCTTTTAGAGAGCAGGCACGGTGGCACTGCTTATATTTAAAATCAGGTTTCATTTACTTAATTCCTTCTCGTTGTTAACGAGTATGTCGAGTCAAATTAATCAGCTGCATACTTTCTTTCGTAATTAACACTTTCTATTGTTTATAGTTGTTATATCAAGACAGTTGGTCCCTTGGGTAAAGCGGCAACACTTCCTTGATGTTCACATTGGAAACGATGTAGGAAACATGAATCTTTGGTGTAACCCTTCTTTATAGTTTCTTTACACTGAACACAATTATGATTGATAGCAACAGGTTGTGAGTACATGAATTGTATGTTGTTCTATCTTGTGAACAATTCAGTTAAATCAAGAAAAACGAGCTTTTCCAATAGTACTGTCAATGTGCAAACGAACGCAATGTGTTTGTAGAGATACTTATCAATCATTCAAGAGCATACTCTGATGCATGCCACCGGGACCGGCCCTTAATACACGCAGCACGGCACTTGTGTTTTGTATAGACCTAAATATATTACACAGTTATTGACTAAGTTTATCTGTTTAAGACGGCCATTACAGCATAACGCCAAAATTAATGAGGATGTAAGTAAAATATACTTTCAAAAATTTTAGGTCGCAATGCCATGATTGACATTGATATCTTTTAAAACCTTAACAATACAAATATGAGTACGCATGACTATGCATTTAGTGAATCTTCACATTAAAACGTGAAGAAATTGAAATGTACTACCATTGCATTTTGGTTGTTGCCTGTTTGAAAGCCATCTACAATAGAAGATCTCCATGTAAATGTTTGTCTGCCGTTTGTGTGTATTATTGAAAGGAAATCATCGGCCAGCGACAGAACAAAAATAACTTTTTCACCATTCAAATGACTTTATTCGTTACTAACGATCCAAAACACTCTCACCCACTCCATAACCTCTGATGTGCATATATGACATGTTTCCCATGTCACAGTTTGAAAAAAGTTATAGCAGATAAAATATGTATTTGTGTTTGCAGACATTGTTAATCTGTAACAGCGATATTCCGATAGGGCTGTTCCGAGCTCAAATTTAAGTTAATTTCAAGTTAATGTCTGGGAACAATTGTAGATCACGAGTTGTAATAAAGACGTTGAGACTCGTCATGTCGGTAACCACCAACTTCTAAATGCTCCCGGAACTGTTTATTGTATTAACTCCTACTTACGCCCCCTCCCCCAACACTATAACGGTTGCCATCGATACTTGTCTGTTAAGTGTTATTTACATTGAAAACAACCATAGTCGGAGTACGTATATTGAATAAATATGTTGTCAGTAAAGGTATGAAAATGGCGTTGTGTATACCATTCCATTTTGTGTTGTTTCTAAGCATACTACTGTGAAACATGTCACAGATCTTTTAATTATTTCTGCCAATGTTTACTTGAAATATGCATGCCTATAAGATGTTGATTTTTTCTATTATTCAAGGCCCCAGAAAGCATTCTACTGAAAGTAGGGGAATCATCAATATAAATTATAACTAGGAAATGTATTAACTCCGAATCTTAAAAGGATGTTTAATCGAAGTGATTTCCATTTTCGAATTTGGATAAAATTTCATGTTTATTTTCTCATTCATGTGGCAATTTATATATGAGATCGTGCAAATATACTTGCTGTCAAAGAGAATTTGTAGCTGTTATAAAAACTTCTCGCAAAGAAATATATCATGGCTTATCTACGTTTACAGATATCATCTTTACTTTATCCTTTATTACCTGATGGGTGTTCTCTATATCTAAAATAAATATAGACGCATGGGTGATTAAAAGATACAGCCCTATGTAAATGAGTTTATAACGGAATTTATCGAGCGCCTAAGCAATATCTGAAGCATAAAAATTTTAGTTTACAAAAACGTCGACATAATAAATTTAGAAGACAGAAGAGTGAATCAATTTTATGATATGATATGGGAAAATATCTTTACAAAAAGTAGTTAAAGTAGTAGGTTCACAAGAAATGCTGCACATCAACTGA
The DNA here is from genome assembly GCA_921293015.1 of Phorcus lineatus. Lineage (NCBI taxonomy): Eukaryota > Metazoa > Mollusca > Gastropoda > Trochida > Trochidae > Phorcus > Phorcus lineatus. The sequence continues at coordinate 24,355,460 of OV121091.1, forward strand.
CGATACAAGTCTGACAGGGTCCCATGTGACACATGAAGTTTTTTTCAAGTGGAATGCTACCATATATTGTTATCAATATAAATTATATGTTTATGAGGGTTTAAAGGTTAACGCTCTAGTTTGGTTTGCGAAACGAGAAAATAAGAGGCAGTGGATCTAAAACACCAATCTTTGTATGAATCACCAGTATCTGATTTAACTATATCACCTGCACCGTTCGGGTTAAAGTGAAAAACAACAAGACCTGTTCATTTAAACTTTATGTTAATCGTAAATTATTCCTGACCAGTTGTAGCAAGTGACTGAGTACTTGACGAAGTGATCAGTAGGTCGCATCTTACTTCAAAATTCAAAAGTAATGCTAAATGTTGGGTATGCCGTTATTGTGCACATAACCAGGGTGTTTTTAGTTGGCTAAACATGCTTTTTGAATTTGTTTATCATCCTAGTCGGAGGACATGCATCACAACTTCTCATTCTTTGGCAACATAATATTATTACTCCTTACACAACTGCTAATCAGCAATGCACTACATTGACAAATGATCAACATTTGCCAATGTAGGAATTGATCCTGACGGATTTTGACGCAATTATTACGAATATCAACTTCATTTATAGATTAAGAAGACCATGGTCGGATCATTTTGAGGCTTAGATTTTCAAAGCTCTCTGAACGACCTAGGGATAGTCGTAGGCCAATGTTATTGTTTGGTACTTATCGGTAATTTTAGAACAATTGTGAATTTTTGTTTTTAAGTAAAACGGCTGTATGAAACTGGTCGCCACCAAATGTTTAAAAAGAAAAACGGCCGAAGCAAATAGGGGATCATGTCAATTTCGGTCTGACCAGCATACTGAAAACACCTAGAGAAGACAGACACTGAAATAACCCTCATCCCTGTCTTGATTCCTGTAACCCAGCGGCAATTATAGGTTATTGCTGACTGCAGCATTGCCATAATTAGCCTCTGTCAATAAAGTGGAAGAAGACGTCGACGGCGTGCAGATGAGCTCGCCATTGGTCAATAATTAGTCGCACAAACGGTCGGGATTGGTCGCAATAAATCATGAATTGCAATTGAAGGTCAATGAGCGTTTCGATCTTCCCATGACCTCAGTGTGATTCAGTAAGAGAAGTGTGATCGTGTCTCAACTAGGAGACCTTTGTCGATCAGTACTAGTGTGGGATCATGATGTGGTCATGGGCTCAGTCGAATAGGGATACAATAAATTTGTAATACTATGAGAGAGCCTTTACAGAACAATCGCCTGAGACGATTCAATTGAGATATTGGATAAGTGCATTATTACATGCTTAGCGACTGTGCGTTCTCACGCCGAAATTGGATCGATTTATTGCTATTTATTTATTGTGAGATATCATGCTTAATCTATTTTAGGTTTGAATTGTAAAACTGAAAAACAAGTAAATACAGTATAATTCATAGCTGAAGTAAACGGTTGTTTATACTATTTGACAATATGAAATAATCATACATCCACAATATATACATGTATATAATCTTTTACATTTTCTTAGAAAATTAAAAGAAATAATCCAATTCATGTAACATTTTTTTCACTGTTTCCTTTGTGATATTTAGTGAGACGTGCTTTGTAAGGGTAGAGTTAAATGAGATCAAATGACAAATTGTTGCGAACTTAAGATTCCAACTTGTCAAATTGCATTTTCGCTGGCAATAAAATATCTTAAACAAATCTGTTGTCTTGAAAGAACTATTTCGAGCATTAAATCCTATAACAAGGATATTTACCACAACGCAATCTCTTTCAAAATGTCAGCTATGACGTAAATTGGATCAGAATAGGATATACTTTAGTATTCGTTATCCAATCAATCTTCCTGCTTTTTGCGAATATCATGATGCGAATCATTAGGTCAGTTTGTACTTGGAGGTGAGGTTATATGGTGTTTAACGCCGCTTTCAAGAGTATTTCACTTATATCGCGGTTGCTAGTAATATTGCAGGGAGAAAGCCTGCAACACCAATGTGGCAATGCAATGCGGTGAAACCTGCGAGCATCGACTGGAACTAGCGAACCATGACTAACATCCTGATTTCTTTCGGGCTGAATCCCTCGTATGGCAGGCAGCTTGATATTAGTGGCTATGCTGACCTGTTATTTTTTCAGCCAATGAAATGTCGTCAATTAAGGAGCCTGAAGTTACTAGCTTGAACGTAACTGATTTTTCCATCCGGGTTGTGTCGCTGTTGCTGAATGCGAGTCGTCTCATTGGCTGGTTAGATAGATAGCGATACAAGAGTTTTGGCTTGAAAGAGATCAGAGTATGACTGTGTTGTACAGAAATAAATAAAAGAATAAAGGTTTATCGTTAATTTTTTTTAAAACTCTAGGATAATACATCTTGGTTACTCGACACATCTGCTTTACGTTGCCATGTGCTAATCCGAGTACGATAGGGTCGATCTCTATCTTTGAAGGAATTAGACAGTCAAATGTTGCACTGCCCTAATATTCAGTTTACCACTTGTAATTGGATTATTCTCGAATAATTATATAAATTGTCGATACTACAAGGAATACTACTTGTGATATTTTCCATAAAAGTATTTATGATATAGTGTTTCTGCAGATTTATCTATATCTTACACTTATTGAATCAATTATTTCCCAGTGCAAATTCTTTGGCCTCGTCGATTCTCTTCACATTGCTTTACCAGCACACTGCTTTAACAGGTACCCATTTCTTCTGGGTGAACAAAGGCACATTTTTAACAAGAGTCTTTAAAGTCGTGTCTCAGTGTGGGGCAGGGAATCACCCTTCTAACTCTCAGTTTATCCAGCAATGACGCGGTTAAGTAACCGACCAACCAAGCCACGCTCGATGTTGCTTAACTTCACACATAGCGGTCAATTGATACGTATCATCAAATCAAATACGTATATTTCATAGCTAATGTGAGTCAAATCCATTTTATGGTGATGCATAACATGTTTTGCATTTTTAGCTAAAACCTTTATGATTATAGTAGATAAAATAGTTCTAAAAAGGAACGAAGCTAAACTAAACAATGTTACTTGTATAAATGCATCTGATAACTTCCTTCAATGACATGTACAAGTCTGATATTCATAATTATCGTTTACTTTCTAGTATAGACTATTAAGTTGGTATACATTCTTTCGATTTGCCTATCATGTTATTTGGTTGAAGTTTGTAATATTGTACCATATACGACGTGGCCTAGTTTATTTAAACCCTTGTACATAGTACCTTCTCTATCTGTTAATATCTTTGCGTGAAATGCATGAGTTTGTGAAATATAGTATATCTTGTCGGACTTCATGTACCAATCACTAATTACGTCGACAACAATACCTTCCACACAATTCTACATAGATAGAAAGATGTTTTATTGCCTTTATTGTGCAGTCATATCATTGACTCAAACAGTATACATGCACATGAATTGTACACCATACGGATAAGAAAAGCATCTAATATTCGCCCAATTGGACAATGACTTATAGATATTCAACATTTGGCCATGCATCATTGGTTATGTCTTGTACATATTCTGGTAACAAAATTCAGACATTAAATCCCGAATGCTTTCAACTGAAATATTCATATCAGACGTATTAATCTTGCAAACGACAATAACATGTTTTGAAATATTATGTATAACAGTATCACATGTATATACCTTTCACTGTAATTAACTTAAATGCCCATTACATATTTGAAAGATGTATTTCCTTTAGCTTCCTTTACTTCATCGTGTTGCCATTTTCAATAAACATTGCTAAATGATTATTTTAAGGTTGGGGGAAAATACGGCGTGTAATTTATACACTGCGTGTATCACATGTACATGTATGTAACCAACTGTAACAATAAAGGCCATGTTTTCACAGAATATTATACTAAACCATATAAAAAAACAATTGATCTGTAACAATCAATCCGATCTGTCTCATGATAGGCTGCTTAAAGTATTTCCTCTGAAACTTATAACTGCTTAACGAGATCCTTGGCCTCCTAGTGACCGTAAATTGCGTCCAACGTAGTCTCAAATTAATCATTTTATCAGGTCTGAGTAATTTTACTTCCTTTCCAGGATAAGGTCCATGGACTGTTTACTTAGTTCACCATTTCGTCCACAGTTATAGGCCATTTGCAGTCTGAACCTCATTATAAGACCATTTACACTGTTATCTTGTTAGGGAACACAGTTTAATGTTTTGTCTAACATTCCCAAAGTGAGATAAAATAAATATCTGTTGATTTTGAATAGGGGTTGTTTTATCACAATTATAATGAACATTTTATTAATTTTTTAAAAATGAATTAAAAAATCATCAACAGTCCGTGTGTTTAGAAAATCGTGTTTGCAAATAATTATGTTGAAAGTTTAATGTTGTAAATATCAATTTCATGATTTCAGTATTGTCAAAACAGCAAAACTGACTGAATCCAAAAATACAACAATATAAGAGGGAGTGTCTGTCCCGCTTATATTCGTTATATCAGCCAATCCAAATCATCGTACCTTAATAACAGAGTGTCTTTCATGTAAATGGAAATGGAAATGTTTCCACTGAAACAGCTGTCTAGTAAACAAGACAGTGATTTGTATACACAGTGTCATTTCTTATCCCTAATTTAACACATTACCGTATCAACTTCCTGTCACAAATACATATTACCTACTTTCACAGGTTCATTTAGAGTGATACATGATTCGCAGTGAAAACAATGAACGCTCTAAACATAAAATACAAAAGGGATATATGGATATCGCAGGGTCTGAATCAAATGATATGTTAACTGTTTATTTATGTGTTAAATGCAGTTATACGTAGAAGCCATCAACGAAACATCAAATAGTTCCACTCCCAATTATCACGTTTTAAGCAATCGCAATAAAAAAAATACCAATTTTCATTATCGTTTACGAAAGTTTAACACAAATAGCCAATGTTATAAAATTATCCAAATCCTGTATATATGTTATAAATGTGAACATTCTTTAATATACATTTAAAGTTTTAATCATAATTTGCAGATTAGCTTAAACAAATGTTTGTCACATTTTATAAAAGACATAAATCAATGGTGATGATGAAGATGTTTGACATTTCAGAAAGCGTTTATGTTTCAGTATCCATTGGCATTTCAGAAAGTGTTTCTTAGATACCATATAGTGATTTGGATGCGGTATAGAATTGATCATCTAACATAAGAAAATGCAGAGAGAAATAAGAGTGCTTTTTTATGCATCGTCAACTTGAAGTAAATTTGTGTACTGTGTTTCTGTGAAAGAATTATAACATGATGCAAATGGGGCATTGGCCAAAAAAGTATTAAAAAAGCCCATCAAAATACTAAAATAGGATTACTATTTAACGTGCATTTTCGTTGAACAAATATGTCAAATGTGATGACACATTCTCCAACCCCCTCCCTCACCACACATAAATTATTCATTTTGTTCCAATGTCTGCTTGTAAATACATTCGGGAGTAACATATTCAACAAATCACCTGATCTACTGTATCAATAATCATGCTTATATTAATATGTTGAAATATATATTCACTAGGATTAATACTTAAGATGTACGATTATTTCTAGAGCAAATTTATGTCTCAAAGTCTCGTTATTGATTTTGCCTTATTTGTACCTTATCCCGTTTAATTTTATTTTTATCAACACATTATGTTGCCTATAGATACATTGATTTGAAACATTTTATTTTTAAAAGAACGTCCTTACCAATGCTTATATATTGATTTTGCAATTTACTCTTTCCATTAAATATTATCTTCTACACGTAATCGCATTTTTGACATATAATCATTAGGTTCTGAAGACCCAAGGAGCTTGATTTAAAACATATTAAACAACATCTGATTTTAAACACAATATTCTACCCATTAAATGCTCAATAGATAATGTGAATCTTAAAAGCATTGGAGTACGTTAGCTGGATGTTGTATTTTTTAAAATATTATTGGATAGAAAGAATATTATCTTCAGAGGGTTAACATCTCATTACTCTACCCAATTATCCGTAGTTAAATAAAAACGTGTCATGTTTCAATGTAAAAGTTCATGCGCCTATGTAGCTAAATAAATTTATTACTCGCCCGTGTAAGATACTGCAGTGTAATATTTATTTTATTAAACAAGTGTAGTACCGCAGCACTATGACGTTATAATGATGTTTGGTTATGACGTCACAATGTTTGCATTGCAGTCACAATGGCGGCCAAGTCGCGGAAATGTTTTGTTCAGTTTACTTTCGGTAACCATGCTTGATTACTGAGGTCAAGTAATAAATAGAATACTAAACTTCCTTCCATTTAATACTATTTTTTTTATTTAACTCGTTTAATAAAAATAGTATCAAATGAAAGGTCGTTTATTATCCTCTATAGGTGGCATATGGCAATGTAAAACTTCATGCGGCTATTTCGATGTGAAAATCATTCCAGGTAGATAAGTGGATTAGCAAAACTCAACTGATCTCGATATGTTTGTCTAAGAACTATATATCGATTATTGATATTGAATTCTGTGCATGAAAGGCAATTCCCATTGGATGTGCAAAAAGTACGAAATGAGACAAAACATAATGTTATGAACAACTTTCTACTAAGTCGATTATATGAAATATCATTCTATTGCAGAATGTTAATGTATATGTTGAAACCATTTCCCTATTTATTTACGAGCCAAAAGTTTGAAAATGCTTTCAATCCCCGATCGCTTTCACACAATGCAGTAATCAGCATTTGGTTTTTATGACCTTTCCATTCCACTAAGTTTTGTAACACATACATGTATAAATTCATGATGCGCATCGTAACGTCGAGTTCTCATAGCAGTGTGTTTTATTCTTGCTCCAATTTTTCTTACTCTAACACAATTCGTCATGTGGTTTTAGGTACCGCTGAGTTTTGTCATGAACAGATCTTATTCAATTGTTCTGCTAAGACGAATGACATTCGTTTACAAAGATCAAGTGAACGGTTATTAACCAACGTGATTACTTTTATAATCTTATTACTTAAATTGGCATTCGAAAATTATGCATTTGTCATTAAATATAAGACGAAAGTCGGTAAACAAGTATTAGAGATGATTAACAGGTCATAGAGGTTTTACATGATCAATACGCGAATCAGATTGTTGTTAGAATATCATTATTACTAAACCTACTTAGCATCGCATTAATTGATTGAGATCTATACTGATTGTAGTATGTATGGAGGCAGAGCTAAAATAAGTAATTTAAGTGACTTTGTATCTTAAAGAGCCACTCCGTGAGTTGTTGGAGTCATATATACAAAACTTAACCAATGTTGTCATTTGATCGCGAAGTATCGACTGTTACCAATAAGACACATGTTAAAACTTGTTTTTTTACAGTGACACTATGAAGGTAGAACGTCGCAATTATAATCGAAAACCGGACAGTGGCGCGTGTCAAATAGTTAAACCTAATTTTGGAGATTTATCTAAAACAACCAGAAGGGCAGTTAGGAGTTGATAGCGTTTGTTAGGTTGTATAACTAGTATTCATGTCTTTTGGACGTGATATCTACACCTCTGTGTATTTATAAGGCTGTTTTTAGATTTTCATGGAAAACCAGTATTTGTCATATATATTTCTTTTGGACATGAAAAGTTAAGATGTTTTGATTTTATATCACCACTTATTACCCATATGGTTATTCATAAGCGGTGACATATTTTCAATATGAGCACATGTGCACATATCACTTTTGCCTAGCAACGATTGTGTGTCAACGAGTGACCGTATTAAGTCGTCTGTGACGTCATAAAACCATTGTTCATGACGTCACTGAAGCGGGCCGTCGCAAGGGAAGGAGGCCGTTTTCTGAATATTTCCATGCGTTTGAAATGAAATAGAATCGGTAATAAAGAAATAATTACCTTCGGAAGTGTGTCATATGCCTTTTACGAAACTCGTGCGAATTTGAGTATAACCCTCGCTCTCGCTCGGGTAATACAAAAATTCACACTCGTTTCGTAAAAGTCATATGGCACACTTCCTCGAGTAATAATCTCTATATATGACATTTAGGTTCGTATCAAAGGTAAATAATATGTTATGAAAATCACGGAGTGGCTCTTTAACATAACAAAACGGTTTACTCATAATATATTATATAAAAATGGCAGAGAAACTGTGTGTGCATAAAGCTTACATGACAAATTAATATCTGAATTGGTATTCGGCTAACATTATATACGCCAAGTTACTGTTAATCGACTTTCGTGAACCTGTTATCATTGCCCAAGAACCACTTTCCCGGACAAGAACTGATCGGTGAGAGCTTGGCCTTAGACAATTAAATTGCATATCTAATGTTGAATTTTGGTTTATATCGATATCATTTGTTGTGATTGTTATGTGAAAGTGTTGTTTGATTCTATTGTTACTATTCACCATTGATATTGTCATACTGTTGTTCCCATATGTATATTGTATACCTAAAGATGTATTTGTATGTGATCATTCAAGTTAATGTCTCGCAATAATAGATTAATGTCTCTTGAAACGTCTCCAAGGAATTCAGTTGTTGTCATGTCAGTTATGTCACAATTTCTAAACGCTCTGGATCAGTTCATTGACATTTATTAACTATTATATTATACTTCTTCTTCAATAAATACCTCTTGCCTTCTACACATGGACTTGTTGGTAAATTCTATTTACATTGAATTCGACCATGGTTGAATTAAGTAGATGTATATGTCAGGGATATTATGATAATAAAATGTTTTATATACAACATTGTTTTTATTCCATCCAAGAAGTTGCCGGCTGTCTATTAAATACTTCCGTAAAAACTAAGTGATTGTTCAGGACGTTCAGTTTTCCCTGTCAATGAACTATGCCTGTCCGCCATGAGTTTATCCATTTGAGCTATGGAATGCGTGCATGCTATTAAAGGTAGACGAATCACGCGCATGAGATCTATATTTTAATCTATGACGTATATGATAATGGATGAAATGTTATAGACTAGATGGATGATCTTGGTTACAAACAAATTGTCAATTGGTGTGTTTTATCTCATGACAGCCCTAATTAGGTATATGAGCTATCAAATATCTTATCTTGGGTTTAGAAATTATTTTCGTCAAACGATGTGCAAATTGTTATGTCAGTGACAAGACGATGCTGGAGTAGTCGACACTTTAAAAAGATTTTTCTGTCTGTAATGTGATCAAATTGTTATATCATTTCCTGCAAAACATATCAATAACATCCTTGTAAAACTTTCAAAAAATAAGGTGCAAGCAAAAATATAATAAAAGGTAAATTAGATCGTGCAAATACATTTGCTGTTACACATAGAACTTTTCTTGAATATGACATTGATGGCTAAATATGTTAACATATTACAATCAATTCCATAAAAGGAAAACTGTAAAATAAAATTTTCACTATAGTAAAGTAAAGTATCTATGGATTACACTTTCTTGCACCAGAACGTTTTGTTACAATAATGACAACCATGACATGGCATTATGGCAATCTGTCTTTGCAGGGGATACCCTCTTATTAAAACAAAAACCCTATTATTAAAACAGGATCATCGTCAACAGCAAAGGAACGTGATGACCTGTAACTGCAGAAATAATACCTGGAAAACCATAGGACAAAAATAAAACACTTTCCAACAGTTCTAAAGACATTTTCTGTTAATGACCAATTATAGCCAGATATAGATTGCTCGAGGTCTTGGCTGACAATGCACAGAAGTGACTATTTGGCGCTAATCTTGTCTGTGACAAATCGACACATCAACATCTAAGGAGCATCAGACAAAAGTTCCATTTAATCTATTGAGGTTATTCATCTTGTCATCATGTGTTGAAAACCATGCTTGGCATTCTGTTTACAATTGCTTGTTTTAACAATTTGATAGTGAAATTGCTGGTCAATGTGATATGATAAAGATTTAAAATATTTACAGCGCAGATCATTATAAATTATACATTCAAACAAGAAATGGAACTCGTTTTCTATAAAATTATCATTACAAATATAGCAGAGTCTTTGGTGCCTTGGAATTCCATCAAATCTACCAATATTCTTATATAATGGAAGTGAACCTATTCGCAACATTGTTATTCTACGCCTTGAATCTTTGGATTTCAAAAACGTTAAATATGGTTCAATACAATATACATTTATGCATTTCAGAAAATATAAGCTGCTTATGGCAGTCACTTTCTCTTAAATGAAACTCTCTTAAAAATCGTTCCTCGTCTCCAACACCTTGTGCCTCCCAAACAAAACCAAAACCATAATCAAACAAAATATTTTTTACACAGAATACCCATGTTTTTCTTTCAACTTTTCTTTCTGTACTTGTTGTTTCATTAATCAACGCTTATAAACGGGCATTATGTAACATGTTTGTTTATAAACTGCATTGAAGTAACCATAACGGAGTGTTTCAGAAAAGTACCACTCCAAAAGGTTATGACGGTCCCATTGTTAATCCTGATCTTATTTTATCAAAAAAGTTCTTTTTTTTGCTGAGAAATTTAAGATTATCAGTTTCTTGCTTTTTTGTTTTAAAAAAGCGCGCGCTCAGCAATCCCTCAAGTTAAATTGAAAAATTACTTAAATAACAGGGCTACAGATTTAAGTCCAAAGTGTTTCATAACTAATAGTCATGTAAATTGGATGTGTGACGTTTGCCTTGTCACATGTCCTATATTTGGCATTTTGGGATAAAATGTAAACCGTTTGAATCCAAACAATCAAAAAAAATATCAAAGACAATCACAATTTTTATGAAAAATGTGTTAAATGCCACATAAAACAACTGTTTATTAGTAATGTCAACGCTTTGCTAAATGAGTGATCCAATAAGCAAATGCGATCTAAATATATTTTAAAATGTTACTTGTCGAGATAAGTAGCTAGGTTGTATGAAGACATATGGTCACAGCTGGGATTATTACACAAGCACATTATACAATGAATGGCTTCCTAGTCTAGCATCTCGTTATATTGAAACATGAACCTGCTGTGTGGCTTCATCGTCGGTGTGTTACCATAATTAAACCTACTCATTACAGAAATATACCTTAATTCCACATCTGTTGTCGCAAACTCTTAACCGAGATAGTGTTACTTTTGTCTCGTCAACATTTTATCGAAACGGTTTGCTTATGATATCAAATGTTAGAATAGCAGAGAAAAGGTATGTGCAACACAGCTGATGTATCAAACGGACATGTATAGAGAATACTACACGAGGTCTCATTACGTACAAATTATACGAAACGAGTGTCCTTCCGGCGGTATCTGACCGAGCGAAAGCGAGGTCAGATACCAAAGGAAGGTCACGAGTTTCGTACAATTCGTACGTAATGAGACCGAGTGTGGTATTTTATTTATTACCCACGTTCTAAATGCAAAAAATTGGAAAAAAACTGTTATTTTGTAGTTTTCATGTTTTCAAACCGAAACCGGTTTCGTAAAGCGGTTGCGGAGGAATTTCAGATGACCCATGGCCACTGCACTTCTTTTTACCTTCGTGAGTATGCGCAACAGAATAAATCCATATAGGTTTTTCAATTAAAAGAAAACAAAAACAAAGGGACAACTTAAGAATTTTAATAACAACTAACTCAAGCTTCAAAAGAAGCAAATTTAATTTTTTCATAAGTGAATAGCGTACAACTATTGTTTTTGTCATTTCGCCCTGCACAACATCTACCGTCAACCGTCACTTGAACGACACTTGACGTGTGACCTAGTTTAGCATTCGAGTCGGCTCGATCTCAGGACGGGTTACGGAATTCTCACGCTTTTCCCCAACCTGACATTAGTTGCTACAGAAGTTAATGCTTATCGTGCCACCATAAGATGGGGGCAGCGAGTATCGAGTTCCTAAACCCAAGACTAGTGATGGTCGCATTGTGCTGGCAGTGACTGCGTTGGATTGGGGCGGCATGGTTTGCTGAAGGGCAAGGTCACCGTCACAGGAAATAATGCTGCTAAGCTAAGTTTTGATGTTGAACACACTGAATGTCCCCAGAGGTTTAACAAATGAAGTAACTCTTCCTCGAATAGTACCATCGATTGTACCATCGCTGTCATTGACACGAAGGTGAGTCGCCATGTTTTCCAAAGACATTGTAGACAGAAAAACAAAGCAGACGAACTATTAAAAATCTATTTATTTTCCAAAAAAATGTAAATTACTTTTAGTGTCTTCCAAAAACGTATAATTATGCTTTGTGGTTTATTTATCTGTTCTTGTAATTTGTCTTAGTACTATCGTTCATGCGAGATGTAATAACCTATGAAAATGACGTAGTAAACGTTTTTAAAATGAATGGGTTCGCGTGATTGTTATGAATGAAAAAGTAGTTCCATCAGAACATGACCTAAGTGAAAGGTCAACGGTTGTCCAATCAAATCGTTAGAATACGGGTCAAATGGTTACTACACATGTCAATGCGATACGACACTCGTGTGACGTACGGGCTTAGTATGCAACTGCCTGTACACTGATCACGTGGGTAATAATACTTGGTATTCTCCTAGTATTATATACGTCAAGTTATTGTTATTCGCTTAAATCATTTCAATAAAGTTGCCCCTTGTATGCAGCAGAAAAAATACAGTTTAACGTTTGTATAATATTTCGACTGTCTGTTCAAATGACATCATAAGTCTAAACCTATTACCTTCGCCAAAGAACCACTTTCCCATGTTCGATAAGATATTCTTGTAAGCTTTAGGGACTTGACATGTGTATCCCCTGTAGCTATTTGGAAGACATTCAATTTGATATAATTCTTTGTGATAGTAGTGTGTACGTTTTGTTTAATTATTTGGTTTACCACCATTGGTCTTGCGTAACTGTATACACCATATATTGTAGGTTATCAAGTTAATGGTTTAGCTTCGAACTATAGACCAATATCACTTATAAGTTGTGTTGGGAAAGTATTTGAAAGCGTTGTTTTTAAGCATTTGTTTAATTATTTTCAAACAAATAAACTTTTGTATAAATATCAATCTGGTTTCCAACCAGGACATTCCACTGTCCATCAATTAATTGAAATATATCACAAGGTTTGTGAATCTTTGGATAAGAACGAAAACTTATGTTTGATTTTTTGCGATGTATCTAAAGCATTTGATCGTGTTTGGCACAGGGGTTTACTGCTTAAGCTTGTGTGGTCGCTTATATATCCGGTTACGTTGGTTTATGCAATTATCCTAGATCCGTTAGTCAGTTACTCAGTCAGTCAGTCAGGCATGGTTTAGTCGCCATGTTTTTAGTTGCTAGTCGGAGTCGTATGCTAGGAGTTCTCCGATTGGATAGGTGTCGGGATTGCTGGCCAATCACCGGTCTCCTTACATTGCTGAACCTGTAATCGTGTAAATAAGCGACGTTCTATCAATCATTCAGTCAGTTCACTCGAATAGTGTCTATTCGGAGGTGAGAGCTCTCTCAAACCAACTTGTTCTGTGCCAGGACAATGTTAAGATAATTATGATTAGTTTATAAATAAAGAGTATTTTCTGGTAGGTAAGGTTAGACGGGGTGGATAGATTCGGGGAAAAGTCGACACTTCGGGTCTGTGCACCTTGTATATTATTCTAGAAAGATTAGCGGTTAGGAATAAATAGGTTGTAGAGTAATAGAATAGTTTAGAGAATTTAAGACATAAGTTTAACTGCATTGATGTGGTGAAATATAATCACCGCATTTTCTGACATGAAAGCATTTATATAATGTGAGCCGTGTTTTGTCGTTGTACATTTCAGTGCAAGGTCAAGGACAGTTACGGTAGCAGCTTCGCTGTGTTGTGAACCGTGATATAACTGTTAGTTCTTTCTTGTAGTGAACTATGTTTACTACTGTTTCAGTTTGATGAACGCGTTAGCATCTTTTAGGGTGTGGGAACAGTTTGCAGTCATTGTAGGAAATTATTATCTATTTGCTGCAAGGTCAGGGTCAGGTTATGGACTATGTAGCTTCCTTGGTGACATACTAAGTTGTGTGAAATATTGCATTTATATCTTCGTAAGTGCTTCCCGTTGTATAGAGATTTTGTGGCTGTTGCACTTCTTTGACGTAACTAAGTGGGATTGTAATCACTGAGTTATATACTTTTGTGTTTATTCCTCTTTGAGGTAATCACGGGTGCTTAGCAAACACTATTATTGTATTATATACTTTGACGTTTACACTTCTTTGATATAACTAGGTGTAATTGTTGAACACTGGGTTATACATTCCGGCATTTGTACTTCTTTGTTGTCACCTAGGTGCTATTGATAGTTTGTACATCTTTATATTTTGCACTAGTTGTTCATAAGTGCTATCTTTTGTCAGGGAATATAACATTTACAATTTACCCTTGTTGAAACTTACCTAGGTGCTATTTTAGGGAGTGTTTGTTATCGCCAGGGCCGTTCTTAATTATCATTCATTTATGGAAGTAAAGTTGCACTGTCTGGAAGGAGTTGTGAATCTGTCTTGACCAGTATTACACTATTACCTATCGTTTTTGTTTTTAAATAAACTTCTTGTTGGATCCACATCACTTGTCTGTTTTCCATCCCGCTTCATGTCTGGAAAAAGCTGGGGTTAATAGAGCGAGTTTGGCCAATGTCTTTTTAACATCTTTCCCCTAAAAAACTACACAACGCAAAGTCCCTATTGATGATTGTACAATGGCCGAACTCGCACTATTACAGATTTGGTGCCGTGACCCGGATGAAGTGTGTTGATGATGGTCAGTGGTAGTGTATTCTCGGATGAAGCGTGTTGATGATGGTCAGTGGTACTTTATTCTCTGATGAAGTGTGTTGATGATGGTCAGTGGTAGTGTATTCTTGGATGATAGTTGATAGTCTTTATCTGGTAGTTCCGCTAGTTGTCTGTTTCGGTGATAGTCATAGTTTGGTCTAACTTTTCTGGTCTTAAAGCCTACACGGATCTGAGTCAGATTCTAACATGGCTATGTCTAACTTAGAGTTGCTTTCTGTAAGTCCCCAGCCTAAGGATTATGAGCTGTTATCTAGTGAGGATGAAGGTCTCAGTCGGTTGTTTTTGTCTCCTCGAGGTTGGATAAAGGAAGAAGTTGAAGGTGCCTCTACCCCTAAACGTGATGCCACTACTTCTGTTGATCCTGAGGATTTAGGTATTCAGACTCCTGGTAGTATGGATGTAGGTTTTCTTGATAAGAGTGGTCCAGTGCATAGTGATACCTCATGTCATTCTTCGCCAAAGGGTGCTAGACCAAAACAAAGACAGGATACTCCTCATGTTGGTGGTGGCAGGGCTAATAAAGTGAAATTTTGTCCGGAGTTAGATACTGAGTACTCGTTGGCGGAGAGTAGTAACGTGGAGTTGCCTTCCCGGGATAGTTATCAGTTACAGAGGTCGCCTTTCGATATGTCTGGTTATGATGTTAGAGGCAATGCTAGGGCCACAGGGGGACATCAAAGTGGAGTAGTGCCTACTTCATCTGGCTTTGATAGACAAAGGCCAAAGGTTTCTAGAAGGGAGAGACAACCTGATCCATTTGATGGAAAAAGTAGTGAATGGCAAGACTATGTTATCCATTTTGAGCAGGTAGCTTCTTGGAATGGTTGGACAGAGGCCGAGAAGGCTCAACAATTGTCTATGAGTTTACGAGGTACAGCTCAGAAACTTTTGAGTAATCTCACCTATGGTCAGTTGTCAGATTATCATGTTATCAAATCAGTGTTAAGTCAGAGGTTTAATCCTAAGGAGCGCTCAGTGGCCTACAGGTGCGAGTATCAGAATAAACGTCAGGGTAGAGATGAAACTGCGGCCGATTATGGGTATCAGTTGAGGAGGTTAGCATTATCAGCTTATCCTGAGGTGCCTTTTCCATCATTAGAGCTACAGGTTATTGATCAGTTTGTGTCCGGTCTCTCAAGTTTCGAGATGAAGAAAAAGGTTACCTTCAGTCATCCTAACACTTTAGAGGAAGCTATTGCTTCAGCTGTTGAGTTCGAAGCTCTCGAAGGTAGTCGGAGTAGGAAACCGCAAGTCTCAGTTTGCTCAGGTTAATGTAGTTAGCACACCAGCAGTTTCTTGTGAGCAACCTCCCAGTCCTTCTGTTTCGGAAATAGTTACTCAGTTTTCCAAGTTGATAGATGATAAGCTGTCAAAGTTCAAACAGGAGTTGCAACAAGGAAAGTCAAGTTCTGTAGGCCCCAATGAGTGTTTCTATTGTAGGCTTGAGGGACACAGGATAATTTCATGTCTGACTCTTCTTGTGAGGCATAATCAGCTGAAAGATGCAGGGGTTGGCGATGAGGTTAGCAAACAGGGAAACTAGATCAGGCTGAGATCGAGGCCAAGACCTCAGCCTGTGAGTCGTCTTTGTTTCCAGAAGTAGGCCAACAGGATGTTGAGCATTCGTCCAAGGGCACTGTTCATGGTAGTGTTAGTTCTCTGAAAGATAAGGTGGTTAGACTCAGGGTAGGTGGTGTCAACATGGACCAAGGTTGTTTATATTTAGATGCAGAAGTTGCTTCCGGGGGGAATAACATGTTAATTGACACAGGTTCCCCTATCTCGTTCCTGAGGTATGAAGATTTTGTTAGACTTGGCTTTGAGGTAACCTCCCTTGAACCAGTTGACATGACTCTTTTGTCTGTAGACGGGAAGCAGTTGAGCTTGTACGGGAAATTTTCGTTGGACTTTAGAGTTAAGCATTTTCGTTTTACTCATGCCTTTGTAGTTGCTGAGTTAGAGCAGGTTCCTGGAATTTTAGGTATGGACTTCCTAGAGGCAAATGATGCTGACATTTTTGTCCGACGTCAAATGCTTGATCTTCCCGAGGGTAGAGTTCAGTTGTTCAAGTTTCAGAGTTACACCTGTTCTAGAATTAGACTCATGGAGAAAACTAAGGTGCCAGCACAATCTAAAATGTTCATAGAGCGTAAGGCTGATAAGGTATTTTCGGGCCGCTGTGGACTTGTAGAACCCAACTCAACGTGGCGAAAGCAGGGTTTGTTGGTAGCGAAAGCTCTAGTTGATCCGCAACTGGATAAAATAGTGGTGTCGGTTCTTAACCTTAGCAACAAAGGTATTACCTTCGGGTCAGATTCCGTCCTGGGTACTGTCAATACCGTAGATAAGGTTGTGGTTGAAGAGACTGAGTGTCGAGTACCTCAATTGCCTGTCGACTTACCTCCACAGTTGCAGAAATTAGTCGATGATAGGTCTGTTGAACTTACTTCAAATCAGAGACATGAGGTGGCTTCTTTAGTTAGTGAGTTTAGAGATGTCTTCGTTGGAGATGACGGAATAATTGGCCAACCGATGTTGTCACACATAACATAGAGACAGGGGATTTCAAACCTATAAAGTTGACATGTCGTAGAGCCCCAATTGCCCGAAAGAAAGTTGTTGAGGAGGAGGTAGACAAGATGTTAGGCCAGGGTATTATATAGCCAAGCGAAAGTCCATGGTCTGTTCCTGTTTGTCTAGTTGAGAAAAAGGATGGAAGTGTACGCTTTTGTGTTGATTTTCGTCGGCTCAACGAGGTTACGATTCATGATGCGTATCCTCTCCCCAGAATAGATGAGTTGTTAGAAACATTAGGTGGCGCTAAGTGGTTCTCAACTCTGGATTTGGCAAGTGGCTATTGGCAGGTTAAGATGACCCAAAAAGATAAGCATAAAACCGCATTGACCACTCACATGGGTTTATTTCATTTTAACGTTATGCCTTTTGGTTTGACCAATGCTCCTGCCACGTTTGAGCTTTTGATGGATAGGGTGTTAGGGTCTTTACGTTGGAAGAAGTGTTTGTGCTACCTCGATGATGTGATTGTTTTTGGTCACGACTTCTCGTCTGCTCTCCTAAACCTTAGGCTTGTCTTTCTACAACTCCGGTCGGCTAAGTTGAAGCTAAAGCCAAAGAAGTGGTGGTTGTTTCAGAACAAAGTAGTGTATTTGGGTCATGTCGTGTCGAAGGAGGGTTTGGCTTGCGATCCTAGTAAAACCGAGGCTGTGAGCACATGGCCAAGACCCACAGATAAAACTGAGATCCGTAGCTTCCTTGGGTTAGTTTGGTATTATCGGCACTTTGTCCCCAACTTCTCTGAGACAGCATTTCCTCTGGTAAGAAGGTGTCTTTCCGTTGGAGTAATGATTGTGAGCAGGCATTTACCAGGTTGAGAGAGTGTTTGTTAACCTCTCCAATACTAGCTTTTCCTAACAGTTCAGGTAGCTATGTTCTCGATACCGATGCTAGCGCAAACGGGATAGGAGCTGTGTTATCACAGGTGCAGGATGGACATGAAGTAGTCATAGCATATGGGAGTAAAGTTCTAAATAGGGCTCAGCAAAACTACTGTACTACTCGTCGAGAACTGTTCTCAGTTGTTCATTTTCTTAGGCACTTTAGACACTATCTTTTTGGACAGAAGTTCTTGTTGCGGACCAATCATGATCCTTTAATCTGGCTCAAAAACTTCAGGGATCCAGAGGGAATGTTAGCCAGGTGGTTGAGCGTTATCGAGACTTATGACTTCGTATCGTAATGCTGATGGCATGTCTAGGAGGGTAGTCCGAAAGTGTAGCAATGAGTATTGTGAGGATTGTTTTGTCCCTCGAAGTGTTCAGTCTTGTGTAGATAAGGACCAAGAGAGCTATGAACAGCTCTTTTACTCTCAGAATCCCTCTTTTGTATGTCCCGTTGTGGTCAGTCAGGCAGATACCGAGGAGATTGGACAAGATAGCTTGGATACACTTCCGAATTGGCTTGATGCATGGTCTAATAGGGAGATGCTAGAATTGAAGGAGAAAGATAGTCATGTTGGTCCTGTGCTTAAGAGAATGTTGGAATCTGCCACCAAACCCTTAGAAGACGGAGGTTATTGAATTTAGCTCAAAGTCTCAAAGTTTGTGGGGACAGTGGGACCAGTTAGTTATTAAGGACAATTTACTCTTCCGTAGGCATCAGTCTGACAAGGGCACACTTTTTCAGTTGTTAGCTCCTGTAGCCATAAGAAACACAATCTTTGAGCATCTCCATAAACAGCGTACCGCTGGTCATTTTGGTAGAGACAGGACATATGAGGCTTTTAGACAGAAATTTTATTGGCCAGGGATGTCCGAGACTGTTAAAGGTTGGTGTCAAACTTGCGATTTGTGTGCAAGATGTAAACCAGGTCCTGGTCATGGGAAATCACCGTTACGTCAGTTCCAAGTTAGAGCTCCTCTGGACTGTGTTGGCATAGACATTGTTGGTCCTCTACCAGTTACTAAGCATGGTAATGAGTATATCATAGTTCTTGGTGATTACTACTCAAAGTGGAAGGAGGCCTTTGCTGTCAAGGACCATACTGCTCTTACGGTCGCTGACAAGATTGTCACTGAGGTCTGTTGTAGGTTAGGGTGTCCGCGGCAGATCCACACGGATCAGGGGCGGGAGTTTGAGTCTGCTCTTTTTCGGGAAGTAATCTCTTAGGTATTCACAAAACTCGAACCACTCCTTACCACCCTCAATCCGACGGTCTGGTAGAACGATTCAATCGCACGTTACGTCAGATGCTGTCAGTCTTTGTAGATCAAGAGAAACTGGATTGGGATGATCAATTACCTTTTCTCATGATGGCTTACAGGGCAGGGGTCCATAAGAGTACCAGTTGTACACCAAACCTTCTTATGTTAAGGAGGGAAGTTCAGTGTCCGTTGGATGTTATGGTGGGTGCCCCGCCAAATACTGACTCCCCGATGTGCCCAGTAGAGTATGTCAATTGGTTATAACAGTCCATGCAGGATAACTTTGAGTTTGCAAATCAGCACTTGCAGGTAGCCGCCCAGACTCAAAAAAGGAATTATGACACCAAATTGCAGATAAGATCTTACGATGTTGGCAGTTGGGTGTGGCGTTGGTATCCACCAACTGCAGGGAAAAAGTTAGGTTAAGGATGGACAGGGCCATTTCTAGTGATGGAGAAACTCACTTCGTTAGTCTATAGGATTCAGAAGGGTGAGGGGACTAGGGTCTTCAGTGTCCATGTTGATCAACTTAAACCCTACGAGGGTGAGCAGTTTCCACATAGCTGGCTTTGACTTACGGTTCAATCTTTTCCAGAGCCTAGGGAAGAACTTGATGAGGTTCTTGACACAAATCAGAGTAGAGGCGAGGTAGATGAAGATAGGGTCTTGGACAATGAGGAAACCTTGTGCAGGTTTTCGAGAATCAGATATGGGAGGGTTGTACGCCCTAGGGAAATCTACTCCCAAAAAGTTGGAGAAATAGACGTAGAACTGCATGTAAATACTTTAGTTATTTTGTGAACTGCATGTAAATACTTTAGTTGTTTTGTACACAAATTTTACTTTTTGCTTGTTGATGTTGACCTTAACAGTACTTCAGTTTCAGCATGGAAATCGAGATTAATGATCCGGAATTTTTTTAACTTTCAAGAAGAGCATATTCGGGAGACCTGGTCGACGGATGGGATGAGGTGCCGGGTGTCCAGTTGCGGCGGCAACTGGTACTCAACCCTGAGGTCTTATCAGCAGCACTGGACCTGGGTGCACAAGCCAGAGACCAGGCTCTTTCTTTGTTCCCACTGCAAGACAGCCTTCAAAACCCGGGTCAGGGTGAAGAGACATCTGAAGACCCATCGGACTCCAGGGGCCTATTGCGAGGAGACCAGGAAGAACAGGGATTACGTCGACCCCGGGGACGTCCTGCCACCCTTAGTGGACCGTACCGACGAGTTGGCTGAGAGGGAGGCAGCTCGCCAGCGGGAGCAGGATCGTCGTCGGAGTCTTCCTAGCCGGAGGAAGAGTAGGGAGGAGGAGAACCGGGATGAGATGCAGTGGCTGGAGGGAGAGGTGTCTGCAACTGATTAAGGAACTTGTTATCATGATTTGTTTATACCATTTATATGTCAGATTGCCATTTTTGTTAATTGATAGCTGTTATAAGAATATATTATGTTGTTTTTGTTATTCACATAGACCATTCAGCTTAGGGCATTTTTGTAGCACTTCTTTCATAATATAGTTTTTAATATTATAAAGGGTTTTTACAGTGAATTTATTGAAGTAACCTCGCGTACGGTGTTTTCGAGACCCTAAGACAAATAGCAATAATTGTTATAGAATAAATATCTTTTACAGTTAATTCTTATCTAACCATTATAAACATAATTTTTTCTTATTGAATACGTAATTCGATATAATTTACCCTTGTTTATATTGCAAGAAATCTCCGAACTTCGAAAACACGTGACGCTCGGAAACAGGTAACGTGGGGATAATATTAAAACATACAGTTTATTTTTGAAAAAGTTAAGGGTAACTTTAATCTTTAGGGGGCAGGTATGTGGTAAAAAGTGAGTTTCTCACTAGTACTTACATATTTCCATACGAATTTCCACTCGCTTATATATCCGGTTACGTTGGTTTATGCAATTATCCTAGATCCGTTAGTTAGTCAGTCAGTCTAGCGTCTATTCGGAGGTGAGAGCTCTCTCAAACCAACTTGCATTTGTTCTGTGCCAGGACAATGTTAAGATGATTATGATTAGTATATATATAAAAAGTATTTTTCTGGTAGGTAAGGTTAGACAGGGTGGATAGATTCGGGGAAAAGTCGACACTTCGGGTCTGTGCACCTTGTATATTATTCTAGAAAGATTAGCGGTTATAGAATAGATTAGATAATTTAAGACATAAGTTTAACTGCATTGATGTGGTGAAATATAATCACCGCAATTTCTGACATGGAAGCATTTATATAATGTGAGCCGTGTTTTGTCGTTGTACATTTCAGTGCAAGGTCAAGGACAGTTACGGTAGCAGCTTCGCTGTTTTGTGAACCGTGATATAACTGTTAGTTCTTTCTTGTAGTGAACTATGTTTACTACTGTTTCAGTTTGATGAACGCGTTAGCATCTTTTAGGGTGTGAGAACAGTTTGCAGTCATTGTAGTAAATTATTATCTATTTGCTGCAAGGTCAGTGTCAGGTTATGGACTATGTAGCTTCCTTGGTGACATAATAAGTTGTGTGAAATATTGCATTTATATCTTCGTAAGTGCTTCCCGTTGTATAGAGATTTTGTGGCTGTTGCACTTCTTTGACGTAACTAAGTGGGATTGTAATCACTGAGTTATATATTTTTGTATTTATTCCTCTTTGAGGTAATCACGGGTGCTTAGCAAACACTATTATTATATTATATACTTTGACGTTTACACTTCTTTGATATAACTAGGTGTGATTGTTGAACACTAGGTTATACATTCCGGCATTTGTACTTCTTTGTTGTCACCTAGGTGCTATTGATAGTTTGTACATCTCTATATTTTGCACTTGTTGTTTATAAGTGCTATCTTTTGTCAGGGAATATAACATTGACAATTTACCCTTGTTAAAACTTATCAGGTGCTATTGATAGTTTGTACATCTTTATATTTTGCATTAGTTGTTCATAAGTGCTATCTTTTGTCAGGGAATATAACATTTACAATTTACCCTTGTTGAAACTTAACTAGGTGCTATTTTAGGGAGTGTTTGTTATCGCCAGGGCCGTTCTTAATTATCATTCATTTATGGAAGTAAAGTTGCACTGTCTGGAAGGAGTTGTGAATCTGTCTTGACCAGTATTACACTATTACCTATCATTTTTGTTATTAAATAAACTTCTTGTTGGATCCACATCACTTGTTTGTTTTCCATCCCGCTTCATGTCTGGAAAGAGCTGGGGTTAATAGAGCGAGTTTGGCCAACGTCTCTTTAACATCTTTCCCCTAAAAAACTACACAACGCAAAGTCCCTATTGACGATTATACAATGGCCGAACTCGCACTATTACACTTGAAAGTTTTGGAATAAGCGGACAGTTGTTGGGCTGGCTAAGAAGTTACATAACTGATAGGAGTCAAAGCGTATTTGTTAATGAATCATTCTCACAGCTGAGGCATCTAAGTGCTGGTGTACCACAGGGATCCGTGCTTGGCCCTTTTTTATTTAATGTTTACATAAATGACATAGCAGACGAATTAGATTGTCTAGCGCGCTTGTTCGCTGATGATTCTTCTTTTTGTTACTCTTCACCAGATACTAGACTGATTGAAATAAATCTTCTTTTTTTCCCCCAAATAAATCTTAATGCAAACCTCAGCAAGCTCAATATATGGGTAAAAAGTGGTTAATAAAGTAAAACCCTGATAAGACAGAAGCTATCGTATTCTCCACTAAAGGTGAAATCATTACGCCGAAACTTTATTTTCATGGTGTTGAAGTTAAAATTGTTGACAAACATAAGCATCTTGGAATAACCCTAAGCAAGTAATGGAAAATGGGCGGTTCAAATTAAAAAAAATGATACAAAAAGTTTCAAAAATGGTTACCTCAATGTGACTTTTGATTCAGTTACAAGCGGCAAGAATAGTTACTGGTTTACCAAAATATACACCGATTAGATTTCTTTACTATGAAACTGGTTAGGAAACATTACAAGAACGAAGGAGAAAGCGAAAATTGTGTTTAATGTATATAATTCAAAATACTATAACGCCTCTATATCTGAACGAATTGCTCCCAACAAATGTTGGTTCAAAATCAAGTTATAATCTACGAAGTTCACAAAATACATCAATTCCTAGCACAAGACTTAAACATTCAAAAGAATCTTTTTTTCCGTCGACGATAAGTTCTTGGAATAACCTACCAACCACCGTTCGTAACCTAGAAATTATTTCACGATTTAAATCACATATTACAAATAACAATGCATGTGTGCCCGCATACTTTTCATTTGGTAAAAGAAACCTTAATATTATCCATACCAAGATGCATTATGCAATCAGTTTCTTAAACTTTGATTTGTATTAAGTTGGAATAAAATGTAACCCCAACTGTTCATAAGGACATCCTGTTGAGAATTCTTATCACTATTTTTTTGATTTCCCAATGTACAGACAACAAAGATTGAACTTAACGTTATCAGTAGAGCGCATATGTACATTAGCAGATATACCAATTAACCTTAAACTTTTGTTGGAAGGAAGTGCTGACTTATCACCTTGTCAAAATATAAATGTATTTAAGTCAGTACAAACATTCATTAGACAAAAAGATTCTTGTAACATTGTATTCTTTGTTGTTCTATAATTTCTTATCTGTCTTCTTGTTCACGCTCTGTCATCTCTGTAAAAATTGTAAATCATCCATGTACATTCAAAGGAGAAGGTATTATAAGTTGGAGAACTTGTTCCTCATCCTTTTCTTCATGAATAAAATATGTTTAAACTAATGGTTTGAAATATTTGATTCATTTGTATGGAAAAGAATTAATTTTTTATGTCATCTATGCCACAACTTCTACATATTATTGATTAGTTTATTGTTTTTACTGTTATTTACTTCCCTCCAAAAACAAAAGCTGTTGCATCCCATAGTTTTATATACTTTGAAGACAACCATGGTGGAAGTATGAACATGTCAGGCATGGCTTGCAAGTCAAGGCATTTACATGTTTTTTTAAAACATAAATATTCAACATTGTTTCTATTTCAGATCCCAGTAGGTGTTGGATGTTTCTTTTTTGTTGTTGCTGTTATATATATACCTACGTGAAATCGAAGGCATTTCAGGAGTTTTAGTTATCCCATTCAATATGTACGTGAACCATGTCTGCCTGTCAGGACATTAAGAAATGTTATAAAAAAAGATGAAGAATTCATATGTGATTTTTATCATAACCCATAACGTTTATGATACATGACTCTAATGTGAAAGGCGAGATTGCATAGTGTTTACAGTTGTCAAATAGCCTATCTTTGTTTAAGTATTTTTATAGTGTACTAGAGTGGTCAACACTTCAAAGGGATATTGTTATATGTGATCAAACAGTTATATCATCTCCTTCGAAAAACATAAATAACGGCCAAATAAAAGTTTCAAAACACAAGGACCAAGAATGTAATGATAAGCATATGACATCGGGAAAATAATTTGATTTTTAAAAAGTTAACCGGTATAATCGAGTTTTATTGCAAATGACATTGATCGCTAAATATGTTAAAAGATCTATTCCACCACTGGACTCAATACCTTATCGTGGTGGGGTGGTTTGCGTGCTTCAGAGACCCCAAAGAGCTATGCCAGCTGGAGCTTACATGCTCCTGGTAGGGACACCCAAGCTGGACAGGTCGACGGGTAGAAGCCAGACTAAATTTGAGTCCTTCTGAAACCTGTTGTCTATCTCTCACTATGCCTTTCTTTCCGTCTTTTCCCTCATCCTGTCGATCCCTTCCTCCCTGATCTGTCCACTCTCTTTTGGATGCTTGTCATCCACGTGTTTAATAACTGAAATATTGTTCAAAGCACGTTAAACCCAAACTCACTCACTCCCTTAAAAGATCTATTCATTTAATCGGGAATCAAAACCTGGCATCATTACTGATACCTGTTATCAATAGTGATCAAAGCATCTATCGATGGAACCATCTTGTATCAAAACATTTTAAAACGATAATTGAAACCTTTCCATATATATGTTTTGAATGCAACATATTTGATAATTATTGATTTATATTATGACTCTTATTATTTGTCTCAGTAAACGTTGATCTTGCGTCTGAGAAATCTGTCTGTGAAGGCGATCATGATATCCTCTGATTAACAACAGTCAAACTATAATTGATAAAACCTAGTAGTTCATCCACAACTTATAGCAAAGGTACGTACTGACCTGTAACTTCAGGAAACAATATCTGGAAAGCAAAAGACATAAATATCAAACTCGACGTCAATTTTAAGAACGTTTGTTGTTAATGGCTGATTATGGCCAGATAGAGTGCTTGAGGCCCGGGCTGACAATGCACAGAAGTGACCATTTAGCGGTTCTCATGTTCATGACAGGTGGACACATTAAAATATAAATAACAGTGAATGAAAGTTCCGTTTAATGAGTTGATCATGAAGGGATTTTTCGTGTCCTAATGTACTTGAAACCAAGCAAGGCATTTGTTTGCAATTGCTTATTTCAACATTTTGATAGGGAAAATGTTTAGTGTATTATGATTATCACTTAGATAACGTTTTTATTCCTTTGCAACGGAATTAAGGTTGTAGTTGGAGGAAAGGTACTCATTTGTACTTGTTGCTTAATATATCTAAATTACCAAAGGGCATTATATGAAATGTTATGTGTTTATAGACTGCATTGAAGTAACCAACAACGTTGTGTTGAGAAAAAGCCACTCCGTAATGTTCATAGGATCGTAAATGTCAGACGTTCTTTAAAGTGTTATTTTATCAAATTATCATTTGTTCAGTGTCTTCCTATTTTTCTGCCTTTTTCATCATGAAAAACCGATAATGAATTGCGGCTCGTGCTCATCTATCACAGAAATGTAAATTTGAGAACTAATCTAAAATCACACAAGACTTAAATCGGGAGTGTTTAATTGGTAACATAACTAATAGTCATGTAAATAGGACGTATTACGTTTGCCTCGACACATTTACAAGACTGTTATTCTTTTGCTATGGAAGATACTTATTGTCATATATTTGCCATTTTGGTAGGGATTGGAAACCATTTGAATCCATAACAGCAAAAATAATATCAAAGCCAATCAAAATTTCCTGAAAAATATGGAACTGTTAAGAACCTCATCATACAACTGTTCATCAGTAATATATATAATAATATATATTTAATAATTTTAATGCATTGTCAAATGACGCACCCAATATATATCCTTGACTAAAATACATTTTGTATTCAAATTTCATTTCAAATATAAACAACAAATACATTTGCACATTTTAAACTTTTGCACATTCTAAACACTTGCACATTGTCAATTAAAAAAGCCCAGAAATACATATACAATTTTCTTATTCTACAATCAATGATTTTAGATTTGAAGGCAGCTTGCTGGAGAATACTGAAAAATAACATGCTTGAAAGTCATGTTAGTTTTGAAACAGAAAGTCTTATCTGTAATATTTATAATATATGTAGAGCTGTTACTGTACTCTCGTTTTGAAAAAGCTACGGTTAATTGACAAAGAATTTTGTTTCCTATATTGATTAACTAAAATTTGTCGAGTGGAAATACAACTAAAACCAACATTCTTTTCTTGTGCCACAGATGACAATTATGACATACGTTCGATCAATAAGCGTGATATGTTTTGATTAAAACTTTGAATTGGCAATTTCGTAAGCTGAGCTGCTGATGCAGGGACTTTCGTCTCAATTATCCAAAATGTGGATCGATGAGAAAGTATTATTGATTTATGAGAGATCAGAGAGGGTTGACATTACAAGATCAATATCCATGCAATGGTCAGAAAGAAATGTTTAGAAATATCAGTCTAAATAAAACATAAAGAATAATTACTGATTCATATCTGGTCAACAATTGTATTGATCATCAATAAATTCTGATAGATTTTGCGATGGCTCACATGATTTAATTGATTTCCTGAAAAGTCTTTAGTAATATTGTGTAAAAACCAAAATGCACTACAAAGAGAAGTATCTCCGATAGGTTCATTGAGATTATCTCACTGCGATATTGCCTTGGCAAATATAGTTAAGCGATTGAGTTTTCTTATTCAGATAGCATTTCTCCTCTCACATATTGCGATATCAAGTTTAATCTATAACCAACAATTAATACTTAAGCCTTTATTTGTCTACAATGATATAAACTTTCATCATCACTTGTGAGATGTCGATGTAGCAGTTCATTATTGTCTTCTGCCGTAGGCTAGTTACTCTCACAGGACGGACAAAGACCCATACATGTACATGATATGTTTTCCCTAACAAACATCTAAACCTATCTTAAACTTGTATTGCAATTATAAAATATGTGTCGTTAATAGTTATCCTTTTTCAATTCTGATTGAGCAATAGAACATGTAAGACGCAAAACCACGATTTTGAGAACTGTTAATTTCAGTTTAGCACAAAGCTCATTTGAAAGACCGATGCTCTTGTAAACCATTATATAAACTAATAACGCCATTGACTCTGGATCACGAAATTTGTTTGTGATAATCTGTATCTGCCAATGAGTCTGCAGACAAGCGTTTAGCTTTCTGGGCCTTTTCCTTTCGGAAAAGGAGAGGAAAATAAAAGGTTTTTGTGTGTGCCCTC
Organism: Phorcus lineatus; assembly: GCA_921293015.1. Classification (NCBI taxonomy): domain Eukaryota; kingdom Metazoa; phylum Mollusca; class Gastropoda; order Trochida; family Trochidae; genus Phorcus; species Phorcus lineatus. The sequence continues at coordinate 24,383,668 of OV121091.1, forward strand.
TGTGGGTCACAGGGTCACCAAACCTATAAAGTAGAATCCCCATTAGTTCTGGAGTCTGTATACAAGGTTTCAGTGTTCAAGGCCTCTTACTTCTGGAGAATAAGATCAAACTAGTTTTTTGGATGTGGCCCTTGTGGCCCTCATTAGGGGTCCACGGTCACCAAGTCTATAAATTAGAATTCCCATCAGCTAAGGAGTCTGTAAAAAGATGTCAGATTTCCTGAGTCAATGGTTCTGGAGAAAAAGAAGAAACAGTGAAAAGTTTACAGACAGACGGACGGACGCTGGACGCCATGCGATGCCATGAGCACATTGGGCCTTTCAGGCCAGATGAGCTAATATCATGGTGAAGTATTGTAAATTCATCATACTTAAGTATTTCAGATTTCAGTTTTTCCAAAATCATACAAGTGGCAACATGGATAACATTTGAATGAAAATAACCAGCAAAATGTTCTGAAAGCACACAGTGTATATGATTCCAATGTGTATAATTATTATTTTTGAAAATGTCATATATCTTGAACAGATCTGTTGTATTGTTAAATCTACAGTTTCGGGAGATAAATCCATTTATATCATTCCATTTATATATATTTACTTGAATTTAACCTCTTTCAGAGTGTCAGCTGTGACATAAATTCAATAAGAATGGGATATATTTACCACAAGCAGTTGAGTATGTAATCAAATTGTCACACATACTTAAAGCCTTTCGGAAACGCTGTTGTCTAAAAGAATTGATTTTTTACCCTAGATGTTTACAGTTCCTAGTTAAGATGCAAAATACTCGACAACTTTTAAATATTATGTCTACATTTTGACACATATCAATAAACGGTCTTCATGCTTTGTTCCCCAATTCTTAATTTACTCTTTAACATCCTTTGCAGTAATTTTACAAAAATGTTTAATACTCTTTAAACAGGAAACAGGAAAAGTTATTCTTTAATTTTGGTGTCGTGTAAAAGCGATTAAACGGTGCAAACATAATATTCCTTTCCAATGAATTATTGCTGTATGGTTATGAATGCTTTTCATGTAAAACGCAAATGAAGAAGCTGGGGGTGTTTCCTCAAACCACGTCCCTTGAAATCAAGGATAGCGAAATGCACGTGAGATGGATTTAATAGCATGTTGTATCGATTACTTAAAAAGAAGGCTGTTTCAAATTGGATTTTCCATAGAAAATAGGTTATCATCGTGCAACGACTAATTTGCAATATTCGAAACGTCGCAAACCAACTTATAGGCACATACTGAAGATTCAGAAGGAGCAAACTAAAAGTGTGAAGTCATGGGATCCCGAGTCTATACAGCGGCTACAAGGTTGCTTTGATTGCACAAACTGGGACATGTTTTTTAGCCACAGAGACAACCCATGCGAAATCACCGACACCACCACCAGCTATATTAACTTTTGTTAACAGTATTGTCCCGGAAAAGGTAATTTAGATTTTCCCGAACAACAAGCCATGGGTAAGAACTTAAACTACTCCTTAATGAAAAAAAACCCGATTGTTCTGTGCTAACGAGATATTACAACTTAAAAACAGAAAGAAATTAATCTTCAGATAAATAAATATAAAAACAATTATGAAGAGAAAGTTGAAGCCCAATTCACGGTCAACAACAGCCGACGAACATTGAAAGGTGTGAAGAACATGATCGGCTGTTCAAAGATCCGTTCTCCAATCAACACAACCGACGTTCAGAAACATGCCGAGGAAATGAACAACTTCTACGCAAGATTGGATACTCGTTAATTAAGCAGTGAACGGCAAGCTGTGCTTAATAATCTTAACTTTACATATGCAAAACAACAATGTTGAAACAGACACCGTTAAATTGCAGTTTTCAAAACTCAATGTAAGGAAAACGCATGGACCTGATGGTTTATGCGGCATCGTCTTAAAACGTTGTTGTGAATAGTTATGCCATGTATCTTGCCGACTATACCAACTCTCCATCGATTATAATGTAATCCCGGAAATGGGGAAAGGATTGTTCCAGTACCAAAGAAGACAAATTCTACCGAAATGAGCGATTTTAGACAAGTCGCTCATACTTCCATTGCTACGAAATGTTTAGAGCGCATCATTTTAAGCTTCCTATTGTGCGACGTTAGGCCCTTGCTTAATCCGTACCAGTTTGCGCATAGAGCTAGAAGGGGCGTAGAAAATGCCAAACTCTGTATTCTAAATAGCGTGTATAAGCATTCAAACATCCTATGTGAGAACTCTTTTCGTAGATTTCTCTTCTGCTCTCAATACCACCCAGCCGCACACATTGTTTAACTATTGAATAAGGGTGTAAACTGCAATATAATATTATGGATTAAGGAATTGTTTTTCTTTTAGACCTCAGTTTGTAAAGGTTAACTCCGCCAGATCTTCTACCTTGTATACACATACAAATAACAAAAGTCGAAAACCGCATATCTAATCTTACTCTGCTTGTGCGTTACCAAACCTAGAGAAATAATGTTTTCGTTATCATGGAAAAGTGTTTAATGTAGATCTCTATACAGGGATTGTTTCGTGTCTGGCGTTGAAATCCAAAGCCTCTCATTCAAATATTTTTAAAACCTTGTGTGTGATTAGGAATAAAAACTTGCCATTTGATTTTGAGACTTTCATCTTTCTAAATATTCATTTTGTTTTTGTTCACATAAAAAATGAGCTGATTTCGGACTCTATTTAAGAAAAAATTCATTTCCGGGACAAACCTCATCAACCACTCATCATATTTTTTATTCTAAGATTACAAATTAATGAGTACCTGCTGGATATGCCATAATCTGGTGACTCTTGTCTCTCATATTCATAGGCATACGTGCTTTAGTGCCTTTTAAAGTTAAATAGAGAACTTTGTTATTCGCCGTTCGTCAAACGTTATAATTAAATCTGTTCATCATAATGAACTGACTGTTGCTGAAAACAACAATTTTGGTGCTTATCGGTTAAGTGTGTTGACAATATAAAACTTGTTATAAAGTCGTCATTATTGATTGAAAACCGGATGATGTACCTCAGCAGGTGTCTGCCAGTTTGTCAAAGTCATCAATCCACAAATAAGACAGTAAACAGACAAAACACGCCTTTGAATAAACATTATGTAGATTAAAATTTATCTGCCCCTTATAAGGACAGAATACATACGATGTTTACATTGACTGAGTTCGACCTCTTTGAAAGTCAACATTGCGTTGCCACGACTATTAAGTCGCAACACAAGGCCCCTGTCGTATCTTGACGTTTTCACATGCACGGTTATGATCACTGTTGATTAATCCATTTTTCAAAGAAAACAGTCCCACTTTTAAGGTTTTCACCTGCACACGGACTTGTCCATAACAAGGTAGTCGCCACGAATATACGATCTAACCATAAATCCTAACATTTCACGTGGGTTTTTTTCAAATGTGTCTAAATATTATTCTTTGACGGATCTCTGGCATGGATGAAATGACAGAAGTGATTTGTTTATAAGATATATCTCTCATATGATCCTGAACTGAACTGAACACACTATAGAGACATAATTAAGAGCCATTGGACATTTTGTTATAAACATTTTACATTGTCAAGTTATGGGTGCCGGTTCTAGCATGTCATGGTACTTGATGAAAAAAAATACTTAGGTGAACATAGCGCTTTGTTAAAAGAAAAACATTGATTGGAAAATAGTTGACGAAACATTGATGAAAATAATGACATTGATGGAATAATTATTTGCATGAAAAAATAATCTAAAGAATAAACTACTATGGTTTTCAACTAATAAATTTATGTGAGGAAAAGATGTATCTTATTTGATTGTGATTTTCATGAGAATATAAGTTTAACGACAACCTTTATTTGATGAAATAAATCAGAAGTTGATCATCAACTTGTAGATAGCATATCGGCAACCTTTGTAAAGTACAGAACCGTTCTTAAGTCTAAAGGTGACTCAAACTAAGTGAAATGTCACAGAGTTTGAGATAAATCTATATCCTTATTTCAGTTTAATGATGATGTTTGCTACTATAAACGAAACCAAAATAATGACTAGTGATATTTGATGTTTTCAGGTTAAACCTCTGATCTCTTCATGTCCAAATAACTTCGGCTGGATAATCACCGTCTCGTCATTATGATGATGGCTCTGCGTGACTTGTTAGGGTAAAAAAAAATCATTTCAGTTATGATCTAAATGACGAAAACATGACTTTATTTAACCGCCTCTGAGCAAATGAAAATCTTTTATGTTGAGTATCGAGAGAAGACCAAAATTTCAAATCATCAATAGACAATGTAATTGTAATAGACATTGTAATTTGTTCACTTCTCGATGGTAAATTGATCTTTACCACATTAACAAAAGGGTTATATGTTTCCGATAACAATTTGATTTGGACATGTACTGCCAAAGAGAAAAATGTAAAAATTATCATAGTACATCGCATGGTCTAACATGACATGTGTGTAAAGGAAAGTCTTTGTACTTGATTCTGTACGTCGATTCAATAATTTGCCTACCCCAAAACCTCAAAGTTATGATTATTCAAATTTAAATTTTCAGTGAGCTAGGCTTTATGAATGTTAAGTTCCGACCCGAAGGAAGAAGTTGAAATTCCAAAATCACCACTTTACATGATGATTGTTCCCTATACCAAGTTGCAAATAATTGTTTTTGAGTTCTTGTCCCGAAACTAAATTCTGAGTTATATTTCGAAGGGAACAACCAAAATCAAATATATGTAGAAGTTGAAAACTCCAAAAGGCACCACTTCATGATTGTTCCATATTACAACTTTTAATGAGCTAGGCCTAATGGTGGTTTATTTCTGGTCCGGAAAAGTTCAACATGCACGGACGGACAAACTTCGTTCAGCAGGGAGTAATGACGGGAGAGAAAGGTGGATGTTGCCACCCAAATGAGATAAACAGAGGAACAAATTAAAGGGACCTGTTTAACTGGGTTGATCTGTTGCAGCAGACGGAGCTCTTAGGGTCAGGAAGACGCACAGACCACCACATTTCGATAAGGCCCTGGCATGGGTCAAGTCGAGGCGTGCCATCAGTGAGGCTGTCGGGTCCATTCGGTTTTGGTAACGTATTTGTCAAAAGAGTTCTTAACTTGGACACCTTCATGTGTTCTGATGAAGTTCAAGGCATTTATTGGGCTTGTATCCTATCTAATTCATTCAATATTTCTTGGTTTTCATTTGACGAGTATTGAATATGATAGTAAAAGAGTCTTTTCTTTAATAAAAATACAAAGACGTGTTCCAATAATACAATTCCTAAGAATAAGTATCAGAAAATTGGGTTACATTTGATACAGAATCAATAACTTCCATTTTGACATGTACACTTGCATATCTTGGACTTTGAACCTATTCATTTGGTAATAAAACCATTGTGGTTGATGGTTTTATATTTTTGTATTGTTAGCTGTGACACAGATCGAATCAACATTGGTTCTTGTCTATCAACCATCGGTGATTATCTTGTCAGAATTGACACCCATACAATTTTATATTTTTAAGGATATCGAACGGTATTATTTTCCCTCTGATGATTGAAGCGCTATTGAACTGTGTCAATATTATCATATCCACTAAAATACAATTTTACCCTATTTTCTTTACTCAAACATTTAATCTATCCAATCACACATAGTCCCTCATGTAAATCAATTGGATGGATAACTGTAAATCAGCTGCTTTACCTGATAAAGCTGCTTATCATAATTCCAATGATACTGGTGTCCAGATAAGGAGACGTCCTTGACAGTTCGACATGCTTATAGTGTCGTTCACTCTCCCTAATGTATCACATTATCACATCAATCTCGTTGATGGGTCTGCATATTTTACTTCCTGCTCCGATAGACTGTAACCTACTTTCACATTTCGTTTACATTCATATGTCAAAGCTGTAAGCATTATGTACGTAAAATATACATAGAGATATATAGAGACTAAACTACAAATCAATGCAGATGTTATATTTGTTTCTGTAGTCATGCGAGAATCAAAACAGATTTGAAACCATTAGCACAAAGCCTTATACTTACATCAATCATCCACATAAATAACCTAATGAAACATAATTAGGATATTTTGTACTAAAGATTGATGCCTTTGAATTAGGAGATAAATCCATTCCTTTTTTAGTTATTTTGGGGTTGTATGTAGTGCATTCTTTACCCCTAAATTTAATTTCAAACAGCGCTTGCACCAGAAAAAGAGGGTATTTAATAAACGCTCCTCCGCTTCAAAGACATCTTAAAAACGACCGAAGTGTACACGCATGGCGTCCTATATAAGCACACATATGACGTCCTATATTTGTATTTTAACAACAGATTGGTGTTTTGGTTGTTTTCTTAATAAAGATAATAATACTCTTCACAAATCACGCTAGGGGATTTTCATCAGGAAACTTTGATCTCAAATTGCCTGACCTTGAATCTTTTTATGAAACAATAAGGAAGTTAAACGGCTTGACACGAGAGGGTGCAAAACAAGTTTTCCTTTAAAAGAGTTCTTTTCAGCACAAGGTCAGCAACTTCAGTTCAAAATTTGAAAGAAACTGTCCCTCCGGATTTGCTGTGATCACGAAAGTGTGAGTAAGGAACTGGAATGGCAAGCCATTTATTCTGTGCAAGACTACAGCGTTTTGTAACTCGAGTATTAAGATTATCAACGGTCCAATCGACGTAGCAGCTTCATTTGCTTTCTCCAATCAAAGACGCATAATTAGAGCACAGATTTCCCTGTTTGAAAAATCCAGGGGTGATAAAGTGAAGAGCTTCATAATTTTCAGCCCTGGGTAACTGAGGATACGAAATAACTTTCGATAATGATGATTCTGATATGGAAAGTAATATTGTTATCGTTGCATAATGTATCTGATAGTCTGTTTATGTGTATATTGCCTTTATGTGAATAGATAGTCTACTTCATCGATTCTGTCTATGATTATACACTTTCCATTTTGTTTCACCGCAGAAGATTGAAGGAAACTTCTATCTTGTGATTCAAATGATTTACCACAAGTAGGATCTTAAAGCGACCACAATAAGATAAAATCTACAGGAAAGGCAACAATGCATTTGAAGAGAAAGCATACTTTTTTCTAAATTGTCTTGATTGTTACTGGCATTGGCCGCCGTACGAAACTCTCTGAATATATACATGTAGGTGTAGATGTATTTTTGATTGCGTGATCAAAGTAGGTGGACAATTGTAATGTTGCAGAAATGAACGTTCATATTGTTAACCAAGTATTAGAAGAGCGAAAATGTGTAATTTCATCGTCTCGTATCACACCTTTCAATTTATTTATTATTTAATGACAAGACTCAAGGGTGGGATATTTGTGTACAAGTTGTCCTAGTGGATCGGTATGGAGTATCGCAACATGTGGCTAAGGAAATTTAAAGGTCCAACCAGAATACCCTTGCACGAAAACAACTCATTTCAGTAACCTTTATTTTTCTATTTGTACATGAAAAGAATACATTCAATTATAATAACTACATGTAGCAACGGAAATTCAACTGTACGTTGAATAAACAAACTGGTACTGAAGCCAAAAGGTCAAAAGGGGTTTTCAACGATGTCATTCACCTAAATATTTCCTGTTCGTCTCACTGATGCTCTTTGATTATTAGTTTATGTTCGAGTAGTACAATATAATTGAAAGTAGACCAAAATGTTAACAGTATGCTTTGAGTGAAGCTTTTTCTCCGTTTTTAATTTTCGTTATAATAGAAACCAGCTTGCTCTTATGCCCTCAGTTTATCAATATTATGAAAAGCGTTTTTGCATAGCAACAGGTGTTTAGTCTTTCAGAATATTTATCGTAATGTAAATTCATGTGAATGCAAATGGAAATTAATGACCTCATTCTTCTAAAACTTTCCTATGAATATTTAATCTTATAAATTGTATGATCTATTGGCTAAAGTTTCTGCTTGTCTCGTTCTGTGTAGAGTAAAAGATGAAAGCGAGGCTAGAGAAGCTGAAAAGGATCAATATCTTAACTAAATCAGATGGTGTTTATCAGGAAATTATTGAATCATACTTAGCAGAGCATTCATTGATTCACATCTAGATAGTTATGACAGAATGCATCATCTGTGATAACGAAATTTATATGTTTGCTAATGAAATCATGATGTTAACGTGATAAATTGATGTAAATATAAATGAGAAAAAACATTTATTTTTGCTGATCGTATTAGTAATATATAAATATTTTGATATTCTGCTGGTGTTTAAGTCAGTTATTTGACAGTATTCACGGTCTTAAAACTCTTATATGATTTATGGTTTTTTGTGTTTAATAAAGTTGTCCTTATCAAACCTTTCCTTAATGTACGATCTTTACGAAATTAATAAATGAGCACCTTTTGAAAAGTCTGTTATGATTCAGAATATACCACTGTAATTGGTTTGACATCAGGAATGCTCAGTTAGTTTAACTGAAATATATTTATAAGTTAATGAGTAAAGGAAAGATTAGTTACAGAAGGGTTAAGCAGGATCCTATCTGCCAGGGTTCAATAACTGGGTGTGTCAGTCCAAAAAACGACAGGCAGTCATCTCTTTAAACCCAACTTTGGTCATCAAATATATCATCAAATTCCAGCCAACAGACTGAGAACTTCTTGTTTTTGGTGTGTTTATCATTATTATTATCTTCTTTACAATACTTTAGCACTAAATCCAGCTAAAACGGCTGTCTCAAATACAACCCAACTACACAGTCTCATAGCCATTTGAATCGCGAACAAAAAGCTGTTGAACCTAATCAGATTATTCTTTAAAGATACAGAACTACACAAATGTTTGAAAACTACAATGATTTTTTTCAAAATGCCCTGGGCTATAAAATGCAAGCCAAAATGTAAATCATGGGAAACACGTAGGTCACGTGGTTTCGGCGCTCACTTTTTTCGCACTCTTTAGAAACTTCAGATCCGATGCCAATTCGAGCGAAGACCGTTCTGATAATACTTATACCAGAGATCTAATATTTGTACATTATATATCTAAAGCATTGTCTTTTAACAAGTTTAATTTGGAATCGTCAATTTGGTGATACTTTGTTAACAGTGATCTTTTAAATATTGTGGTACGTGTTTAATAACTGATATTGTTCAAAGCACGTTAAACCCCAACTCACTCGCTCACTCAAATATTGTGGATTTTGAAAAATCTCAAACTTCAAGGGCAGATAGTTTTAAAAAAAACCTTAGCGAAGATTATAACATGAGAGTAAAACGTGATTAAGGTCTTTAAGATTAAGAATAAAATCGCGACAGTCGTTTCCTTAAGGCAAATGCACTCTGGCATCATGAAATGCACCCTCTAAGCAGAGATATAAGACAGGTGAAGAAGGATTAAATATTCCTTCAACTTGAAGGTATGGTCAAGATATGTGACGTGATCTAATGTTCTATCACTCCAATCGACCTTTTAATAATGTAATGTATTCTATCTCATCTGGATACCATAAACATTATGATTTTGAAGTTTTTTTTCCAACCCCTGAAGAAGTCACGTGACTCACGTGACTGCAGTGCTCGGACAAAGTAGCAGCAACGTATTTTTTCTTAGAACAATGTTAAATTCGCTCCAAATGGCTGAATGCGACTATATTTATATTTGCTTTCATGCTGTTAATCCTAGACATTAACGCACATTGGACAGAGCTTAGTATATGGTTGTTGTTTTTGCTCAAAACACAGCATTATTATCATAATATTAACACAGTAGAAATAACTAACATTAATTAGTGAATAACCATATTCTAAAATGATCTGGAACAGTTCGATATAGATACTACAAAACAACACAAGTTATTTTTAGTACTCTAGGGCGTTAAGTGACTGGCCAAGTCGCGTAGCAGGAGTGTGTGTTGCTGTTACGCATACTTCAGTGAAATATAAGAGCTATTGGTGTGTTCCTTTATGTCTCAAACGTGTACGTAAACTATGCCTGCCTGTCAGATGTTGATATCAACAATTCTAGGCCACAGGACGCGTACGCATGCTACTGGTGAAAGTTGACGAGTAAATATGTGATATGAATATATAAAACTTATGATTATATAACCAACACGTAAGAAGGATATTAAATGAAAAGATTAAAATTTCTGTATGCATTTATTCATGAACGTTTTCTCATTATTACCACATCGAATTAGAAAATATGCTTGCAATCGTCAAATATAGTTGATATATTAAACTTTATTTTAACTCTGCATGAATATTATGGCTCAACCATGTTTTTTCTTTATCCGCAAATATCGACTTTTATTCTTTATCTTTGAAGAGAATTATTTTGGCCTTCACTTCCGATGTAGAAGTGTAGAATGACCAGACATTTATATTGATGTCAATTCTCCAACGTTAGTCGTTCCTGGCAAATTAAAACAAATAATGGATTGCTGAACATCGCTGCCTACATTTCACAGAAGGACCACATGGTGTTTGTCTTGTCCATGATAAACTAGTACCACATGAACAAAAATCTGGAGTACATCACACCAAAGATTTATTTAATCCATCAAAAGGATTTGAATCAGGTCAATTTGTCACCTTGATCTTGAAACCATGCTCGGCTTCTATACCCCCACCCCCTTCCCCGCAAGATACTAATCAACCATTTCAATTAAAATTTGTCATGGAAATTCGGATGTACGTTGTGATGTGTTGTTATCGACTATTGAAAATATTTTCAAAATATTTTGGGATTTGAGCGAAAAATTTATGAATTTTTAAGAAAACTTTTAGTAAATCCTGTCCGGCTCATAATGTTCTAACCTAATCATCAGACTTTGATTAAATTTGGTAAATGTAAATGACAAACTAATGAGGAATGTGTTAGAAAGCTGTTATTGTCTTTATTCGTTTGCAAATTGATGATAATATAAATCGCTGGAATAACATCTGGATATCTCTCTGATCTTTTTAGATATCTACTTTTGGGTCCAAAACATTAACCTTGTAAGAATACTGATGCGATCCAGTTTTACCTGGCTATTGCTTAATTACCGATAGATTATGCAATTAAGCTTCACAATAAGATATATGATGATTTACAGATGAAACTTCAACAATGCTCTGTATTCTACTGTGTACCCAATCCAATGCATAAATATTTACTTGGTTTCCAATCAAAATCTAAATCTCCTCTCAATATATAAAAGTCAATCTACTCTCTTGTGAAAACATCAACCCGGCTTCAATCTATGAATTGTTTCCTATCAACTTGCTCATTTTCCTATCCAACCATTGTACGTCAATCCTATTAACTGTATAAACAACTCCTCTCCCGTAAAAATAAACAACTGATGCAAATAATGTTTCCACGGACATATCGATATTGAATAAATACTGTTTAAACCAACTGTGCATTTGACATCTCGTATTAAGAATGTCGTTTCCATCCTCTGTGTCACTTTCGTAGTAAGAGATAAGACAGATTTCATCATTATTGGGACTCAGAAGCAGCTATCAAAACTACCTCCCACCACTCTTAAAGTTGACAAAGTCAACATACAGCCATCTGCTCATTTGAAGTAAAAACCTTGGTGTATCATCAACCAGTCAATGTCAAGTAAGAAACAGTCTCTCAACATCGCTCGTTCAACCAATTATCATCTTTCCAGCATAGGATGAATCCGGAAATACATCGATTCTGATAAAACTCATCAACTGCTTTGTAACTTTCCTCCCAGATTGCTGCAATTCTCTGTTGTCTCCCACCTTCACCGAATCCAGAATAAAGCTGCCAGAAGTATATCTCTCACTAAGCCATCAGCCTAGTTATCAGACAACTCCATTGGCTTCCAGTCCAACCAAGAATTATATTCAAGCAACTTCTACTTACTTTCTCTGCTCTCTATATTGACTCATCCCCACGCTACCTGAAGGAACTTCCTCACTACACACCAGCCTCAGCGATCTCTCCGTTCATCAAACCAGTCATTGCTTTCTGTACAATCCACTATGACCAAACTCTCTAAAAACGCTTTCTCTGTGCTAGCTCCCAGACTTTTGAATTCTCTGCCCAAACATATAAAGTCTGCAGAATCTGCATTATCATTCAAGCAAAACCTTAAAACCTTACTATTCAAACACTGACTGACAAGAACTCTCATATTTTATCCCATCTGTCACTGATTTCTTCTCCAAGCGCCGTTGAGCAGGCCTCGCCTGGAAATTGGGCGCTTTATAAATCTATTATTATCATTATTATTATAGCGTCTAAATCGTCTAAACACATTTTACTGGTGTCTTAATTTGTGAGTACACCTCTGACGAGTACAAACATTTTCTCTTTTTAACAGTCTTAAAACTGTTTCGTATTTTCCCTCGCTACGTGTGAAGTAGATCCGAGTTTTTAGTTAACCGTGAAATTAATCCTGTCTGGAGAAAACAAGAAACATCAAAGTCTGCTGCCTGTCGACTCTATGCTATTTTGGATTTTCGAGTGTCGACTTCCTGCTGTCCCCCGTCTCCACTCCCTAAATACATTACCTGTTTGACAACGACATTAGAATCTATGCCGAAACGTCGCTTTCACAGTGTAAAGTTGCTTATCCTTAAGAATTGTCCTTATTGTCCATCTATGCTGTTTCCTATCATCGGATGTAAATGACCCTTTACAAAATTTGTTGTGACAAGAATGATGACGACAACTTGTATATGACTTCAAATCTAAAAGATGTCAGCTATTAAAGCTTAATCCCGAATTTTATAAGATATTAACTCGTTAATTGCACCATTTCATTCCGACTGAGATAAATAACCTTTCTCTTTAAGTTACATACTATGAAATATGGATCGAATCAACATTTCAGTTATAACTATTGGAAGATGGAAATGAAAAGGATGTTCATAACTCTGATGTTCATAAATGGAAATGAAATAAAAATTATCTTAATATCTTTGAATTGATAATGAAAAGTAAAGTATTAGTGTTCGACACAACGATGCGAGATTAAAACTTTTTATGTGAGATATGGAATGAAAATGTTTTTACAAACTCTCGGATGCAACTGTTAACATGAAAAATATAATTGATATCTTCATTAGTTCAAAAATCAAAATCATTAATTATTGCACATAATAAAAGATTATACGTATATATCCATATTTTACTTACTTTGGAAAGGTTTGGCTCAGAATTATAGAGTTTTTTGTATCAATTACGAGAGAGAGAGCATTTTTTTGCATTTTTCTTTCAAGTACAGCTCTATTGTTTTCCTTCAGATCCAAAGAGACATCAGGTGGACGAGCAAAGCGTGGTTCGTCCATGTGATAACTGTACCCTTTAGAAATGGAGCAGAGTCACATAATGTTTGTCACATACATGCATTTACAGCTCTACATTCAGTTCTTTTAAGTTTTGTTTACAGTGTGGGGCACCTTTGACAAACAGGCTACTGCAGGTAACTAAACTTCACACATCTCTTGATTTTCGAGCCAATTACGCTTCACTTCATGTACAATATGGTTGCATTATATTTTGACCAGCCCTCCTACGACCTAAATCAAATGTTTGCTTTTACACTTTGAGACATTCGTCAGAAAAAAGCTACAACAACTTGTTGAGATATGCTCTGATAACCAAGTTCCATCCAATGAAACAAACACCTTGAATTAGATTGTCTTCATCTCCATTAATGGAGATAAGTAACTGGCATATGTATATGTGAATATATAAAACATTTGAACAAGCTGTTACACATATGTAAAAGGTAATCCAAGACTCCAAGAATCTCCTACTTTCCAAGAATGTTTGATTGCTGAATGCACGCCGTGTGTGGCCCGATTATAATCGAGAGTAAATGTTTACTAAAAAACTTTGAGACCGGCAATGAGTGGCATAATTTGGAATGGAGCAGCGTTAGATAAGATGTCGTATTAAATATGTCACTTTAGCTAGAATGTCGGATAAGATAATTAGTAATAATAGACGTTAAATGTAACAAATGAAAATGCTGTAAATCCAGGCAAATCCATTTTTATATTTTCAATGCCACTGTATTATGTTGTACAAAACTGTCGTGCTTCGAAAGTTATATTTCGGGAAGTAATTCTCAAAGAAAGTTACTCCAATTCAATCTCCTTCAGAATAGCAACTATGACGTACATTCGATTGGAATGTGATATAGTTTAGCACAAGCACGTTATCATTTAATCAGAATTGTAACACATTCTAAGGGCCTGATCATAAGGCCTTTTAAACTCTTGATCTCAGGCATTTTCTCCCCACAGAGGTAGCTCCATAATAAATCCCTATACGAACCTCTCGTAGGGCTCGGGTTTGAAATAGTAACCGGCCTTTTACACAAAAATGTAACAAACCCTCCAATTTATAGAATTATGAATGCTAAAGATATAACATTTGATTACTGAGATGAAGCAAAACAGTAATCAATTTCTGTTAAAAGAAATGCCGCAGTGTCACAAGTTCTGGTGCTAAGCTAGGGAACAACATGCTTAATAAGCTAATCAACGTCTTGAAACGTCATACTTCACCATTGCGCCATAGAAATATTAACCATTCATGTACATCCATAAAACCGTGAATCAAAGAGGAAAATATCAAAGAATAGTTTGAAATAATTCTTTGTTATCAAAAATCCTTTTTGTTAAGTTTTGATTTTTATTGCCTTAAGTAAAAAAGCACAGAGAAAATGAGGAAGTAATTTAGCCAGAAGAAAAGGATTAAGAAGAAATGATCAAACGAATATATCAAAATGTAACAACTTCAAAGAGTAAGACTCATTTGAAAATAGATTCTGGGATATTACACGAATGGAAAACATGTTATTGAGAGTATCTACTATTGTCCCGTTTGACGAAAACATTTCAAATACAAAGCTTGGTTGAACTTCTTTTATGCAATTCTATCGAATTAAAATTCTTAAAAATCAAATGTATTATTTTTATTGTTCTTAAAGCACATTTCAAAAGATACATTTACATTATAAACCTTACACTTGATGGTCAATTTCTTTCTACCCAAAATAGTTACATGTAGTTGTTATAGTAGTAGGTGGAATTACAGGAGAGATATACAAAACGTTATAAAGAAGCGGCTGAATAATAGACATCTACATGTAAGTAATGTCTATAGCGTGTTTTAGGCGAATAATGGCATATTTTTTGTCATAGTTAGCAATTACTTTCCGAACCTTTGATATAGAGTTACTTATAATAATCACTAAAAGAAAAGAATAAAACACAGGAATCAATGTTAAAGGAACGATTCTCTGGAGGGATACGTTGCGGATTGATAATTCATGATTACATTAATCAAGTTGAAACATGTTAGAAGGAAACATCTTTGGTTGCTTTAGATCTGATAGTACGACAACCAACGCAAAGGCGAGAGATCTAAGACGAGAGCAATCCAACGGTGGAGGCTTTACTACCATATGATACATGTATATATTGTTATTATTATACAATTAAAGACTGGTGATGAGGTCAATACCTGTTTTTATAGACCCGAGGAAAGCAATATTGACAGAGGACGGTCAATATTGCTTTCCTCGGGTCTATAAAAACAGGTATTGACCGAATTCACCAATCCATAATTGTTTTATTATGTTTCTAATTAAATACGAAAAGAAAAGAACAAACTACAGTTATGAACAGCAAACAATTGTAAATAATGGTGGTCAAATGACGTCACGATTACAATATCATGACGTCATGTAACAACGGTTTGACGTCATTATGTCTATTTCAAGTCAATATCACTTTTGGTCGGACTCGGAGAGGAGTCAATGTGCTTTTCGGTCGACTGACACGTGACCGCTTCCCAAGCAATCGGATTGCCGTAAAAATAAGATTACATAATAAAACCTTTTAATCAAAGTATGTTAATCTGTCTTCAATCTATCTAGACGTGTATATTTAAACAGTAATAACACGAAGCATTCAACGCGTTTTACGAACATTTCATGTGATGCATACAAAACAATATTGAAAAGCCGTTAGAATGACCCCTTCAATTTGTTTCAGATACAACCTCCAATCATTTATGTTTGTAGGGTTACCAAAATGAAAGTAGAAGATGAGCAAATGAACGCGTCAAAGCATAAATCTTAAATAATCAAATCGTAGGTTTTGGCAATTCGAAGCTACAACCTTATTGAAATCAGATCGAAACTTGCCCCTCGTACTTCGCTGCGTTTCTTGTCAAGACTGTGTCAGCCAATGAGAATAGAGGCTGGAAAGACATCGGCAACTTTTGAACATACATACAAAACATCACATCTAACTTTTGGATCTCGGAATACCAGCTTTTTCTGAATCGACACGAACAAAAACGCTAAATAGTCGTTGGTTTGTATACAATCATGACGAATCCGTTCATGTTTGGTCGAAAATTATGCCACGTCAGCAACCCCGAGGAAGATAGTTAGGAAGATTTACTATCGTGACAATATGTGCGTTTGATTGTATTTTTTTTCGTCAAGATACAGTTTTCAGAAATGTGGTAAGTACTAGTAAAGAAATTTAAAAAAAAACAAAAACTACGACACATTGTTGATTAGTCCTACAAAGCATTTATCTCAAAGTTAAGTCGACAATCATTTTAACAAAGGATCTCATATCTCATATTTCTGAATTTCAAAGTAAGAATGTCTCTGAATTGGGGGAGATAGATACATAAACTGTAGCATAAACAGAAACATTTGCCGTTAAAAATGAATAATGACATACAGTTACATATTTAGAAGTCAGAAAGTGTGTAGTGGTGGTGGCGTCCCCCTCTCACCCTCCCTCTCTTTCTTGACTGCTTATTTCTCACCACACGATGTGATCGTTCGAATATTGCAGTGACAAATCCATAATTTTTCGAATCCCCGAATGATTAAAATTACATATGTAAGCTGAAAAAAATTTAGACTCAGTAACGATGCCTTGAATTTTTTGGCGAATTAACTGCGCCCTTTTTAAAACAGGAATCGTGCACATTCTAAACAGTTCACTCGTTTGCCACGGAGTCCCTACTTTTCAATGGCAAGAATCGATTACGAAAATAAACGAGCCAGTTAGGTAATCATCTAACTGATTACGATTCAACTACTCACCTCAAAGTTACCATTCCATGGGATTTTTTTCGTAGTCTGTCGGGGTTTTAAGAGAAACCAGAGTTGCAGCAATCCTCACTGTCTTCTGTGCCTCCGTTTTGACCTTCTTTTCTTTTCCACCTGCCTTTACGTTTTACGGTATTTCTTTAATTCCACATTGCAGTTCAAGCGCTAAACTACGGATGTTAATTTGGCTGTGATGCATGCCGAAATAAACTTTTTAGATTTTTTCAAAACTGTTGTTTCATAGTATCAATTTCAAGGCAAGAGAAGTCATTTCCAATTTGATTACTTTTTACACTTATTTATCAAATATATGTTAAGAAACAATCGTACTTTGATGATGGTAAAGTCGTTCATGAGGCTTCTTTAAGACGACCACATAGAAACATGCAAAACAACCTTAGGATTTCTTGATAATTTGAAGCGACAAATATGTTACGATAGTCATAATGTAATAAACCTTGATGTATTAGATACATATAATATAAAAGACTTATACGTCTGTTAAAACTAATAAGCAAATGTTATGCATACCTGACACTCATAATAGTGACCATCTAATCCTTTTTAACTTTTGATTGATGAAATATATGTGTTCATATGCATGAACATAACGGAAGAGTATCACAGAGCGGAATAGAAAGGATGGTAGTCAATCGGCAAATATAGGAAGCTTGTGACATTGGTTTGGTTGTGAAAGGTGATAAGTTATGCAAGCAATATCTTCATGTGCTTTCGTATCTTTTTTTACATATCGTCCGTCCAGAACTTAACTTTCATGACAGGAAATGCTCAACTTGACAAGTTAAAAATGTAGGCATATTTCTGTGACTTTCAAGGGAATGATTGTAAAAGACAAAGCCTTTCTGTCTAATCTTATAAGGGATATATTTACCAAAGTGGACCTAGGCACGCCAAATCTTGAGAGAAGCTCTGTTTGTACACGAGCTGCGTGTAAATGTTCATTTGAGTAAATCAAAGTTGAAGATTATCCTGAGATTTTCTACTCACTGTAATGTTATTAATTAGTAGAATGGTCTTTAACAAATACCTTGTGTGAGTGAGGTTCACATAATCTCTCTGAATTAAAGACATACAAATGGTTATTGTATTTAACAATTCATCTATTTAATAATATATGTTTATGTTTTTCATCCATCTAATTCGAAACGGGTTAAATTGTATTTGCCATGGTTGAACAAAATCTATAAAATATATTGATATTCCAAAAACTTACGTTTTGCACCTATCAAACACACCTAAAAACCATAGTGATATTTTCAGTAACGAGTGCAAAATAATGCAACATATTTGCAGGACAGGATGCTCTTTGTATTACACGCTAACCGATGAGCAGAATACAAAGCTTACATCATGTTCATGTATTGCTAAATAAACATTTCACCAAATACTGAAATTACTTTTGCAAACAACACATGCGTTTAGCCCCGATGACGTGTTTACACTTCTATCACTCAGCTGAAAGCTTTATTTCTAACAGAATGATAATTTAGATGCTGTGTTTCATCAAATCCAATTTCCGTTTAGAAACACTGTATAGCATTAACATTTGCGCCTTTTAAAATACTTACATTCAGCAAATAATTTTTCATAGTGAGTGGGCGAGTTAATGTTAAGCGCCGCTTTGGCAAAAATTTTGCCATTAGCGTTGTTAATTTTTAAAAAAATAGACTAAATTTCAAAGAAGGCATAACAATCTCAAAATATCATAAAAATGAATCATTAATGTTTAAATTAACAAATAAGCATCCCCTCGCAAACACAATAGTTAGTTCAGAACCTATAATGTATATGCTTTGAAAGAAAAGTTTCATAACACACCTACATTTAAAAACTAGAATATGATGCTTATGGAATGAAATGGTAAATTGACTAAAATATTCACTGATTACATGAAATTTGTATATTTTGTGAGTAACCTCTCTTCAGAAAAATAATTCTTTGAGACATTTTTAGGAAATATGACTCCAGCTATTATCAATCTGCAAACAATTGGGATTTTATTTGCACCTTTTTATTCATTATTTTGGGGTTTTTGTTTGTTTTCTGATCATATATCTGCAACTAATACTGCAACCACGAGGTTGCGTCTAGGTTAAAATAAACCTCAGTAAATGCCCTAAGCAATTTAAGAAAGAACATTCTTGCGTTTGTTTGTAGAGCAGCTGCTTTGATAGTTTTTACATTCATTGTGGGGGAAGACCCGGATTTGAGCTCACAAATAAAAAACAAACATATATTGCACAATCTCTTGCATAGATTTGCGATACGATTTAAATCGATCTATGCGATGTTTTGAAAGTAACATTGTTTAAGTGATCCATGTTGGACATATGCTTGTATTTTTATGAACATATATAGGTTTAAGTATTTCAAGATAAAATCAATGGATTGAATTGAAATTTCCAAAATGAGTATGTTTTAAATCGAATGTTTTCTATATCATGATATGGCTGTCGATATTTAGGTTTTTGGTTCAAGAGGAATGCTTTGTTTTACTCGAATCAGAAAGATTTCATGCGTGCTCGGAGAAAGAAATGCATAATAAAGTATTCAGGTTCTAAGCATTGAGCTATGACCTATTTCATATATAACATATATAGTTCATAATCATAAGCTAAATTTATTTAAAATAGAAGCAATTAGACTTTTTCTGCGTTGACAACAAATGGATATCTCAAAACAGGATATATCAATGTTAATTCATGTAAACGTAACTGTATAAACTATATGAGAATTCACTCAACCCATTAATTACCAGACAAATCAAAAATTTCTGAGGAATGTTCTGAAAAATATAAAGGTTAGGTTCCATTTAATATATTCGTAATATTTCGTGCAAAATACATTTCTTTAGAAATAAAGAATAAAGGAAATAACTATTAGATAATTAGAGTAATTTATGCTTTTTGTGATAGCGATAGTTTAAGTTCTCTTGACATTGTCTTACACATTTAAGTTTAAAACAGTAAGGTAAACGAACATTGAGGTAACAGTTGTATCAGAACAAGAAAACCGTTTTCGACACAAATGTTTGTAAAAGCTTATGGGATTGTCAGAATAATCAGAAAATCTTAAATCAAAATCGAAATCTAAAGTTTGGATACATGTATCTTTCGACACGGTCAGGAGAGATATCCTAACCCATTACTAATTCGTAATATCCAGAATATTGCAACAATTATAGACAAAATCCAAACTAAATAGGCATTGAAAGAAAGATCTCTTGGAGTTGAATTAATTAGTCGAGTTCTTGGCGCCCTGGCAAATGATTACTTGGAGGGCTGACAGCAAGCATGAGCAAGTATGGCATGATCAATGTAATGAGTTTCACCGTTGTCAAGCAATTAAAATTTCTTGAACTCTTGACCTCTGAATCAAAATTTACAGAACATAACCGTTAACAGTTGGTTAGTCAACACAATGACTTTGGTAACAAGTTTGCGACTATTCACACCATTCACATATTGCATTATACATGTACTGAAAAATGATTTTTCGAAAACTTATTACTGGCACCTGATTAACTATGCAGAGCAATCGTTACGGACACTAATAAAATATATTCAATACACAGAAGCAGTGTAAACGTTTGAGTTTATCGAGCGTTACACAAGGTATACTCCAATTCAACAACAATAATGCAAATATGATTAAAATATTAAATCATTATGTTTTATCTTGTGTATATTCTGTTGAACTCAGTGTATTTGGACCCAATCACTTTAAAGCATGGCCAATGAGTATGAATGATGTTGAGCAATGTCTAAATGAAGTACCTAAGGAACATACCTTAGGATGTTACCTCGAGGTCAGGTTGCTTCTCCGACTACATTATAGTTGAAAACAACAGAGAAATACACAACATATTTTTCTACTGAGATGTTTATTATTCCCAGAAAATCTAAATGCAACGAACACATACTGAGAGGATGATAACAGAATTTGCACTTCTGGCGTCCATATGCTTAATGGAAGATATTTTGTGATGTGATTGTTGATAAGTTTTATGATTTTTGTTTGTGACGTGTCAAATATTCTTCACTCAGAGACGAATAACTTCCCGCTATGGGCAAGTACTTCAAGAGCTATTAATCTAATGTGATACACGAGTTGTCTCGCCAGACTAGGAGGGTCAACATATTCGAAGATCGCATTGGAAGTGAAAGTAAATTTTAATGTCCCTGAATAGGCGATTCCAGTTTTGGTTGGTTTTCATTCGCCCGTACACATCTTTGTATGTGGCCATGGCGGCCATTGCGTGTGCATCCAATGTTACCTTTTAGATGCGTTCCTAATGTTTGAGCTTTTTACCTTGACCTTGGAGAAGAAAGCATTTTCAAAAATCATTACATTCGGGCTTGTCAGTGTTTCACAAGAACATATTTTCTAGGGTTGCTATTCTTCTGAGATGAAAATCGCCCCTGTTTTCTCTGTGAAAAAAAGGTGTGAATGTTTATATGATTTGCGAAGTGTATGTGCGTGGTATGAAAGAAAATGTTATAATATTTTCTTCGAATGTAATATGTACATTGTCTGACGAAATAAAGATGAATCTGTATCGTCAGTAAAATTAGCCGCTATGCTTAATAAAATATTATCATAAAATGTAATACCAAATGATTCCATATTTGTTCATCGGCAAACATATCTATTTTCCTGAAGAAAACTACAGCTTAACATTGAACAAAAGCTTAATTTAAACCACCACTGCCTGGATCAATTTTGTACTAAAAAGGATTAACATGAAAAACTACCCGTATCTATGGACACGTTTGCACGTTCATTTCAAGAACCCATGCTGTCGCTTCCGTTCTCCATTTCCGATTGTGTGGCTAATTATAGTAACAAAGTCACGTTGACAAATTAATTGGTACTTCTTTATGGCTTCCCTTATGGTGCTGCGTATGATTAATTAGTTCTATGAAAATGCTGACCTAAACGCCTATGCTCAACTTGTTTCTGTAAGGTTTTCTTTATCTCAATGTAGAGCTCATTACTTGGATTATAAGGAGAGAAGGTATGCCTGCTTGGACAATATTTGCAGCCAATTGCAGCTAAATGTAAAGCCGGGTGTCAGATACGTTAAAGCACTCACAGTTTGGTTGATTTGCGTGCCATCGGTCAAATGAAGAAATGATATTGATAAAACTTTGCAAAGATGTTACTCTTGTAGTTTTATCATTTTACTATTTACAATTCATCATTTATCATATAGCTAGCATCTACATGGTTATAATTTGCTTATTAGTGAAACTTTGAAAGTTATATTAGGTCTTTTTATTTTGTCTGTACAAGTCCGTTTGTTAAGTTTACTGTCAAAAGTGAAATGTGTTTCTTTGTGACATTGCTTATATACCAGTGACAGAGTATGCCTTTCGTTTATTTATCAAACGAGACAGTTTCGAGAAATATCACAAGACTCACATAAGTCCATATGTATCTATGTAGATGTGTTTATATTCAACATATAGACTCAGTGGTGAATGCCTTAATTTATTTACGTTTATTTAAGAAGTAAATGTGAATGTATCATCAGTTATGAAAATGAAATATTTTATATAAATATTTAAAAATCAGTGCTGATAAATGATTTTATTCAAATGACAAAAAGATTTTTAACGTTAATCAATACTTATTTTGTAACAAATATAATTACTTAATTTTGTCTCTTTTGAGCTATAGTATTTTTCCATTACTATTATATGATAATGCACGAATACAGTTAGCATACATGGACAGGTATCTTGCATTAGAATTGAAATAGAATATACAAGACTTAGTGTAGAGAATTATGACATCTACATATGTGCCTAAAATACAACTTCGCCATATCATAGTTCATAAAGAATTCAACAACGTTGCAAACAAATCATTTTGCTCATTATTCAAGCTTCCTATAAAAAAATAATCTAAAAATTATATATTGAAATCCATGTATGATTGTCGTTTTGATTTCACATGTATTTCATGGAAACCATGAGAAAATAAGATATTCTGGGCTAATCTTCAAAATGTACAACCTTAAGCTTAGGTATAACAAAATAAACAATGCCTAAGAAACCACCAAAATATAATTCAGATATTTCCCCAACCTTCAAAGGGCCAGTTTGTAGCGTATCAAGTTTAAAATTCAAACAACAGGCTGCCCATGTCCGTTGAAAACCTTCATTGGTGAAAAGAATATCAAGTATGATGAAGCGAACTGGAATAGTTTGAGAGATATGCTCAGGACTTAAACTAGGTAACTTACAGACGGGGGTAACAGGGACTGTTTACTCAACTTATGCTGTAAGACATTGGTATAATTACAATATTAAGCAATCGAGATAACATAAAATACTTCTGGGTTAACTTTAATCGAATTGATCCATTAATATTGTCACAATCAACTGTCAAGTGTATCACATTCAGTGCCACATTGAAACTGTTCTTCAGATGCGAACTATCGACTTGTGTTACAGCACTTCAGACATACTGTATTACCCTAAAGGTGATTGCTGTCAATTGAATTTATTGGTTCTTTCGGTTGTTACACGAACACACGGTGTTTACTTTCAAGATAAAAAAGATAAATGCATGTTAATCGTCGACGGTAATTTTGTTTAAAACAAATAAAAATTCAAAATCAGTTGTAATGTTCAAATTCTCCCTGCATTGTTTCTTAATTATTGCTTCTGTCCAATCAGAATTTCCGAATTCATTGTGCAACCACAAGAGATTTTATTACAGATTCAGAGGAACATTTTCCCTTCTAACTAGCGGTGATTTGAAGGCATTTGTTTAGAATGTTTGAAGCTTAAGCTGTGAGACATACTTGACTGGTTCGGATGAATGGGCAGAGAAGGAGAATGATACACAGAAAGTGTATCCATAACCATTTTGTGATGTCCATCATTGTCTGTACTTTCCGAAGTTGTGCCTCTCGTTAGGAGAGTGTCTTCATGATGTGCTTTGTCCTCTAACCCACATTTTAAACGTCGTCAATGTAAACCGATGACTTCTTAAGAAATCTGTTTCCAATATTAGTTTCAGTAATCATTTTGGGAAATATTTCCTGAAAGTTAAAAAATTATGTCCTACCTGCTTTAAATACTGTATTCAAGGCACACATATGGAGGTTACTTAATACAATAACAAGGTGTCATATCTCGCGACTATACAAATACGTACTTCGTGGTACAGTCATGTATATAGTTATCCAAGTGTGTGCGTAGGTGCGTTAGTGCTTCCAAAATGGTTTCTTGAGCATAGTTCGAAAACTAAATGATTTTAAATTATGTTGCATTATTGTGTTCTTTAGAAAATCAAAACGTGAACTCCAGGGTGGCAGAATTTTTGTGAAATATTAGCCAAAACGGCTGTGTTTCTTTCAGGCATATAACGACTTACACGTGTATGATTTGATAAACATAACGTTTAAATTTGATAGGTATATTGGATGTGTTGAACCAGTTGTGTAATATCAACTTTGTTGTTTGAAAATGACCATCCTTTTTTTATGTGACTGACTACATGTTTTCGATGTACTAAATGTTATGTGAAGGTCATCTACAAACTACAAGCAGGGGTATATTATCTGTGCTCGCTTGTGCCTTGACATTGATGATGCATGTGTTCATGTGAATTCCATTATATATCAAAATATTTTGAATTAGTAGGCCGTATTTATACTGTTTATTTCACTATACTTGACAAGTCAGTTTCTTCTGTTTCGGAGGTCCTCATTCAAGTAGAAGATTGTATGTAGCTTAAACATAGACTCAACATGAAAGGTCTTCCAATTTACCAATGTCAATTTCTATTTGTGAAACCAATTCCTTCTGACCCCTGTTTGACATAACGGCATGTCCTACACATGGGATTAGATACATTACAGTAAATGACTGCGTGCTAAGCAAATGTAAACTGTGGAAGTCAAAAGTCTACAATAATTTCACTCAAGAAATCACATTTTAAGTAAACACATGTAAAAAGAGTGATTATTTTCATTCTCTTCATTCTAAAGATTATAGGCGTCTAAGTGTAAATGACATAATTATAGTGTAATCAGATTACAACCCTGAGAGTGTGACTATTATTACAACCAGGCTATTTAACGTATCACTACTGCGATTAAATTACATAGTGGAATAAGCTATGCTTACAAATAGTGGCGGCATGTTCCTGCTAACCAATACTCGTTATAATAATGATGACAGTTATTGCACATCAATTTAAGATACTACTTGCACTTACTCCAAATCCTTTACATGTGTGTTTAGTTATCGTTTGAATTGGATAGAGTCATCAATGTTGAAAGAACTTCTTAGGGTTAATTACGTTTAGTGGTTGAAATATCTAAGAACGAATGGCTTTCGGGAAACGTTTAAGTCTGACTGGCCATGTGCAGTTTTAAAAGTATAAAAGTTTTGCCACATAAACGAGTAAAACAATTCAAACTGACTAACTGACTGAATAGGACAGACACTATTATTTTCATTATGATCAGATGTTTGGAAAGAATGTTGCTATGAATTGCCTACCCCAAAATAATATTTTGGCTTCGATTAAAATTTCAAACTATATAAAATCTAGTAGATTAGGAATTATTTGCCTTCTCAACTATAAAAAGCGTCATGAAAGGAATCACGATAATAACGCTATCTACATTTAGATATATGATGTGATCATCCGAAATATTTGTAATGCCAAGTGCAATTTCTCACAAGTAGCACAAACTTCCTTTGATCCATACCAGAGAAGCAAATAAAATCAGTCGACTGGAATAACAGATTAAATAGGCCAGAAAATTACTGTTTATGTAAATCTTGGTCAGCAGCTGGGAATGACATATGATCATTAATTGTTCAAAGTGTAGTTGGGTTGCATTTGACAAAAGATGTCGTCTCAAAACGGAATAGAAGTAAAGCCAAATCTTCCTAAAAGAATAATCACTGACTACACCCAAAAACTTAAAATCCTTTATGAAATAATATTCTCTTCAAGTCTTATCTGTAAATATGTACATCAATTTGAAACTTAAAATGCATTTTAGAATTTAATTCATAGATTTATTATTGATAATATGATAAGGTTGCACAGCTCACTTCCACACAAAATTAATGGAAAATGACAAAACCAATACATTTAAGAAAGTTCACAGAGAAATTATCTTGAACTCCTGAGGACTTACATGAACCTGTTATTCGTTGTTACGAGAATAATGATTACATACACAGTAAAAGTCCTGTTTCTACCATATTTGGCAGACATCTTGATATTAAACCTGTTCTTGAATAAGTCATATTGAACACAAAAACGGGTTTTCCTCATGAAACTTGCATTCATGGTAAATGACGTGCTGCACGTTTGTGAAAAGGCACGTTTTACACGTGGAGAGTCTGAAAATTCATGCAGCAGTGTGAATCCATGGCTATTTAAACACTAAAGGTAGGCCATCCTATCGTTCACAATAAAACTGTTACAACGACTCCATGCAAGCATGCAAAGATTGACCAATACTCAACGATGCCCTGGGTATGATTAGAGCTGGCAGGAGACACAGAGAGGTGGCCCACCATTACAACTGCCACCGTAACACTGTAGACAGGCTAGTCCAGCGACATGCACAACATGGTGCTGTTCGATACCGACCCCGCTCTGGAACTGGCAACAAACTGCAAGGACGAAAGCCAGTAATATCTCTAACCTGAGACGGATACATCCGCAAACAGTAATCAACCGACTGAGAGAATACGGCTTACGTCCTCTAAGACCTGCAATCCGTCCAATTTTGACGTTGCGTGATCGTCGTGCTCGTCTGCATTGGTGTAGACAACATCTCAGACATCCCTTACACTGGTGGCGACGTGTTTTATTCACAGATGAATGTCGTTTCCATCTAATATCATCAGATGGCCGCCAGAGAGTGTACAGACGTCGAAACGAGCGTTATGCAGATCCGTGTATCGTGGAGGAAACCGGTATGGGGGAGGGTCATGGTGTGGGGTGGTATCACTGCCCGTAACAGAACTGAGCTAGTCATTATTGATGACAACCTCAATGCAGCCATATATCGTGATGAAGTGCTTGCACCTGTTGTTGTTCCGTCACGGCCCCGATGTCATTTTACAGCAAGACAACGCCCGACCCAACGCAGCTTGATTGTTCAACAGTATCTGCAGCAACAACAAGTGGATGTTCTTCCCTGGCTCGCAAATTCGCCCGATATCTCACCCATCGAGCACGTATGGGAAATGAAACGTCAGCTACGCCGGCTTCCCCGTGTACCGTCAACGCTTATGGAACTCCAAAGACAGCTTATCAGAATATGGAACAACATCCAACAACACTTCCATGCTAACCTGTTCACTTCCATGAGGCGTAGACGCACAGAAGTAGTCGATGCAAACGGAGGTCATACCAGATATTGAGTGTGTGACTTTTGTGTTTGACCCCTAGTGTCTCTGACTCTCCATGGCACCAAGATTCTTTGCCGTAGCGTAATGAAATTACTCGTGTGGATCACAAATTAATTGATCTGTCATTTATTGACATTGCCATGAAATAAAAGTATATATATATATATATATATATATATATATATATATATATAGATTAAATATAAATACTTCACATAGTCGTTTGAAGAATCATTTTAATCCGATACTAGTATTTCGTCAATAGTATTGACTCATCAGGGATGAAACGATATGATCGTTAACATCGCATTACAAGCGTTTGTTAGATGTTATATTTAATCTATATGTGACCTTGCGTTTGAACCAATTCAACTTTTCATATATATACATGTATATATATATAGTATATTGTTAGTGTTATTTTTTAGCATGCACACTTTCTTTTTTTTGGGAGTATATCATACCAAAAAGCAGACGCAATGTGTCATGATCAGTTCACTTGGTCATGTATTTCCTAAGGCTAATCCAGTTCAATACCATTCTTTACGATACAGAAAATAGCTGAACATACATGAAGAATAGGTTTGGGTCGTTGTGTTATGCTCTTTGTAAGACATTAGCCACAAGCAAAGTGTTGATGTCATCTTTGGGATGTGAATTTTGATTTAACATGATTGTTTCTGAGTTATTACCTATTCCAGTGACGAATTATAGTTCGACGACTTCAAAATATGCATGGATTAAGTTTTGAATTACCTTCGCGATAATCCCAAAACAAAACAAGGTACGCCTCATTTGTATCTGGTTTTCATGATAAAAATTCACACCGGCCACAATCTTTGAGGATGATTTGTTCCTTAATCTATCTCTCTGAATAATGCACTTCCAACCAA
Source organism: Phorcus lineatus (assembly GCA_921293015.1). NCBI lineage: Eukaryota > Metazoa > Mollusca > Gastropoda > Trochida > Trochidae > Phorcus > Phorcus lineatus. Next base: position 24,412,111 of record OV121091.1, read on the forward strand.
GGGACTTTTGATTAAGCGACAAAGGCAAATCATTAATGTTTATTTATTTATGACGTTGTTAGATCTGACTGGAGATACTCATCGATTCGACCATATGCTTAGTACAAAGACAATCAATTTAAAAGAATTCATTGATGGCTGATGTACAACACAATTGTTCGAATGATCTACCTTTTCAATTGCAACTTACGTATAGGATGATATAAACAAACCTGACAGCACACATGTTTTCATGTCACTTGATCATGTATGTTTCATGTTTACATGTATTTCATAATATATTTGGCATTATTACAGCAGAATGAGAGATGAACATGATACATTTGCTACTATGAAAATCACAGGCTCATCTATCAGCACCATCTCCACTGTATTGTGAAGCTAGCAAAGTATAGCGTTTATCTATACAATACGTGTAGAAACGAATTAATCACCCAGTCACATCACACAGGAATTAGAGCAGAACGGGGCAACTGATTTATATCATGATTAATTACATGAGCGACAGAAAATCAATCATTTTCTCAATATCTTAGTTTGGAATGACAATCATGTAACTTCAACTTTGAAATTGTGTAGAAACAAACAACAGAGTTACATGTATTCTTCGAAACTGTTTCTTTAACAGCAAAAACTGAAGAGAATTTAGGGAGGTAAAATACTAAATATTTATCTCTGGTCAAATGATAGGAATATTTTCTTTATATATAGATTTCAGTTATTCAAATCTTTCAAGGATCGATATATTTGATTTAATATTTGAGAAAACATAAACATGATAATTCAAAATAAATGTTAGTCTAAACCTCAATGGTATTTGTATAAATACAATGCATGCATTGCACATGTAAAACAAGAAAAAAGTGAGCAAGGCTCACATACCCCCGCAGCCCGTCTGATTTCTTCTTCCTCTAGTCTGAATTAATATGACTCTGGATAACCTGATTTACTAAAGGTTACTGTAATAGTTAAGGAGTAAATGTGTCCCCATTGGAACAACAGATCTGTTAATCGCTACAAGTTCAATTGCGCAATCAAGGGCCATAAGTCTGTCAAAAATAATATCCGAAATGGCTTTCGAACTCGACCAAGAGCATCAACAGGCGTGTCCACAAGCAAACTTTCATTAGTGTGCAAAGTTTGGTTGATCTAACCCCAACTGTTTTTGAGAAAATTGACCGGAAGGAAGGACAGACGGACGGAATGACCGCTATAAACCCCCGCTACGAAGGTGTAAAAATTATAAACATATTCGTCTGGTGTAATAATCTACGACAGAATGTTGTCGGCCTGTCCCCTAAGAAAATCGTAACGTCACAAAATCTATAATGTATACATTACGAGGCCACATCAAAATGTAACGTGAAATATTCTTAATGTATTAGACGTCTTACTGTTCATAATGTTCTCTCTCATACATGTTTTAAATTTTAGAAATGTACATTGAAGAATGCCGTAGATTCACTTTCTTATCTGATTACACTCCCAACTGACAGATAAATTGCATTTGAAACGAATATCCGTCACACAAAGTTGAAGTTCTTTTTGTGCACTGCTGAGAAATTCAGTTTATCAATTGTAACTGCGTTTATTTCCCATCAATATCAATCGTCTTTCTGTGAGGAAAACTAATTGTGATAGTTTTCAGAAGAGGTTATAGGAACGTGAATGAAAACGCATTTGTATGAAAGGAGGTTTCTAAATGAGTGACTTTGATTACTTATTGTACATTCTTGTCAAATTATGGATATAGCCTTATGCAGGATGTTAACCTCCCTACTTAAATGAGCAAAAAATAACCATACAATACAATATATATAAAGACAAATTACAATAACCAAAATGGTTTTGAGAAATTTGGCCTTGGTACGAGTGGGAAAAGTGCTCATCATTTGATAAATGGAGCTGGATAAAATGTATTGTGTAAAATAAGTTTTTACAGGTCATGTTGTATCACTACAGCGCTGTTTCATGCAAGCTGCAATTAACAAGTGATAGCTTATTTTCCGTTCACTTTTGTTACGTGTGCGTCGGCTTGTCGGCTGATTGGTGTCCACTGGCTGTGTTTTGGTGTTGTGATTCCGTGTTTCCCTTGGTGCTGCGTTTTGGAGCTGTTTTTGGGCTGTGGCTGTTTTTTAGCAGATATTTGCTGTTGTGTCTGACCAGTTCATTGCGTTATGCATTTTTCATATATGCAGAGGCTGCTTTTTTTTAATATTTGAATATGGTTTGGCTTTGCCTATGATCGACCATTCTATGTTGAAATCTGTGTTTTCTTCTTTTAATTGCCAGATGTACTGGCTTAATTCTGTTACGTTCTTTTTGCTGGAGTTTTTGAAAAAGGTTTTGTGGTTATTGTATCTGGATTTGAATTCTGTTTCTGTATATATATATATATATATATATATATATATATATATATATATATATATATATATATGTATGTATACATATATGTATTTTTATATCTGTGTTCTAAATCTACGTATATATATATATATATATATATATACCACTTGAGAATACATGTAACTACAACTGTTTCTTATTATTATTATTGTTGTTGTTATTGTTATTATCATCATCATTATTATCATTATCATTATTATTATAACGTCTAGTATATTACCTAAATAAATCTCCATCGGAGTTTATTTGATTTGAAAAAGCCTTACTTTTAAAACTGCAAGTTTTTCATGTCAGTGTCAAGTAAGAAGAAATGGCTATATACTCACAACAAGCTTCAAGCAACTGAATGAGCTTTATATGCAACTTTTTTTTATAAATGTAGAATATGAGTGCAGTTATAAAAAAATATTCATTAATTTGTTTGTTATTTTTTTATGGTAACGATGTATCTAAGTGTTGCTTCTTCTATTGGCACAATCTACATGTAAAATGATATGCATACACTTATTAATGCTTTACTGAAACTATGGTTGACTGACAATATGACAATATAGAAAGATTGGCTTTATAGCGGTGTTCGTCTCTCTAATGCATGAAGTAAGCGACTGAAAGACTGTAATATATTTCTCAGAGATAGGGGGGTTTGCTTGATAATTTCAATATCCTTATATTGACCATAAAGCAATTAATACTAATCATATTTGAATAATTATTACAGGATTAATCTCTTGGGGAATGCGATTTTAAAGATGTAATCAAAATCAAACTGCACTTACCTACATTTGATGAATAATTTAATTTGAAATTAATTTGACAAAAAATGCTCTGATGATAAAACTATAACATCAGCATAAACTCATAATATCTGGTATACAGAGCATGACCTCACCATGTATACGTATCACTGATAAACTGTTTTATAAGATTAAATGCTGGTAATAAAAAAATTCGACCGTAGACGTTATCATGATTTCCTATCTAAATCATATCTAAATCATCAACAAAGGCTATCTATAACATCCTTCAATAAGAGTATTGGTTTTACGAGAACCTCTGGATACACCACGATGATTTGAACAATGCCTTTAGTTGAACGTAAACCCTCCTCCATAAAGTAAGTTAATCGCTGAAGCAGGATGAATGATTTATCGCTGATTTGGAAGGGCAGGGAAGGTTATGAGGTTGACTTTATTCAGAAGAAAGATAACTAGTGTTATCAGACTCAAAGGCAAATCTCTATATCTACAGATAGTTCTCATTCTTGTCAATATTGTACATGAGTATAAAAACGTTTTCTTTCAAGGATATTATCCATATCTTTGTTTCTATCATCATAATATATAATTTTATTGAGCAAACACAAAGCTCTTCTGGGTGCAGAAAATGGTTTAAGTATCGTCCCTTAAATCCTTGTAAGTAGGAAAAGCATTCATTTGAAAGTAAAAATTTGAGCAAGTCATGATTAGCTCTGTGAATGAATTATTTCCACCAGAATATCTTTGTATTATGCCGATCCGGTCGGCATAAGAATGAAAACTTTGTTTCACTAGTTTATTGTAATAACATAATGTTAATATTTTAGTGTTTTGATAATTGCTTTATAATGGTTTTCAATATTGTTTTTCATAAGTTGAAAAACTTCTACCGATTGATGGCATAATCTCACAATCCTCACAATCGGTTAAAAGAATTTTGATTGATACTATCTTTGTTAATATTTTCGGTGACAGTGAAAACCAGACTACTCTTATGGTACGAGATTGCCCGTCACATCTAACGAAACATTTCAAACTCCTGTACACAATGTCATCCGCCTGTACAGAGTGTGTAAATATTAGACGCAGCCTTTTACAAGGAATGTCAGCATTTAACTCATTTCAAAGACATTTTCGTGGCAAGTTCCGAAGGTTATCTTCATGCATATAGAATACAAACCGACTTGTAATCTAAATAGTTTCATGTCCTTCTCTGTTATTATTCAGTTCTGATGTAGATCTATTTCCAAATGTCTAATCTTTTATAACCTGTATACACTGCGCGGTTTTCTTCACCATCAATTCTTTTTTCTATTTCGTGAACTTGCAGCTAAGGCAATATTTCGTAGACACGACTTCTTGATAGTTTGTCTGGTTTATCAGTTCTACGAACTCTGTAGGCATAGCTACCTTAAAAGGTTTTTGTGATTCGATCCGTAGCAATTTCCTTTTCACAACACTGAAAAAACATGCGGTTACACATGTTCAAAGCGGACACGTTGCACTACATTATTTAAACACTTATCTTGTTACAAAAGGTTTAATGGATAATTCATGTTTATAGGTGTAAGTCAATGTAACATATCTGCGGTATCACAACATATATTTGTAATTAATTACTCACAGTGAAAAAGCATACCCACTGCATGACTGTTTTATTTTCATTTCTGTGGAGTAATCAGACCATTCAATTCATTTCAGTACTTGAAGATGGACAAACTCAATTACATTTGAAATTTATCATTAAGTGTTGATATGTTCCGCATTAGATAATAGATAAATGTTGTAAGATTATAACAACTGTTTTAACGACGTTTTTGTTACCAGAAGAAAATGATATGCGCATGTACAGATTTAAGAAGTTGACATGAATTATCAACACAATAAGAATCTAAATCGTAAGCTGTCCGAACAACAACTTGCTATATCAGGAACACGTTATTTGATTATATCATCCACTATCGACATCTCTATTTGGGGGTGACATCTCAGACACACGCACTACTGCCACTCACTTAAAAATATCACATCACAATTACCTAATGTCAACATCAGCCGTCGTGAAATAACTTAAGGTTATTACGTTCAATTCATCCGTCAACATCGATAAAAGGGAAATAAATACATGCTGCTGTCTACATGCAGAAGCAAAACGTCTGCGATAAAACTTATTTTGTCAGCGGCTCTTCTTAATTGAAGATAAATGGGAAAATCGTTAAGTTTAAATGAAATGTTACTTCTTGTATGGTTTATAGAATACTCTTCAATGACTTCAAAGAATAAAAATGGAAGAAAGGATGTTTAGGTGGACAGTTTGTATTTAATTTCATACTGATATACGTCTGATTTTTTTTCACGATATCACAAAAAAGCACTTTAATCCATAGCTAGAATACACAAATGTCTCTTTGACGATTAGTCATCAATAAAATATCAGAACCGTAGATATCTAAGTATGTAGATGTATTAGATGTTTAATAGATGTTGTCTCTAGGAAATGGTTCGATTGACTATGAAAATTAAAGTGCCTCTCCAATTCGAATATGTATATCATATATTATCCTTACATTCACCACTTACAATTTTATAGGGATCACATGTTTTGAATTTAGAACTCACCATAACCGGAAGCATCTTGGCTTAGGTTTGACTCCCTGGTCTTTTCATTGTAAAGTCGACCTCTGGCGATCACCTCTATGAGGTTTTGCTGGTGTTACAAACGTTTGACGGTGGTTCCGCGCCTTGTTGACAAAGCTTTCGCTACAGTTGCTTTATCAACGCAAGGTTATGATAAGCATTTCGATAGTCTTCCCAATTGCTCTGAAGTGAAACGATATCCAAGACGTTAACGTTGAAGAGACATTGTAAGCACTAAACGTAATTTTAAAGGTACTGTACTTGTTAGCAGGAAATGCTGCACGCTCATTTGATGTCATTTGTCATTGATTTGCATGTGCATGAATGTTTTGTGTCTGAATGCATGTCTTTTTGACAATTTATTGTCCATAAGTGACAGTTTACAACTGAGCATGTAATTTTATAAATAACGATTAAAAGAAACGATACAATGTATCATCGAACCGTAAATGGTAAAATCAACACAATACATGCGTGAATACACCTAGTATTACCACAACTGGCCTAGATTGCATGCCTGAACCTACCGTTGTGCTGAGAATATCAGACGTACATTTGTGTGGAGTCCCATGTCGCAGTCCGTAAACTGAAAAATTTGTAAAGAGAAAGTGCCGCCTGCAAAGCGATGAATAATATACTCAAGTTCATTTGTGTTTATAGTCAATTTGCGTTATTATTGTGCTACAACCCTATAGCGGACAGCGACCTGTCAAATAATTTATTCTTAAAATGCTTCGGTAAACTAATCAAGCTCGATAAAATTGACCATGATTTGAAGCACCGACTCGATGCACTACGCCCGGCAAGACTTTATCTCCTGTCATCGTACAATTGTTTTATCATTTGTGCTTGCAAAAACTTTATCGAATACCCGTTGATCCGAAACATTAATTAAATTTTACATAAATTAACCGATAAGATTTGAACATATCTCGATGTCTTAACACTCGAAATGTAGTAGCCTGTGACCTCGTTGTATCGCGGTAGTAAATGTTTCTCTCAACAAACTTAACTTCTTGCAGTCAAAAACCAGGTGTTTTGATGTATAAAAATACCATATAAATATCATGTTGCCAATTATGAATAAAAAAAGTAAAACAATTGTTATATTTCTTCAATTTTCACTGATTTCACTGGGTCATTTTCATTTTTGAAAATATTACTGTATGTGCCTTGATATAAAAGCTTGTACGTGTTTATGAACAGTTGGATAACAAAGAATGAAACTTAATTTGTGCACACGATAAAGATAGAAAAAAGTTCTTGATATATTGTCAAAGTTTAACAACTAAAAAGGTGTGCCCGGTAAAACTAAGACAAGTTAAGTCCCCTTTTGTAGTAGAATATTTTTCTTAGTTTTGCAAATGCTTTTATCTAATTTTAATATCAACAAAAATAATTAAATTTATTGTAATGATAATATTTAATTATCTTGTTTCGTTCACAGATATTAATTTATCAATAAAATGATAATTACCCTGAAAATAGGGACACCTCTCTTAACATACATTGCATAGACAATTTAATAGACATAGACAAATACAATTATATAATGGTTCCGGCCACGATAAATGGGCCTACATACCTCCCCTTGAAAGATATAAGGGGCGCAGTCATATGTTATTTATTTACCAAAAACGGTCTTACTAACAAAATAAACATTTTTATCGTCCCTCAATACATTTATAAACTCAATCTTCTTGTTTGAAAGCTTTGCAATGCCAACTTCTTTGTAACCTGATCAAGCAGGCAACTTCCATGGGCGCGGCCATTTTGATTATATCGCAAATGATACGGCGTCGCCGATTGGCCATAGTAAGGGAGGTAACTGGAGATAACTAAAAATCGCCAGAGAGGGCGCTGGTAGCTAGCACAGGAAAGTCTTGTTTCGGCAGCAAGGGTTAACTTGGACACTTGGAGACTGGCAATAGTTAAGCTTTGCGTAGGAAGATGCCCTAAACCTATGCTTCCAGCTGAATCAGCGCATATGAATCCGCGCTCGTTCCTTTATAATACCCGGATCTCTTTCAAGCCAAAACCCTCGAATCGCTATCTATCTAACGAGCCAATGGGACGGCTCGTATTCAGCGGCACAACACGGATGGAAAAATCCGTTGAGTTCAGGCTGCTTAATCAACGACATTTGGATGGCTGAACAAATAACAGGTGAGCACAGCCACGAATATCATGTCGCCGACCATACGAGGGATTTAGCCCGAAAGAGATCAGGGTATTAGGAAGGAGCGAGAGTGGATTCTTATACGCTGATTAAGCAGGATGTAAACTATGTTGTTCAAAGTTAATGCCCTTATCATATTCGCCCTTCCATGGGAGTATACAAAACTGCAGTCAATGATTTATTCACACATTTTATAATAGATACATGCTTGATAGATAAGATTACGACAACGATTATAGGAACTTCATACAATACAATTTTAAAAAGTCTTAATTGGATAGGTATAATCACCTTATTTCTTTAATCTTGTTAATAAATCACTCATTGTTGACTTACGACATGTATCACTTTGCCACTTGAATATGGTAAACGGGAATTATTGATGGAAGTATAGTTTGGAAACCTCGCAATTGACCTAAAAAGGAAGCAAGTTAATTTGTACAGCAGCTGGTTCAATATACTTTTTTGATGATCATTTAGAACCTTAGGCCACCTTATACCTGTTGTCTTCACACACACCAATGATAAATGTGTGCAAATTCGTGTTTTCCATGTTTGCAATCATTTCTAATTGGCGGTGTCGTAAATAAATCCAACTTAAACTTCGGCGGTAGCAGTATGTTATCAAATATTAGACACTATCAAACATTCGAAGAGATGATCAATATTGCAAATTTTAGACCACCAGCTGTGTGTCATTATTTGATGATAATTAAGTGTTAGTCACATTCATAAACTTGACTTGATGAGTCATTTTTCTTAGCGTTCTTCGCATTACAGCTAGTATGACGAAATCAGTGCAGTGAAGTTTAATGCTGTGAGAAGATTGGAACCTGAAGTGTTCAACTCCTGTCGCTAGAAGGGAAACTGATAGACAATCTACATCAGTAGATTGATTGCTTTTTGTGTTCATATAATGAGAGTGAAGTTTATTTAGTACTTCTTCGTTATTGCATTATTATACTTCATTGTTTTTACGTCTGAAAAGTAAAGAACTGCTGTCACTTATGTGTAATATCATGCAATTGTCGTTTAGAAATCTTAACTAACCAAAATTACTTATGAAAACAGCATGCTCTTGTTTCAAGATGCTACAATTAGTGGGGAGTAAGAAGAACTCACCTTAATAAAGACATGTTCACACGTTCATTGCACCAACCCACGCTGTTTTCCTCTATACTCCATTCCCGATGTTTAGCCAAGAACAAGCATAAGTCATGTCGACAACCCAATAAGCACTTCTTCATATCTTTTCCTATTGTGTAATGCATGTTATATTAGTTACACAGTAGTTTTAAACAACTCCTGTGGATAAGTGAATAACATATGCGGAACGCAATTGATGAGCTATATTTCAAGACAAGGGCTGAATATGACAAATTTCTTTCACGGTTTTAACACAAAAAAAGGTCTTTCAATATGACCGATCACAATGGATATGTGCGATATTTCGATAAGAAAAATTGTATTTTACAGGCTTTCCGCTAGATTGTTTTAAATAATTGTTCACAACATGAACATATAAAACATACCATAAAGGTTTAAATTGATTACATACACATAGAAAACTGTTAATTCGAGTAAAACACCATTCCCTCTCCCCAGGAGTACCCCTACATTACCAACATCACCTATGTACAGTGAAATTGTATCAATAGTGACACAGTTGCATCCTCCATAATGGCTTTCTAAATAGGATATATTTAAAACCATTCTGATCAGTACCTTGTGTGTGTAAGCTTGTGTACTCGAATGTACAGATGAATACTTGCAAAATAAACTTTTCATCATACCTGAACTTATCAACGGCATACATCGAAAGTTATTTCAAAGTACAATTACCATATGAATTTCAGCAAAAATTACCTAGATAGTCACTTTGTAGGCTTTATGACGATCATCGCGTGCAATAAGGTGTCAGAATAACGAATAAGTGTCATTCTTTAAAATTAATGAAATCATGCACAAGTACCTGTGCAAGTCAAAATCATATTAATGTAATTGAAACTCACAAAAATTCATTACAAATGATTGACGCTTTCTCCAATTTGTCGCATTTGTTCCGTTAACATCTCCGTTTTTATTCTATTCAAATATTCAATGTTTCTATCATTAGGGACAAACATTATTTGGAGGAATTTGCTCGTCTATCTTAGACGTATCTTGATGTGATGATGCTCATGACTATAGTAGGACAATAATCACTAAACAGTGAAATGACGATGTTGAACGCTTACACCGATTTTTAGGGCGTGAACAATGTTTATTCCCTTTGTAGAGTTTCACCTTCATTGTTGAAATAGTATACATATGGTTGAAGATATTTAATATCCTTCTTCCTCATAGTACAATGATTTGATGTCCCTCTATTGCAGCATATCATGAAATATGCGGCGAGCGCGGCAAGGCGTTAGTGTGAAACATTCCTCTTCGAATATTTATTTTTCAACAATTAGATGATTGCATTGGTGTAAGGTTAATTATATTTATCATATTCGCCTGCAACCTATATTTTTCATTCTTCCAGAGGGTTACCTAGGTGGTAAATCCATTGTACCATGTAGCTTAGCTTCAATTTTCGGCCTTTTTTAAATAATGGTTTGATTTTGGATTGTGTTATATTTTACAGTCGTTTTTGTACATAATTTTATTTCGCATTATCAATCAAATCAGTAAAGTACAATTAGATGTTTATAAGATAGATAAGAAATGTCCCTTTGACATCCTTAAGAATATAGTACGCATGCCTTTGAGCATTCTCTCCGAAGAGGTAGCTCCTTCATAAATTCCTATACAACCTCTGTCTTAATACGAAGGTTTCTCGATCTAGAAATGTAGATTATGAATGCAATCAAATTAGTTGTGCAATCAGCAACGCCGTTTTAAAAGTTATCATTCACATCGCCAAATTTATTTCCGTAAGCTTTCCAAAAGCTAAACATTATTCGAATATGCGCCTTGCAATTTGAGTCTTCTTTACAGAACACGTACGCCTCATTTTGCGACAGCAACATTGCATAGGCCTCTGTGACAACAAATATGTTATTCATGGATTTGGTGTTTTCATTGGCTGAAATATCTCGGCGGTAGGGAAAATCTTCGTATTAAGACAGACGTTGTATGGGAATTTATAACGGAGCTACCTCAGTAGGGAGAGAATGGCCTTTGAGACTTTCCCGCAGGCCTACAGCTAACGGGGATATGGGCAATATCGAGTTGTTTTCTTAACAACAATAAAACTGTTACGTTACCTCACTCACACATACATTGTACTCCAAACCATACCTGCAATTCCAACGTTTGCAAACTACGCTCAAAACTTCACAGTGAATATAGATTATATGCCACTCATGTGTTAAAAGCAAGAAGCAAAATCCATGGGTTTATCTTTAAGTCAATAATGTCAATTCATTAAAATATAACAGCATACATTCCAAGTGCAAAATTATAGATTGTGTCAGAAAATTTAAACATTTATCTCGAAATATCCTTCATGATCACAAATCTGTAGAGAGATTGAAAGGTTCAACAATGGTATTAAATGTGTCAACAATGTGTTTTTTGAGTCGCCTCAATTATTTGAAAACTGTCATCAGATGATATTCTTTACAATATTGTACTTGCTCAACTTGTGTAATATTCATTTGCAAGCAATTAGGTTTGCCGAAGTTTAAGGTGGAAGGTGGAATGTTAAACTTATATACATATATATATATGTTTTTTTTCACCAAAAGGTGTCTGATACAAAGAAGACTGTTTTTTAAAAGTAATTATATTACACGATAGAATCATTATCTAACAGTTTTACAAGGGCACATCCATTCAGTTAAAAGATCACTTACTATATGGATATTTGTATCTATATATAATTCCTGTGTGTCTAAAAATATTTTACGAACTTGATCGACGTACGCGTGTGCACAGAAGAATTCCACCATCTTAAAAGTTCCAGGACTTCTCATGGCACTTCAGGATGAATGGCAAAACATTCCACAGCCCGTGATTGACAACTTGATTGCATCTATGGATCGTCGGTGTCGTCAGTCAACAATGCAAATGGTGGTCATAACAGTTAGGCACCCCTATGGAATTACAACACCTGTATACTTGTGTATCTGTTTAACACTACCATACAGTTATGTTCAAACTGTGTTTATTAATGACTTCAATGTTTATTTTGCATCTGATACCTTAATAGTGAAATTTTAAAGACAGTGTCAAGTTACTTTTTGAAGGGTTTATATTGATAAAGTCATTCCCCCGTTTTTGAGAGCCCATCTAAAAGACATTTTAAGAACTATTACATATTTGAGAGGGTTTTTTCTATTTTCAGAGATATATACCGCTCTTTGTCACCTCTATGTAATTCCCAGGAAACCGCTGAATGACTAACTGACAATCAGTTACAATTAGTGACGGTCAGTTATTGGCATTTTGTTTATATCAAGAGTGCCAACAGAGCATAACCTGAAGTCAGCATTACTTCAAACTGTTTATATATGTGATCAATATTCAATTAACAGAATACACACTGTCAGGATCTGTTAGTATATTATTTATGTAATTATTGAAAATTGGGGTAACAAATGGGACTTCGCTTTTCATCATACAGATTGCTTAAACTTGCTGTGAGAAACAAGTCCTAACTATTTTATAATCACGTTAATAACTGCAGACTTTTTCCAATCATAGTAATCAAATATACTTATTACACTGACTGCATATCCCTCAGATGAGCGTATGTTTAGATCTGATGTTGGAAACACAGTCCTCAATGGTACAGTGTACTGTCAGTGTACCCCATGTTGGTCTCAGTGAGAATTCCTAAAATATGGTCATCTGTACATAATTAATGTTGTTGGAGTGATTTGAAATAGGCAGCGTAATTTAAAGGGATTAATGAATTGAAGTCGTACATTGAAATGACGCTACGATGCGTTATTTTAGATAATGTTTACCCCCTTTAAAATAAGTTTTTTTTTTTAAATTAACTTAAATCAAATCTAAATAATTGTTTGCTACTAAGTTCATGGAGAAATTCTATTTATATCGAATGACATTCTTTGCAACGTTTTGATCTTCGATATGGTATTTTTCAATTCAAGTTTCAATTGGCCTCTGAATCCTGGGAAAGCACTCAAGTGCAACCAAATGGAATGCATCATGATTGATAATCCACAGATTTTTTTCCACAAGTTTTTTTTAAAGTATTAATGATTGTTTAGATTAATAAAGAGTCCAAATCGTTTTTGTAAGGTACATGTACTTGTAGTTCTAATTCTAGTTCAACAGCAAACTTCAAGTGAATTACATTTAAGTGCAGTGAAAGCAATGTGTATCCTAGGATTTAGTCCTGCTTCATGACTGTGTATATAAAGCAGCCTTTTATACAGTCTAGGTCCACATTCAGCAAGTCTAGATTGACTGAATACACATAATTAGGAGCCCAAAGAAAAAAATATTATGGATGAAGGAACAGTAAGTTGTCAAAATTTTTCATAGACTAAATTTTAGTCTACCTAGGATTTTGCAAAGTAGGGAACGCCATAAGCAGATATCTGTATTTCGATGACGGTGAGTATAGACGTCACGTTTTTGAATACGAATAAAATCAATATTACTCATCATACAAAGTTTTCGTCAAAATCAGTTTCACGGCAAACAAAAGAGAAAAGCCATTTCTTGATATAAATGCAAAAAGTAATTTCAATACAAAACTTTTATCCGCCACCCATCAGTCACCAATCACAATTTCAACGTGTGATTAAAATTGTATGACTGTATGAATTTAACGAGACTTTCTGTCACAACAGCGGATGGATCAGTTAACGATTCTTTTCATGACTGAAGTGCATAAAACCATTTGTCAGTGGAAAACACGGAATCTAAATACCGTGCAAATTTAAAGCATTATGGTTCTTGTTTACTACGAATTACAATCGGTAATGTTGACTATGAATGGTTAGAGTTAATAATGTCTACAAGGGAAAACGCCTACAAGAAACAATGCCTACAGTAATTAATATTGTTGTGACAGCGACACGCTTACCTGAACACCCGTGTGTATTTAATAAAACCACTTCAATGTTATTTCAATTAGTCGCTGAAGGCGGTGGCTAAGGTTTTATGCCAATAACGAATGCTGATGTCAGATATTTTCATGAATATCAAACATAATAAAACAGAATTTTAAAATTTTGTTTTGGCAAGGAAATTGTCGACACATTGTGGTGAATTACATTGCAATGATTCCACAATTGCATTGAAGTTTCGGAATCAATATTGTTTTGTTTTGGTAATTTCATATGTATGTTGTGGTAATTTCTTATGGATTGATACAGATTAAAAGTCATTAAATATAATTATGTAATTAGCAGTAATTAACTTCTTCACAATTGTAAATGAGTGAGCATCTGTGGTTACTGTTCCTGAAAAAGTATTTTTAAAACTTATATTCCTTCAAATACCATTACACTAATATTTTTTGTTTCATGAATGACATTGTGACTGTCATAATGGGTTTGAGTTTGAGATAATGTAGGATTAAATTTCAATATTCCTTAAAACGACGAACGTTCTTTCTGATTCTTAACATCAATGAATGCATTTTTAAAGTGTCTATAGTAGATAATCTCATAATTGATTAAGTAACGACATTATAATATCATTGCATCATACACATGATCGCTTCACAACCTTATAACATCACCACATTGGAATTCTAATTGTAGTTTTAAAAAGTCTTACATTTAGTGAATGAGTGAGTTATTGTTTAACGCCGCTTTGGCAATATTTCAGCCATTAGCGGCGTGTCTTACATTTAATTGAATAGAATACAGCATTATTTTGAAAAAGCGCAGTGGATCAATAGCACCGTGGTTCGAATCCCGACAGGGGCTCGGCAACTTTGTTTGCTGTAGAAAACTGTTCTACACGCAGTAAGGTTTGGGTGCAATGCTTCGCTGAATTTCAGTGCAGTACCACCCATGGTTCGCTAGTTCCAGCCGTTGCTCGCAGATTTCACCGCAATGCATAGCCATATGGTGTTGGGGCTTTCTCCCTGCAATAATACTAGCAGCCGCTATATAAGTGAAATACTCTCGAAAGCGGCGTTAGACCCCACTTCACTCATTCACCCATTGATGCCCCATATACTAAATATAGTTGAAACTTCTGATCAATTCCACTCAAGAACAGGTTACATCATTCCCTGTGTCATTCCGTGAAGAGAATGTATTGTGATGTAACAGAAACTTCTTAAATGTGTCCTTACATTTAGCGCACTTATGTGTTTTCGATTAACATTGAGCGAGGGAGTAATAACGAAATTCGGATGATTTTGAATTTTTAAACACAATTTTCTGAAATTGTATAAATTGAGAAAAATAATACACATCATCAACATGACATAGCCAATTTCCGACGAAAACAAACTATTAAAACATTTGCATCTGCCATTTTCCTATGAGATAAGCTATATGCATACGCAAGCACATGTAACCATCCCTTAAACTATGATATTTTTTTTCTAATGACTTAATCATAGTCGCCTTTTCCATTACAATCTTAATTGATGAGGATAGCGACAAAAATTAATAGAAATTTTACCCAATACGATTTTTAATTCTCTGTAGTATATTTACAACCTATAATCACTCTAGCCTTCATACTGTTAATGATTCGTTCATAGTTGACGTATGACTTATATTCCTTTGCTAACTCGCTAATGTACATGTACGTGTGAATTATTTGGTGGGTGTAAGCTTGGGGAAACCTCGCATTTAACCTTAAGGGACTCAAGAAAAAAACGATACAAACAATTTTTAGTTAATTTGTAAAGCAGGTGGTTCAAGACTGTTTTTACCATCATTCAGAACCTTGGGCCAGTTTTACCCTTTAAATGTTATCTTCACACGCACCAACGATAAATGTTTTCAAAACCTCGTTTCCAAAGTTTGCAATCATTCCTAGTTGGACGTATTAAAACGTTTAAAGTTTATCGTATGGTAGCAGAATGTTATCATCGATAAGAAACTATCACACGTTTGAAGAAATGAAATAATCATACAACAAAATGTTGACCACTTTTAAATCTTTTTTATAATTCCATAGGAATTCAGTGTGAGTGACACTTTTTTACTGGACTCATGGCGTCGTGATAAATGATTATTTTTACTTTACACGGTCATCACCTTACAGCCTGACAAAATCAGTGCAGTTTATGTTTACGCTGTGAGGTGATTGTTGTGTACAACTTTTGTACTTAGAATGGAAACTTTATTTTTTTATTCACAGAGAGAGAGAGAGAGAGAGAGAGAGAGAGAGAGAGTGGGAGAGAGAGAGAGAGAGAGAGAGAGAGAGAGAGAGAGAGAGAGAGAGTGGGAGAGAGAGAGAGAGAGAGAGAGAGAGAGAGAGAGAGAGAGAGAGAGAGAGAGAGAGAGAGAGAGAGAGAGAGTTAAGGCTTTTCTGTGTACACCTTTGTTGTTGCATTAGAATATCTGAAAAATAAGCATATGCTGTCATAAAGGAAGCTATAAATTCATATTTGTGGACAATTTATTAATGTAGACCTCATGCTCTCATTTCACGATGCCACAATTAGAAGGAAATGAAAATAAACACCTACAGAAAGACCTTTTTACACGTTCATTGCACAAACCCATCATCGTCGTCCTCTTTTGTTTAGCCAAGAACACACATATGTCACGTTGAGAACCTAGTTAGTACATGTTATATTAGTTACACGATAATTTCACCCCAACTACACTAAGACGTTACTGCATTTTTAGTTGTTTTGCTGGTTCTTGCTGTATGTGTAAATGAAATAATTCAACAGTTATTCGTCTTTTTCATCATTTTAGTACAAGGCAAATTAACAGATACCCTTCTCCAAGTTTTCAGTTCAAACGATGACACTTAGCAGCTTCTCTAGCTTGAACTTTTAAACAAAGATTATGCTGTATTTACACAGTGCCTATGAGTAAGCGTGTTTTATAACCTTTCCTTGGTGAAAGCCCGATACATGCGCATTTAAATTTTGTAACATAATGACCTAGTATTGATGAGGAGTGAATTCAAAGAAAACTTCCGATCAGCCTTGTCGCCATTTTGGGAGAAGGTAAGTGCAGTAAACCTTCTCAGTGTAGTCTACAACAGCTCCTGTGGGTATGGAATGATATATTAGAAATGTCAGTGAAGAACTATAATTTCTTGAAGGCCTGGTTATGTCGCATCTATTTTGCAGTTTTTATACATTCAATAGAACCTGTCTCAATGTCTACTTTGGGTTTAGCTATTTCTAAGTTAGTGAACAAAAACAGTATGGCATTAAGCAAAAATAACCTATGTCGTTTCGAGGAATATTAACGATTGATATCGTGTTCAATAGGGTTGCCACTCAACGGGTTAGTGTCAATTTCTGCAATTTATCAAATGTATCAAGTAGTTAACCTTTTGTGCCCGATTACATAATTTTAGGAATGTTTAGCCTCAGGCACCTGATTGGTTAAACTCCGTGAATGGATTAGGATGACTGATCGATATTATCGAACTCCTGCTGTTCATATTATGTTTCTATTTCACAAGACCTTTAGCTTTAGATAACCATCATTTGCATTATTCCCGTAGACTTATCATTATTATTGATAAGTTAATATGAAAACTGTCAGGAAGTTCTATATACGTATGCAATTGTTCAGTGAGAAAGTTCTCAATATATTATAGTTATTCATTATTGTTCGTTAGATAAACGAAAACTAAATAATATTGATTTAGTCATTTTTCTTAATGCAACTTCAGCTTACAACGAGAACCTTCAAATGGAATTCATCAAATATTTGATTATTGTATAAAACAGAAGATAAAGCTGCAGTTTGATGGAGATGGTCTGTCAAAGTCATATGAATATAATTGAAACTCACAAAACATCATTACAAATGATTGACACCTCCTGTTTCTGACCTTTATCCCATTAACATCTGCGCTTTCTACTCAAATCACATTGTTTGTATGAACAGTGTCAAACGTTTTTCTTTGAACTTCTTCGATATTTTGCATATTATCTTATTGAAACAAAATATTAAACAGTTCAGCGGTGAGTACAATGTTTAATCTCATTGGAGACTTTTCCTACAATAATGTACATGGAAACTAAATAAGAATCAAGGATATTCTCATTGCCATGCGTGCTGCAAGTTCTACAAAAACTGTAGTGGTGTCATTCAATTGTTCTTCGAGGGCGTGATGTATCTTATTTTTCTTCTATCTCAAATATTATACATGGCAATTATTCAAGTAATTATCCCTATGATATTATTCCTCGATTGCAGGGTATTATTAACAAAACCACTTTGCCAAGCATGACATTAATGTGAGATGGTCTGTGTAAGCTTAACTCAAAGTGTTTACTTGACATCACGTAACTCCATTTTTTGTCTTAGCAATCGTTCAGGCAACAAGCCTTGCAAAACCTGTATGTGTCATATTCCCAATAACTACACCCTGTGGTCATACAACTCTTACACAGCGGCTGCGCTGAAAGAGATTCAATCTTGGGTCCATTTGTAACAAAGGTATAGTTTTGGGACATTGTACAGTCATTTCTGTACATATTTTTCTTTTGTGTAATCAGGCAATCACGTAGGAAATCATACTTTATTATTTTATACCAATGGGACTTGTTTTACCCATAAGCGAGACGATCGTTAGGATGTGCCGTGCATATACAATATCATCAGTTTGACGGAACTATGATTTATAGAAAAACTAGAATTAATCGCGGCAGTATATAAATTTATATTTCGAACTAATTGGAATATTTAAAACATCAAGTTAGTTACAAAACAACAATTAGGATTTTACGTTACCTTCACATACCCTCAACACCGTACTTGTAATTCCTAACTTAGCAAACTACGCTCAAAACAAAATTATAAATTATATACCAGGCATGCCTCCGAAGCATAAAACCAAATCCAAGGCTTTATCTGTAAGTCAATACATGTCATTTCATAATAACTTAAAACATACCAGAATACATTGCAAGTGCTATGTTATAGATTATGTCAGAAAATTTAAATGCGTATCACCTTCATAATAACATATCTTAAAGTAGACTGACAGGTTGAACAATGGTGTTGATTGTTTGTGTTTTGTAAGTGGCCTCAATTATTTCAAAGCCGTCATTAAATAATATGCTATATGATATTGTACTTGTTCAACTTTCATGATTTAACATTCATTTGTAAGCATTTAGTTTCGGTTTAGGTTGAAGTTTTTAGATAATGCCACTTTGAAACTTTCTGATGAGAAGCTCACATGAGTTAACACAATAGTGAACAAAACAATTTCAGATAATGTTTTTTTAAGACTATTTTAGATTAATCAATGTTTTTTTATATCCAAATATCAAGGTTCAAGATGCACCTCGATTCTTGAACAGGAAAATAATGTTCATACCAACGCTTCCCTAAGAGGAGATTTCGGTTTTAATGACATTTCAAGTGTATTCCAATTATATCACTTCTGCTTGTACTCTGGGAACGAAAAAGCCCGCAACACTAACGTGGCTATGCATTGCGGTGAAAACTGCGAGCATCGCTGGAACTAGCGAACCATGGTGGTACTGCGCTGAAATTCAGTTTACCATTGCACCCAAACCTTACTGCATGTAGAACAATTTTCTGCTGCTGACAAAAATTGTTCCTTTGAGGGATTCGAACCCCGGACCATATGATCCAAAGCTAAACTGTCTCTACGAAAACGTAAAAAAAACCATATTTATTCGAAATCAAATAATTTCTTCATATCTTTAGAAACTAATTTAATATTCTGACACAATTCGAATTTTGTATCAATAATTGCACATCATTTTTTTCTTTTACCCTTACATAAATTTCAAGCACACTTATGGTTTTATATATATTTTATATTAATATGAATGTTTAATGGAATAAATGAAAGTTAACTCTTAACATTGATTGCATTTCACCGTTACAGCCAATACCTTACGCTGCTACAGTCTGATGAAATTTGTTTTGTAGTACTTACTCACATGGTAGCGGTCAATAAAACTTGCCGTATGTATACATGTATACATGTACTTTCTATTCGAGAGGGTCACCAGATAATCAAAATATTTTATGTTATTCCGCACAATGTGTCTCCAGGTTTGATATAAATCAATAATGATAAATGAATAAGAAAATGTAATTCATTCAAATATTTATGGAGATTTAATGTTTTAGTATTTGTATATGAACGTTATAACCGTAAAATTTTTCAACAAAAATTTGATTTAGCAAGATATTTCATATAAGGTAGGATTTCTTATGGTATTTGATAGTAATGTAATGAACGTTACCTGTAACCTACCAGAAAAAAAACCCCAAAGTAGTACAGGCTTGTATGAAAAGGGCCCCTTTAGCAATGTCGCAGAAAAAAGGGTGGAAGCAAGTTTTGATAGCAGTCGTACCTCATGGCTCTCAACGTAAACACCCTATTGGCAATTATTTGTGGAAATTTATCGAACTCGTGCTGTTGATATAAGTATTCGTGTATTAGAAAACCCTCTGGCTTTGAATATCAATAATGCGCCTCATGCCAGTAAAAATTATAGACAGTTTATCTCAGAAATTTCAGTGAAGTTCTTTATCCAATCATTCGGTATAGAAAGTTATTGATAATTTTGGTTAGGTAAATGAACAATGAATAAAAATTCTTTTTTTAAAAAATATAACATCCGCTAACAACGTTATTCATGAACTTGGATCAATGAAATATTTGATAATTCAACATCAGGCTCCAACTTCATGGAAATGTGTGGACTCTATGAGTTATCAATACTTACTTCTCGTTTCAAAATTTGATTAAAAGATGATCATGACAATAACTCATAGCATGTGAACTTGACCTTTCATATTAAAGGTCACACAATCGATGTTCACTTTTCATTGGTTATAACAAACATGTCATGATTACAAGCATTATTAATATATATTTAAAATGACGAATTTGCGCAAATCTATGCAAAAGTCTAGTCTCTCCCAACAGAGGTAGCGCCTCCATAAATTCCTAAACAAAAAATATTCTATCATTATCATTATTGTTTTCATTATGATTATAATGATAACTAGTCATTTCACCCATTTAGTTTATCAACATAACATATTTTACATTATGTTTGTCTTTTGATTATATTGGCACGTTAAGTGACCCATATCTAATTCCCACGCCAATCCCCTGTCCAGAAGCCAAGAATGATAGAGTTACAATCACAATGAACCATTATAGTCCATGGAAGTAAATCGTTTTCACTCGGTCGGTTATTGGCATTAAGATTATATCAGCAATGCCAAGAGAGCAAACTCAAGAGTCAGCATTACTTCAAGCAGTTTCTTTGTTTGATCGATATTCAATTAACAGAATAAACATGATCTGTTAGTAAATTATTTATGTAATTTTTGAAAATGGAAAAGCATATGTGAAGTGGGCTTTCATTGTACATTTTGCTAAAGGTCGCTGTGTGAAACCTTTTCTTACTGTTTAACATCCAGGATGATAACTGTTGACTTTTGTCAATCAAAAATATACGTATTAGTCTGACTGCATGGCCCCGAATGAGTGTTCGATTTCCGTATGTTTAGATCTGATCTGATCGGAACTCAGCCCTCAATGGTACATTGTACCTTATGGTGGTCTCAATGAGAATTCATATATGCTCATTGGTACACGGTTTTTATGTTATTTACAGGATTGCGAAATTGAAGTTATTGATGGAAATATTGCTATGATGCGTTACTTCAGATAATTCAGATTCATTTAAATTGAACTAGCTAATCAGTTTATCAATAATTAAATTTTCAAATGGTCACAGTGTCACAATATCAGCGGCCACATATAATCGTTACCGGCCTAGTAGTCTGTACACAAGATTCAGCTTTCTAGATGTTTTCTAGACGAATAGTTCAGGGTGTTGCCTCTGTAGCCCTTATAATGCATCACAGGATCATCACATTTCTAAATTAGAATCTTCGTCAGGTGAGGAGTTTGTACACAAAGTTTCAGCTTTCTAGGCCTTTTGCTTCTGGAGAAGATGAAAACAGGTTTTTAGGGCATTGCGCCTACGGCCCTTCTTTTGAGGCATATGCTCACCGAATCTATAAATTAGAATCCCCAAAAGCTATGGAGTCTGTACCCATGGTTTCAGATTTCTAAGCCTTTTTGCATCTGGAGAAGATAAAAACAGGTTTTTAGGGCAATGCCCCTAAAGCCCTTATTAGGAGGCACATGCTCACCAAATCTATAAATTAGAATCCCCATTATCTATGGAGTCTGAATATAAGGTTTCAGTTTTCCGGGCCGTTACGTCTCAAGAATACGTTGAAAATAGGTTTTTGTAGCATGTAGCCCTTATTAGAGGTCAAAAGGTCACCAAATCAATTTAAAAACCTCACTAGTCAAGGAGTCTGTACATAAGATTTTCTGAGTCACTGGATCCTTTAAAGAAGATAAAGATGAAAGATATGCCATGCCACAAGCTTCATCTAAATGTAAATAATTATATGGAATATTAAAAAGATATTGATAGTTCTAATTCTAGTTAAAAAGCATTCCTCACGTGCAGTGAAATCAATGTTCATAATAGGATTTTTCAATATATATACATGTTTGCCACTAGTACATGTGTGTTTCAATAAACCTGAGTGTAGAATCATGTCTTATCTATTTAAGTCATAAACTCAATATTATTTAACTTTTTCTATTACGTTTTCGTGCAAATCTTGTAAAATGTACATATTTGCTGCAATAAGAAATTAAATAATGAAATATTATTTGATAAACACTTTAAAAGTTTTGTTAAAAGAAGAACACACAATGTCATCTAAATCCAAACGGAAACATTATGTAGTACACGTAGGCAAGCAATTAATTATCAAAATGGGTTCCCATTGTGACTTTAAAGATACAATGGTTTCTTTACCCATAATTTGACAATTTAAAACAAAATGGAGAGGGGTATTTTCAGATACGTAGAATAAATATTGAAGCAATTTCCTGATTAAACTTTTTAAAAGTTCAATGTAAAACTTTTAAACTTTCAATTATCACATCATAATAAGTTGATTGGAGTTGTTAAAGTAAATCGCTGAAGGATTTAATGACTTTTGTTGAGTAGCTGTGCCAAAAGCCAAAAGTTAACAACTACATGAAGAAAATTATCATAATGGAATAAGAAACTTTATACTTAGCCAATTTTGTTTGAGAAGTTTTGAAATTGATTGAACAAGCACACAACATAAAACTTACCTTATTTTTCAATCATTTCTTTTTCCATATCTGTGAAAATGCAAGAACAGAAGCTACAGTTCTCACGGAAATAGAAATAAAATGCTTTTTTGGCATTATTCCGTATACTAGATCTCAATTGAAATTTGAATGCCAAATAATCATTGACCGGAAGTTTCCCTAAATTTTGTTTCTAACATTTATTGTAAAACAAACTAAAAAGACGAGGCAAGAGGACATGAAAATATAGTAATTTGTACACCTTAAAATATGTCAAAATGTACGCTTCTGATGCAAGCTATATTATGTAGATGAGCTGTAATCGCAACGCGATCACGGAAAATGTTATATTTTGGGTTAGATATTTAAACATTTTATGTTCTGTGCTAGTCGTATCTCAAGTGTTAACAAAATGACATGATATAATTAATACATTGACCATTTTTGTTGACAGTTCTTAACACGTGTTTAAAATTTATATTCTGACGAGTTTATTCAATATTTTAAATGACAATTGCATAGTCGCCATGGCAACGAACGTTAAACTTGATATCCTTGGTAAACAGTGTTGCAATGGCATAGTCGCCATGACAACGTAAACGTAAACAGTGATGCAGGCATCTGTGCCCACATTTACATTTCCGTTAGAACTATAGGGCAAAAAGATTATACGTAACTTACAAATTAACATATGAAGTGTAGCAAGTAATATGACTAATCTACTCGTGCATCGTACTTTAAATGTGATTTTTCTAAATATTCATTACATCAGCACCACACATTTGATTTGACAGAACATGCAATGAAGTTTTGTGTGATGAAAAACTCATTAATGAACCATCCATAGATTTGATATTATCAAAAAGGATTGACTCTATGGAGTGACCAACGACCAGAGTATTATTCATTCTTAATCATGGTAAAGTTCATGGGCAATATGAGCAGTGCGAACACAAATTACACAAAAATAACTAAAATACCATGTAAAGATAAACAAAGGGGAACGACTTTAACAAAACCCTAAACTTCGAGATTTCAACAAAGAAACAGAAGACCTTCCACTTTAGCACTGAAATGTTGACTCTCAAACGAAACAAAAAGACACTTGACAGAGAATAAAAACACAAAATTTCGAGAGAGCAAAGTTGGATTACAGAAAAAAACCCACTTGAAACAGCCTCTCACAATGAGAAGAAGGTTGAAAATAAACAATTCAGGAAAAAGGGGAACCCTGAATTAACAGAGGTCATTGCACAGAGTAATCCAAGCATCTACAGAAGGAAAAGACTTGAAATATGTGCACGTGATGTCCCCGCCCATATTTAAAACCCAACCTTTTTATTTTACCCTTTAATGACATTTGAGCAATACGTTCATGCTCTACGTCAGTCTGCGGTCAGAAGAGAAAAGCCCTAGAAGGCGGGTGGTTTCAGTACAGACTTTCCCGATGATAAATCCAAAAGGTGATAAAGAAGCATCGGAACATTCAGCCCTGGGTAACCGAGGTTCGTATCAAACATGTCGAACTAGCTATAAATCCTACTGGATACTATTAAAACTTGTCTGTTTCAGTGCAGATCTCATCTTATGATTCTCAAACTGTTAGGGTATTCTGTCCCTATTTTCAGTATTATTTCAAGCAGGTACTTCATCATCCTGCCACATCAGAGTAATTGAATCCGCTGATCGAGCTCCTTCCATATACCCTGATCTCATTCAAGCCAAAACCCTCGTACTGCTAGCTATCTAACCAGCCAATGAGACGACTCGCATTCAGCAACAGCGGCACAACCCGGATAGAAAAATCCGTTGAGTTCAAGCTAGTAGCTTCAAGCGCCTTCATTAACGACATTTCATTGGCCATTCCACGGATATCAAGCCACGCCAGCCGTACGAGGGTTTTGGCTTGAATGAGATCAGGGTATATAGAAGTGGCTGTAATAAGCGGATTCAGTTATGCTGAAGTAGCAGGATACTTCATGTGATCCTTATTCAAATGAATGTATATCACTTGATGAGGATATCGTCAGTGTACTAACCATGGCAATTGCAAATTATGATACATTTCGGTTAAAGCGTACAGTATGTTGATAACCTGTTCTAGGGTATTTGTCAAAACTATCTTTCCGAAACGGTAATAAGTACTAACAACTGCAAACATTTCCCCGACACATCGTTCGAGCAAACTCTATTGTTTTCATGCTGTGCCTAACTGTTTAATGACCGTATGGAATATCTTCAGTTTCAGACACATACAAGAAGTAAAATATTTGCAACAGTCATTTGTATTTGTGTTGGTCTCGAAGAGGCTTATACTATATAGCCATGTTTACATGATAATGATTACATGTACGTGATTTGACAGTGGCAGATTCCCTTTAAGGAGTACTGAGTTCAAGAAGTTAATGTAAATGTTGCAATGATGCGATACTTTAGCCAATTTGAACACACATTACAGTAAATGTCCAATGTTTATAACAACATTTTTAGAAGTAATTTGATGAAATTATTTTAATGCAATATTTTATTCATTGATTTTAGTTCAATGGTCATGCATAAACATTATTGTGAAAAATAATTAATATTGAAAAGATAATGATCTTGATGTCAGGATAAATAATATTTTTCCGATATTTAATGTAACACAGCGTTTCATCCAAACCACAGAAGACAAATAAATAACTCAAGCAGAATAAAAGATTAAACAGAACAAACAAAAGTGCTGATTTACATCATGATCAAAGGTTGGAGAGATAACAGAAACCTTAATATCTCACTTAGAGATCACATAGCAAATTATTGTCATATCGCATCACAAAAAATTCATAGAGAAACTATTTACCATGATTATAAGCGAGATAGGTGATTTGGCGCCGCTTTGAATCATGTTTCGTGGATGAACAAATCGGACACGAACGATTATTTCAAAGTTATTAGGTTAAAGGGGCCAAAGCATCCAAAATACAGTGGACAGATCAGAGAAAAAAGATGATAGAGAGAGACAGACAGCAGGTTTTAGAACTCCTCAAATTTGGTCTGGCTTCTACCCGGCCACTACCAAGAACATTTAAGCTCATGCTTGCATTGCTCTTTCATTGGCTTTTTATATTCAAGAGCTGTTAACTTCAGTGCAGATTTTCCTGATGAAATCTCCCAGGGGTGGTTCAAAGCAACGGAGCAGTTATGAATGTGTATGTCCTATTTGTGATGTAAACATTTAAGAATTGAATGTCAGTTGTTTTTTTAATGGAAAATGAACAATGTCAAAGCTTCATGCACACTCTTGTAAACCAAACGAGCTTGCAAGCGGGTTCACATGAGAGTTTGAAACATTATTTACCTTTGATACGAACCTAAATTTCATATGTGGTGATATAAAATCAAAACATCTTAACTTTTCGTGTCCAAAAGACATAATGACACATAATGGTTTTCCATGAAAATCTAAAAACAGCCTTATAAATGCACACAGGTGTAGATATCACGTCCGATATACAGGGATACTAGTTATATAACCTAAAAAACATTATCAACTCCTAACTGCCTTCCTGGCTGTTTAAGATAAGTCTCCAAAATTACGTTTGACTGTTTGACGCGCCCCACAGTCCGGTTTTCGATCATAAATGCGACGTTCTACCTTCATACTGTCACTGTAAAAAAACAATAAGCTTTAAAATGTGTCTTTTTGGTAACAGTCAATACTTCGCGATCAAAGGACACCATTGATTAAGTTTGGCATATATGAATCCAACAACTCACGGAGTGGCTCTTTAACCTTTCTCAACTTGCATTCGGCATCTATAGCTAATTTGTGATCTTAGACCAATTCTAGATTTACAATTTTTGACGTGTAGTTGGTAAATGTACAATCAACGATATATCCACCAACGCGTTTACTAAATAAAAAATCAAACTCAATTTGCATCTCAAAGTTTTATAATGTCTTTTAATGTCTTAGAGAATAATGGGATGAAGTTTTAGTTGCAACATTTATGAGAAGTATACATTTGGGTCTCGGGTCATCAAAAACTAAAGCATTCCCCCGGTCTTAGAAAAAAAAACAAATGCAAAAAAGTAAAGATACTCGACCAATCAGAGCGCCTCCAACGTCTGGCAGCTATTTCAGAATAGATACTATTCAATTGACTTTTCAATTTTTCCACATGTCCTCTAGTTGGAGAAGTATAGTGTTAGATGAATGCGATTTTGAAAATATGTTTATTTATTGTGACCAACTTGTCAATCATTCACTACTTTAAGCCTAGTAGCATTTTCCTACCTCTTCTCTACCATGCCTTAAGCTTTTTGTTTGTCAATCTCTATTTTAGACGTTGTTTTTAAATTAATTTGAAATTGATAAATTTGAATTAAATATAATCATCCTTTACTGGAGCCATATGATGATGAAATTATGCGAGGATGCTAGTAAATTTACTTGTTATACAATAGTCTGACATTTTAGAACCAGCCGATTTGTCAATGTGAGAGCACACTAGTCTTGGTGAACCAACGATCCTTGGTTTACGTCAATGTAAACGTTTGGCGAATATCAAAATATTTATTTTCATGCCAACTTTCAAGCATAGTAGATGGAAACTTACGTCTTCAAACGGACACTATATAAAGCATTAACAGAAGTTACTTAAGACAAGGTTATATCAATTCGCATACCTTGAAAATACGTATAAAATGAAACATGGTAATAGAGATAAAGCGTAAATATAATAGACAATTTGGAATGATACGTCTTTTCCCGTTGTGATTTCCTAAATTAACTGCACCACACAACCGAACAACAGCTACAAAGTAACGCGACCTCGCGTGTATATATATACTTAAGGGGGACTCGCAGAACAAGGTATATAGCTTTGTAATAGAACTCTTTGGTCTACAATTCCCATTTGACATCGCAAGTTAAAGATGGTCATGGCACTGGCGACATCATTTCTTGTAAGTTCTCCTAAACTCAAGAAGGATTCATTGGTTATCTAAGATCAAAACAGTTTTGGTTCTTTTGTTATTGCTTAGGTGAGAATTATGTGTTGTTCCTTTGTCATGGTGCATAAATCTGTGCAACATATCCATTTGAAAGTGCTGACACATGTCTCATCAGAAAAACGTTTTTATTATATTGTTGCTCTCCTGCTGTTGATTAAACATAATTAACATCCACCAGTCAGATGGCATACGTTGACATTTAAACCTCGACATTAATTAACTGAACAACAGCTCACCGTCTCTTCAAATTAAAACAATCGTCATGTACTTCCTTAATACCTTATAAGGTTTCCACTTTCATCGTTGACAAAAATTGCGTTAGAGACATTTTGATTTGAATTTGATTAATTTAACATGAGTTTTCATATTAATATATTTCTCTCGACAGAAGTAAACTACTGTCGATATCATGTAAATTAAATTCTAAACATTATGAACAAGGCAACTGATTATTAGTCAACATTTTCGTTAAATAAAGCTCACGATGAAACATATTCAAACATCATTACGAGACTGTCGTTTGGAAGTCCAAAGGTTTTGTTTGAGAGTCAACGTTTCTAATAAACTCTTTGATTCCGTGACAATAACCCCCTTTTCTTGCTGTTTTCATCTCTTGTTACAAACGTATGTCAAGTAGGTTGTTGATCAATCGTTGCAACCACATCAGTTTTTCAGGTGGAGCAAGGGAAGAGGTATAATGTTTATTTAGAATACACAAATCCCCTTAGAGTTGTCCACATGCGACTTACTTGAATTTTGTTGAAGTGCAAACTACTTGACT
The DNA here is from genome assembly GCA_921293015.1 of Phorcus lineatus. NCBI lineage: Eukaryota > Metazoa > Mollusca > Gastropoda > Trochida > Trochidae > Phorcus > Phorcus lineatus. The sequence goes on from OV121091.1 coordinate 24,441,155, forward strand.
GTTCCCAATAGGATCATGTAAACATAACATGAAATTGTAACATCCTTTAAAAAGTTGTTTGTGGCATCAGATCAAAATTTAAGTAAACCACATCATTAGTATATGTTAAGATAATAATCAGTTGTTTGTGTCAATCAGTGACAAATGTATGTTATAAATTCATAAAAAGTTACCTTTCCTATTTATTAAAAATACATTGCTTATATTTGCATACAGTGTTCTTCTCAACATTTTAAAAACCATGATGACTAGGCACACGTGGTAACAGCCGGTTTGAAGTTTCACTACCTTTACGTAACATAATGATTCGAAAAATATGTAGTCAATCATGTCAATTGGTGAGAATCACATTCAATATGATTTTACATATTTATACATACAAGTCAAATAGTTTTAGAGTTATAATTTGGAAAAGATACAAAGTCATCAAATTATCATTTTAGATTTAGTTCGGCACTCACAAATTTTTGGAAAGCCGCATCAACACTCCGTACATAACATACCTGTCTCATTTGAAGTCCTCACTTAGTTTTAGAGTAATACTTTGGAAAAGAAACAAAATCGTAAACTTTTGGCATTTGTTTGTACAATTTCAGTATACATGTATTTCAACAAAAAGGTAGATAACATTCATACCAAATTTGAAGTTGACAAGGCATATAGTTTGCGAGTAATACTAGGGAATAAGAATTAGTCATGAAACTACGCCTATTTAAGTCACAATTTCCACGGTTTTTTGGCACCCTAAAGTTATTATGACTTGCACAGGGTCAAAATGGTTTATTCCCTGGCCCCGAGTTGACATAAAGTTCACGGTCACGAGCCTTGATAAATGGCTTACATTATTTTGACGAGGGAATATTTCCCGTAATCACTTGTACAGAGATGTTTATCGACGTAATTGACAAGGTGATAACTTGAAGAGCATGTTCATTTGTGTTGTGGAGTTCAGCTCAATATTGGTATCCTAATTTTATCATTCTCGAGTTTTAAAAAGTTCTGAGGAATAATAACAGTTTTCTGTGACAGATCGCTTCAATAAGAACTGTAATTAATATTATACACTGGTATCCATGTTGATAATAATTGTTCCCATTATGTGCATATACCATGATTATAGCTTAGCGTTAAGAGAATGTCCATTTGTGTTGTGGAGTTCAGCTCAATATTGGTATCCTAATTTTATCATTCTCGAGTTTTAAAAAGTTCTGAGGAATAATAACAGTTTTCTGTGACAGATCGCTTCAATAAGAACTGTAATTAATATTATACACTGGTATCCATGTTGATAATAATTGTTCCCATTATGTGGTTATACCATGATTATAGCTTAGCGTTAAGAGAATGTCCATTTGTGTTGTGGAGTTCAGCTCAATATTGGTATCCTAATTTCATTATTCTCGAATAACAGGTTTCTGTGACAGATCACTTCAATAAGAACTGTAATAAATAGTATGTTTTTGTTTAAACATCATTATTTATACTCACCGTCGATAGTTAACAATATGCCCGATTATCCTAATCTGTCTAATTCCGACAATCCTTACACAGAGTAAAGACAGAGTTATCGCTGCTCTAGCCTGCATCGAATACTCGCCACCAGGTGGCTAACCCCACGTCATCATTGCTTCTTCTGACGGGCAGAGAAACCGATCGTACAGAGGGGAGGCCGGGTGGGAGCTAACGATTGTTAACTATCGACGGTGAGTATAAATAATGATGTTTAAACAAAAACATACTATTATTTAATATACTCTCCTCGATAGTTAACAATATGCCCGAATCCCACAGACGGAGGTGGGTACGAGCGGCCAAGCGATAACCACTCTCTCTTTACACAAGAACACTGGGGACCTGTAAGATGACCCTCCGCGTGAACCCCTAGGGGACGGAGTGGTCAGCCTTGACCCATCCTCGCTGTGCGAGGGGGTCCGCAACCAAGGTCGCCAACTAAAATACAAAAGACAACAAACAACCAACTAAGATCAATCTCGGGTTTATTCGAATTAGTTAACGAGTAGGAGGGTGACTCCTGCGCTGAGGAGCCGAAGGAACTCGCTGCTGGGCGTACACCTGTGCGCCCAGTCGGTTGATCCCCTCCAAATCCTCGTTGGAGATGTCCCGGAGGTAGTGGTTGGCGAACACCAAGCCTGACTTCCAGAAGCAGCCAGCCATGATGTCCGCCACCGCCAAGTTGCTGTGGAGGGCCATCGTCGCTGAGATGGCCCTGATCTCGTGCGGATTTGCCCTCGCTGGAGGGTCAAGGTCCGCTGCTTTGTTGGCGTCTAGGACCGCTGAGCGGAGGTAGACGCCCAGTTGTCTTTTATCAATTTCCCGGACACTGGTCTGGGAATGTGGGATGAAGAGTCTCCTTCTCCCTTGACGCAGTGTCCGGGTTTTCTCGGCATAGATCCGTAGCGCGCGTACCGGACAGAGGAGACGATTCTCCTCGTCTGTCGGATCTACGCTCCCGGAAATGGACGGTAACGAGAAGGTTCTACCCCTCTCGTCCGCGGTTTGGTTTTTGCAGATAAACTCAGGCGCCAGTCCCAGAGTAGCCGACCCCCCATCCCTCACATCAAAACGCAAAAGGTCCGCCTGGAGAGCATGTAGCTCTGAAATCCTGGCTGCGGACCCCATTGCGACCAAAAAGGCGGTTTTGATGGTGAGACGGAGGACGGTTGTCTCCGTCAACGGTTCATAGTGGTCGGACTTAAGATGGTTTAGGACCACCGCTAAGTCCCACTCTGGGGGCCTGAGTTTCATCCGCCCGTCCACATTCCGGTAGGTTCTTACGAGCTCCTTGAGGACCGAGATGTCCAACTGGGGGTCTCGCTTCCTAAGCACGGACATTATCGCTGCCAGATTGGTGTTAATGGACGAGGCTTTAAGCTTCCTCGTCTCTCGCAGGTAGACCAGGTACTCTGCAACCTGCGGGACCGTAACTACCTGGACATCGTACCCCTCCTTGGCGCAGAAAGTCGCGAAAGCCCCCCACTGAGCGTCATAGAGATTCCTAGTGGAGGGCCTCTGGGAAGTCGCCACCGCCTCGGCAACGGATTTGGAAAAACCCGCCCCCGTCAGGCCTCTCTGGAGACAAACCAAGCGTGAAGCTGTAGAGCCTGGGGGTTCTCGTGAACCCGCCCGCTCGGTCTGCTCGACAGCAGGTCCCACCTCAGAGGGAGGGGGACCGGGTCTTGGCGGCACATCCTTCGGAGGGGAACGTACCAGGTCCTGGCTGGCCACCGCGGCGCTATCAACAACAGTTGAAGAACTCGAGTCTCCTGTATCTTCTCCACCACGCGGTTCAGGATGGCGGGAGGGGGATAGGCGTAGGCAACCATCCCCTCCCATTCTAACGCGAGCGCATCGAGAGCCCACGCGGTAGGGTCCGGTACAGGAGACACGTACGTCGGCAACTGGTGGTTGAGCCGAGTCGCGAAGAGGTCTATGTGAGGCTTGCCGAACCTCAGACACAGACTCTCGAACACTCTCGGGTGCAGCATCCACTCTGTTGATGGAGGTTTGTCCGGGCGAGACAAGGCGTCCGCTAGGACGTTCTTGGCTCCCGGGATGTGCACCGCGCGGAGAGAGAGTCCGAGACTGTCTACTAGGCGAAACAGCTCCAACACCAGTTGCAGAAGCGAGTCTGCTTTGGTCGAGCCTTGCTTGTTGATGGCCCAGGCCGCCGCTGAGCTGTCCGTGTGAACACACAGGATCTGCCCCCGCAGGCGACCTGACCAATGGTCGATTGCTAGACGAATCGCGTCTAGCTCTAGGACGTTGATGTGGCGTCTCACTTGGGTTGATGACCACACCCCCGCCGTCTGCTCCGTATCGAGATGGGCTCCCCACCCTTGGGTGGAGGCGTCCACAAACAGGTGACATGTTGCTGGCGGTTCCCTGAGGGGGACCCCCACCAACACGTTGGACTCCTGCTGCCACCAGGAGAGGTGGTGTCTGAGTCCCGAGGGTAGAGAGAAAACGTGATGGCACGCCTTCTCTCTGACGTGAACGTTTACGAAGATCTGCAGGGGCCTGAGCTGCAACCTTCCCCTTCGGGTGAAGTGTTGGGTCGCACTCAAGAACCCTAGCAGCCTTTGCCACTTGCGTAGCGACAGAGGCCCCCGAAGCGCTAACTCCAGGAGATCTCGGTAACGTCCCATTCGTTCCCGGGTAACGAAGGCTTTGTAGATAGCGGTGTCCAGGCGGGCGCCCAGAAACACCAAGGACGTCGTCGGCAGCAGGTCTGACTTGTCTAGATTGACTAGCCACCCCAGCCGCCTGAACAACGCTATCACAAAGTCCCGTTGAGCTCCCAGAATAGACGGGGATCTGTTGTGACCGAACCCGTCGTCCAGGTACATCGCAAACTGTACGTCCACTGTGTGGAGATATTGGACGATGGGCTGGGTCACGCGAGTGAACAGCCACGGAGCCGACGAGATCCCGAACGGAAGGACGGTCCACTGAAAGTGGCGACCCGCTAGGACGAAACGGAGGTACCTGCGATCCCCATGATAAATGGGGATGTGCAGATACGCGTCCTGCAGGTCGAGGGATATCATCGAGTCCGAGGGCTCCAGTAATCGCATTACTGACGGCACTGTCAAGAGACGAAAATATGGCGGCGGATCTAGGAAGGAGTGGTTGAACTCCTTCATGTCGTGTATCAGCCGCCACTTCTTCGGGTCTCGCTTCGGTCGGATGAAGACCGGAGAGTAGAAACCTGGTGCAAGGTCCTGGAGCGGTAGTTCCTCCACCGCCCGCTTGGAGATGAGCGTCTCCACCTGTTCCAGAGTCAGCGCGAGCCGATCGGGCTCCAGCGGTCGCTCTGTAGGAGAACAGGTCAGCGGGGGGCGGCGTAACACGGGAATGCGGAACCCCCGCTCCAGGATATTGCAAATGAACGGGTCCAGACCCAACTGTCTCCAGTTGGGCGCGAATCGCGCGAGACGGCCTCCAACTGGTGCGTCCAGAGGTGGGACCACCTGCGGCGGTAGGTCCGGAGGTACCCAGTCATTGTTTCTTGGGGGTACCTCCGTAGGCACGACCTTTGTGGCGTTGGTTGCCTTTCTTGGGAGTGCGCTTGGGGGAGGGGCCGGCAGGGAAGTCGCGACTTCTGTCCTGCCGACTCCTCCCCCCGAGAAATGACACACCTCCCGTCTTCGTAGGGAAGGAGGGCCCACCTCCACCCTTCTTCTTAGGCGTTGTCGTCTGGGCAGATACTCTGCCCCCACCAGCGGCCAGTCTGTTTGTTAGCTCTTGTTGTTGGCTTTCCTGCCGCTGGCGAAGAGCCCCCGCGACTTGCCCGTCGAAGAGGGTAGAGGAAGTCCCAGGAGCGGACCTCAGTCGGTTCCGGAGCTCCGCCGGAAGGTTCGTCCGCGCCAGGAATCCATCGCGCCTGAGATTCGTCACCCCCGCTGAGATGCGAGAGGCAGACAGCATCATCTGCGCGAGATTCCCGGCCACGGATCCAAAGCCACGATATAGAGCCTTGGCCCCTTGCTCCATGCCCGCCTCGTTCGCGAAAGCTGCCATCGCTTGGCAGGCGTGCGCGACGTGGTTGGCCAGCCCCAAGATGCTCCTTGCTTCCTTGTCAAGGTGTGCCAAGTGAGCATCTGACACCTGGTGAGGTATGGCAGGGGCCGCCACTCGCCGGATGTCGTCGTCCAAGGCGGGGGGAGAAAAGGGCAAGGAACAGCCATGTACTGGGAGGCCAGATCGGACCTTGTCCGCTAACACCAGGGGGGGCAAGAGACGACCCGGCGCTGCCGCTGCAACGTTGGAGTCGAAGTCTCTGCCCGCCGCCTGCAGGAGCCTGTGCGCCGGAAGCGCCAGCTGGCGCTGCGTCGGCGTCTCCTCCTCCGCGCAGAAGGTTTCCAACCTGGCCACCCTAGTCGAAGAAGGTTCTTCCTCCAACTCCTGAACGCTTACCTGACACCAATCAGCGATGGCAGTCAGGCGGTCCTTTAGATCGGGAGCGTCGTCCGCCGTGGTCACAGCCGTGACAGGCGGTGGGGGAGTCACGTTCCCCCGCCCAGGCGTTCCTTCATCCTGGCCTCGATCAGGAGTTGGGGAAGAGTCATGATCCGAGGGGGTGGCGGCGGGAGAAACGACCACCACCCTCCTCCTCTTAGGAGAGGACGGCGCCTCAGGGGAGGGCGGGGATGAAGTAGTCCCCTCCTCGACCCTGGGCCGCTCACGTTCTCTGGACTCGAACATGGATACGACCAGATCCTTCACTGAGGACATGATATCGTCCGTCAGCTTCTTCTGGTCGAAGGTAACTGGGGAAGCGGGTCTCGACCTCTTCCTCTTCTTATGTTTCCTCTTCCTCCTGGCGGCCCGGCGGCCCGGGGAAGAGGCAGTGTCAGGGGAGGATCTCCTTCCAGGAGATCGCTCTACCCCGCTAGAGGGAGGAGAGGCGGCCGGCGCATCCTCAACCGGCGACACGATCTTATCGGACCCGCCGCCTGTCTCCGACAGGTCAAATTCCGCGGCGTCCTCCGAAATGACAAGATCTGAGTTTTGCGCGCCCTCCGCGCCCTTGGTGGCGGTAGCTGAGGAGGACGCAGAAGGCCGCCTAGTGGATCTGAGTCTCTGCTGAGACTCCGACTTCTTTACCGCGGCGCGGTACTCTCTGTGCTCCGCCGGGGAAAGGTGTTCACATTCCCTGCACCTGTCCGACTCGGCGCAGAGATTCCGACACAGGCGGCAGAGAGAGTGAGGGTCGAAGCGCGCCGACTTCCTGGACCCACACCCTCCACAAAACCCTGAGAAGGGGTTGGACATAGCCCCACGCTCACCCTAGGGGGGGGGGGGCGCCTGACTGGACAGCGCCGGCGCTGCACGGGGACAGCCCACTACGCACGACCAGACGCAAGCGAGCGCCAGTCGATCAGCGCTAGCGGGAGGCGGGGCCGCCTGGAACGCAGGCGATAAACTCAGCGGCAGGCGGTAGAGCGCCTGACGCGCAGGCGAGCCGCGCTAGTAGAAGGCGGTAGAGCGCCTGAAGCGCAGGCGGTCAGACGAGCAGGCGGCCCGCGCTAGCGGGAAGCGGTAGAGCGCCTGACGCGGCAGGCGGTAGGCGGCAGGCGGCAGAAACTTCAGGCGGTCAGACGCAAAGCCTGAAGCCAGCGCGGGCGCTAGGCGGTAGGCGCTACCAGGCGGCAAGCGCACAGCTAGCCAAGCGCAGAAGAGAGGCGGTAGACGGGAGGTCTACCGCTAAACCAGCCAACACGGGGCTGAACGACCCAGCACGCAACGCACGTGCAGTCCGGGTAGCCGAAATCGACAACAGCTGACTGAAGTCAACTGCTGACAAAACCGGCAAGGAGAAAAATAACCACAGGTTCTGGATACTCCACAAGAAGTAGCCGAACCCAAACACGACAAACAGTCGAGAAATCACACAGGTGAGAAAGGTTTAATCATAAACAAGTCGGAAATCGCTAAGCTATCAAGACACGTCTGCACTTAATGGCCGACAGAAAAGCAATGATGACGTGGGGTTAGCCACCTGGTGGCGAGTATTCGATGCAGGCTAGAGCAGCGATAACTCTGTCTTTACTCTGTGTAAGGATTGTCGGAATTAGACAGATTAGGATAATCGGGCATATTGTTAACTATCGAGGAGAGTATATTAAATAATATTATACACTGGTATCAATGTTGATAATAATTGTTCCCATTATGTGGTTATACCATGATTATAGCTAAGGTATTGGGGATAGGGCATGAGCCCGATTTAAACGGGCTTGCTCAATTGGCTCTTAAAATATAGCTTGTTGTTAAATGCTCTATGAACATGATACACATTGATACCTTTGTTTTCTGATAAAGTGAATTTCACATATCTCTAACCAATTAAATTAAGATTAATGATAAAGTGAGTGAGTGAGTTGGGGTTTAACGTGTTTTGAAAAATATTTCATTCATGATAAAGGGTTTAATAATTGTTACTGGTCTTAAACTTCTTAAATGTTGACGTACATGAGAACCTGGTGATGCTCTGCTTCCATTGTCAGGCTGTGGATTGAGAATATGGCAGCATATATGATGTTTTAACTTCGGCTGTCATGAAATTAAGCTTGTCGATGCAGTGAAGCAACTGAAATGAGGTTTAACCAATCTCATTGAAATAATGAGTAACGGAGAGTATCAATTTAGAAATTAATTCAATGAGATTGCAGGTTTAACATAAGTGATTTCATGGGCGGTTTTGCTTCTATTGAACTTAGTATTCACTTAGCGAACTCAGTTTAGGGCAACTTTATAATATTCAATGAGATTGGAGGTTAAACAAGTGAATTCATGGGCCGTTTAGCTTCTATTGAACTTAGTATTCACTAAGCGAACTCAGTTTAGGGCAACTTTGTAGTCACATTCTTCAAAAAACATTTATCGACGGCAATAGTTTAATATTTTCAATCAAACACCATCTTGAGTACATCGTCAGTACCAAACATGGCATTTTACTAAGGGTGAATAGGATTAAAAATATAAACAATTTATTTCGAATTGTGAGCGTTGTACTAGCAAGAGTTTCCTGACAGCATTTAAATGTTTTAAAATTATTTTTAGAATCAACGAATTGGTACAGTACAGATTAAAATAATTGTATCTTAAAATATTGTAAATACACCTATATTCAACGAACAGTAATCTGCTAAGAATTCATGATATACTTAATTGCTGCGCAAAACATACTTATGCAACGAAGAAGGGTGTTATGGAATCCAACAACGAAGTCTTGTATTCAGTATATACAAATTTCCTTCACGTGAGAATTCAATTCTCTTTTGTTCTTATATATTTACATAAACACATTTATTTATACATACACTTATGCGTGTGGGTGGCTGTGTTACTGTGAGGTGATGGTACCGATATGGTTTTGCAAAATAATCGTGAAAGCTGTACATTTTATAAGATGTAAGTTATACCTTTATATAAATTTAAATAACTTAATGCAGCCTCACACTTCTTTGTTACATCCACATGTGCCTTTATATCTCTCTTACAAAAGAGTGGGCAAGTAGTTTGCATGATGTTATTATATTCATCAACAAATGATTGATCTTCTTTCTCTCTAAATATATTCTTCATATAAGCTCGTTATGTTACGTACGCGCCCGTTATGAAATAAAACACTGTAGTTGACCATAATTTGTCAACCATTAGTTTATATAAGCGCAAAGTTTGATAGAATAGATACGAGTTTTTAAATACTTTATGATGAGAAATGTAACCACATCACAGTACACAATCAGACATAAACCTTTACTCACCAATGGACATGACGGAACAATTGGTTTAATATGGTGCGTACATCAAATCAAATTTGTTGGTAATCAACAACAGCAAGAAAAACAGGTCACATTAATTCTTGTCAGTTTGTGTTTGTGACAATTTGTTTGAGTAATTAAGGTTTGTTAATAGAATAAAAGTGATCATTTAAATCAATTTCTATAGATTAGTCGTTCATCATTAATGTGATATCGTTCTTCTCTTTTCTTTCAATGTTATCTCTCTTCCTGTGCCGAAACGTTAAGTGTTAGGAATTTACAGTTTGATGCTTAATTTGAGTAATAATAGCTATGAGGGAAGCCACTTAACCTCTAAATACAAACTGCATGTGTCGCCGAGACGGTGGACACAAGAGTGGGGAATCGGAAATTAGTACGGGAGTGGTGTAATCAAGTTCTTGAAGGTTTGGAAAAGTTCAATAAGTGTTCTTTATGTAAGTAGATCGACATAGGAAACTACGAAATAACAATTAAATTCCTTCCGTATAATGGAAGTTGCTCTATACAATTATTCCGTTGTGAGTTGATGTGTAGTTGCGGTGTTTGAGAAATGTGCACTCCTAAATGAAGATACCAGTGTGAAATAATTTGCATAGGTGTCAAATTTCACATGACAGTCGGTAACCTACTGCAATTCGTGTCAGTTAGACGGCCACGTCATTAAAGTGAGTGAGTTGGGGTTTAACGTGTTTTCAACAATATTTCAGTTATTAAACACGTGGATGACAAGCATCCAAGAGAGAGGGGACAGATCAGCGAGAAAGGGATCGAAAGTGTGAGGGAAAAGACGGAAAGAAGGGCATAGTGAGAGATGTAAAGAAGGTTTTAGAAGGACTCAAATTTGGTCTGGCTTCTACCTGCGTGGGTGCCCCTGCCAGGAGCATCTTAGCTCCAGCTGGCATAGCTCTCAGGATCTCTGAAGCACGCATAAGGTATCGAGTCCAGTGGTGGCAACGACATTTAAGCAAGTACAATTCTTTGTATAGAAAACAAGTTGATCTGCATGACATAACTCGGGAACACGGTGAACCATATGCCATCTGATTACATCTTGGAATTGTCAAACGTCAGACCAATTAACCGGGATCAACCAATGCGATTACTATCCATCCTAGCATGTATTAAGTTCATTAGGGCAGAGATTCTGTATGACTTCGATACTTTTCTTCCTAAAAGTATCACTTTAATATGTATTCATGTGACGTTGGTTAGTTGTACCTTTATTTGGATTGGTTAGTTAAACTTGCTTTATTTTGCTCCAATAATGTTTATGCAAAATCAATGGTTTAGTAATTCAAATTTCTTCTAATGACGTTACGCCACCAATGAAAGGGTAATCACGGATATTTTTATAGCTATAAACCGATCATCCTTATGTCTTTCAGCACAAAGTCCATTTCTGCATCAACAAACTGAAAACGTATGTGTCGTCCTACGATTCCGGCGAAATCAGTTGCTCACAATGCATCGATCGATTAGTATGTTGAAACGAATTATACCTTTAATATGACCGTAACCCATTAGTTTTGATGTAGTTCCGGTGTTGAAAACATGTTAGTTACGATTCTTAAAAAATCGTTATATACATATAGTGGTTTTGGTTTTATTATATTTTATCAATGCGTTCAGGTTTGGTATAGTATGGGTCAACAGTTCATAGACATTGGAAAATGCAACAAATTGTTTCTCTCCCCTTAACAAGAATGATGTTTTATTATGTTAAAAATGCCATGCCAAGGTCTTTTTGGAAAATGACAGGATGGCATGCAGCCAATTAGGTAGTTGTATTTTATTTCCTCAGGGAGAAGAATTTGTCTGAAGGCACAGCAGACTGTGAACTCACACTGAGAAATGGACACGGCCTTTTCTTCAGAAAAATTTCGTTTCCAATTCATTCAGAACAAGTCACGTTATGCTGATGTATCGTTTGCTTCATGTAGGTGACAGGAAAACAAAGTTACTTATCTAATTCATCAACTTCATTAAACTTTGCTGCATTTTACTTTTTAAGCTCTCCACTGCAAGTTAACATAATTATAACATGCAAAGGCATCTGTGGATAATCATTGAAAACAAGTATACGTCTTTTGGCATTCTCTGATGCATATGTGAGTTAAATGAATTGATTTGTACAGACATGATTACTTATGTAAATTTGCCACCTAGCAGAGCCTTATACAAGTTTATGAAAGATGCTCTTTCACTTAAGCATAACTCCGTATTATACAAAAGGAATCGTTAATTGGAAAGAAAGATGTCACCACTTCGTCTAATGAGGATTTAGTCCTGCTGCTTCTTCAAAGCAACCGGAAACGTTAAATGGACAGAAACAGTATGCGAATTTGCAGGAAAATGTGAACATGTTCTATTGGCTTTTATTTGCCCTATTGAAATGGCTAATTAACCTCTATTGAGGAAAAGAAAATGTTACTTTACCCTTGTTGAATATTAGTTAATCAGCGTTCACGGCAGGATAGATTTCTCCATGTATCTCTATTCCACACGTATTAAGAAAACATATTTCAAGTTAACGGTTGTGAAACTTCTTATCGAAACAGCAGGCCCCTACCCCTTCCATCCATTGCAAATGAGCGATTTTCCATTTTTTTTAGTTAAAAGTTTAAAGAAAGGTTGTCCGCAAAGAAAAAAGTCCTGTTTTAAGAAGACTCAAAACATTGCTATCGGTATAATAGTTGGGGACAAGGAAGTTGAAAATAGAGACTTGATATTATTGTAATAAAGATCTTAGCAAAGGCATTTAGTGTTTCTTACCAGAGGCTTGCTCGCTGTAAACTCCACCACCGAATCCGCAGTTCACGCAGGAATATGCATGTTCTTTTCTCCGTTGTGATTTGATTATCTGTTGAATGTTAATTTATTTAATGTAAACAAACAAAGGACACACATAATGTAATGAGATTAGAAAAACCGGTTTTTTCTTTGTGTGTATCTCAAATTCTACATAATGGCACCTACAGCTTCATATACGTATACGTAGACCTGATACTAATATCATTTTGGAGAAGGCTCTCGTAAATGTGTATGCCTTTGCCAAGATCTCCCACGTCATGTTAGTTATTAGAAATGTGTAAGATGAGTTCACCAATCATTAGCTGTGTGAAGAGCTGTCAATGAGAGAATTTAATTTCATTATATCAATTTGGATTGACAAACGACAACGTTGTTGGACGCGAATATGAGTTAGAAATAGAGATAGAAAAGTTATCGATTTATTCATTATTTATAGATGTTTGATAAAGATGTATTTCTTAATGAGGCTAATTACAATGATTAAACCAATGTTTTCCAAAATAACCGTTCATATTGAATTTTAAAGGAAACGGCTATGAAATAATTGTTTTGACAATGATGTTGGATTCATTGTTGATTTACAATTACATTCTAAACCAACTTTCAGATATTTTTGTCATACGCCTTTGCATACTCGGAGACACCTCTCGACGAGATCAAAGGCTGCTATTTTGAAATAATTCATTGACTCATTCCATACGAGTCTTGGCTTGTAAGCATCTGTAGGTTTCGTTTTGAGGGTAATTACGTTAGCAGTTCTATGTATTCCATTCTAAAATGTGACACAGTACCTGAAGGGAATGTCTGAAATAATATGTGACGCGTCAAGCCTCAGGTGTCTTTGCCTTGGCTGTTTGTTGTTACGATCATGTGGCTGTACTTGCATCTTTCCACAGTACCTAGCCGATAGTGAGTCATCACTTGTGAAATTAGCATTGCCTTCCCTTTTGATTAAATCTTTAAAGAATAATTTTCACTAATCGATATCTTGCCGAAATGACTTTCAAAGTTAACCATAAGATAGCAGATCATTTCGGCTTTAACAATTATGAATCATTTCTATTTGATACTCATTTACTCATATATCCATATTAAGAAAACTGCACTCCCAACTATATCAACGTCACATGTACAGCAAATTAAGGCGAAGTTGCCATTTTCAACATGGCTGTGTATTGGAGAGTTTCATGAAAATACAAATTAAATGTGTCGCTTAATCAGCTGTTATTAATAAATAATCAACGGAAGGTTGAAAGGTTATATACGCGTAGCCTTGCAGGTTTCATATATGTTTCAAAAGTGAACAAATGTAAATCTCTTTAATAAGTGAACATTATTCCGGCAGCGGTCAATTAGATGGGATTCTAAATGGTGATGACTCTATTGGCCAGGTACTGTATATTAACTAGGGTAAACTAAGTTTATTATACTCATTTTAACATTCCACTTATTTGTTCATACAGATTGAAGTCAACAACAGCGTCACATCACCTACAGGTTGACTGTATTCAAAACCAATTATTTAATAAAGACTGCCAAGAATTGAAAACCTGTGCTACTGAATCGGAAAATAAAGGATGTTAATTATATTTACTGAGCCAAAATATCACAATATGACTCTTTTGAACAAAGTTTATGGAACTTTAAGTTAATTCATCACTTGATATTTACAAATGAATGAGCAGCATGTTTATAAAGTTTCTTTGAGTTGATCTTGGAACCCATACGACAAAAGTAGCACATCAAAATGCCACAGCTTTCTTACTCTTTTCGGATGGTGTCCAGTGAAGGTCAACACCATGGATGAGTTGGAGAGGATGAATACACCTGTTGAAATTATAGCTTAAAGCACTACTTTTATCTCACAAGAGGAATGATCAAACGTGAGTGTACGCCAGGACTTGCTTCCTCTACAACAAAGATTGATGACGGGGTTTAGATGCCCTGATGTTGAGAGGTATTTAAAGGCACTATTGCACGCCTTTCCGGTGTGAATTAGATGTTTAAGGTATATGAGAGAAAATGCTTTCAATCTAGCTTTCTATCGATGTAATGAAATACTTATAATTCTTTACAATTGACCAGCAATCAATAATGAAAATGTTAAGACAGCCGCCTGAGTGCGTATCGTTAGTAATTTCGAGAAATATGCAGTATCTGTACATTCGTTAAGTTCGTTGAAATATCAGTGTGCACTAGTGCGTTTAAAAACACACCTGTATCTTCTCAAGGTAAAAATGGTATATTAGGTTAAATTGCTTTTTTAAAATGTTTTTGTGGTTGGGATCAATCGCAAAACGGTGTCAATGTTATTATCTTATTGAACGGTATTGACTTATAGTTCAGATGTATTTTAATGCTTGTATTTTGGGCGCACTTGTAAACGATTTCAATTTCATTAAATGATCATGTTAATGCTAATAGTTTGAGTATGGTGATACTATAAATGTAAATGAAAAACTGGACAGGCACGCAGTGGTCTCTCATACATCTACATGACTGAAAGCACACGAGAGAGACATGTTACTGGGTTGTATAACCAGAACTAATATTATATGGACGTATGACTTTGATTGTTGCACATATAATATACTCAATAAAAACGGTTAAGGAGCACCAAAGTAATCACTATTGAAGCATTATATAGCTCTTTATTTGAAATATAGAAAAACACGATATTTAAGATAAGGGTGATCCCTGACCTATTTTCTTAAGTATTAAAGCCTGATCTCCGATGTCAAATGAAAACTGTATCATTCATTTGTTTGGCATTTTGGGTTGAAGAGCAAGCTAATGACTTATGTTCTAATGACATGTCACTGTTTATAACTCGCCCAATATTTGCATTTGAAATCAATATAGTATTTGATCATATTGTTCTTGCACAAAAGTTTGTTTTCGATAATGCTTTTGCGAAATGAAAACAGAAATAAGGTTGTCTTATTATCTTCATCTCTTAAATCTAATACCAAACACATTTTACGTTTTATGACATTATGAAAGTCTTGTATGGCATCACTCTACCGTAAATAATATCGTTGTTTGATAAATGTACAATGTTATGTGTAATAACATCGTATTTTTATTGACGTTACGTCATTATCCTTTAATATTACTCCACATAGTTGACGGCGCGGCTGCAGAGGTCTGAACTGAACTCAGTCCACTTTCATAAGGTTATTATAAAACGGTACTAAGTTTAGTAATCTCTGAGTATCAAATTAAATTTCCACAAGTTTTTTAATGACATCTGAGTGTATACACTTTAAATGATAACGATACACTTATAATGAATAAGAACACGCCTCTGACACTGTCACTTCTTCTTCCTTTTAAAGGCAATATTTTAGACTTTTCTTTCTAAGTATACCTCTTGTAAAATGTAAAGTTCAATGACTTTGCGCTATAATGCTTTAAGTAAATGATAGGGAGTGGGTCGGAAGTCACTTAGCCTATAGATAGATGTAGAAACTGCATGTGGAGATTTGCCGATGGGCTGCGGAAGGTAAGAGCTTGAAATTAGAGATGGAAATAAGGTGATTTGACTTTGGTTTTAACATTGATTTTTTTGAAAAAGAGAATAAGTATATAGTATATAAAATGACCTTAACACAAAATATTGTCGATTATTGAAACCGCATAACGAATATTTTCTTGTGTCAACTATAAACGCTTTCAAGCAAACCAAACCGAACTTATTTATGCTTATCCCAAATCAAATGTGACTTTCCGGGAAATATGGTATAATTTTAAATCTATCACTTTGGTTTCAGTAATACAAATCTAAAAAAGGCTTTCAAATGATTAAAGTTGTCTTGTAGATACAATATTTCTTTTTTTTACCGATACCACATGTGAACATATCTATTTTGCTACTGTAGTAGTTACTTTTGTAGTCTGTCATACTAATTTTAATTGTATGTGAGGTCAAGAATGAGGGCGCGATACACATTTCTTGCATTTTGCTTTTTCCTACGGGATTTTGGTGGAATTGAATCGGCTATAAAGAAATTATTTGTGTCACAAGACTTTTGCAAATATTTGCAAATTTGTGTATGATAACCCTGGCCCTAGTTTGACCAATAAACTGGTTTATAAACGTTAAATGTCATCGAGTAATAATCTTTTTAGATTTCATACCATTTACTCAAATGGCATTTTGATAAGTATCCTAACTGATGCAAAAGTGAGTATAGTTAAATTTGTCTATATCAATATGCACACAATTAAGAGTTGTGACCATGCGCCAAACACCTTTGGACTGGTATATATTTATGCTTTGTTACAATAATCTTGATAATCATTTAGACTTAAAAGGGGACGTGACTCATAATTTTGATTAATGCATCTTATTACCTGTATACGTATCACTTATGAAAAATCAAAAGAGCCAAAAAATGAGAAATTATTAACTTTTATTCGACTTTTAGGACACCTTTTACACCCCGGTTACAGTTTCGGATAACCGTGTAATAAGACTGGTGAAAGGTTTGACAAAATTATCAAAGCGTGGCTCGTAGCCACACCTAGTGGTGATACACCACTATTTGATAACAGATATTGGTATATCATGTGATTCTTGATGAATAATTATATATCTATATAAAGTGTAAATTGTCTCCAAAACATGAAATGAAATGAGCGGGATTATTCTGAATTAGGTTTTAATTACATATGTGTTTACTTTAGCGACATTAATATCACATTCGTAGAAAAGTTTCTTTTCTTTTACTTGACTTGCTTAGTACTTGAGTTGATGATCTGTTTGTAGTTATCTAAGATATATTGTTATCTAATATTACATATCATACCATGTGGTTATGACTATGTCTTTGAGCCTAACAATGAATGATGTAATTACATACCTGGCGTAAGATTAACACACATCCTATTAACCTTAGTGGATTTTGTAACCGTTCCAAACGATGTACTTTTTCAATGATTATCATCATCGATAAAAGAGCATGAGCTCAATCACCGTTTCTTAATTTATTGGATGAATATATATGAACTGCAAGTCCATTGGTTCGTAATGATTGGACGTCGTAACAATATACTAAGTAGCAGTCGAATGTCAACTGTTTCGCCATTATAACAGGACATTTGACAGATTTCGAAAGACCTAGATACCAACGGGTCTAAGGCGTTAAAATCCATGAGATGAAGTAAGAGAATTGAATTTAAGTACGATGGGATTACAAAGTGGACACCTGTTTGTCACCAAACAGTAGACTTGTTAACGCAGTCTGATGGTTGTGATAACATTGGGTAGTCGTCGTAACTGATGTACTCATGCTGTAGGAAAGTGCGCACGACATCGTATTACAGCACTATCTTTCGCTTGAAACAATACGCATTATTAAGGATAGAATAATTATCGATTTATCTATGATTTAAGTTATTTGGATGACTTTTAACATGTTTAAACGGTTTTTGAATAAGCGAGATTTGCTCTTCTTTTTTTCAATAGGAATTAGAAGGTTTTAGGGGAGCCGCCTATCACGTCACACGGCAGGACTAACGCTTCAGTGACCACGAGCCCTTTCAGTTCGGTTCAGTGGTGCTAATTAAATGTTTTGAAAAGACCGTATTTAAGTTGTTTATCGGCTGATTTCAGGAAGGTAAAGTTAAACTACTGTCATTTTATACTGTCATCTTACATAATTCCGAAAGATTTCATGGGACATTTCAGTCGATCATTAAAGACTTGCTACGTTAATCGAGTGAAATACTCTCTTACTGTACTTCAAGTATTTTCAGTCCTTTATAGTATAAAACAACCAAATCAGTCTCCGGTGATGATTCCTCTGAACTTTCTTCGAACTTTAAATAGACACAACTGATAAGTATTTGTTTATATATTAATGAACAGTCCTTAGGAACTACACAATTTCAATCACAGTTCAAGAACATTAGAAACATTCCTTGACACCACTTAAACATCAATCGATGGAACTATATTAGTGTCTACCCACTTCCACTGAGTCTGAGTCCGACAAAAATTACACCTTTTTACTTACGTTTTGACATCGCTTGATATCCCTGGCCAACACATACACAATGCTGCTCTTTTCTGGCACCTACTTACGCCTTGGATGCCCTGAGTGAATCTTATATAATATTTTTTGGAGTACATGTTTTACGTGAAGACAACATTACTGTAAAATGTTATCTCTTCTATGTAACGATTTTCAGTTGTCTTGATGACATGGGCGAGGAGTACATTTATGGGTTAATCATGTCATTTGAAATTTCTGAATGGGTGAAATACTCCAAAACCAAAACATTCTTTTATTCTGTATTTTGCGTCTATGTTATTTTTAAAATATTGTTTTCTATAATCGTTCCGAGTTTTATTAAATTATTGTTCATGTAATAATTACCAGAATATTATTTTAATTATTAGCATAGAATATCTAAGGAATGTAAGCATAACATATATGGAAGTTTAGTGGCCATCCCAAAATTCATATCCTCATTAGAATCTAGAAAAAGTTTCTGCACTGAATTGCCTACTTCAATCTTAATCAAATAGTGAGGTATTAAAGTGTACACATGTTTTTAAAAATCCGCCTTTATCTGTTTATCTCTTTCTTTTCAAAAAGGTAAATCTCCGAAAGATAGCAATGTACTTGAGACATCTGAGTTAAGCATTGGGTTCAAACTTCATCTTACAGATTAAATAGTGTTTACGCAGTTATCTGTAAGTGTCAAATACTCTATCCCTTTGAAATATTTCCTTTACTTTAAATGAAAGTGACTTTTATAACAACACACAAGTGTTATGTTGTTCAGGAGAATTGACCTCAAGTGAGCTCTCTACTCTTCCCTTAATACTTCACAGCAAGATCTAAAGTATAAGACCTCAGGACGCCAAAATTTATATAAATGTTGAAGAATAAATTTTCAAAGCATCTTTACCATCTGTAATCATGTCTCATAAAACAGTTTGAAAAACTAGTAACTAGTATGAAACAAAACATTGGAAAAAACTTTTCGTAATGGACTCTTCTGAAAACTACATTTAACTGTCGTGAAAGGTGAAATTTCGAATTAAACCTTTTCAGAAACTCCAGGTTTAATACTTTAGGCTGCAGAAACTAGTAAAAAAAAAAATTGGAATCCCTTCAAGGAAAACTTTAAAACCCGAAATCTGCCAATGGCAATAACTGTTAAACGTAACCACAAACAATTTGTTGTCATTGACGTTTGTCCATCTCAATTCATTCATTCTTATTTATGTAATTGACAAATACAATCGAGGAAAAGTATCATAATATTCATAAAATATAAGTTTGGCGCCTCGTGTATCCGTTGTTTAGTTTAAAATAGTTTCCAATTTAAAATTTCATAATACATACATGAATAAAATTAAATGATGTAAAAAAAAACGGAATCAATTTAAGGCCATAGCTTGTTTTTGAATATTTTAGGGAAAGTTTCAAATCAATAACAGACCATCGATCTTCCTACATAAAGCTTAACTATTGCCAGTCTCGAACTGTCCAAGTTAACCCTTGCTGCCGACACAAGACTTTCCTGTGCTAGATCTCTAACTCACTGCAAAGGAATTAGATAGTCCAATCAGAAAGCCCCTAGCAAAAGCTACATCCGGGGACTCGCACAAACATGGCTGCACCCAAGTCGCAGTCCGTCGACTGAAAGATTTGTAAAGAGAAACTGCCGCCTGCAAAGCGATGAACAATATTTTCAAGTTCATTTATGTTTATAGTCAATTTGCGGTCTCTCAAAGAAGTTATTTTAAAAATGCTTCGGTAAACTAATCAAACTCGATAAAATTTACCATGATTTTAACCACCGACTCGATGCACTACCCCCGGCAAGACTTTATCTCCTGTCATCGTACAATTTTTTTATCATTTGTGCTTGCAAAAACGTTATCGAATAACCGTTGAACCGAAACATTAATCAGATTTTACATAAATTAACCGATAAAATTAGAACATATCTCGATGAAAGACTCGAAATGTAGTAGCCTGCGACCTCGTTGAATCGCGAAAGTAAATATTTCTCTCAACAAACTTAACTTCTTGCAGTCAAAAACCAGGTATTTTTATGTGTACCATCTAAACATCATATCAATAAAAAAAAAAATGTAAAACAATTGTTATCATTTCTTCCATTTTTGCTGATTTCACTGGGTCATTTTCATTTTTGAAAATATTACTGTATGTGCCTTACTGTATATAAAAATAATTCTCTCTCAATGAAATATTTCCCGTTTGTGGTTTATGAACAGTTAGATAATCAAAAATGAGACTTAATTTGTGCACATGATAAAGATAGAAAACTGTTAAGTTTTTGATATTCTGTCAAAGCTTACCAACTAATTATATAAAAAGGTGTGCCCGGTAAAACTATGACTAAAACTAAGTTAAGCCCAATTTTGTAGTAAATGTACCAGAATATGTTTCGTAATTTTGCAAATGCTTTTATCTAATCTTAATATCAACTAAAATTCAATCAAATGGATTGCAAGGATAATATTACTTTGTTTCATTCACAGATGTCATTTTATCAATTAAATCATAATTACCCTGAAAAGAAGGTCACCTCTGTTAACATAAATTGCATAGAAAATATAAACTCTTCAAAGAAAGAAACTTGACACTGTTTTACAAAGTTCAATATAAAGACCACAGATGCAAGTTAAACATTGAAATGAAAACTAAAACGCTGTTTGGAGATCTCTGTTCAGTAAATTTTATTTAAGAATAAGCATCATCTTGAAATGCACAGGTGCACAAGTGTTTCAACATCAAAGGGGTGCACAAATGTCAGTATCGGGTATGGCCACCATTGGCATTAATTACTGCTTGGCACCGACGACCCATGGATGCAAACAAGTTGTCAATCACAGCCTGTGGAATGTTCTGCCAGTGCTGAAGTGCTGCAAGAAGTCCTGGAAGTGTTTTGGGTGGTGGATTCCTACTGCGCACGCGTCGATCCAGTTCGTCCCAGAGATGCTCAATTGGTGACAAATCTGGTGACCTGGCTTGCCATGGCAATGTCTGGATATTGTTACGCTGTAAAAAGTCTTGAAAAACACGTGCAACATGTGGTCGAGCATTGTCCTGCTGAAAGAGACCACCATGGACGTTGACGTGAGGAATAACGTAAGGCTGTAGGATCAAGTCCCTATACCGTACTCCTGTGAGGTTACCCACAACATGCACAAGGGGTTTCCTAACACCGTGACGAATCCCGGCCCACACCATGACACTCCCACCTCCAAATGGGACAACCTCCTGAACACAGTTGGCAGCATAACGTTCTCCACGACGTCGGTATACACGTGCTCGTCCATCACTTCGTCGAAGCAGAAAACGGGACTAATCAGTGAAGAGGATGGTTCTCCACCTTGCACGTGCCCATCTCATCCTTTGTTGACACCACTGGAGACGTTCCGCCAGATGACGTTGCATTTAAACGGGACGTCGAACCGGTCGTCGTGGAAAAAGTCCAGCCTCTCTCAGCCTGTTGCGTACCGTTTGGTCGGAAATTCGACGCAGGTCTGGTATCTGTGTTGTTGTCCTGGTGCGTTCCCGAAGGTGGAGCAGTCGGATGTAGGGCCCGAGTAGTCACCCTTGGTCTGCCTGACCTTGGCCTATGTTTCGGGTGTTGAAACAGGTCCACAGTGAAGAGATAGTCTGTCTGGACACGCCAAAGGGTGTTGCAACATCTTGCGTCTGCATGTAAACCTTCATGATCCCATGCTGCGCGTGCTTTGGCAGAAAATGCATTTGGACGAATCGCTCGTTTTCGTCCCTGAACACAACGTAAACTTTTTGGGGCATTGTTTTTGGTAAATTTACACTTTTGAGCAAGCCTTTCTTTAAATTACAGGTATGTATCATGAAACAATTGACCGGTTTCGAAAAAATCAATTTCGCATGAATGTCAAGTTTCTTTTTTGGAAGAGTTTATATTCACATTGTTTGTCTAAAAATATATGCTCCCCTGTTAAATTTGATTTTAACATATGTTCCAGGATTATTGTGCAGCTATTTAAAAATAAACAACGTGTAAACTGTACTTATTTGAATTATATAATGACACCGCCCACGAGAAATGGGCCTACATACTTCCCTTTGATAAATATAAGGGACACAATGATATGTTATTTCTTTTTACCAAAACCGGTTATAATAACAACAAACATACATTTATACATACAATTTGAAGATACTTACAAAACTTTGTCTATGATAGTTTGCCTGAGATATACATGTGATCAGATATCGGTTTTTTTATCTGAAAGCCACAGTACCAAGCGTTATGTATCCAAAGTGTTCTACCATTCTCAGAATTGCCACATTTTCTAAAACTAAAACAACTTTAATCTTTAAAAGATACTCGTACTATTTATTGTACCTGTTTTGTTTGTTTAGAAGGATACAGATATCAATGTAATAAAAATATATTTAATTCATTAGATTAACATTTTGAAGATTAGGACGAGGAACCGTCAACAATTGGAACGTTATCATAGACATATATCCAATTCATTTCAACCTTTAGTCAAAGTCACAATTCAACAACATTAAATGAACATGTTTAGATAAAAGGGCGATATGAGATTTATGTATATCGCAGTTCATAAAAGGAGTAACCGACAGAAGCAGCATGATATGAATACATTCCATATGAAAATGATAATTTATGATAACTGATTATACTTATGAAACAGCTATCAAAACCTCTACCTAAATGATCTTTTAAGTTATTGCTTCCAACGCAGTGCAAATATTCAGTTATCTTGATTTCATTCTTCATAAATGTGTGGACAAAAAATAAACTGGAATTATCTTTTCCACATAAGGCATTTCATCTGTTCATTCGCCAATCATCTGTGATGACATAACTCTGAGTGTACAAACAAATAAATGATGCCGAAATTCGTTGTTTCATGGTGTGAAACAATGAATGAAATTTGTTCTTCTTTGTGTATTTAACATGTATTGTTATTATGTTTTTCCTGTGCGATTCAATTTCAAATGCTTTTTCCTCTTGTCAATCAAACTTTGGCGTCTAAAATCTTCAAAACATCATTTTATATTGATATTTATATTGTATATTTCGCTTGTTGCGCAAATAAAGGATCTTGGGTTTTTTTGAAAAACTTAACAGTAACATTTTATTACCGCTTTCTGATACCATATATCAAGTTTATTCTTCAGAATAAAAGGGGTGTAAATTAAGTTGACAAGGTTTCATGAAAAATGTTAGCAATTTGTAGAAAACCAAGTTCAACAAGAAGACATGGTCATCAACATCCCTAGCAAAATTTTTACTCCCTTTAAATGAAAGCATTTTCCTAAAAGACCTAAATCAAATTAATAAAAGTGAACAAGGGCAATGACTTTGGAAAAAAATACTGTACACTTCTCATTTTCCAATTCCATCAAGGTATTGATATCCTGAAGCAACGTACCAAATTTGGTAATAGTACAATAAATATCTTAAAAAGCTGTCCCCCTTAGAGTTAAACCTCAAACTAAGAGGATAAAATCGAAACAGGCAATAAGTCCTTTTGTTTCAACTTTCTGAAGGCCTCTGACACAAAACTGTTTGATGTTGAAATAACATCCTTGATTTCCATACTTATATACAATCATGTCGGTGCAATATCATAACTTAAGTCCGATATGAAGGACTGCCTATCTAAAATCAAAAGATGTGGGAATCTTTTTGGAAATTAAATGAAATTAAATATAGTTTCCTTTGTTCGACTTCTCTTGCTGAAACGTTAATCAAATACAAACACATATTAAAAAGGAAATAAAAAAGCTAAGAAATGTTGACATAAACTTCCTACTGGGACAAAACAACGACGTTTCTTACATTACATTACATGTGTAATTTTCATATGAGTACCTGTGCACACATCACCTTTTCCTAGTAACGACTGTTTCATCCTTCTGCCTTGGCGTCAGTGTATCGTTCTTCTCCGGAATCGACATAAGACGGCCGACGAAAGGGAAATGACCATATCCCAATGGTCGTGGTTGGTTACGTTTTTCTCAAATTTTCGATTTTTTTATCGTATTAAATTTTTTATCACTTACAATTGTATGCATTGAAAATGTGTCATAGTCCTTTTTGTCCACCCTGGTTGGTGTCTCTTTTGGACTTTGTCTATTACAATTAGATCATAGTAATGTGTACACCGCACCAATAACAATACCCTTTTATCATATTTATCATATATTTTATCATATTTCTGATAAAGTACCGTAACGTGCTATAACTTAAGAACAGAGTAAACACATATCCTTACAAATCCAAAACCTCAACCATCGTACTATAGACTTTCAATTCTTGCATACATGTTTTGAAACACGTACGAAATAAAACAGATATAGATGCAAAAATGACTGTGGAATCAGAAACCTATTAGTGCGTTTGAACTTGGAACCAAACCATTTGATAGGCAGTATCGTTTGTTGTTGAACACTCCCTGAAGGCAGTGGGGACAATTATAGTAATGAGAGTGTCTACAATGAGTTGACTCTCTCATCGGGATCACAAGATTTCATAGTTATAATCCCCTGATGAAAGGCTTTAACGTAGGCTTCGACATGTGCCCTAGGCACTGTCACATTTAGCATTTCATTTCCAAAGTGTTATCTGCTTCCCATATTCACGGACAGTCTAATACTCATGTAAAATACATTATATTAAATATGTTTAAAGGTTTAAACTAGAGATAGAAAAACTAAGTCGCTTAAACAAACAGAACTCAAACCGTGAGATAAAAGGAAAAAGCTTGTTATCATAAAATATATGCCATCCACATATGGAACAAGTAACATAGTAACATATGTTGATAGTTTCTTGACATCCCTCTTTCCCCAAATCCTAACCCTCATCATTCTCCCCAACCTCGCTAAAATGTGGACAAAGAAAAAAAGGATTAAGTTCTATTTGGGCTCATGATCATCAAACATTCCACAGGAGATATTCCAAAAAAAGAGATCGTTTTGACAATTCATTTTGTACCTAGCATTATCAACTTTTGATCGATCTTTAATATCAGAAATGTGACTCTTTATTCATAATGGTTCTTGTTTTAATACTGAGAAATCCAATTCTCTTTTAAAGAAATTCTATTCGTGTTTCACTGACACAAGCTGCTTGTAAAACATAAATCAGCTGTCAATACGCGATGAAAGTAATCTACATACTTTATATTTTTAAAGGTTTTCCTTTGATGTCATCAGTTCAGTGAAGATGCCAAAGAATATTGTCAAGCGCAAAAACTGTAATTTTCTAATTTGGAAAAATTGCGATCTTCCTCTTATGCTTTCCTCTCAGTTGTAGAACATGAATTGTTTGAACCGAGTCATCTTTCTTCTTCTTCTGTGCAAAAGGTTATGATGTTATCCCTGCGCCTGATCACTGGTATCAGAAAGAAATTATTTTTAGAACGAGTTTTAGATATTTTATTCAGAGCTTACGGGAGCGTTTCAGATTTATGTAATACCTCATTGTCGTTAATCATATCAATGTACAAAATCAATTATCAAAACTGTATCCAAACTATCCCTAATCTCAACACATTCGTTCTTGTGATATTTTGGTCGTTTGAATGAACATCTTCACAAAAATTAAAGAATTGACAATTTTGTACTGATACCTTCTATAAACCTTTCATTTTGTTTGATAGAGACGACTCGGGTCAAAATACCCTTTGTTATTTGGCATCGCAGAGGGGATCGCTTATCACTGATAGGTATTGTCCCCTTTTCAAAGGGTAACGACCAAACATATATTGTACTAAGGTATTCTTTTTAACAATCTTTAACATTGAAAGTTTTTTTTAATCTATTATCTCAAGTGATCCTTATTGTAGATATTTGGTGACCTAAAAAAGAAATTATCCGTGGGTAACTACTGTTGCTTAAAAAGCTAAATGCTTATCAGATTAAAGATTAAAGTTGTGGTTTGTCGATCGTCAGTAACTCATTTCTAATATTTCTAAGGCAGATATAACATTGACAAATAAAAGATTGAAGTGACGAATTTGGATTCAAAGAGTTAAATAGATAATCAGATATGTATATTAAAACAGCATAAATGATATATAAAACATATATAAAGCTGTTGTTTCATTTTGTTTCAAAAGTATTCGCAATGAGACATGTATATGTTTCAAGATCGAATGGCAAATTCCACAATCTAATTTAATATTGGAGCAAAATGAGATATTGTAAAACAATCTGTGATTCATAAACAGCACACAAACACTGATAAGCTATCAAATCTGTGGAATAATGTTTACATTTTGGGATGACAAGCATTCATGAAAATTTTATGTTCCTATCAAAATCCAAGGGGTTAAAAAATTTTCTATATTCTTGAAATTTATTTTTCAAAAAGGTATAACATTAATCAACTCGATTCTCTGAGAAAAAGAAATTTGATACCACGCAAAGATTGATGTACGAATACAGTTACAGCTCACGTAAATGTCAGTGCAAAGTAACATATCAATGTTATTGTGTTACAGGTCACATGAGTGTAATTCTGAAAACGATTTATATATTCTTTACGTGACTGCACGATACAATGCATTTTATGTGTAAACCAACATTTCTTTATTCCTCGATAAATTGAAATGTTGTAAAGTTTTAAATGCTATTGAGTTCAAATGCATTTATCATTTAGAGCATTAGGATAAGAATTTTATGAAAATGATATTTGTAATCTTCCTGTTTAAACCATTGACATTTTAATAATGAAACATTATGCACGCACGAGATATCTGCTCCACGTTTCTTACAATCAAATAAATCTTTCTAAACTTTCCCCCCCTTATCATTCACAGTGAATGGCAATATTTTAACAATAGCATTGACGTATTCTTTATTGAATTAAAAGGTAAATTACATCTGCATAGTAAGATATTGAAACGTAAGTCGTCATTAATAAGACAAAATGACCATTAATACAGATCTAGGAGTTCACAACTATGATATATAATTTTGGTTTGACATTCAAGATTTTCAATCCCGAAGGTAATCCTTATGTGTATAATTGTCATTCATGTATATGTGGTTGTGGGATCAAGTACGTTGATATCGAGCGCTCCTTTTAAACTGCAATGCCTATAATGGTTGTTGCCTGTAAAGTTCCAACCAATATAGTTGAAACATTATCGCTTTTTGTTTAAAAATTGTAATGGAGCAATATTCATGTATTTTAGTTAAAAATGCTAAAAAGTCAAAAGCATGTGACCTTGCTGTTGGTTACATGCACCTAAGTTACGTGACACAAACCACCAATAATAGTAACAGCAAAAATATTGTGAACAACCTCTTACAATTTAACCTAGTTAAAACTAGATGTATTGATCCGTCAATACATCTAGTGAATTACTGATTGAGGTCATGTTTAGGTGACCTTTGACTAATTTTAAACCGACCAACAAAATGAGGGCAGGAAGATAGCTTTCAACAAATCAAAGACGGGTTTCTTTTGCATCTTGGGTAATGTCACATGCTGGCGTTTACCCTACGTTTGTCTATATGTATCCTTTAAAACTTACTTTGTCATTGTTTGAACTAATGTGTTGATTTGCTTTTGCACAAATTACCAAATAAACAACCCTAAAATATTCCCTCAACAATATCAGCACAGAATTTATGCTGTCATCATCCTTTCCACCACAATTCACTGCGAAACATTGGTAACATTCGGATTTTGTAATCGAGGTGCTTACCAGAACGGCATAACAATCGGATTGAACCGCGATTCGAAAAGCTTGGCCAGGACTCTTTTGCTTGACTGATGTTCGCGCCTGCTCGACGCGGAATAAACCTGTAATTCGCTAGATGTAATAACGAACTTCGGGACTATTATATTACAGCTAGTTTTAACTAGATTGCTTAATATTGACAATAATGAGCAACGGCTACACTATTGAATCGCTTATTAGAATCGGGAATGGTTCACAATATTAAGGTGATTGTACAGCTTTCGAGGCTAGTCATTGATTGAAAACTTGAACAGCTGATAAGCCACGTCATTTGATCTTTTACGTTTTTCTTTACAAGTGTTATGTTTGCACGAGGTGCTCATACCTTGTACCTAAGTACCACATTTAATGACTTAAAATAAATTAATTATGTTAAAACAAACATCTGGAATACTCAAATTTTGATCTCTATTTACTTTAAATTTCTATTGTGTAAAACAGGTTATTTCACCTTTGACGTGAAGTGGTTAGTTGTTTTCAGAAATGATGAGTTAAAACAGTTTCTTTATCTTAACATTTTTCTTTGCTATATTACAATTTTATTTATCACATGAATATATAAGGTGTGATGTCTAGAAAGGTACACGAACCATAATAAAATCATCCTGCTAAATTAGCATATATGAATCCGCTCTCGCTCCTTCCTAATAACCTGATCTCTTTCAAGGCAAAGCCCTCGTATCGCTAGCTATCTAACCAGCAAATGAGACGACTCGCATTCAGCAACAGCGGCACAACCGGGACGAAAACATCCGTTGAGTTTCAGCTAGTAGCTTGAAGCTCCTCAAAAATCGACATTTGATCGGCTGAAAAATAGCAGGTGAGCATAGCCACGAAGATCAAGCCGCAAGCCATACGAAGGATTTAGCCCGAAAGAGATCAGGGTATTAGGAAGGAGCGGGAGCGGATTCATATATGCTGATTTAGCAGGATGTAAGAACATTTCAAATGATACTTTCACGAGTGACGACATGCCAACTTTGTTATGTTTAACTCGTCCATGACATGGGAAAAGGTATAAATGTCAATAATACCCGAATTCAATCATTCTGCTTTGTAATGCGACTATACTTTAGATATCGACACCATTCCTACTCAACTGTACCAAGTGAACTTTTTCTAGCAAAATGGAACTTATTCGCATCAGGACATAGGACATAGTCTCCTGTAACCTTTCACTTTAAGTAAACGGGAAAGTGTGTCAACCTATCTATGTGCACTTAAGGTTTTCTCACAGTCTACTGCACACTTAAAAGAATACTTGTTTGCGATTATGGCAGAAGCACTTGAAAATCGTTCATTACGGCACTTCAGCTTTATTTCGAAACATGTTTTTGAAAAATGCAATCAAACGTATAATTACTTTTCTTAGAGTTCCCATACTCAAACACATAAGGTGATAAAGCATTCCCGACTTAAATATAGCTATTGCAATAGATGTTATAGCAACAGTTTTTTTTACATTTATGTCAAAAGAAAACGTCATTGAATTCAAACGCAATGATACATACGTTTCTTTTGATATCAATGTTGAATCTAAGCTGTATTCAAAGGCTGCACTTGTATCGTTTCAAGTAGCTACTTATTTTTACATCATTTGCAGAACTAACCCATGTGTTGTGTGACTTTTAACTTCATTGACTTAAGCCGTCTCATTCAAACATAGATTAAAAGGGGATAGTAGTGAACAATATTTATTTTACTTGATTATATTATGTATCTTAAAAGAGTAACTACGTTTCGATGTGTGTAAACACATGTAATGTATACTTCGAAACGTGTGCAATGCAATTCACAACTTTTCATTTCTAGGATACTGTCATAACCTCTCTTATCATTACAAAATTACCTTATAAATACGTAACTTGAACCTTACTGGCAGTTTTCTTGAATATAATTTATAGATTATTTAACGGCTATTTAACCGCACAAATGTAAATGTTTGTGGGGCAACAAGTGCGCTTAAATTGTAGTCTCACGTATAACACGACAATGTTATTAAAGAGGTAACGTAAAATGTTGTTGTATAAACCAAAAAAAACGTCCGCTAAAGTTATCGGTTTATCTCGTGTTTAAAACTTTTACATAAGCTGTAGTGCAACTTTCCGCAACCAGATAAAAAAAACTATATAGATGAGTTAATATACTTTACACACTTGCCTTTCCAAAATATCTTATTCATACGTGAAATGACATAGATGGGGTTGTGTTATTGTGCTACGGGGCGGAGAAAAACTTGTTTTGTAACTGAACAGCTTAAAAATGTATCTAACAAATCATTCATTAGCGTTTCTTAAAGAGGAAAGCATTTTATCATACTTCCGAATAAAGCACCACAGCGTAGGAAGTGCTATCAATGCGAGAAGACAAAAATTCACAGAACTTCTTTGAATTTTTGTTAAGGCAACTCTATGTTTTCTTTCAAAAAACCTTTTCCGTCAATAGATGTTTTACAGAGACGGAAATATCCATTGAAGTCGACCAATAGGACTGGGAATGACGATCACAGAAAAACATGCATTTTGAGCTGACATTATCTTTAAGAACATTCTTTAGCGTTCAAGGAAATCCATTTGGACATGCTGAACAGGCTCAAACCATATAAACTTGACTCACTGTATGATTCTCAACTTCATAGGGCTCTTCTTATAAAATCATTCTTTAAAATAGTTTCGATATGTCAGGTTACATTCACAACCTGTCGCTAAAGGAAAAATACTCGACTTTTAATATATCATAAAGACATAACTTCAACATAAGACTTGATAGCTTGATAGGAATTTATACCTCAAAAGTAAAAAATCCAGACTAATTTTCTTGATATGTTTCTTTGTGATTGGTATGAAAGTGATGAAGTTATGCGTAAAAATGTGAAGGAATCCAGAAAATTGATGTTGAGATGCTAACATTTGTACGTATGTATGATAAATAGCACCTTATTTGATTAAACATATTATCATTATCATATTTACGTAAATGACATTGGTAATTGTACACATGCCACACACGATTTAGAAATTCAGTTTGAAATTGGTTTAACTATAGAATTGTGAATTTTTAAAAAAAAAACAATAAAATCATAGAGAATGTTTGGAACCTCATGACTATATAAAATTGAGAAATTAAGGAAACGCTATTCATGATCTGCAGTAGAAAATCACCTCAAACCTCTTTGGATAAAACTTAATTATAAAAGAAATTTCTTTGAAACTGATCAACAGAACAATGAAATACTTGAAAATCATCAAAAAACACAAAGTCACTTTAGATTTTACTACATCCAAAGGATAGATTCCAAGGTAAATAGGAAATCTATGGATTTACAACTTCGTTATTACAAAGAGATGCGACGTTTCGGTGTAGATACTAACACCGTTATCAAGCAAGTGTTAACGGTGTTAGTATCTGCACCGAAAGGTAGCATCTGATTGCAGTAAAGAAGTTGTAAATCCCATGCATTTCCTATTTCTTCATCATACCAACTTCTATAATGCCACGTTACTGTCCCAGACATGTCAAGTGCATATTGAAACTGTAATCATTAACAATTTTCACACATTCATTTTCAAAGCAAAACATAAATACTCTAACAGTTTAGATTTGACCTATCAAACAAAATTCCAAAAATAATTTTCATATAAATCCGATTATTTGATCAGAAAATCACTCACGAAATATTGCGCAATGCAGCAAGGCAAATGACTGCCAACAATGGTGACTGACTTAATTATGCATTCCGGAAGTTATAGTTTAAATATATTTTATTCATGAAGAAAAGGATGAGGAACAAGTTCTCCAACTTAGAATACCTTCTCCTTGGAATGTACATGGATGATTTACAATTTTCACAAAGATGACAGAACATAACATGAAGACAGATAGGAAATTATAGAACAACAAAGAATACAATTGATATGTTACAAGAATGTCTTTGTTTTACTATTGTACTGACTTAAATACATTTATATTTTAACATGGTGATAGGTCAGCACTTCCTTCCAACAAAAGTTTAAGGTTAATATATATCTGTTAATGTACATATGCGCTCTACTGTTAACGTTAAGTTTAATCTTTGTTGTCTTTACATTGGGCATTCAAAAAAAAGTGATAAGATTTCTCAACAGGATATCCACAAGAACAGTTGGGGTCACATTTTATTCTAACTTTATATAATTCAAAGTTAAAACAACTGACTGCATAACGCATCTTGGTATGGATAATATAAAGGTTTCTTTTACCAAGTGAAAAGTATGCGGGCGCACAGACATTGTTATTTGCTATATGTGATTAAAATCCGGAAGTAAGGACGAATAGTTCAGGAATGATTAATTGTAAGCACCACCTACGATTGCAATCATATTGAGGTTCCTATACTTTTCATACGATGCCATAGAACACACTATCACGGTAACGTTGCATCGTTTATAATGAAAAATCAAAATAACATTGCTTTATGAATGTAAAGCGGATTTTGGCGGATTTTTACTTCATCAAATGACTTTGGTAATAGAAACTACACCATGTCATATATCATACTCCTCAGATCTCTAACCTCACTACAACCTCGTGAACATTGTATAGGATTGAGATTCATAAACAATGAGTGTCTATCATTTTAGTTGTTTCTATCTGCTTTGATATTTTCACAAAATTGAATATAACGAAACGAACAGATTTTTTTTATTGATATGGTACTTTAAAGACTTGTATCATTTAGGCAAACTGCACAAAGGCTTGTGGGGGCACGACATTTTATATGATATGATTAGTCGCATATCTTACTCAATTTGTCATTGTACTCAGTTATTAGCGCCAAGCAATTTTCAGTTTCATTTGCGGTAACATCGAAAAAAAATTCATCGATCAGTTGCTTGGAAGAGAGCAACTGAACAACATTGCATTGGGCAAGTAATCTATCTTTTGAAGTTGGGTTTTACTTTTTACCAAGTGAAGAAAATGATAGACATGTTTTTACTCCTTTCAGAGTAAAAAAAGACATTTTAACTCTTTTCCAAGAAAAAAAGACATTTTAAAACTTTTCCAAGTAAAAAAGACATTTTCAAATGTACGTCTGTTCCTTGAACACCAAGCATCATAATGAATGACAGATTCCTGCTAATTATGAACTGAAAATTCTGTTTCGCATTTAAACCTTAAAGATATCATTGATACATAAAAAGTTTTATCGTATTAGATAGTATTGCCTGTCACATAAATTTATAACCCAAAACTTTACTTCATAGGAGATATCGCCCGTTTGAGATCAACAACTCGTGTTATATTTTATGTCAGATTGCTGTTTGGTCTGATTTTCCGTATATTTACTTTGTAAAATTAATTTTTATTGCCGAAGACATACACAGTCGTTATTAAGGATCTGGAATAAAAATTCACGCATATCACAAGGCAAATATGAAAGGAAATATCAACATTTTATTTGATTGAAGATATGTAACCGTTCAACTTTGTGGAAAATATTTGCATAGGTAACAGAAATATGACTTACTGACATCAAATATCATTTAGTATTAATTCATTATTCAGTATTAGTATGAATTCATCGGGAGGATTTTGCAAGTTTTATTTCAATTTTACAGTAATCAGAATTTCTATGACTCGAGTTTTTAATTGGTACATTTTTGACATAATGATTACATCAAAGGTATAAAAAATTCATGATGTCTTCATGAAAGGAAATAACTTTACATATTTACACATATGTAAAGGATACTAAACGATCCTATATTGAATACTATCTGTGTCAAACGAGTTGGTATAAAACGAGTGAAAGCGAGTTTGATACTCAATCCTTCACGAGTTTGATACTCAATCCTTCACGAGTTTGATACTCAATCATTCACGAGTTTGATACTCAATCATTCACGCGCTTGATACTCAATCATTCGCGAGTTTGATACTCAATCATTCTCGAGTTTGATACTCAATCATTCACGAGTTTGATACTCAATCATTCGCGAGTTTGATACTCAATCATTCACGAGTTTGATACTCAAATTATTCACGCGTTTGATACTCAATCATTCGCGAGTTTGATACTCAATCCTTCACGAGTTTGATACTCAATCATTCACGAGTTTGATACTCAATCATTCACGAGTTTGATACTCAATCAATCACGAGTTTGATACTCAATCATTCACGAGTTTGATACTCAATCAATCACGAGTTTCATACTCAATCATTCGCGAGTTTGATACTCAATCATTCATGAGTTTGATAAAAGTTAGTGTTACATGGTAGGAAGTGTAGTATTCTGTTTCTGACTCGCCCACTAAAATCAAGCATCATTGCTGACAGGGTGCTGAAACTAACATTCCAGTGACTCGGCGCCGTTGTGACGGCCGTGCTACACACTATTGTGACGTCATACATGCAGCGGTAACACTATTTAACATTGCCGTATAAATATAACACTGCAGTATCTTACACAGGCGAGTAATAATTACAATATTTGTAACAATTGACCTCTTTCGTTGTTAGTCAACTACTAACATAGTATTAAGAACTACTAAAGTGTTACTGACGAATGTTTCTCTAAGAATGGCGGCATTTCAGTGCAAATGAGCAACACCAAAACTCATTAAACAGGAAATTGTTCTTTTCTGAATGAATACGTACGGTTTTCAAGTATCAAACAGAGGTTTTTGTTATAAATCCGAAGTTTTGAAATATTAAATAATGTTAATAACTTGGCATTAAGCATCCTCCTCATACATTGTTAACAACAAAGTCCAAAATAATGTGTCAGTGTAATTATTAGCCCAACGTGAATTGTCAAAACGAATAAAATCATCATAAGTAAATCATCCCTAACATATGTAGCATGAAATAAACGTTTCCCACTAAATAATCTCAAAATGATGAAGAGAGCTTTGTAAAAGATAAAAGTGACAGTTTGTCATATCAAAACAATATTGTAACAAATATTATAAATCATATGATGTCATACTTTGGAAAACTGTCATTTCATATCCGGAAAGTTTTTACTTATTTTATCTGCATATCCGCAGTGCATATTAATGATAATTACTTCGGCTGTCTACAAAGAATTTACTTTGTTCATAAGTTACAATCTTTTGATCAATGGCTTAAACGCATTTCACCGAGGGTAATTATGTTTATGATTACTTCTTCCTTTCCATTCCTCTCTTCTTCTTTCTTGTACCAATTATAACCAAAGCTTATGTGCTTGCGAGACTTTGGTTGGTGTGATTTCAAGATTTGATAAGGCCAAAAATGTATCTGTAAAATATCGGTCCAACAAGTGTGCCGCCCATCTAGCATGGATAATAATATATCAAATGTATGCATACTCTAATATACGAGCAACTACGAGTTGTTTCAACATTAACATTGTTTCAACTGTATAAATTGATGAAAATTGTGTTGTTATATAGGCGACATAATTTGGATTTTTTTTCACGGGAATGAAGTCAACCTATATCCTTTATTAGTAATTTGCCTAAAGCTGAATGGCAAAATTAGAGTAACTGAAGTGTCTACAAAGAGCTGACTTCTAGATCTTGTTCAAAGATTTAACAGTTATAAGCTTCTTGTCATTGGTTTAAGCAGGCCAAATCTAGTTGCTTCGGGGCTTGTGTTATTTTAGATTCCTATCATTTACCCTATTACACTTAGTTACGTAGAGACGATAGTTCGAGAGACAATCAGACTGTATTTTTCCAGTTGAAAAGCTCATAGTAAAAAAAGATTGTTGCTTTAGATGTGTAGGTATGGAAATTAGTTATTGATAAGCATCCTTCAAGGTTTTCTCAGGCAGCACCTTTTCTTATTTTAACATCAATTGTATTTAGCACGTTGATCTACTGAGGAAGAGTTCAATAGTTACAAATATTGATTAGAAACCTTGACAGAAAATGAACTATTCTGACTTGCAGTGAGTTACGTTAAATAATTGATCATTGAAAATGTAGTTAGTAAGGGTTCTGCTGTTGACTAGTGTGTTTGTAATAAATAACCTATTTATCATAAAGAAAAACTTGTTAGGAAACAAGGAGTTAATTTTGAGGCTATGTCAGGTGGGAAGCCATAGAAGTAGAAACCTGCTTATAATTGATATCGTCATTTTGTCCTTTGAAAATAATTTCTCATGTTTAGCCCTTCTTCTTTTTAACCTCATAAAAATGTCCTTTTAAGGACAAAAGTTGTTTCTTTTGACACACATCTAAATTCTTTTTTTACTTTCTGAAATCACTTTGATGTAGATTCTTTGAAACAAAACATAAAAACATATCTCAATTCTTTTTTCTACAACAGCATATTTTTTTCAAATGTTTTTTTAACTGGTTTATTTTCCCCGTTTTTTTTTTTTACAGATTTGGAACCTTTAGGTTGCAGGTTGAAAACATATGTTTCGGTAATAACGTTGAAATCTAGAATTTGAAAGTGTTATTCAAAACACACGCGAGATCGACAATCGGAATATAAGAATTAATATTTTCCCAAAAAAAGCATTTTCGTGCGAATCGTCATGTACACTATTAAGGTAAGAAGAATGGATATAGGTGCTTTGACCTTGTTCTATCAAGACGTTTAACAGAGTTTTATCGTTTATGATAAGAGTTGCTCTTCCAAAGAGCTTGTTAACTTCAGAAAGATTAATCAAAACGTGTTGGAGGTGTTTGCACGACATATCTCCCTCTTCAGGACTAACGGCACCTGAAAAATCAATCATTTGAATATTAATGCAGTTAAATGGTTGTATTGTATAAAGTACGGTACATTGTAAACGGATATTTTAAAAACTCATGAAACCATTGATATTTGATTTTAATTGTGCATTGCGCATATTACCCATATCATTAGTACTCATTACCCAAGCTGACAATTTTGATCTTGTGAGTTCAAATGAACCATTAATGTATTTTGAAACATTAGCTTGGGTTACTTGGCATCACAATTTTGCTTAAATTTTATCAATCCTAACTACTGGAAAAAATATATTTATAATATATATAAAATATAATATATTTTATGCCTATTACAACAAAACTGTGTCCATGTCAGAATGAATTCTTTGCATTAAATAACCGATTGCCGAAATTGAAAAATTTACAAGCAAATCCTATAAACTTGCCGTTCGAAAAGCTAAGCCATCTTCACTCACCCAAATCTATTTATCTAGTGGACCGGTCCAAATCCTAATACCAGCCACATGTTCAAATGAGACGTAACCATATTTTATACAGAATTGAAAATAATTTTGCTGCCAAATTAAGTTTGTTTGATGAGAATTCGTTGCATAGAAATATATTTACATGTTCACTCCTAAAGGTAAAGTCCTTTTCCTGTTATATCTCTACATGCTTAAAAGTATAGTCTAGCCACGACTGCGCACGTCTAAAAACGTCTTTATGACGGGAATTTGCGTCATCGTTAGTAATCAGCTATAAAGTAATAGGCCATAGTCACAAAAGTGACTATGTCCCCCGATTTGCTAAAATGACGGGCACATAAAATAAGCTTTACAAAGTAGAGAGCTTTTCATGTTTGATTCAACTTTTATAATCCTTACAAATCACGCATTCAATACTGATGTGATCCACTGCATTAGCTCCAGATCTTGACCTTGTGATTATTACAACACTACATGTATAAGCTTAGTTTCACAAATCGCCAACCTGTCAAATGTGGTTTCTTGTTCTTGTTATTTGTCATTAATAAGTTGTAGAAAACAGAAATAAATATCAAATCAATGTAACCGGAATGTATCGAGATCAAATAAAAAACTGTGTAATACATTTGGTTTCAAATAAAAATTAAAAAAACTAAAGTTGAAGACTCTTGGTGAGGTGGTTCAAGGGTTACCGCGCAAAAACAATTTAAAAACTGTCAAAGTCTAGTAATGACTTTGAAAATGCAGTCAAGGTCACCAAAATCGAATGGTGTCTAGATACTCTTCCATTTAAGTCTGATATATCGCGCTAACAAGAACCGAGCGGACATACGTGCACATGTACGTGCGGAGCTGAATACCATTTCTCCTGCTCCGCGGTTCACGGGCGCGGGGGACAATAAAGGGTCCCATGTTCAGAGGAGGAGCTACAGTGATGATTGGAAGCAATGACAAAAAGGCCTTTGAAACTTTGTTGTCAGATTTTCCCAGAATAAATAATGATAAAGTATTTCATTCTTGTAGAAAAACAAATTTAATCACATTATTTTGAAAATAAAAACCAAGATTTGAACCCAGTCTAGACTAAGATCGCGTCAATCATTTATCGCCGCTTTCAAGAGTATTTCAGTTACAACACGGCTGCTAGTATTTATTTCCAATTCATTTCGAATGTGACAACATTATTATAGCCAAAAAAATCTTTTAAACGAACAGTTAGGCCAAAATTTTATTTCAAATTTTTAATTCATCACATTAAAAAAGTACTTTAAACATAAATCGAAAAAGTTTTTGAAACTTTTGTTACTCGGTAGACTCTAACCTTGAGTCGGGATTTTCAAAAGAATGTATGACATTTATGTTTAAAAGTTAAAAACAAAAAAGGCCTTAAATCTTGTCTACAGATATATTGGAAAATTGATTGACTCAAGAAGTTATTTTGGCAAATGATACTGACATTTTAGTGTATACATACCCTATTAAATACGCAGCGAGGAGATGTTTAATAACTTTACTACAACTGTAACATCATAGAAGGGACAGGCCTTATCCTTTAAAAATAACCTTTGGATAAATGGCACAATTAGAGTAATTGAAGTGTCTACAAAGAGCTGACTTCTATGTCATGTTCACAAGATTTCTCAGTTGTAATCACCTTGTCAATGGTTTTAACACAACCTATCCAGTTGCCTTAGGGCTTGTGGTATTCCTTTCACATACCTTAATACAGTTAGCGATGCCGTGGCATTGCTCCATGTGACAAGTAGACTGAAGACAGATTCAGTGAAAGCATGTGTATGGTAATTAATCAGATTGTTCTTTTAATACAGATAATGATGAATATCTCATCTTTTATCATGAATTTGATTTTTTAAATATTGCTCAGGTTAAAGCTATCTCTTACAGCCTATTCCAGTTGTTTGATCATTAAAAGTCAATTTCTGCAATAAAGCTTTCTTAGGGAAGGATGTAAAAAAACAAACTCAACTGCCACGAGGGCGCACTTGCAGTTACTGTTAAATGTTTATAATGTTGAAAAATTACATCACAACTAGTGAGTCTGAAATGAGCGAAGTATATTTTGCAACTAGCTTATTGTTCTAGAAAAACTTATGTAGCACCGTAAACCGTAATTAGGGGTGATGTGAATATATTTGACATCGTTTTGGTTCATTTGATCATTAAAAGTCAATTTCTGCGAAAAAGCTTTCTTAGGGAAGGATGTAAAAAAACAAACTCAACTGTCCCGTGGGCGCACTTGTAGTTACAGTTAAATGTTTATAATGTTGAAAAATTATATCACAACTAGTGAGTCTGAAATGAGCGAAGTATATTTTGCAACTAGCTTATTGTTCTAGAAAAACTTATGTAGCACCGTAAACCGTAATTAGGGGTGATGTGAATATATTTGACATCGTTTTTGTTCTTTGAAACTGTCAGATATTTTTATAATTGCCTCAGCTTTGACATGTGAAGCCTGCTCTCAGAGTCTTTCACCTTTTTCACTTTGCATGAGTGTCTTTTCAAGGGCGCATATTTGTTTATATTGCTTTTTTCATATCTCAGAATTTATGGGTATCTTCTTTCAATTTTGACATTACAGTCTTTGATGGAAATGAAATTCTTAGGTTATGAGCTAAAACATTCACTATCAATATCATTATTTTTTAAAGCCAAAATGTTTACACTCTCAAATTGTACTTTATTGTGTTTATTGCCTTCAATTGCAGTTGAAGATTACAAATATAAATCATTAAAAAGTCACACACATATACAGAGAATAAATATAAGTCAGTTTACATTCTTTTGTGAATTTAGCTTTTGAATTTTTTTTACAGTAAGTGGTATAGGGGCTTTGTTGTTCTGTTAGATTGTTAAAAAGGGTCGCATACTTTAATCTTGAGCTGGTATTTAAAGACGTGATGTATAGTAATAATTATAGCTTTTCACTGCCCGATCGAAATCCATGAATATTAATGAGCTGTAATCAAATGACCCCATCTGTCTCATGAAATGAACCTTTAGAGTATTTAAAACAATTCAAGCGAAATACACTTCATAACCACAGCTTATCCATCTGTTCATATATCTTACAACCAAAGAACTGTCTCGTTTTTCTGCGCGGCCGCTCTGTGTTTAACTGATCCAATTTGGCTTAACGGATTGAATTCTAAAAAAAGATAGAATAGCTGTCAATTCTTGACAAATACCAT
The DNA here is from genome assembly GCA_921293015.1 of Phorcus lineatus. Lineage (NCBI taxonomy): Eukaryota > Metazoa > Mollusca > Gastropoda > Trochida > Trochidae > Phorcus > Phorcus lineatus. Next base: position 24,481,427 of record OV121091.1, read on the forward strand.
GTTTATTTCATCACGTGAGGTATGTATCAAAATATAATTAGGCTGCCTCTCTTGATTAGATAAAAATGTTAATAGGCAAGAAAAGACAAATCCATATCTATAACCGAAACACAATTGTATCAGCCAGATGTACGTATTTGTATACAAATGCCATTACATCTTTGATTTTCTGCGCGAAACAATGTGAATGAACGCAATATATAGTCAAATTGTTCAGCGCCAGTGCGTGTTCCGACATCTGAAATTATGTCATTTTATTCTTTTCTTTATTGCGTTGTATTCTTCACTACTATTACTTTTTTCATATTACATTGTACATCAAATGTGCCATTGTTGAATTGTTCAATGTCAGCTACAATTGAAAGGGTAGACGCAGTGCAGTGACGAGGGAGAAATACCTGTTTAATACTTTTATATTATACAAAAAAATAACCCTTTACTTACCTTCTTTTGCTTAGTTTTCAGTGTCAGTGCATATCAATGTATTAACGAATTTCGTTTTGTTTGAAGCTCAAAATGAGAGAATAATCTTAAAAAAACATTCGAAGGTGCCTAGACCTAATAGTGTTCATCAAAGGCGTGTCCAAAAAAGTAGAAATTATAATTTATTAACTCTCCCATATTTATTTATGTATTTCATATTATTCATTAACACTGGATTCCAGTGGATTTATATGCGACGTCATTTTATTATACATGTTTTGTACAAGTTGGCTTATGGCCTTGTCTTTACATTGAAACTTCTGGGCAGAATTGCCACATCAAAATGTACACGTCAGGCAGTTTAAAGGGCCAGATACAGTTTATTCAAATTAATACAATGATCTCACGGAAACAAAAAAATTTTTCTAATTCAAAGACAATGGGTTTTTTTTGTGAAAAGAAGCAGTTTAAAAGGAACTATATAAGATATACGAATCCATTTCCCTTCATTGATTGATTCACTCTAAAATGGTCGCCATTTGTTTACGCTTGTTAGTTGTTTCCCCGATGACTACTTTGGCATAAACTGATGTTTATTGGGGAAAATTAAAAAAAATTTACCAAAAACCTTGCTTATGCCCCTTTTAGAGTGAGAAAGTGTGCAGTCACTGTTTTAGTAATTAAGCCGGTTTATTTGGAAATGTCAGACTGGTATGCCAAACATTAATTCTTTCGAGCTGTCCTTGGGATCCTTCGTTATTTTTTCGCATTTCCGATCCAAGAGTTAAAAGTAATGGGACAGCCATTAATTTGCTATTTTTATTAATTAAAAACACCATTCGTAAATTTTGTCTTAGCATGCCTTCGTTCATTAGTGGTGACTGGCATTCTCAAAGGGGACCATATGGCTTTATTAAGTCTCATATATTCGCCCATCAAGATTTCCCCATATATCAAGTAGTATATGAATTTCAAATCGATGCTTTATCAATGCATAGTCATATTTACAAAGTATATAATAGTTTGGAGGTATAACATGCGTAAGAATGTTTTGATTGTATATAAAGTGAAAAGATCGAAAACGAAGTCGAAAAATCGAATGGTGTATAAAGGCATAATTTAAATGGGAAATGAACCTAGTACCGAATCACACTATGGTTTGAGTTTGGTCGATGGTGTGGCTAGTGATCGTTATTTGCACTACATTATCATTTTATATAAACGATAAGAAGTACAAACACACCCACGAATTTCAAGTCTTATCCTTAGTCAGCTGTTAGAAAAATCAGTATTTTTTGGTTTCTTATTTACTGTGAGTGTGAAAGATTTATTCATCCGTTTTTTGGGTACATGTTGTTAAAAGATTAGATCACACTTTCTACAGAGGTTAAATTGTCGCTGGACCCAAAAACTTCAGCGTCAGGCAACAACGGCAAAGAACTTATATAACGACGATATATTTTACAATGCAAAGCATGTAAAACAATAATATATATTTATATATACCTCATTAACAATTATGTGCAGGGACCTTTTTTGCACCCCTGAATTTTCTGTATTTTGGGCCAAAGGCATTTTACTGAATAAATCTGTCTGTCTGTCATATATTTTACTAACACTAAGAATGCTACATTATGTTTATAACCTAAAAAATAGTACACACTTCATCAACTACGCCGTTTGAAATTTATCTTAAAGTTTCGGTCACCACCTTTTAGTCCACCCGAATAAAAAAATTATCAACGTGATATGTTTTAATTAGACCAGCTTATACGGTTTTCGTTGAAAGAACTTGTTGTTTTTCTACAGCTGGCATAGTCTGACACTAATTTGAACAGTTCACCTGTGTGTAGGTTAGCGTATCGCTGTCATTACATACAGTGTAGCTACCATTCTCTATAGGCGCTATTTCCTGAAGGCAGTAGTAGACCTAACCATTCTACAAAGCTTATGTCAAATTGACCAGACATTTAATTTCCTATCACAATTATGTTTTAGATGTTATTCTGTCTGCAACCCCTGTAAAACAACTAATTTCCTCCATCAAAGACTTAATCATTGGATAATGTTTTCCAGAGAATGTCTGATTCAATATTGTCGGTCAAGCAATGAAAGTAAGGAGCAATTACAGCGCATTATCATATTTCCTGTTTGAAGTGCATTCTTAGAACTTGCTTACTTTGATCATCATGGTAATTACTGTTTTTCTTTCCAACATCCATTCAATAAACCAGATTAACTAAGGATATGTATTTACAGAAATTAACCTAATTATTATGAGTACTCATTGTCATCTTCCTCGTATAAATGGTAAGAATATCATGTCTTGAATTGTGAAATGACTATTATTACTCGCTCGTGTAAAATACTGCAGTGTAATATTTATACGGCGTATTATACTAGTGTAATACCGCTGCACGTATGACGTCATAATATTGTGTTGTTGTGACGTCACAATGTTGGCACCGCCGTCACAATAGCGGCCAAGACGCGGCTAAGTTTCGTTCAGTCCACTTGACGCTTGATTACTGAGGTCAAGTAATAAACAGAAAACTAAACTTCCTTCATTTTAATACTATTTTTTTAAACTCGTTAATGATCTGGTATCAAATTCGCTTTCGCTCGTTTTATACTTAATCATTAACTCGTTTAATAAAAAAAAGTATTAAATAGAAGGTCGTTTAGTATCCTCTTTTTAATGGAATTGTGTACATTGTAATCATCAGCCAATCGTCATTACCCCAGTTCCCGAAGTTCATATTCGAGTTAACTTTAGTTGTATTTATTAGTTTACCAATTGCGATATTGCTAATACCTACTTTGAACAAATATTTAATAATCTAAGAAGTAATGTTTGTAAGAATATAGGTGATAGTTGTAACAGCGGTATATCTTGTTCCTGAATTATGTGCTGAAAATGCCCACTGAAAGAAATTTTGGACACTCGTGTTTAGATGTGTTTAATTGCCAATGATTAGATAAACAAGCAGCTAACCTGACTAATCACTGATTAAAGATATTGGTATATGACCAAATCGAATGTAGCCGATGCCTAGTGCTAATGTATCGATCTTTATAATGTAAATTTCTGCTCATAATTTGCGTCGAAAATAGTATCGTTAAGGAATTTAATATTGCGTTTGTGTCAGATAAGATAACTTGGTAAAAAATATAGAGATAAATTAAGAAAAATGTGTTTAAGAATTTAGAAAAAAATAAAATTCAGTGTCATACGGCTCAAGATACATCCGTACGTGGGCGGTAAATTTAATTTCTGCACACTTTGAAAGGTAATTAGTGTAGTCACATTGGTCTGATAAACATATTAATTTCAATATCTAGCCCAATATGTTTATGCACAGATGGGGAAGAGTGGAATAAAGCAGTTTTAAAATACCGTAAACAGATGATAATGTAACTATTTTATGGATACTTATGGATGCTCGTCATATCTGGTTGTATCAACATGTTCTAATAACATGGATGAAGGAATTTGTCATCATGATACATAAGAACACTCATTAATTAACTGTTTCACACTGTCAAATGGTTTATCAGCTTTCATTTTTGATAGTACTGCACGTTTGGTGGTGAGGTATGTGGTTGAAATGAAAGTCGTGAAAGGTCTTCATTTTCACGAAGAAGGCTCTTGTGAAATGGTTAGATAGCGATTCATCAATAACGATGAAATTGACCACATTCCTGGTGGTAAATAAGCCAAAACACTCGTGAGTGTTATGATTCATTTGTCTGTGGAGCTATAAAAAATTAGGATACAGATGATAGAAAACGTGTTTTTAATAATGATTACCTTATTGCCAGACAAATGTTTTTCATCCGATCATATAATGAGTTGATAAAACAAGTCCCACATGTAACATTTAGTTTGAGCTTCCGTAGTGATGAATAGTTCAATTGATGGTTTGTGAATTCCATCTGTAATTTTTTAATCTCTATACTTTAACAAGCAAAAGTTATTGCGCGATAAGTTGTGTTTTACTTTACTAACATTTCAGAAAAACAAGGAGCAGAAGTCTTTTTTAGGAATTGTTAAATGTAATTGATGTTAAGTTTATTCACAGTTTGTGTATGAACGAAATGATTATGTACTATGTACTTGTAACTGTGGATACCTCATGACAAAATAGACCAAATGAATTATTTTCTCGTTGAGATTGAGTACGTAAAATGGCCAATAATGAAATGTAGACAATAATGTAGATTCGTCTATATTTTGGAATGAACCGACTTAACTCTTTGCCAACTCTGGTAAATCAATGTTCATTTGTCAGTTATTGTGACTGGATGCTGTTCCCTTTGTTTTGCACAGTTTACAACTCCCTTGTCCAGACGGCTAGACGTGATAAGCTTCGACATGTTCGACAAGATGATAAATGACTACTTCCTCCTCAGCGTAAAGTAGTGCTTACAGTTACATTCAACATTCTTGTTTTGAGACGTTATTTGCCTCGGGTTTATAGACGACGATAAAAACAGTAGAAATGGAAGTCATTGTCAAATGGCTTATACCACATGAAAGTAACTCTAAATGCTTTGACAAAAAAAGGCTCAAAATGATACTGCAAAGAGAAATATAAAAATAAGAAACATACTAGGGGCTTGTTCACTTTAAAAACAGACTTACTACAGTTTACTACTGTTTACAGTTTAACAGTCTAATGTCTGTGCATATTTACGAAGGAGAGAGGCGTAACATTAATCAAGGCAGTGTGAGGAGTGTGATACCTTTGGTACGACTTCGAATTTCTTTCAGGGGGAATAAACGTTTAAAAAAATTTGAAATGGATATTATCTATTTAATAAGATCCATCGGCAATGCAAAATCTGTTACAACTATTTTTTCATTAATTATTCAGTTCAATTATGGTTTGTATTTCCCAAAATTACACTGGAATCTGATAATGAATTATGTCAAAAGTAGAAGAAAATATAAGACGCTAGCATTTCGTATCCTAATCTTTAACTCACAAGCCTAAAGCCTGCAGAAGAGGAATGTTCAGCTTCAACAGACAGATCTCCCTGCACAGTGCTCTGCAGCTTTGTGACAATAATCAAATCTTATATTCATTAAAAACTCCTTTGAAGTGACTTGTTCCAAAGATAGTCTTTGTGTCAGTGTTCTCTCTGTAGTGGAAATAAAGTTTTCCTGAAGTTCTTTTTTTGTTTAATGATTAATAATTACATCATCTAACTATTGTACTCTGAAAAAGAGACATTTTGTATCTTATTGTAAACTGCAATAAAAGAGAAAACTTATCAATAACAAACATAGTTAATTCCTCTTTAATACCCGTTGTTTTAATGAAACCTTTTACTCAAGCAAGCAAGAGAGTGTTTAGGAAATAACTGGCTCCATGATATATGGAACCATAAGCAAAGACACCATGCAGTTTATTTGACGACTCTTTCCTTAAACTTAAAATAGTCGATATGGCTTAGTTTGAACATGATTTATTATTTCAGTTTCAATTTCGTATTTTCACTGATATATGACAATAGGCATGAATAGTTTCATTCATGTGATACTATCGAAATCATAAATCTAGGGCAACAATTCTTAACAAGAATACGGTAAATTACTTAACAATTATAAAAACGTCAATATCCAGGGTATCTGCTAGGTTTAGAAACTTCATTGTGACGTAATATCATCGTTCCCTTTGATGATATTTAGTCAACGAAAATAGATATAATTGATTGATTCACAGATATTAGGTGACAAATTACACCGAAAAGATATGTTATATTTATACATGTAGTTATAGTTATATATATATATATATATATATATATATATATATATATATATATATATATATATATATATATATATATATATATATATGTTTGTATGTGTGTATGTGTAGGTGTGTGTGTTTGTTGTATATAAGGAAATAAATTCTTTCTTCTCGAGGGTTAATAATGACAGAAAATAACAGATTCTGGCAGATAATGTCAAAAAAGCTCATAGAACAGGTTTGCATGTTAATCGTATATACAAATTCGGCAAAAGACCGATTACAAGAAAAACACCTATTATGTCATAATAACCAGGCTTAAATGTGGTGAGTATAACGGACCAGTAATTTCCAGTTACTCTACACCACATGATATATTTTATACTGATTCTCATTTTGTATGACAAATTTGTAACATAACGAATCAGAATTTTGATTCTATTTAATATTCGAATGAAGTAAAATTATCGTAAACGAACCTTTAAATATCGATGTTCGATTTTAGGTTCTTTTCTGTGTCAGCCTTAGCTGTTTTTGAAATTGTTTAACCTCCAAGTCCAAAGGCTAAACTAATACGCTTCTTCATGTATCAAGAGGTTGATTCCTTCCCACGTGTGTTAGACATCACAGTATTGATTCCGTTACAACAATCCAGTGGAAATCTTGAGACAGCATTTGCCAAGGTTCAAAGAAAAGGCTATAAGTTTTTATAAAAGTTGTTCAAAAACTTCAAATGCGAAATGGGATTTGACATTTGCTTGTAGCTCACTTTTTGCGCAAAAATTACTCACAAATAATCTGTTTGTCACTCCTTATTATATTCTTGTATAGCAAAAGTCTGTACATGTCACTGTTTAATGTGTGTCAAATAGCTTCTGGTCATGAAGAGTCGAAATTGGACGAACGTAGTTTCGAAGGATTGAATTCTTATAGAAAATCTAAGCCTTGGTTTGAGTGAAATATCTCTTTAATTCTAACAAATACTTGCACTTTATGAAAAATGCATGATCTTGCCAAAAGGCACTGACATAGCAATGTATACCTTGAACAAGTAGAATCGATAGTAAACTAACTATGTCTTCCTTGATACACCTTGACTCTTAATGATCATTCGTCGATATTCTGATACGTTATAACCACTCTTAAATTTCCGTACAGTGAAAATATGGAAATATAAATAATATAATAACTATGATAGTGATTTGTTTATTTTGAAAATCTAACGCTAACCCAAATTCCTTTGATTGAATCATCAATGTAAATTTAAATACAGATATATAAAAAGAGGCTCAAGTCGGTTTTACATAAAAGTTAACCATCCAAAGACAGATCAACATGGACAATGCATTGCAGCTTTACGCTACTCATCATTGTAGATATTGATAACAAAACCCATTGAAGTAAATGCTCTAAAGAAAATACTTTTAAATTTGTATATGTTTTAGTGTATGAAACACAGACTACATTACCTTCAGCGATGGTTAACGGCGACATGCATACTAAGCGTAGGAAGTAACACGGGAGCACGCCTTCCTTTTGTACAAACAAAATACACACAGAATATTAAATAATTATTGGCTAAATTATGATTTGACTCAAGTAATCAACTTCAAATAAAGACAATTTGTGGTCTAAAAAGTAAGTTTTTAACACTCAGTAAACGCATTTATAATCACAATTTATTACACGGTGTATAGTATAAACACACGGCTATTTGGATTTTAAAATCTCCTGCCATAACAAAGTTAGCGAATGTTATAGAATTAACCTATGTCCTTCGTTTGTCCGTCGATCTGTGCGTGCGTCCGGATCTTTCTTTTCTGCTTTAACTTACCTTAGTTTTTGCGGCTTAGAATGATGTGTCAGACCGATAACCAAAAACAACGTACATATAAGGTCTAGCTCAATGAAATATGCTTTATTTAATAATTATATGTATTATGTGCAGTTATGCATTTGGAGCTTTTCGTCTTTATCATGTGAACATACATTTATATTTTGACCATTCCATCAAATCTTAAAATCTTTACCATTATACGCTTTCAAATTATTGGTAACATTTTTGGTAATCAACTCACAATTATGTTACCAGGTCAAATATTCAACTGAAAATGTGAGTTATCGTGGCTTGATTAATGAATAGAGTTTCACAAACAGAGTTTAATATACTGCCTATTTTTCCTTTGGAAAGACAAATTTAAATTGATAAAATCATATTCAACTCTTTGTTATTCATTCCTTATTCAGCTAAAGTTGGTTTTAAACTGAAATGTGGACATTGGGAATTATATTTGAAATTTTCAGACAAAATAAGTTTACGTTTTAGTTGAAATTTAATATTAATCTCGAATACACAATGCGACTAAATTTGGCCAATGATAATTTAAAATGCTTATGAGTTTTTAATTATACAAGCCATGTGTTTTGTTGCCTGGTTTATAAGTCGCCACCGTCATCTACAGTACACAAGTGGTTTGCTACAAACTGTCAGCAATAGAATCCTTGTCAATCACCCCAATTACTCTGTTTCAGTACACCCCCATGTCACTAATGAACTTGTCCCTACCGGACTCTGAAAAGAAAGTGTATCACATTTACTGAAACGTGATCGCATGTGCCCGTAGGGATATCATGGCCTACTATTCAGCGCTAAGGCGTGTGGCATTACACCACAGAAGTTATTATTCTATTAACAAAATTATTGCAAGATATTTCATTTTGGTAACTGTGGCGTGGTGTTGTGTATTTGGGTATGAAAGGACATCGCCTTAACGTGAAGTTAAGTGCTATGCACATACATAACATATACGTTTTGATTAAAAGTATTGGTGACATGCAACGTAACACATAAACTATCCACTACAGGAGTTCTCTTTCCCATTTTAACTCATTCCCAATAAAACACAACACATTCAGAGCATTGGAACGGCCGCTGAGCGACACATTGCAATTTTAATTGTGGTCATAAGCATGTCATCTACAAGCATTCACAAAACAACAATACACTCACGAATAATTACATGCACAAATGCGAAACAACGGCATCGCGTGGACTAAAAATAGCCCGCCAGAGATTGCAATTCGTAAAACGTAAAAACTCAGGAACTGTGCTCTTAGAACGAATGCTTAGTCCATGCTAGGATTATAGTACCAAAAAAAAGCTTGTTGTATTACCTGTGCTATGATTATAGTCCTAATTATAGTAGAAGAACGAATAATTTCTTATGGATAGTCAACTTCTTTATTGCAGGAATTGCGACTTTTCGGTGTAGATACTAACACCGTTATCAAGCAAGTGATACATATGATTCGATGAAGGCAACTATATACATAAATGAGATGATGTTTTTTTTTGATGAAGAAGAACGAATAATTTCTTATGCGAATTGCGACGTTTCGGTGTAGATACTAATTATAGTAATATATCCAAAACCGCAAAGTTGTTTAATTACTGCCATTTAAAAACTGGTAAACCTAATAATAAACATAATTTGGCGGATATTATTTATATGTACATGTAGGTGCCGTATCAATTAACTTTCTAATTAATGCCGTTACAAAGACAGACCCCGCAGTTGCCTTCGCCTCTTAATGTTAGTAAATATTGCTCAGGTAACAACAGTTTAGAATTTACTCATTTTAGTGACCTGTGACAAAGGTAATCAATGTGATTCATCTGAAATCGTAGATCAAGGCAGTAATTCTTAAGCTTATAGTATAAGTGTAATAAACATTGATTTAAACAAACACATTAAATCTACCTACATATATGTGCGAATACATGGATATCCCTATGTCAATCGCGATGGAATGTTACAGCGAATTTAACTCACAAAAAGTGTTAAATTCATTTCATCAAATATTCAAACTAAAAAATGCAAACACTTTTTTCAATCGTAACAGAAAATGTACGGACGGTTCCAAGGTCATGTCAAACGTCAGCATTCAAAGGTGATTAATTGGTCGGGGTCACAAGATTGAATTATTGCTTTGGAAAACATGCATCATCAGCGAACTGAAATAGCATGAAATACATGAAATAGGATAAAAATAACACAATACTCAGGAATGAAAATAATAAAATGAAGAACGTATCCTCCATTACAGTGAAATGGGTTTTATCGTACGTCTCATTCTTTCAACATTAGCATCATCGTATTAATAATTTGATGCCAAATGACAAAAAATATATTTGTTGAGAAGCAGATATATGAGATTTGTATTCATAACTCTTAAATTAGTTTAAAATCGTTGATTTGATAAGAGTTATAACCATCAAACTGAAGTACATTCTGACAATTTCCATAAATCTTGATTTAAGTAAATCAATATCCAATTCTTTAAATAATAGTAATGTTAACTTAATCTTTATCCATTTCTTGTTTTATTCTTTCATTCATTCACACGCGGAAAGATGTCTAATAGAGCAATAGAATTTTAAAACTCCATTTTTCGTGAACCACTTTTCCCTGTGATGCCATTTGGTAAAAAGATTAAAACAATCTTTAAAATATTAATAGTGAAATATTTACTGATTAGTTCCATGCTATATATTTGTTGTGCATATTAGATCAAAAACTTTTTACAAATCTTAACTTAGTGACGAAAAATCGAGAAGCACGCGCCAATAATCACAAGCTTCATATCTTCATATATTACCCACATGATATCATAAACATCAAGCGTGTATATTTGACTCAATGATATCATCGTAAAAACGTCAAAGTGGAGATACTGTTGATGGAAAAAAAAGTTTACATTCTGCTTTTGTAGTTTGCCTATGTGCTATGAAAATTCAAAATTTCGTAAATTTTAGTGAATCGCTTCCGTATTATCATATTAAGATCGTATTATCACAGTAATTACGTCACAAATTAAGTTCCGGTTCCATCCTGTCTCACGGTAAGACGTACAGCTGACGCTCCACTCTTACCCTGGGTGTAAACCCAAGCATAAACTTCGCGCCGTGACCTATGATTCAGCCAATCAAATACTTTTATCGCGATGGTTTGCGATTAAATTTCAGCCAATCAAAGAGAAAGTCTCGAACTGCAGTTGGTTTTCGCTCTTACACTAAATTGCGACGTCCATAGATATACAAACTGGAATCGACAGTGTTTTAATCGATCGAAAACGGCGAAAATGTCCGAGTCAAATTTTTCGATTTTGTTTACTTTATTACAACAATTAATACATTCAGTTTTTAGGGATCGGTTTGATTTTCCACCAGTTGACTCAATACCTTATCGTGGTGGTTTGAGTGCTTCAGAGATCCCGAGAGCTAAGCCAGCCGGAGCTAACATGCTCCTGGCAGGGGCATCCAAGCTCGATAGGTCGTCGGGTAGAAACCTTTTCAAATTTGAGTCGTTCTAAAACCTGTTGGCTATCTCTCACTATGCCTTTCTTTTCGTCTGTTCCCTCACCTTTACGACCCCTTTCTCCCTGATCCGTCCACTCTCTTTTGGATGCTTGTCATTCAAGTGTTTAATAACTGAAATATTGTTAAAAAAACGTTAATCCAAACTCACTCACTCCCTCACTCGGTTTGATTTTCGAAGGGATGGTCGTCGATGAATGCTTATAATGAGTGTCTCTGGTCTTCATATGGAATGTTTCATGTCATTCAAGTGATTTGTAAACGTGGAAGATAAGATTTCATCTTTTGTCTCATCGTTTAGGTCAATCATGCATGCACTCGTCTCAACAGTTAATGGGTATTATTTATCAACACAAAGGACACAAGGGTTAAGCGTTTAATATGCCAAACTCTATCAATTATGTTATTTATTCAAAGTACTAGTTGTCGATAAAATGATATATTTTTTCTTTTCCTTTCAATTAAGTGATAATATAAGGTCGAGGGTTGTAATTAGGAAATAACCGTGACTGTCGAGAACGAATTAATCAAGTTTGGTTTTGACAACTAATTCAAAGCAGATAGAAAGTTTTTTCGTTGATGGTGTAAACTCGTATACTGAATACATGTACTTGGTGTCGGTCTCTTCTTTATTTAAAATTTCAAACCATTAATTGTCATATATTTGGCATTTGACAATGAAATTTGAAAGACGAGTAGGATGTTTTGAATTTAAATTTGCAAATGTCATGATCAAAAGCTTATGAGCTCTGAACGCAGAACAGCTGTGTTTTAAAGCAAGTTTCTGAAGTCATATAATCCATAATATTACTCCGGTTGTTACAAAAGGTTGAGATCATATAAAAAGTATATTTTGTTTCATAAGGTATTACCTCGCTCTTGTTTAGCCGTCAAATGCCAGACCCAAGGGCTTGATAAGCTTCAACATGTACGTGTACATAGGGGTTGATTTCTGTTCTAACATTCTAGTAAATATCTTCGAACCTTCGTTGCCCGAGGTTCTAAGTTGAGGTTACCAGTTTTTTAAGTTTCTGACAAATTGAGGTTTGAGCCGCCCTTTCCCACAAAGTTGACTCAGAAATAATGTGTATGCCACTTCTAATTATATTCTTGTAAAGCAATAGTCTGTACATAGCAAAGTGTAATTGTGTTTGTCAAAATAAGGAAATTCAAATGTTACTGGTGTTTTGGAAAAAAGATTTTTAATTCATTTATTCTTTTTTATGCAAATGTTTTTATCATTGCAAATCGAATATTTCTACACGCACAAGTTATGTCTACTCATTAAAATCAAATACTTGAGTTTACTTTAAAAACATTGATATTATAGCATTAACATTAGAAAATAATTTCCGTGTGATATTTCTTTATTGTAAGTATATTTCACTAAGGGATATGGTGTGAATGAGTTACTCTTTGCTCCAACAGACCAACCCTAGAAATATAAAATGGGTTTAAAAACACAACAAAACTTGTTTTAACACTTTAAGATTTTACGAAAGTTCCAACTTTGCAGCACTGCAGGTACCCTTGCCGATTGGCTTGCACATGGGATATGTTGCCCATGGGCAAGTGCAAAATTATAAACTGATCAAGAACTATAAAACAAGTTTGAGATAAACTAATAATGAAATTGTTCAATATCAGCAAACAATTTCGTGTAATAATGATATCATACCGCCCCCTAAAAAATAGTTTTGCCCATGGGCGAAATGTTCCCGGCGAGTTTCCCCCTAGACGATTTCGCCGACGGGCTACTTTCCCCCTGAATGATGATCTTCTATTCACTTACTATAACTATTTGTCGGAAATGAAAAAAGGTTTGAACAGTTTACGACACAGATGGATTTTCATGGCTGTACATTTGATTGATTTTGTAGCCCAAAATGCAAACCATGTGTTTTCAACAGTTGTTCGATGGAAAACCATTGCCTTAGGAGGCATATCGGACAGTAATACAGAAGGAAGATGTTTTAAAAGGATACATTATACAACTAGAAAAATTTAAACCAGTGTTCAGTCAAAAGCGAGTGCATGACCCGTGAGCATTGATCACTTGATTGACTCTCCTCAAGATGCTATGTATTTGTTTCTGAATGACCTGTTCAGAAATCTGCTGCATCTCCTGGTGCAATACTGCCACAGATTGAACAGTAGGGCATGTACGACGTATGCGATGTCCCACAGATGTTCTATTGGGCTTAGCTCGGGACTGCAAGCTTACAATGGTTTCTTAGTTATGGTTTAAAGCTTTAGAATCTTGCTCTGAGGAATCTAACATTGCCATCCAAGTAGAACGGTCTCATGCAAAGAGGGGGATTTTCAGAGAGTAATAACTACAGGAAGAAGGTTGCTATCCGTGTCTTTCTTTGCGTACAGTTTACCCGGACAAGTCCCAGAGTCCAGTTTACAACCGTAGGAACTAAAGCCCCGTCTCGTCACAGAGCCAACACCGCCCTGATAGGGTTGTTAAACATGCATAGGTGCAAAACGTGTATTCGGTTGGCACCAAACAAGATTCTGCTATTCACAGCATGCAGGATCATCCAAGTATAAAAACCTATGAAGTGCATTTAGAAGTGATAACTAGGACTGCCAAGGCAGTACTTAGGTCTTCAAGACTTCCTGCTTGAACTTCACACAGTGTTTGACCTGCGCATGCTTTTTTGTTTTAGTGGTGAACGGTTAGTTAAAATTGAACCCAATCTCATAAGCAAAGTGTGATTATTGCAAAGAAGTTGAAAATGCGGAAAAACTATGCTAGTGAGGAATTTGTCATGATTGACTTTTTTGTTTGTACAGTTATGACGCTTCATTCAAAACAAGTTTCAAGTGTCTAGGTGCATTTTGAAAAATTAACCCATGTTAAAGTTTGGTCAAAAGATTTTTGCCGATTTCGATCGTTAATTGTGAACGTAAATGACTGTTCGCGATCAATGTTTTAACAGTTGCGTAATGTGCACATACTAGTCTTACATGCTTGAAGGATTGGTGCAATTGTTAGTGTAAGTTTTTGAGTTATCGCCCTTTGAACATGGTCACATGAGCTATGTTGCTTGAGTTTGAAGGGTTGCTGAGAAAAAAGTTTTAGTGTTGGGACCTTGAAAAAGTCAAATTCAAAATTACAATGCTTCAGCTACATTCAGTATGAATTTCAGCTCTTACATGCAATTATCTTCAGAGAAGAAGATTGTCAAAGATGCATAGGGTGCGAAAATGCAAAAAAGTCAAATAAAGCAAAATGGCGGCGCAAGTATGAAAGTTACGAATTTGCCATGATTTACTTTTTTGCTTCTAATGTCATTGCGCATCTTTTAAAACAAGTTGCAAGTCTCTAAGTGCATTTTGAAAATTTTTCCAATGTTAATTTTTGAAAGTTTGAGTGGTACTGTGCCTTTAACGCATGATCTGATCAAGCTGAAAAGCTTAGCACGACTATTCCTCAGTAAGGGCTATCAGCTTGCCAAATTTGGTGGAATTTGCATCAGTAGTTTTGGCTGAATCCGATTCACAAAAAAAGTACAAATAATAATAATAATAACTAGGACTGCCAAGGCAGTACTTAGGTCTTCAAGACTTCCTGCTTGAACTGCACACAGTGTTTGACCTTCGCATGCTTTTCTGTGTCTTAGTGGTAAATGGTTAGTTATAATGGGGCAAAATCTCATAAGCAAACTGTGATTATTGCAAAGAAGTTGATAATGCGCAAAAAGTATGCTAGTTATGAATTCGTCATGATTGACTTTTTCGTTTGGACTAAGATGACGCTTCATTCAAAACAAGTTTCAAGTCTCTAGGTGCATTTTGAAAAATTACCCCATGTTAAACTTTGTCAAAAGATTTTTCCCGATTTCGATCGTTAATTGTGAAAAAAAGACCATGTTCGCGATCAATGTTTTGATAGTTTCATCAAGTCCACATATAGGTCTTACATTCCTGAAACAATGGTGCAATTGTGAGTCTCACTTTTTGAGTTATCGGCCCTTGAACATGGTCACACGAGCTAAGTCGCCCGACTTTGAAGGGTTGCAGAAAAAAAAGTATTAACAAATTTGCAAATGTTGCTCTATTACTTTTTTCGCCACTCCTTCAGGTATGACATATGTGAGTTTCAGCTCTTAGATGCATGTATCTTCAGAGGAGAAGATTGTCAAAGATGCATGGGGTCCGAAAATGCAAAAAAGTCAAATAAAGCAATATGGCGGCGCAAGTATGCAAGCTACGAATTGGCCATGATTTACTTTTTTGCTGCAAATGAAATTGCGCATCTTTTAAAAAAAGTTGCAAGTCTCTAAGTGCATTTTGAAAAAATTTTCAATGTTAATTTTTGAAAGTTTGAGTGGTACTGTGCCTTTAACGCATGATCCGATCAAGCTGAAAAGCTTCGCATGTCTATTCCTCAGTAAGGGCTATCAGCTTGCCAAATTTGGTCGAATTTGCATCAGTAGTTTTGGCTGAATCCGATTCACAAAAAAAGTACAAATAATAATAATAATAACTAGGACTGCCAAGGCAGTACTTAGGTCTTCAAGACTTCCTGCTTGAACTTCACACAGTGTTAGAGCTTCATTTTTAGTGCACTGCAGTTGATTTAGCCGTATTCTGAAGCAAAAGGACGTTTTGTGTACGTTTTCAGTACGTACGTAGCGAGACATAGGAGCGGAAGTGAGGTTTACTCGATGTACACGGCCTGCTGGCAGTTGAGGCAAGAAAACAGTTACATCAAAATGTGAGGGGTATCTGGAGGGGAGGCAGTGGAGGTTTGAAAGTTGAAAAAGGGCTAGTGTTTTCCTTTGGCGAGATCAAGTGGTTTGCCGACACCGGAATATAGTTGCCGAATGCTGGTACATAGGTTGAGGGTCTTGTTATATATAAATAATCAAGACTATGTCAGTCAGTCAGCTCAGGTCAGTCAGGCAGGCTTTTATGCTCGCTTCTCTGCCTGTCTGATTAGAATTCGACAGCTCTTGACGCACTTGCTTGCATTTGGTCATCTCGCACGTTGACCATACGTGCAGTCGTACGGACTTCTGCTTCAAAGAGCGATTTCGTCCTTCTGTACACTGTCAATTACGTGCTCGCATATAAGATATCAGAGGGTGTGTCTCCCAAACTTTTCCCCGTGTAGCATATCTTGACAGAAAGGGTATTTTCCTTCAACTTTTGAAATTATCCCTTGCTAACGCATTCACAGAATCTTGCTACAAGGCACAATGTAGAGTTTTTCTGTCAACTTTTGCCCTTTCACACATACAAGAGCGCATGTACCTGCATTTGGACATGTCACACGTCTTGACCGTTCTTCAATATTGATGTTTTTCTTCAATTTTATGCAATCTAACCCTTGCTAACGCACTTGACGAATCTTGCTACAGGAGCACTGTAAGACTTCTGCTCACGTTCCCATTTGCTTTTAAACAGGTGAGTGGCATTTGGGAGGGGGGAGCATTTCTGCATATCATTACGCTAGAGTGTGTTTACCTTCAACGGTTTGCAATTTAACCCTTGGGGTCAGGAATTTGCAAAAAGTCAAATGAAGCAAGATGGCGGCCAAACTATGCATGCTTCGAATTCGCCGTGATTTGCTTTTTTGCTCGTGATGTAATTGCCTAGAGTTTAAATCAAGTTACAGGTCTGTAAGTGCATTTTGAAAAAAATTCCCTTGTTAATTTTTCGAAATTTAGATCGTACTGTGCCTTTAACACTTAAGCCGATTAAGCCCAAAAGCTTATTGTGGCTTCGTCTCATGCAGTTCTATCAGACTGGCAAGTCTGGCTGTAACAGCTTGAGCGGTTTTGGCTGAATCGTGTTCACAAGAATTGTGGAATGTTGAAAACCAATTTCTGGAACAAATAAGTTGATATTGTGCAAAAACTATCATACTTATGAAATCGTCATGATTTACTTTTTTGTTTATACTGTTAGTACGCTTCTTTCAAAACAAGTTTCAGGTCTCTAAGTGCATTTTGTAAAAATAGTCCATGTTAATTTTTTTTAAACATATTTGTGCGATTTTTGATCGTTTATTGTGAACGGAAATGACTGTTCGCGATCGATGTTTTTATTGATTTGTAAAGTGTACAAAGTGATCTTACACTCCAGTGAATATGGTGCAATTGTGAGTCCAACTTTTTGAGTTATCGGCCCTTGAACATGGTCACACGAGCTAAGTCGCCCGACTTTGAAGGGTTGCAGAAAAAAAAGTATTAACAAATTTGCAAATGTTGCTCTATTACTTTTTTTGCCACTCCTTCAGGTATGATATTATGTGAGTTTCAGCTCTTAGATGCATGTATCTTCAGAGGAGAAGATTGTCAAAGATGCTTAGGTTGCGAAAATGCAAAAAAGTCAAAAAAAGCAAAATGGCGGCGCAAGTATGCAAGCTACGAATTTGCCATGATTTACTTTTTTGCTGTAAATGTAATTGCGCATCTTTTAAAAAAAGTTGCAAGTCTCTAAGTGCATTTTGAAAAAATTTTCAATGTTAATTTTTGAAAGTTTGAGTGGTACTGTGCCTTTAACGCATGATCCGATCAAGCTGAAAAGCTTCGCATGTCTATTCCTCAGTAAGGGCAATCAGCTTGCCAAATTTGGTCGAATTTGCATCAGTAGTTTTGGCTGAATCCGATTCACAAAAAAAGTACAAATAATAATAATAATAATAATAATAATAATAAACAGGATAAAAACAATAGGTCTTCCAGACTTTGTCTTGAAGACCTAACTAGGACTGCCAAGGCAGTACTTAGGTCTTCAAGACTTCCTGCTTGAACTTCACACAGTGTTTGACCTGCGCATGCTTTTTTGTTTTAGTGGTAAACGGTTAATTAAAATTGAACCCAATCTCATAAGCAAAGTGTGATTATTGCAAAGAAGTTGAAAATGCGCAAAAACTATGCTAGTGAGGAATTTGTCATGATTGACTTTTTTGTTTGTACAGTTATGACGCTTCATTCAAAACAAGTTTCAAGTGTCTAGGTGCATTTTAAAAAATTACCCCATGTTAAAGTTTGGTCAAAAGATTTCTGCCGATTTCGATCGTTAATTGTGAAAAACTTGACCTGCTTCGCGAATGAGGTTTGAACAGTTTCGTCAAGTACACATACAGGTCTTGCATTCCTGAAACAATGGTGCAATTGTGAGTCTAACTTTTTGAGTTATCGCCCCTTGAACATGGTCACACGAGCTATGTTGCTCGAGTTTGAAGGGTTGCTGAGAAAAAAGTTTTAACGTTAGGACCTTGAAAAGGTCAAATTCAAAATTACAATCCTTCAGCTACATTGAGTGTGAATTTCAGCTCTTAGATGCAAGTATCTTCAGAGAAGAAGATTGTCAAAAATGCATGGGGTCCGAAAATGCAAAAAAGTCAAATAAAGCAATATGGCGGCGCAAGTATGCACGCTACGAATTTGCCATGATTTACTTTTTTGCTTTAAATGTAATTGCGAATCTTTTAAAACAAGTTGCAAGTCTCTAAGTGCATTTTGAAAATTTTTCCAATGTTAATTTTTGAAAGTTTGAGTGGTACTGTGCCTTTAACGCATGATCTGATCAAGCTGAAAAGCTTGGCACGACTATTCCTCAGTAAGGGCTATCAGCTTGCCAAATTTGGTGGAATTTGCATCAGTAGTTTTGGCTGAATCCGATTCACAAAAAAAGTACAAATAATAATAATAATAATAATAAGAACTTGAAGAAATCGGATAAAAACAATAGGTCTTCCAGACTTTGTCTTGAAGACCTAATAATAATAATAATAATAATAATAAACAGGATAAAAACAATAGGTCTTCCAGACTTTGTCTTGAAGACCTAATAATAATAATAATAAGAACTTGAAGAAATCGGATAAAAACAATAGGTCTTCCAGACTTTGTCTTGAAGACCTAATAATGAAGGAGTAAGCGCATAGTCTCCAAAAGGTCGTGATTTCCGTAATAAAGAAGTTGTTATCCAAAAAATGACCTTCTTAGAATTATTAAAAGTTGTTCACACTTAAACCTCTGTGAGTTGTTGTCGCTTGATACTTGATATTTCAGTATACGACTACGGATAATCGGGTTGAATAATGAGTGTTTTTACCTTCGAAAGATACTACATTTGACATATACAGATATTCATTAAAGAAATGTGAAGAAATCAAATTGTTTTTAAACATGTTACTACCCCTTTAATGTAATCAATAATTGCGACGTGCCTCATTATACCGATTACTACTTCAATTAGCTTCAGATGTTGCAACACCGATTCAGTAATGACATCAGTCACACGTGCTTCCCCCTGGCAACGTAGTCTTGACTAGGAAATTAACAAGATTGCACAAGAGTTCACAGAACTGTGCCGCGCTCTATCGTGGCATACATTAATTGGTACGTCTCTGTGTAGTTGCTCTCTTAGGGGACAAACACGCAATGCCGTAATGGCTAAGAGAAGGGTAATAGGGCATAATATTTGTTACCCTACACCCAGCAGGCAAAATTACCAAACTTAGAGGACTACCTTCATCCCTTTGTTAAATATGTGTCCCCTTTGTGAATTTGAAAGCCTTACAATTCGAATAGAACTTAGCGGCAGGCATACCTCGATCGATCAATGTTGTTCTCAATTTGTTTTGTTGCCTCTTTTACATGCAATGGTGTCTATTTCTATTTTCAACAAAAATAATGAATATATTTACATTTTGACGCTGAACGAGGAAAACATAATGAAATAATAGGTTTTCTATTTTTTCCCTGCGAAACTGTACTTTCAAAATTGATATAGTTAGGATATTTGACGTTAACACTGACAAAAATAATTCTTTTGATTTCAATGAATATGTTGTTGGATTAAAATACATGATGACAGGAACATTCTTACAGATTCTCGTTCAGCTACACGTGTTTTTGTTAGATAAGGTGTTGAATAATCTTCATAGCAATTTTCCGCTTTGTTATATGAAATTTATTAAGGCTTACATTAGAGTAAAATTCGTTAATAACATGAACAACGGAGAATTGTCGGAACGTTTACTGTGGATTATCGATGATGATTTACAATATTTAAATGAATACTTCAATCCATACTTTGTATGCATTTCATTCTGTAATTTGCAAGGTGCAGAGAGGGTTCGAACCAGACAGTTATATACCATGTTAATACAGTTGACAGAATGACCTAAGGTAAAGTCATACTTAATTTAGAATGAGGGAAGGTCGAGACGAAAACATATCCAATAGTT
Organism: Phorcus lineatus; assembly: GCA_921293015.1. Classification (NCBI taxonomy): domain Eukaryota; kingdom Metazoa; phylum Mollusca; class Gastropoda; order Trochida; family Trochidae; genus Phorcus; species Phorcus lineatus. The sequence goes on from OV121091.1 coordinate 24,502,206, forward strand.
AATTACTCATTTTGTACGCCTCTTTAGGGTATATTCACAGAAGACAGAATTTCCAACAGACAGACCCTTAGAACAGTATATATAATGGAACATTAGATTAGATTAGTTGTTCCAAATTCTCTCCCTACACAGGTCGCTACGTCATGAATTCCCATACAACCTCTGTCGCATTACAAGCGTTTCTCGGTCTAGAAAAGTAGCAGCCTTATTGAATGCAATCAAAGTTAGTGGTGCAATCATCGACGCCGTTTCAAAAGTTCTTATTCAAAACGCTTCAGTTAAACTTTAATCGAATAATCACTTTGCACTTTGAGTCTTCTTTACAGAATGCATTCGCTTTATTTAGAGACTGCATCAATAAATAAACAAATAAATAACGACAAATAGCTTATCCATGCACGCAGTGTTTTCATTGGATGAAATAATGCAAAAGAGTTTCTGTTGCAATATTTATTAATTCATATGATGGATAAAAATGAAGACAAGTAAAATAGGATTTTTAGACTTGTGATGTGCGGTGAGCATCAACCTATGTTTTCAACATCATAACTACATGTAGAAATGCATGCCATCTAGAAATACATGGAATGCAACATTATACATTTGGGATCACACTAGTATTTGCAATGATAAGATCCTTCTACTTCGTATGGTAATAAAACATTAGCAAAATAGTAGTTTTCTAATTTGCAGAAAAATAAATTGATTATAAAAGAAAAGACATGAGCAAGCGAAACTACATCTGTTTTAGTCACCATTGAATGTATCTTTTTATAAAGGCAAAACCAGTATAAGAGACATGTTCATAAGTAAACTGTGTCATGAGTTTTGATTACGACAGAGGGCTAAATGCGTGCTGCACGTGCAGAGCCATGCCTGCTGAGAAGTGGGCGAATGAATTAGTGTCAATGCACGAGTCCGCTGTATAACAGTACAGTTACATCAGATATCTTTTAGAATAGTGCAAAACCAGTTAGGGATCACTGAATGTTTTTTTCAATTTGAAAAACTCTTGCTTGTAGAGCAAACGAACAATTATAGGAACGAGGGTTCGGAAACTCAAATTCGGAAACTTGATAATAGAGTGTATACAAACATCGTGCTTTACAACGGCCTAACAACGTCTTTGTCAACTCTGGTTGAAGTTCCGAAAGATTTGATTAATAATGAATCATAATGAATCATCCAGTTCATTACGTATACGCTTTGACAAATTCAACAGAAAGAAAGCAGGAAAACGGTTAGATACATAGAATTGATGACAGAATTCATTAGTGATAAACCTAAAATAAAAACGAAAACCAATGTGTCCATTCAGTAAAACATAAATGGTCCTCAACTTCTTTGCTACATCGTGCCACTCACTCGTGTTGTAAAAACATTTTGACACCTCTGCTTTGGTACTGTTCACAAAAACTCAATTTGCTAATTTTAAGTCGCATCAGTCCTCATATAATCATGCAAAGAGAAACGTATAATCGAGTTTTCCAGAATCTATAGTGTATTGCAAAAAATCAAATATTGTCAATGGTACGAAGGCATCCTGCTATATTAGCGTATATAAAAACGCTCTCGCTCCTTCCTAATATCCTGATCTGTTTCAAGCCAAAACCCTCGTATCGCTAGCTATCTAACCAGCCAATGAGACGGCTCCCATTCAGCAACAGCGGCACAACCCGGATGGAAAAATCCGTTGAGTTTAAAGCTAGTAGCTTCAAGCTGTTTAATTAACGACAATTCGTTGACTGAAAAAATAAAGGTGGGCATAGCCACGAATATCATGCCGCCGGTCATACGAGGGTTTAGCCCGAAATAGATCAGGGTATTAGGAAGGAGCGATGGCCTGAGCACCAAAATGAATGAACTATTGGGTAGCATTTATGAGAATGTAAAGGTTTGTGTGCGAAATAATAATGAGATTTCAGAAACTATTATTAGTCAACTAGGAGTGAAGCAAGGGTGCATTTTAAGCCCATTTCTGTTTACCTTTCTCATAAATGAATTAGCAGTTTTAATCAATTCCAACTGTACACATGGCATTCAGCTACATCCTGATATTACCCAAATATTTTTTATTATTGTTTGCAGATGACATTATCCTTTTCTCATCCACAATCAAAGGATTACAGAGCCAAATTAATAAACTTAGCTGTTATTGTGACAAATGGAAGTTATCATGTCTAAAACATGAAGTTCTTGTATTAAAAAATGGAAGCCAGCTATCAAGTAATGAACATTGGTACTTAGAGGAGAAAAAATTGAAACGACAGGTTTCTACAAATATTTTGGGGTTCATTTTAGAAAAATTCTCTCATGGCATAGGCATTCAAATCAAGCTGCTAGTCTGATGGTATATGGAGAATGTGGAAGAGTTAATAAATATTGGCTAAGACTTATTGAGATGCCTTCATACAGATTACCAAAAAAGGTTTATGACATGATGATAGTTTATGATAACAATGGTCAGAGAAATTGGGTGACAGGTATAAGAGAATTACTTTCCAACTGTGGTTTTGGTAATATTTGGAAGAAACAAAATGTGTATTCCAAAGCAATTTTTATATCTTCAGTAAAGATATCTATTTGCAGACATGGACAGCATCGATGACTCTAACAAATAAGTGCTTCTGTTATAGAATGATTAAATCTGAAATTATCATGGAGGATTATTTAACGAAAGTTACTGTTAAAAAATTCCAAATGGCCATTTTTCGTTTCAGATGTATTGAGACGGGGCGCTATGTAAACATAGCTCGTGAACAAAGAATATGTAATCTTTGTCACTTGAATTTAATAGAAGATGAATACCATTTTTTACTTATGTGTCCTGTTTTTCTTAGGTGAAAATATTAAGAAGATTTAGCTAAAACGACTGCAACCTGTGATTTGTTTCTCCTCTCAGGAGTTCATACTTTGACGTCACAGTCAAAACTTTGAATGACTATCATGTGCACGTTCACTCGCTTGGGATCCTTTCGGCAAGGTTTGAAAAAAGTGGACTTGTAACAATATTCTTCCCCACTCTTCCTGCAATGCGATTGCTAGTCGTGTCTGAGACGTGTCGTGACTTTGACGTGCACGTCGATCGACCTCATTCCATTGCTATTCTATTGGGGTGAAGATCTGGTGTTCGGAAAGACCAAAAAAATTGTACGGTAGTGACTATGACGCATGCTTTATAATAATTAACATAATAATGCTTGGGTTACCACCTCTGTTAGTCCATAATCAGATACATGTTAAATAAGTGTTTTTTCTTGTTAAATTCCACTGAACCCCCACTAAATGAGATTACTTGTGCTTGAAATAACACTTCACAACAGTATTCTGTCTCAATCGAATAAGTTGAGCTTTTGAATGAAAGTATTTGAAAATGTTTATTTTTCCGACGTTAAACCGTACGACGTCCGTAAGACACGTTACTTTCAACCTTGCCGTTACTAAAAACAAATTGTGATTCATCACTGAACCAAAATTTCCTAATGTTTCTTAGGTGCAAGTTATTGAGTATTGATACAACACCACTGTAACTGCGCAGTTAGGGGACTTAAGAAATATTCTTGGTCGAATATTTTCTTCATGAAAATGATTCCTGAAAGGTTTGTAATTAAATACACCAAGTGATTTACCCGGATGTTAGAATTTCTTAGTGGTAACTCTTGGACAGATATAACAAGGGCTCTTTTGAATATTTATTTGCTGAAACGGACGTTAAAGACAAGATATTGTACTATGTGCAAAGTTTAAATCCGACCGATAATGACGTTTCATTTTCGCCAGCCAGTCGTAGCATGATGGTAACCTCTTTTCCATGCAAAATCCAATAACAAAATCTGAAACATTGATTTTCTATTGTTGGTTATATCTATCAGTATCATATTCCTCTTACTCTCACGTGAATTATGCTTAAAAAGCATTCTAAAAGACGTTTTTGCGTAAAACAAACGAATTAGTCAAAATTGCTCCTTTTTACATTGAAGCTGTAATAAACATAAAAACTGACGTTTAGTAAGGAAATATTATTGTTATAATGGTTTTACTGCTTAAACATGAGTCCTAAATTCTCAAAATCTTGTATACGTACCTTTTTTTGGGAGAGTATATTTGAAGAAATCTAGCAAATGCTGTGGATGACTTTGGGTTTAAGTTGTTGTTTTATGTTAATATTCGGATTCGATAGACAATAAATGGCGTGTTTTTATTCTAATCCTGATCATCCTTAACCCAAGCCGCAGCGAAGTTGTCGGGGGATATAGAAACTTACCTCCGTCAGCCCATCTGTCCGTCCGTCTATCCGTGCATGCTTGTGGGCAATCTTTTCCAGATCATTGAAAATTTGTATGTTGAACAATGCTTAATGATGCCGTTTGGGTTTCACAATTTCTTAATTTCATGTTTCCTTGGAAACACAACATGGAAACAGAATTTTATGTCAGAACCACAGCTCAAAAGATAACGCCAAGCTCAATGAAAAGTTGTGAAAAGGAACTATTATCATTTGTTGTGGTGCTTTTATGGGTTTTTAACTTTTTGTGACTTTAATTACATGGAAAAACAACTAAGAAGTTTGCTTTCTGACCAAAACTATAAAATCATATTGTCTAGCTAATAAAAACTTACTTTATTGAATAATTAGTGTACTTAGTGGTTTCTGCTGGTCGTTTTCAACTGCTTCCTTTTTTATGTTAGGGTTTCATGGAAGTTAAAGTTTGATTATGGGAGCAGAACTCAAAACAATGACCTAGCACATTGTAACTTGGTAATATTGAACAATGATCTATTGTGGTGTCCTTTAGGGTTCTAAACTTCTTGTGACTTGTTTTCATTTTAACATTTACATGGAAAGACAACTTTGAATCATTGGAAAAATACTAAAAATCTATATGGCTTAGCTGATCGAAACTTGGTATGTTGAACAATCATCATATGAAATTGTGCCTTTTAAGATTTTAAACTTCTTTCGACTTTCATTCTTTTTGTTTCATCGAATTTATCTAAAGTTTGAATTACGGACTATCACTCAAAACGAAAAGCCAAGCTCACTGAAACGTGGTTACAACAATCACAATCTATTGTGGTGGTCTATGTGGTTTTCGACCTCTTAAGATCTTTTTCACAATTTTCATGGAAACACAACTTAAAAACATTATTTCCGGACCGTAAATAAAATAGTCCTATCTCTTTCAAACTTGTTAGGTTGAATGATCACCATATGTCGTAGAGCCTTTTGGGGTTTTTAACTTCTTCCCTTTTCCATTTTGTACAAGATTTCCGGACCAGAACTCAAAACAGAACGGCCTACCTAAATGAAGTTTTGATACAATTGCCATTAGTTGTGCTGCCTTTTGGGATTTATAAATTCTTCAAATTTCTTTTTTTTTTGGAGAATTTTCATGAAACACATCTTGAATCATATATCCGGCCCAAAATTCAAAATCCGTAATCCGTAGGTCATTGAAATCCTTAACATCTTATTGTGTTTTTTAAAAATCTCTTCTATCTTCATGTTTTTAATAATTTATTATCAATTAATTGTATAGTTTCCAAAGGATTGTTATTAGTAGTTAATACCAATGGCTGCTTAAAGTAAACGTCTGCAATTGTGGAATATTTTTCAAACATTTTCCACTTATAGGGGGTTGGTTTAGCCGACTCTGCCCGCTTGTTTAATGTTTAATAACACATTGAATATAGCAAGTTATTATTTTTGTTGATATGTATAAACACGCATATGTAGCATCATTCATGACAATGTCGAACGCTACATGTAGTCGACATCTAACGAGATCAGACTTCATTACATAGAAAACATCAACCTCTGATTGATGCTGTAAGCACGATGTGTCTGAGTCCTAACGGATCACTTTTCTCACGGGATCAGAGGGCGTTGCGGGGATTGCTGATTCTCTGATTCTGATTTATGGGGGGTGAGGTTTATGATATTTCGGTTAAACATTATCAAGAAGCAATGATACGTAGAAATGAATAAGACTTGTAAATGAGTAAATACATTTGAAAACAGTAAATGAACGTGTAGTAGAAACAACGAGAAGTTATGTCCATATAAATTTAATATGATGAATTTTGTGGTCATGGAGTTGAGGAACGTAATAGGAAGTTTTAACACATTACGCATATATACATGACCTTTCTTTTACAAGATAATTGAAAGTAACTTAACGTTGTTAGAAAGTATATTAACAATTAAAATCATATTTGGTTTCATGTTCATTCGTTGTAACAGTATGACGTGAACTTTAATGAAAATTTAAGTGTCATGTCAAGATTATATTGAATATAATGACAAATGTTATCTGAGCACAAAATGTTGAAATGATTAAAACATATAAACATCTCTGAGGTGATAGAAATGTTGTTTATACAAACAGGTTACCCTGTCATTAATTGTGTTTGCACTGCATATTCCTTTTACCGCTTTTTACCAGTCATGCTTTGAACAGAAAATTATGTTCAATTCCTAAAAGTCGATTTACATGACTGCTGAGAATTCAAACAGTGTGTAAAATTGAATGGGTACGTTTCTCGTTGTAATATTTAACAGGTTTTTCCATTTGATCAAAGCCATCAGGCAAAGTAATCGTATAGTTTCCCCCGAGAAATGACAAATCAATAAGCAATTCAGCTGAAACAAATACATGTGTTGCTAAGTTTTTATGCAACTGCTTTTAAGTAAATCAATCACCTTTGAAGTTGTAATTTATGACACGTGTATTTAGTCAGGGATGAAGTAACTCAATGCACTTTGTATTTCCTTTGAATTGAATGCGAATGTTAATGTTAATGTTAATGAAAGACAACTTTTGTAAACTTCTATTTTGTTGTTCCTTGATTTTCCATTCAGTACATGCACTAACATGAATTTCCATATCGTCATTTTAAGCGGATAGATAAAAAATCATTTTTCATAAGATTATCTTTGAAGTATATCAAAATGATATTTCTTAACGAAACAAAAGATAGTTCCGACTACATGAACTAGTTTAGCTGAGCACATGATTTATGTTTTCAGACAAATGGATTGTAGTTTGACTTTCATTATTGGTTTCATTATTCTACTACGTACCAGTTATAAACTACTAACTTGTTGTCTACCTACATTTACCTTTGCGACAATAAAGTTTAGTAATGTTCAGAGAGAAAAGAATTTTGTGGTCACTGTTGTTCCACCATCGATCGAACAATCAAAGTTCACAAATCAGCCAAAAAATACTCGCATGTATATACAATCCCGTTAATGCAACCCTGCTTCTGGTATGCTCCACTTGGTACCATCATTAAAGGAGGTTTGTTCAAGTCTAGCAGAGTAGCACTGCTTAACTCAATGATTTATCGTGGTGGTTTAGTTTCTTCAGAGGACCCGACAGCTCTGCTTGCTCATCAGTTCAGTTTAGTGAAAATTAAATAAAAACTTAAAGTCGAGATATACAGTTTATTAATTAGGCATCAAACAAAATGTTTAAACCTACTCTGTGTCCCTTTAAAATCATTATTTCAAACTTGCTGTTATTGTAGCAAGAATATCCCACACCCAAAGTATCACAGCTTTGTCATGTCGAACGAGAAAATTATGAACATTTGGTAAAACTTCAAAATTTTGACGACATTCGTCTTTGAAAATCTTCTCCTCAAACTCGGCAGTACATAGCTCTACACCCTATAGCTCATTTAAAAGCACTTTGTTTCGTTTACGAATGTATTATTGCGCCCAAGAAAGTAAGCTATCTTCCCTTGACAATGGTCAAAGGGACTATTTACACATAAGTTAAAAGAGACAAAGGACAAAAATCGTATGTCATTTGTGAAGTCGAAATTAAAAGATGACATGAACCAAAGAGTGTAAGTAAAAGATGATTCAATGACTTACAGGAAGCTTAAAGACGGTTAGAATTGCCCAAAAGGCAGTCCTAGTTTATCCTTTAAATTTACAATGAATTGAATTTAATTGGAAATCTGCACATTGCTGCATGTGTAATTCTGAATAGTTCAACCTTTTTCAATTGTTATCATTTAATAATTTATTAATTAATGTTTCCTTCTATCCTTCTGTTGTGGCTCATCACTAGTGTCTCTTGCATATAACATCTTATTAATTAATAATAATTAATATTCGCATAGCAAACTAACTGCATCTTGAAAACGGATACAGCTTATAGGTCGCTTATAGGTGACACCTATATTTTCAGCGAGTTCATAATTGATTTCTTCCATGCATCATAAAAACCGTCCACCACTGGACTCAATGCCTTATCGTGGTGTGGTGGTTTGCGTGCTTCAGAGACCCCAAGAGCTATGCCAGCTGCAGCTTACATGCTCCTGGTAGGGACACCCAAGATGGACAGGTCGACGGGTAGAAGCCAGACCAAATTCGAGTCCTTCTAAAACCTGTTGTCTATCTCTCACTATGCCTTTCTTTCCGTCTTTTCCCTCATCCTGTCGATCCCTTTCTCCCTGGTCTGTCCACTCTCTTTTGGATGCTTGTCATCCACGTGTTTAATAACTGAAATATTGTTCAAAGCACGTAAAACCCCAACTCACTCACTCACACTATGTCAGACGTGCAACAGATGTGCAAACTATGTTCGAAATCACAGAGCTGAAAGCCAGAAATTCATTTAAGGATTTGCTTCAATATTTTGCTTGGATCTATAGGTTGAGTTTCACCAAGCAGTGAATTATAAATGTAATCATATACAAATTCCCAAAGTGACGAACTTTGCAACGACAGACAAGTGGTTATTTGAAGACGGCTTTGTATATAAAACCAAATATGTAATATTAAATTTCAAGTAATAAACTACTTTAACTTCTTTTCCCCCCTTTAACCGACCAGCGGTGGTACAATAGTAAAGTACCTCTTATTACATAAACAATGACTGGGCAGCATGGTCACGTTTGTCTTACTATACAATTAGTGAATTTTCATTTCTGCTTTCTTCTTAGAGCATATAATTGGAGAGAAACATAGTTTTCCAAGTTTACGAAAGGAGGATAATTTTGTAGTGGTTCATATAAAAAATGAAATAATTATATCTCAGTACATACTGCAGTTCATCATCTATTGAGGAGTTGCACATCTTGCATATTCTATAGCTATATTTTGTCCTAAAAACAACCAATCTCGAGGGATATAAGTAACTAGAAGGCTATGCAACAATAAAATCGCTTAGGGGAGTGCGAGTGCGGAGCACCGTCATCCGAGAGTATTTTTATAATCATTTGACGAGTTAACAGCGTTATTCAAATTATCCAAAGGATGGCATATAGTTGAAACAAGCCGGTTTTGTATATTTGAGAGGTTTCATTTTGAATGTCACCGAATTCTTAGCGACCGACTAGAGGTCGGGATTATGGGTGCCCTTACTCCTTCACTCTACTGTATAGAGGGTTAGGCGTTTTTCATGGTTTGAATGGTAACGTTCGGAATTTCAATAACAGAGACAAACATACATGTATATAGATACCAACATACATGTACATGATTCTTACATTTATACACATATTCTAAAAAACAGAAATTCTCACATGCATTCTCAAATTCTTAATGTCCATATTATACACTTACTTCCTCACCTATATACATGTCAGCCTGAACACAAGCAAACACATTAACATAAATTCTTAGGGGCACAAATAAATTAATATATACTTTATAACATACACATGGTTTTGATACATTGCTCATCATACATACATACATACATACATACATACATACATACAGACATATAACCATCTACATATTTAACCATTTACATAACTATATCATCAAAACGAAAAGTATTATCATCACATTAATAAGGGATGTTTTAAATAAGTTTCGTAAGTACTTACGATTGAGAACTCTAATCAAGTGTAAACAGCTTCGTTAATCAGGTGCTTATACAAGTAATGGTAAACACTGGGCCGTGACTTGACTATGTTACCAGTATTACCGCTAATCAAGATTCATGACGCAGATCATCAACTTCTGATTAACATCTGTAATTACAATCTGTCTAAGTCTCAATGGAAGACATTCACTCGAGGGATAAGCGGGCGTAAATTAAGTTACGGAAAGTGATTTATTTCCTGTAAATTTGGCGATGATGTTGTCGACGTTCAAGCAAATTTACTTGATAAGGTTTTGTATCTCAGCAACTTTATAAAACGTTTACTAATCTGTTGTCATAAAACAGCAATATCAAAATGATTAGATATTAAAAATTCAAACAAATCTTGCACGATAAGTGTTCTCTGAGTTTGTGATAACAGAGACGGGATTCTGTTGGACGATTTAGTGGGAAATGTTTATGATGAGTTAAAGGAATACATGCTGAGATTTGTTAATTGTATCAAAATCATTCTCAAGCTTGAATAGAAACATTTGATGATATTTCCGGCAGAAGTGATAAGAGTTTTTTTTATCAATCTAGTTAAAACTAGTTGTAATATAATACGTCCCAAAGCCCGTTATTACATCTAGCGAATTACCCACCAATCCCGTGTCGAGCAAGCGCAAACATCAGCCAATCAAAAGAAAGCTGGCCGAGCACTTCGAATCGCGGGTCAATGCGATTGTTTCGCCGTTTTTGAGTACCTCGATTACAAAATCCGAATGTCATCAATGTGTCGCAGTAAATTGTGTTGAAAACTATGATGACAGCATCAGTTCTGTGAAGATATTTCTGCGAAATATTTGTGTGCTATTATTTGAACATTTGTGCAAAAGTAAATCAACAAATTAGGTCAAACAATCCCAAATAAGTTTTAAATGATAAATATAGACAAACGTAGGGTAAATGTCAGCATGTGACTATTAACCAAGATACAAACAGAAACACGTCTTTGATTGGTTGAAAGCTAACTTCCTGCTCTCATATAATTGGTCGGTTCAAAATTCGTAAAAGGTCAGCTGAACATGACCTCAATCAGTAATTCTCTAGATGTATTGACGGATCATTACATCTAGTTTTAACTAGATTGAGTTTTGATAGCATTTGGTTTGAATGGTTATTTGTATACGAGAGAGTGTCTCTGATTGCCGTTTCATTTGTTTAATTTGAGCAGAAATAAAAACATGGTTGAATTGAATACACTACTAGTAAAGTAACAAGTACTCGCCGGCGGGTTTTGACGATGGACCGACACAACCATATCTAATCTGTCTTTACAATAATGAAATGTTATTTAGCGCTTTTACTTTAGTAAGACAAAAGACAACACATTTTTAAAGTCAACCTCAACATGTTTCAACCTTGATGTCACAAGTTATAATGATATAAATCCTACAGCAAAGTCGTAATTCGTGGTTTGGTGCATTATCTCCCAAAAGAGGTATTTGAAACGCCGTTTCAAAAGTTATCATTCAAATCGCCTAAGTTATTTCCGTAATATTTCCCAAAGCTTAACCTTATTCCAATACGCAATGTTGTATTCATTGGCTGAAAGTTTTGTCAGGTAGTGTAATTGCAAGATTGTGCCGGTAGCGGAACTATCGGAAGACCTAGAAACATTCGTATTAAGACAGAGGTTGTATTGTAATTTATGACTGAGCTACCTCTGTTGGGAGAGAATGGGTTTGCTGATAAAAATTTGGAATGCCCTATAAATATCTAATATGTCAGTCACGTACTGCATTAAAGTAATATAAAACGACCAATGAGAATATGGTCATAAGTTATCTTTAAAAAGGCTATCAAGCAATAAAATCGCTTAGGAGAGCGCGAGTGCGGAGCAACGTTCACCCAAAAGCATTTTTGAGTCAAACGACGAGATGGAAGCGTTATTAAAGTTGGCCAAAGGATGATATATGGTTGAAACAAGCCGGTTTTGTATTTGAGAAGTACGGTTTTGTATTTGAGAAGTACGGGTGTTTCATTTTGAATTATCAACTGTCACGCGGTTCGAGCGTGCGTCCTTTTTCCCGCCTCTCCTCTAATGTACTTTTTTCAAATGTCACCAATTATTGTATATAGTGAACGTACATATTATGTACTGTACATTCATGTATCATTTTTCATCATTCATGTCTTTATTCGCTATGGCCATTTTTATGTGTTCAAATATCATTTTCATGCCTCATTTATCAGCCTTTTTCCATGTAGCATTAATATGTTAATGCTCATGCTACATATATTTATATTTACTTTTAGAGGATTTTGTGCCCTTTGCTATAAGCCTTTGTATGTTACTGTAACCCAAATATTTATGGATCTAGGGCTAATTTAGTTTTGCAAAGAAACACAACTACGTGATATCTTGAAGCTTCCATCTTCACTTTGGGCACGACCCGGTTCTCTCCGACGTCCGCACTCAGTGCTTTTAAGCGGAAAAAAACCCTAGCTACCATGAGAAGCTACTTGGCACTCGCTGCGTGCGGTCGTGTTAAGAACTGGGCTTGGCTCGAGCAGTCACGGCCGGTGGACTCTCGGACGTTGGAAGTGGATTTTGTGAGGTTAATATTCCTTTATTTCTCTGTACCTTTTTGGAGTATGTGATCACTTCCTTTAAAGACTTACAGTTTTAACCTTACCTTCCCTCCCATCCTTTTTATAAGTCCTACTACAACTATCTAGGGGTCTTATTTATTTACTCACTCAAGTAGTGATTAGGGATCATCTGAAGTACTTTGTGCTTGTTGTTTATTCATCCCTATTGTTAGTCCACCCGTGTCCCGTCAGCCCCTTGTATGTTAATATTCACTCAAGTGTTGAGTTGTCTGATTGATGCTATCTCGTTAATACGGCCATTAGCTTATCTTGTTGTTTCAATGTCTGGGGGTAATGCTAGAGTGATTCCCTACAGCTTGTCTATTTATTTATTCATGGGTCGCTGACTTCCTTACTTAGTTGTTAACTCCTGTTGAGTTGACTACGGGTAGCTTGTTGTTGTACCCGGTTATCGTCTTGTTTAGACTGCAAATAAATCACTCGATTCACTCATGTGCTTCTCTCATACTTTTATTGGCTTGATTTTTATCTTCTTATCTTTCTGCCGGGTAAACGGGTCTCGTCTGAGTTTAGATTTCGTTACACCGTGACATCAACCTAAACTCGAAACGAGTAGAGATCGGCATTATGGCTGCCCTTACTCCTTTACTCTACTGTATAGAGGGTTAGGCGTTTTCATCTTCTTTTTACTTACGTTTTACCTACGATATCGAGATCCCGTGATTCAAAAGCCTGTACCACTAATACTAAAATTCACGTAACAACTGCATTAAACGTTGTTTTGAGATATAAATTAGAGATTGAATATTTGAAAGATAAATGTATTCACCGTGACAGAATGCAATTGGCTGACTTCGTGTGAGCCAATGAATACACTCCCTGCGAGAAAGTATTCAGACAGAAAATATAGAGCATGCATAATGCAGACCAAGAGCGTGACGTGCAACCTTAAAGACTTTTAACTACAGAAACGTCTCTGTATAACGGAATAAAATACAATTTGCACTTTTATTCATAGACATTAAATTTCTTTCGGCGATTGTTTTCAAGAAATGACGAAATATTTCATTCTTCTTTCTGAATTGAAATCGGGCAATACTTTAAAGATGGATGAGGTTTGATTATCAAACGTAATTTCGCAACATTCAAAGAATGTTTAAAATATCACTCAGGAAGGGAATCACACAACCAATTTCCGTGTGGGGTAATTTTTTCTGTTCTCTTTATGTCTTATTTGTGTGAATGAAAAACGTTTGTGATGAAGTGAATAAGGATATTAATAAAACTGTCGCGTAATCCCCACTACAACAATAATTACAATACTGACAAAGTCATGATGAAATGCGAGCTGACCAATACAGTAGTCTATGAATTCCGTCATCCATATATTTTCATTGATCTTTCATTAATGACATCTTATGTTCAACAGATTCCAAACATCGCCCTCTTACCTATATGTTATGACATTAAACAGCGCAACACAGGTTGACTAATACTTTGTGTTATTTCATAATGAATCTGCATGATATTATATGATGTGATACTATTTAACAGACAACATTGTTATCAACAATCCTCGCCAAATTGGTTCTCATTATGATTCACAACCTTTTCTCAAAACAAAGATATATGTACATGGACTGACTGTCTTAGGTACAATATGTGTTTTCATTTCATGGCTAGTTAAACCATAGCGTACGTTGTGCCTCAATAATAGCGCACTGACAGTGCTCTGAGGACACAACATCCCCGTAAATTGCCCTTTTGATGGACTCTTTACCTTCTAAAGAAGCACTTAAAATTAATATGCAGTGTATGAAGTACTCGTATAACAATCATCAGAAAAGTAATTGGTTATGACACTATTGTACGTATTATACTCATATTGTACCAACTAATCAACCAACCACATCATCATTAAAATCATTTTAACCACTAATACAGTGTAATCAATATGCAACACAGAATGTCAATTTGACATTGACATTTACAAAGAATCATCTTCCCAAATTTGGAAGCAAGAAACCAATAAATTGAGACCTTTATTGTGATTTTTAAAAAACGGTAACGAAAAACTTTCGATTGTGGTAATAGGTTTGTATGTCACGTTGACCTGTTAACTTAAAGGAGCACTTTTAATCAAAGAAACCTCAGAGTGCAGTAACTACATGTACGGAAATGATGATTGCACACTTTTCGTTTTCGAATTCCATCGTGGTATTCATACCCTTAAGCCACCCATCTTATCTAAAATGATTTCTAAGAGAATCTGCCCCTTTTTGGATTGGAGGGGCGCGGGTTGATACACGTACATGAGTATGCATACACACGCGAAGGGACGAAAGGAACAAACACCATTCTGATGAGAAAATCATTTTAAAGCTGTTGACGGAAAGTCTACAAAGATTTGCAGAGTTTGGGACTGTACACTTGTGATAATGAATATATTGTATCATCTGTTATTCTTGTGATAAACTTAGAACTGAATACTTTTAATCAATTCAATACATTTTCATGTGTTTGTTCAATAGACCCACGGTCTTTGGGTATAAATTAAATCATTGTAATAACTGTCTTCATTCCCTGCTCATACAGGCCACTCACGACTTAACAGCCTACCCTGAGGATAGTCAGATAATGAATCAATGTTCAGTTTTAGTGAGTTGGTGTCTGAATAATTGTGATAGCTTTTTCTTTGAGTAGTTCAGAATTTAGAATAACCAAGAGAGTTAATCTCTTAAAGCAACACAAGCAGTCATGCCTCCGACAACAAAGAGCTTTAACTTCAGTAACAAATGACTACTACCAGAAGGACAGGATATTAGGAGGTTAAGACCTGAGCTACCTCTGTGCGGAAGCATTTATACAGAGGTCCCTTCCCAGGACGTATCGTCGTGTACTTGCCCTCTTCAGATGCGGAGTTGCCCCTATAGGAGACTGGACGGTCCACTAATTTACCTCTAAATGAGAGAGTCTGTTTTAACTGTGAGGGTGGTTTGGAAGATGAATGTCACGTGTTATTTTATTGTCCTATTTACAATGATCTTAGATAAGTTCTTATAGCTAAATGTAGCAGCATCTGTGATAATTTTAATCAGTGGAGCATCTGTGATAAAATATCGTATTTTTTGTCCAACCCAGAAATTGTATTTTTATCTGACAAAACCTGCAAACTTATTTTAGAAAGAAGAAAGGAAATTTTATATAGTGGTATGTAAACTATTTTATCAATTTATTGTGATGTATATATTTTTTTTGGTTTTAATTTCTGCTGTGTGTGGCTCTCGTAACCCTAAATGGATGGCTCGGAAATTTACTTTATATATATATATTTTAATGTATTTTATTTTGTATTGTACGAGGTGAGACCAAAATAAACTATCTGTCTGTCTGTGTGGAGATAGTGGACTATCCGTTGTGTCTCTCACGTTATGTAATGTCTCTTTTTTTCGAAAACGTTTGGAAAATACTGTT
The DNA here is from genome assembly GCA_921293015.1 of Phorcus lineatus. Taxonomy (NCBI): domain Eukaryota; kingdom Metazoa; phylum Mollusca; class Gastropoda; order Trochida; family Trochidae; genus Phorcus; species Phorcus lineatus. The sequence continues at coordinate 24,518,129 of OV121091.1, forward strand.
TTCCAGATAATGAGACACTTCAGTGAGACTCAAGCGACCTTCTTTGAACATTACTTCCTGGAGATTGAAATAGGAAATAAAGAAAGGCGTAAGGATACATGCAGTTACTATTTTAGATCTTCTTATGAAATGAGTACTTTCGGCAAAACACATTTAGTATTGACGATGAAGAAAATATATTTACAAAAGAAAACAAAACTGTTTCTGGTAATTAGAAATTATCTGTTAGCTGAAGCCCCTTATCGAAACAATTTATTGAAACATTATAATCCCTAATTCACCGCATATTTTTGATTAATACTAGAATGTAAAGACAATTGTCACGTTTGAAAATTATGGTGTGTAGATTTGCCTTTTGTATGCCCTGTCCCGTATCTGCACAGTTTGTGCAAATTTTCGTATAAATTATTTTCTTAGTTTTTAAAATATTTTCCTGTCTTGTTTTAATGATTGTTCCATGACAGTTCGAATTCCGGTGGAGGCACCAAAGATTTGTGACCTGGATCCAAAACTGTGTTGTGCCCTTAGGCAAGGCTCTTCATCCACATTGCACTTTATTTATTAAAAATGAAGTTGTCTCTACTATAGTAGCTCATTTTTCTCTATTTGATATTTTCATTATAAAAAGGCCTGAGTATGCACCCCTGTCTAACTCGTAAAGGTATCAGATATATCATTATTATTTCCAACACTCTTTGACATTCTCATAAATTACTACATAACAATTTGTGCGACTATGCGATCTCATTAACTGCCATAATATTTGTCTTTCAATTGAATCCTACGCTTTTGAAAAGTCAAAGCCTAGCCTTATATTAATAATAAAGGTTATTGTTTTGCCGGAGAAGCTCAGAAGGGCGATACCTCTTTAGTTGTTCATATCTTGTTTACTACCTTTTCCGGGATCGTAACAATAATCCCGATAAACCACGATTCAGAGAATTTGTCTAAATTAGGTTGTCTCTGCCACTTTTGACAACTTTAAGTAGAGTGCAATCTTTGAAAGGCAACCCCAAACACCTTATGTTGCGCGATTAACCATATTGAACCCATTCTCAATTAGGAAATTACTCTCTTTAAGCTGGTGATTCAATCATATTATTCTTCGACAAAATATTATCTTTATCATGTTGTTTGTTGTAGTTATGACTCCACAAAGTAAAAAATGATGCCAAAACGGGTTATCAACATTTACATCATTGTTTACATGTACATATACATTTCTAAATGGAAACAACCGTTAATTAGAAGCTGGGATTTAATTTTCATCTCTCTTGAGACATGAAAGTTAGAAGTAAAGATACCAAGAAATGGAACTTGCGAACGGTTACATTTAGCGATAATGTTCTATTGTTTTAAATAAGTTTGACAAAAGATGCATTACATATGATGCAGTATAGGCACACCCGTACACTAACGCTAAACACTTAAATTTAAACATCTAAAAGGCAATTTTACGGCATGCCGTATGTCTCATATCTTCGTGTTAAATATGTTCTTAAGTTTTCTAATTACCAGATATCTCTTAAATAAATGATATATCAAAATTGCCTTGTATGTTCAGCTATAGGTAGGTATTCATGGAAGGTTGAAAGCGGTTTTTAATAGACGTAATTTTGATCCTCACATATCAAAATATATTTGGAAGGATTCTGAGTTTATTCATGGAAAAAGCGTGCATCATTTAAGTATTAAAACAATCAGTAAAAATAACGTAAGTATGCCGACGGCAAGAATTTGGAGCACAGTGGTGTAGTGGTTAGCATGCTGGCCTCTCACGCCGACGACTCGAGTTCGAATCCCGGCGGTGGCACCACAGATTTGTGACCTGGATCCAAAACTGTGTTGTGTCCTTAGGCAAGGCTCATTATCCACATTGCACTCAGTCCACCCAGCTGTTAAAATGGGTACCTGTATATAGGGATGTCGCTTAGCACCAGGTAGCTGCTTTGAAAGTACACTTCCCTCAGGGTAATAATGTAGGTAGCGCTTTGTACATGTCCTTGAACGTGGAAAAGGCGCCATATAATATAAATATCCCAATTATCATTATTTCTAATTTTAAAAATGTTGATAACTCTTTAAATCGTTCGTATTTTGAAAAACGTAACCAATTCTTACATGATCTATTTGTTATTCGCATCTGTCCTTTAGTGCAATTATATATGATCGTATATCTAAGTTAGTTATATATTAGAGACTCGAAATATATGCAACAATTTGACTCAATACGTGAAGGCGGTGTGGGGGTTTGGTTGCTTCTGTGATAAAAGAGCTTTGCCAGGAGGAGTCAAGTTGTTTCTGGTACCCAAGTCAACGGTTATATTAAAAGCCCGAACAAATTTGAGTCGTTCTAAATCCTGCTGTTTTCCTTCCAATTTTGCCTCAGTGACTCCGAGAGCTGTGCAAGCTGGAGCTTACATGCTCCTGGTAAGGGCACCCAAGCTGGACAGGTCGTCGGATAGAAGCCAGATAAATTTGAGTCTATCTAACACCTGCTTCTGCTTTTCTTTCCGTCTCTTACCTCAACCTTTGGATCCCTCATTTATTATCTATCACCTCTCTTTTGCATGGTCTACATCCACATTTTAAACGATCGAAATATTTTTCAAGACACCTTATACCCCTATTTAATTATATAAGAAAAGTGTAGAGCATGAAACTTGAATTCACTAAAGAAGCTTCTTTTCCTGTGGAAAAAATCTTTTATTAAATTTAATCACTGTAATAGTTGTACGCATCCCTCCCAAACGGAAATCCTGTGTCGTGGGAATTATAAAGCATTTCTGAGATATTCTTCAGAAACATTGATATAATAGTTATGATGGAATACTAGTGTATAAAGCGAAGAATCTATGTTTAGTTTTACTGTCACGATCGGCCAGGAATATAAATATCCTATGCAGCCTCTGGATATCATTTAAAGACATGTTTTAATGCCGTTAAGGTAACGTTGTTGACACTGTTAACACGGCAGGGAAAGTAGGTAGAAGCAGACAGAGGAAGATATAATGATAGCATTTACATGTTATTTGCTCAGTGGCTTCCTTCGATTGAACGTGCCAAAAGCGCTTCCTGCATTAAAGCAAATTTTAACGCTGTAGATTGAAGTACACAAGTTTGAGGATATTGAACTTCTATTCTAACAAAATATCAGCGTTCTGTTTAGATACCGTTTTAAAACATATTGAGCGAAGAGAATAAAGTAGTACACTGTGCAAAACTTTGAACTTTTGACGTACCTTTTGTTTGCAAACTGTGCACCTTTAAAGTAAGATGTTATTGAGCGTATTACAAACAGTAAAAACATTAGATACAAATGTAATATCACGTGTTGATTGACTGAAATATTGTTTGAAACACGTTAAATCCCAGCTCTCTCTCACGAATGTAATAATCTCATATTTAAAATTCAACTATGTTAAATCATGGAGCACAAACCAACTCTGCTTTGGAGTCCTGTAAAATTGTTTCTAGATCATAGATAAGACCATGGATGTTAGATAATTCGCTATCTAGCTTAAAGGACAGATGTGGCCTTGAGTTTAACCAGAAGCGTTAAGCGTGTAACAACATTCAGATAAAGATAAGATTGCATTAGAATACTTCCGCTGGTACAACTTTCACAGTAGCTCGAGATAGAAATACTTCTCTGCGTTTTATAATATCTGTGCAACCCGTATCTACATGATGTTTGATAGTTTGATAGTTGATGTTGATAAGTTGCAACAGTTTTTAAGATTTAATTGCAAAGAGCTGTTGTTTGTCAAACACTTCAGAAAACTATGGCCAGAATGTAAATGATGTAACTGGTGGTTGACGACCACATTCGTTCCAAATCCTTCACACACATACCAGTCTACTGGCATTGCTAATTTGAAGAGGCCCGCGGTGTCAATAATTGACGATGTAATAGGAAAACCTCTTGTAAATTACCCTTGTCTTAATGAAAACTTTTGATTTGCCTAAGACTTTTCAAATTTTATTTAATTTACGTTAATAACAAGGAATTATTTGTCAAGTTATGAATATGTTTGTTATCCTTTGTTTAAACAGTGTTGGTCAGTTTATTGATTTCAATGTTTGACATACATTAAGTATAACGTATAACTACACCAATTCTCTCCAAAAAGTGGTAGCTCAATCAAAAATTCCCTTACGAACCTCTGTTCTAAAACAAGCGTTTCTCGGTCTACAAATATAGACCCTTGATTGGATGAAATCAACATAAGTCGATCAGCGACGCCGTTTCATAACTTATCATTCAAAAAGCCTTCCGTTATTTCGGTATGCTTCCGCCCTTACTCAATTTGATTAACCATAGTGGTTGACGAAAGTATCAAGTGAACAACGTCTCGTCATTTACGATAGGAAAATTGATTCGGGTAGAATAACAGATGTTATTAATACATACAGAAAGTGACACATGCAACAAACTCACTCTGTAGGGACAGAATGATAACTACTGTAAATATAATATTGTATCGGCAATAATTCTAATTTTAATTCAATTTAATTTATTTGGCGGTGTGTCATAATTTGAAACGTTTCAATTATATTGCACTTATGTATGCGTGATTTCAGATGGTGCTGATCAATCTAATCAGGTAACAAAAACTGTCAAACACTTCCTGATCATTAAACACAGAAGCTGCTGTACCATCGCCCTCAATAAAACAGACATGCCAATTTCCTTTTCGCCCGATATTTGAAAACCTGGCAATCTGTCATTTAAGTCAATACAAAGTCGAGTCAAGTTAATTGAGAAATGTCAATTGAAGAACACCGCCACATGCACACAACTAGTTTTTGAGCTGTTAAGCAAACGATTTGAAAAATGCTTAAAATATTTTTACTCGTTGAAACTGGGGTGCATTCACTTCAATTACATCGTTATCCCACTATACGTAAAGGAGCCTGCTTAAAAAGAGCCTGTTTTGTAAAACAGTTCACGTGTAACAGACGAGAGGTTGAAAACAATTATGAATAAATTTTAACAAATGTTATTGAAATATAGTCGAAGCTTCGATTATTTATTTTAAGGTTTAAGACTATTGGATATAAATGGTTACTTGTTTAAGATGTATCGTACGCGTGGTCAATGTTTAGGTCACGAAATGTGATACAACAATGTATTATTGTAATGGATGACTGGCCCTATTTGCCGCTGTTTGACCAGTACATGCCTACAGCAAACGTTGTTGAAAGGCTTGACCAGTTAAAATCACTTTTCAATCAAACGTTTATTATAAGTTGATCATAAACACTGGGTCGTGACTTGACTTCGTTATCAGAATTCCCGCTAATCAAGATTCATGGCGCAGATCATCAACTTCTGATTAACATCTGTAATTACAATTTGTCTAACTCTCAATGGAGTACAATCACTCCGGGGAACGATAGACACATAATTCGACCCCTATGCAAGACTTATTGTGGTGTAGTGGACAAAGGTAGGTCAACATCTTCAAGCGTAAAAGGTATTGATTATTACCATCGATAACTTTTTACTGATATAAATATTCTACGACAAATTCTAAAAACGATAAGAATAAATGTTTTGGTAACATATGTTCAGTCTATTATATTGTTAAAAATCTGTTTGAAGTAATAAAAATATAAATATAAGTTATTATCATGCATGTAAACTTATTTTACTTATAAAATGACTTTGTGATCACTGCCCTAAGTTATCAATTCACTGATGTGTCAAAACAACAATCATCTGTCATTTTGAAACACTAGTAAACACTTGTGTTAAGTACGTCTACCTAACTGACTAAGAGCCTGGGAATCCGGTCTTTAATATTCATTTTTATTTTATTCATTTAAATGTCCAGACGTTTAAAATCATCCACCAACGAAAATATTCTCAACTTAATGTTTATTATTTGTTGATAGAGATGTGAAATATCCAGAGGAAAATGATTTTTGAGATGGCGTGTTAATTCTGTTGTATGTCAGGAAGATTGGATTCTCATTTTAAAACTGTGAGGTAATACTTGGGGGATGAAGTAAGTATTGATAAATTGTCATAGCCAGCCCTGGCAGCTTCGTTTGATAAATATACCACGACGACTGAAAGTGAAGTCCCCACTCATAGTGAGATAGACCAGTATTTACTTTGGTTATAATAAGTGAAGTTTTATCATTGTGTGATATACTAATTTAGTCGCATCGACTTTACCTTTGTCAATGTTTGTATTATTTGCCATTTATCAATAATTCAATAATGATGATGAATTTCCACCCAGAAACGCTATTTGCTTAGCACTCGGCCGTAGTTTTCTTCGAATTTCTTCAACTGTCAAACTTGTTTGTAACCATTGACTTCATTGCTTGTTTTCAACCTTAACAATGTTATGTTGACGATATATCTTCCATTAAATTTTACAAGCAGCCTGACTGTTATACTTGTGATAACTGCTTTCAAGTGTCTACTTCGAAAATTGCACAGACAGAACCATGTTTATTTTCATTTTGAAACTATACTGAAAATATCACGTATAACATAAAATAATAATCAAATGTGATCCTTAGTGTTTATAAAATCTGAGCTTTTGTCAGTTTTATGGATAATGAATTTTATGGCCGTGATGTAAATCAATAGGAAAGATGAAATGAAATACGTCCCAAAATAAACAGTACTCTCGGGATTACGTTTCAGGCATAAAAAGCATTACAATTTGATAATTTCTTGTCGACTTGACACCTGTGATATATATTACAAATATAGATATATGTTAAATATATAATGTATATTTGTGATGCATATGAAAATGAAAGAAAGTGAAAAAATAATAATTATGACTTATTTAAACGGAAAAGAGTCATTGACAATGACAAACGAAATGGGTATGACAATCAGTAACCGCCACGGTAGTGATTAATTAAGAAGATTAAACATACACATTTAACATACACGTTAATCAGCCATTCAAATCGTCCTTTAAGAAGTTTTGTTTAAATTTATTCAAGTAAGAAACCCCGAGTAGGCGTATGAAATCGTTACTTATGTAGCAAATTGATTTATTAGACGCATAGAAGGTTGAGACACATTAAATTAATTTGCTTGAAAGGCTTGTAAATTGATGGATTTATAACAGTGCCAAAATTGTAATATTTTAGTTCAAAATTTTCATAATTTTTGTTATACACTACAAAGTTATAATTTACATTATTTCACCCATGAAGTCTTAATGTGTAGAGTCAGCTTGCATGATATCACTTATCTCTCTCCGATACAAGTTGACACGAGGTGCTAAGCCCAGCTATTAGGCAATAAGTATTAACTAACCTATCGGAGCGACCAGTTGGACAAACAACAGCTTATCACTTTAACAACAAGAGCATTTACTTCAACAGTCAATGGCATGCACAAACTTTGATTATCATTCCGGGCACTCATCGTTTGCCGATGACAGCAAATGTTGCATCAAATGTTACATAACGTAATCATAATGAAGATTATCCATTATCAAGAGGTAGATAGAAACGACATATTTTCAAATTCACACAGAGAATCAGGGCCATAAAAGGGGAGACTAAACGTTCTAACGTCAGTCTTGTTCCCTGCCTGAAAGAATCTTCTCTGCTTGTTTTTGAAGGTAAGTCACTTCACTTTGCTATTTGTGTTGAAACTTTGTTTAAAATCTGCTGCCTTCAATAATGAACTTATGTTATTTTTAGTCAGAATTCAGTAAGGCAATTCTAATGCATTGGGTGGTTTTAATTCATAAATAGTGTTTATACAGTTTGCTTCAAATGTAGAAGTATTTAGGAAGAGAATTATGTTAAAATGTATATTTTTTTCTCGGTCGGGTGTCGTGGATGCTAAAGCACATATATGTACAACGTGTTGATGATGTTCAAGTTTTCAAATGTTCATATTCATATCTTTGTGGTGTATCATGTTATACTACTTAACACGTCTGTATATGTTAAATGTCATGTCGCGCCTGAAGCTTATATATATATTTACGTTCAAGGTATCCTGTCTGTAAGCGCATATGTTCAAGGGTACAAAACTTTAATGTTATCTTCCTAGCTAAACGTGCACATTCGGACAATGTTTTATTACGTAATTTACACAAATTATTATGATGCCACGGCGATGTAGAAAAGTATTAGAATAGTTCAAAAGATACAGGCAATTATAAATATCCACCGTGGTACAAAATAATCAAACAGTGCTTGTTATATTCCCTTATGTCTTCAATATAGGTAGCTGAGTGACCTGTGGAGGTCTTGTGGCCTTAGCACCCCTGTGTTTTGCTTGAAAGATGATATAGAATACCATCCCTAATGACATATTCCTGGGAACGACCTACAAGACCTTTGATTTGAGCATCGTTATAGTTTGTAGGGATTTCGCCTTTAGAGATGTAATCTATAATGGGCCTAAGATCTGGAAAATTGTACTGTTGAGTAAGCAAGTGATTGTCAGCTATCTGTATGGAAGAAACCATGACTGATGGACCAGATGTGTAAAACAAGTCAACTGCAATAGGGGCTGGAAAATCTGGTTCCACATTGGAGGATGAGGATGAGGATGAAGTGTTTGCTGAAGTGTTTGCGATAGAAGAGACAGTGTTGGATGTGTCATATGGTTGTGAGGTGTTAGACCTATTGTAAGACACATCGGGTGAAGAAGAAGGAACGAAGGGAGCTGCAGAAACAACCAAGACAGGTGTGTCTTTGGAGGTAGAGGCTACCACTTGTGCATATGTTCTTTTGGACGGCAGAGGAGGTGATGGTATGTCATCTGTAACAGGAGCAGTGCTAGGCTCAGGATACTTAGTTCTAGAAAGTGCATCCGCATTTGTGTTTGTTTTTCCTTGCCTGTGTACAATCTCAAAATCATATTCTTGCAGCATAATGGACCATCGCCCAAGACGACCTGATACTTCCTTAATGTTTTTCAGCCAAGTAAGAGCCTTATGATCTGTATAGATTTTGAATTTGTTTCCGGCCAAATATACTCTAAATTTCCGGCCAAATTTACTCTATACTCCCTCAACTACTGCCAAACATTCTAGCTGCGTTCTAGCTGCATTACTCCCCAATTTTTCTTCCTCCATAACAAATGACATGTTCCTTACCATAATCACCATGTTGCCCAAGGATGTAACCTAAAGATGTGTTTGAAGCATCTGTTGTAAGAATGAAAGGTTTTGTGGGATCAGGATATGCAAGGATTGGAGAAGATGTCAGTTTTTGCTTTAAGAGAGTAAAGGCTTGTTGACATTTGTCAGACCAAGAAAATTTGACATCTTTCTTCAGAGTATCATAGAGAGGGGATGCTTTACCTGAGAAGTTGGGAACAAATTTCCTGTAGTAACTACAAAGGCCGAGAAAATGGCGAACATCGTGGACGTTCTGGGGTTGAGGAATTTGAAGTACAGCTTGAATTTTGGACTGATCAACCTCAATGCCATTTTTAGAGAAAATGTGACCTAAATATTGAACTTGTCTTGCTGCAAATTTGCATTTGCTGAGTTTTAGAGTTAAGCCAGCTTGTTTTAGTTTTTGGAACACACATTTAAGATGGTTCAAATGTTCTGAAAAGGTTTTTGAGTAGACAATGATGTCATCTATGTAAATAAGAATGTATTTCCTGGTCATCTCTTTTAGAGCTTCCGAAATTGTGCTTTGAAACGCCATTGGTGCATTTTTTAAAACAAAAGGAAGACGATTCCATTAACAAATTCCATCGGGAGTGATGAAAGCAGACTAATGTTTTGTTTCTGGATGCAGTGGAATTTGCCAAAAACCACTGGCACAATCAAGAACACTGAAAATTTTTGCATGACTTTCCCCAACTGCATCAATGACATCTTCAAATCTAATGAGCGGAAAAAATATTGGCTTGGTCACAGCATTGAGGCGCCTGTAATCTACCGCAAAACGATAAGTGTTGTCACGTTTTTTGACCATGACAACTGGTGAATGCCATGCAGAGGAACTGGCTTAAATAATTTTTGCATCTAACATTTCTGAAATTTGTTTGGAGCATTCTTGTCTAATCTCAGCACTTTGGCTGTAAAATGGACGTCGAATGGGCCTAGCATCACCTGTTTCTATTTTATGAGAATGAAGATGAGTAACACCGAGTTCGGACCAGTTAGTAGCAAAGGCAGAATGTTGTGAATGAAGAAAGGACAGAAGTTCTTGTTTGTGAGAAGCAGATAGGTCAGAATCCGAAAGGTCAAAGGATAGGTCTGTGGGATGAGATTGCTTGTGATGTGTTGGTTTTTTGGATGAAGTTGTGTGAGTGTTGGTGTTATGCGTATTGCGTTGGTGAGGTTGAGAAAGGTGTGGTTTGGTTTCAGGGTCTGGTGAATCTGGTAGCACTAATATACTTGAGGTGTTGACCTCGGAGGCAACAGCTAGTACTCTTTTGGTATTGAGATGAATAGGTGATTTGGTAGGGTTGAGGAGGCGCATGTAAACATGGTTTTTGGATTTTGTAACTAAGCATCTACCGCCTTGCCACTTAAGTCTAGAGAGCTCAGAAACTGGTTCAAGAAGGAGAATAGCACCCTGTCTATACCGAGATAGTTAGACTGGAATGTCTACTTGACAGGAAGGAGGAATTGTAACAGACTTCTTAGCATATCCTGCGCTTGATTCAACAAGGGGAACAGAAACAAGTCCTTGTTGTCTTCACTTGCTTCACCTTAACGAGAACAGTGTTCTTTACTAAGGGAGCCACAAGTGAGACCAAGGGTTTCTCGTGCCTGACCCCAGATGTCTGAGAGTCAGGCCCGAGTCCCTATCGGTTACCATATGCATTCTGTGAATGATAGGCTTTATAGCAGACACTGTAGTGGTGGCCTATTTTCTGACAGTATGAACATTGTGTATGCAAGTGTGGGCAAAATAAGCGATCTGAACAGTACATACCACAGCTGCGGCATCTGTCCTTGAGATGTGGTGGGACTGGCAACTGTTGTCTGTATTGACCCTGTGGTGGTCCAGGAGGCAGCTGAGTCTGAGGTGAAGGCTGGAAATGTTGAGGTGGAGGTGGAGGTGTAGGCTGGAAATGATGAGGTGGTGGCTGGAAGTGTTGAGGTGGTGGCTGGAAGTGTTGAGGTGGCGGCTGGAAGTGTTGAGGTGGCGGCTGGAAGAGTTGAGGTGAAACAGCATTCTGGTGTCTCCGAGGGGGACGTTGTTGTTTCTGCTGTGGTGGGGCAGCAGCTTGGACAGCTGTCTTCTCGGTCTTGGTTAGCAGCGTGGCCACCAGCTCTGACAGATGGTCGACCTTTGATGCAATGATTGCTGCATTGGTACTGGCACCCGTCTGTGATTTCTCCGCCAGCTCAGCATGATGTCGCACTTGTTCCAATGTGGCTGGCTCTTTGTTGATCACCCACTGGCGCAGGTGAGGCTTCAGGCCGTTGACCGCGATGGCGACAATCACACTTGCTGGCAGTTGGCGGTTGCGAGTAGCACGCTGGAGTCTTGTGTAGTACCTAGAGATAGTTTTGTCAGACTCCTGTGACATTTGCAACAAATTGACATCAAAGGTATGATTGTTTTCAAACCTGGAGTGGAAGGCAGTTTTGATGAGGTTCAGGTTTTCCTTCGTAGGCTCTGGCAGATCCTGAAACCACAGTTTTGCAGACTCCTCCAGGTAGAATGGCAACAGAAGACACTGTCTGGTGGTATTATAGTTGAGGAGTCCCACAAAATTTTTGAACTCCTGGCATCCTCCTGTCCTGTGAATGGACGAAGCTTGATTTGTGGCATCGCCATGTCCAGCAGATGGTCAGCTGTCTGGATGGGTAGGACAGGTGGGACAGCTGTAGATGATGTAGATGTAGATGTTGATGCAGTTGTTAATGTTGATGTAGATGTCGTTGCCGCTGATGACGTTAATGTGGATGCTGTTGATGATGTTGCTGATGTTGTAGTTGACGCTGTTGCTGCTGGTGATACTGCAGATGTTGGTGTTGTCAGGGTGGGCGTTCCTGGCAACGTTGAGACTTGTTCCCCGATCAAACTGGTCAGCAGCATCCTTGGATCGTGCACTCGGAGTCTCTGCTTGTAGTTAGTAGGTGTGGCACCGGTCATCTAGGATCACTGTCACCAATTAAAACTGAGGGATTTAAGCCTCCTGTTTTGCCTAGAACTGTGTCGTGGGGGAATAGCTCGGGATCTACACACCTTCAAAAACAAGCAGAGAAGATTCTTTCAGGCAGGGAACAAGACTGTTTATTCTTAAGAAAGTAAATGAATCAGACAAGAAGTAAATCAATCAGACACAACAAGCCATCAAATAATAAATGAAATCATATGTAAGTTACAGTTATTGAATATAAAAACAATGATACCTGAGTTAGAGAATTGATAAGTATGAATAACATATTTATTATGTAACAGTACAATATGGGAGTAATGGTAATTGAGTTCGATAATCAATAAGTATAATAAACATAATTGTATATAACAGTATAATGCAATAGCTATAAATGAACAAAGGATGTGAGTATCTCAACAACTTCTAAATGCAGCTCACTAAGTAATAATTATGTGACAAACCGGAGCTTAACAATTTACTTAATATCAATGAACATTACATTCATCTAGATAATACAAATGCATATATCGTCTTAACTTCCATGTTTATATGCCATTAATAAACATTCATTATACACCTAACCCTTATATTAAAATACTTACTTGAATAGTGATCCTCTTACAACACGTGTGCAATATAAGAAGTATTATGGTAAAGTAAATAAAACGATAATTACATCTAAAGCCTTAAACAAATAATAAATATAAAACATGTCCTACTTTATTAATGTAATGATTCTTTACAATTTAATACTATTGAAAATATTAGATATATTACGGTATGGAAGGCTTTGTTTAAACACTTGAACAAGAGACAACATGAATACAAATTATTGCTAGAATAATGGAGGACTTATTATAATTTTAAGTGTGAATCGTTTTAGAGTTATTACAGTACGGAAGGTACACTGATAATTACATTTAAAGCACTTAAACAAAGGTGAACTCTATTGCCTGTTCTTGCTCGCATAATGGATAGACTCTTTTTTCTAGTTTAGCAAGGTGAAATATTATACTTCCTACGGTACAAGTTATATGATAATCCTATCTTTCATCTCGATAATTTATCCAAAGTGTAACAGTGACATTCTAACGTTTACAGAAACCTATACATGATGAACTCTGTTAATATTTGTAAAGACTACCTATATTGAAGACATAAGGGAATATAACAAGCACTGTTTGATTATTTTGTACCAAAATGGATATTTATAATTGCCTGTATCTTTTGAACTATTCTTATACTTTTCTACATCGCCGTGGCATCATAATAATTTGAGTAAATTACGTAATAAGACATTGCCCGAATGTGCACGTTTAGCTAGGAAGATAACATTTAAGTTTTGTACCCTAGAACATATGCGCTTACAGACAGGATACCTTGAACGTAAATATATATATAAGCTTCCGGCGCGACATGACATTTAACATACACAGACGTGTTAAGTAGTATAACATGATACACCACAAAGATATGAATATGAACATTTGAAAACTTGAACATCATCAACACGTTGTACATATATGTGCTTTAGCATCCACGACACCCGACCGAGAAAAAAATATACATTTTAACATAATTCTCTTCCTAAATACTTCTACATTTGAAGCAAACTGTATAAACACTATTTATGAATTAAAACCACCCTATGCATTAGAATTGCCTTACTGAATTCTGACTAAAAATAACATAAGTTCATTATTGAAGGCAGCAGATTTAAACAAAGTTTCAACACAAATAGCAAAGTGAAGTGACTTACCTTCAAAAACAAGCAGAGAAGATTCTTTTCGGCAGGGAACAAGACTGACGTTAGAAAGTTTAGTCTCCCCTTTTATAGCCCTGATTCTCTGTGTGAATTTGAAAATATGTCGTTTCTATGGTGTCTTCCCATTATGACTACTCCCAGTTTGACTACTCCCAGTTTGACTACTCATGTACACAAACACATGTGGGAGCACCCCTACACTTGATAATGGTTACCCCCAGTACCCTTAGAAAAAAATATGTACGACACATATGCATAATAATTTATTGTATTCATTCAAATAACAGATACAACATAACAAGCATATTCATTTTAACATCATTGCATGGTTGACAAGTGTTTTTGCCGTTTGACATTTCAATATATCAAATTTTCAATTTATCAAAAAACCTGTTGATACACAATTCAATCGGTTTGATCAACATTTATTGTGTGCACATGTTGTGCATATTCAAATGTACCACAAAAATGTATACATCCAATCTGGTATTTAAAAATATTGTTTTGCAACCCAACCTACAGCGAGAACAAACTCAATGGGTGTCTTTGCTCTCGTCCTGAGTTGAACCTGCAAACGGCGAAGGCGACTATCAAGTTCTCTATATTTTCTTTTCCTGGGTGGAGCAGGTGCACCATGGTCAAGTTGGGCAAGCTTTCTTCTGTTAACCGACTCGATATTCTTGATCGTATCAATGAACTCCAAAATGTTAGGGTGACTGTGTTTGATGCTCTGGTTCAGAGAATAGTGAAAGCCTTCCAGGTGGTTATTTGTTCGTGGACCATCCGTCTCTGAATGGTTCCACACAGGGATTGGAAAACGAGCGTCGTCATCAACCCACACACTAACGATATAGTCCTTGAATGCCTCACAACCACGGATGTCTGGGGCTTGGTTCATCACTTCCAACCAGGTGTCTTGGACAATATTGGGAGGTAAAAAGGGAAGGGCTACAGCAGACCTAAAGAAATCAGAAAAGTCCTGATTTTCTCTGTACGCTTTCACAAGCTCAAGATCCTGAAGTTTGCGCCACAAACACTGAGTGTAATGGAAATAACACCCTCGCACAAAAGTGTTAGGAAACTCATCTGCAATAGCCCTATGAACCGGGTACTCGAAGTCCACCTGGACAGTCTGTGGTTGAAGAGGTCTGCCAGTAGATTGTTCAACTGCATCCTTCAGCACACGAAATAGTCTACAATAAGTTGCACGTTGACGATCGGGCATCAGGCAGAAAGCTAAGGGAACCATAGTGTTGCCAGTAAGTGAGTGGATAACGTATGACTGATGCCACAGACTTGGACACGAATAGAAAGTTCCATCCATGAAGAGGACATCAGCCTGCTGTAGCGATGAGAGGGATTCATTTGTCGAAAACACAAGCAGCTTGTCACCGTCTCCGTCCTCAATAGCAAGAAAGCGACGTCCATCAGATGTAGTGGTCCATCTTCCTTCAAGGGTGACATCTCTACGGTGTTCAGGCAGTGCAGGCGTCGTCTTCCTTCTGTGTCTATACAGTGCTGACTTAACACTGGAAAGAGGTTGTACAACAGCAGCAGCATCAACAGACAGTTGGCGGAGTTCTTCGTCGTATCTGGGGCATTGGAGTAGACTCTTCCCTTGCTCTTTTTCTTAGTGTGCTCATGAGTCTAACTGTGGCTGGATTCTCGGGTCCATGATTGTGCTCTCCAGTAACGGTCCTGATAAAATCCCCAGTTGTCGACAGGTTACTTCTACATCTTGAGACTACACACTTCCAGTAGTCAGATACCTGGCCAGACTTGTTTAGCTTGTACCGAAATCCTGCATGCAGCACTTGTCGGGCTCCTCTCTGTGAGACAACAAACTCTGCTCGCTGAACACCAGCCATAGTGACAAGTGTAAAATTTCACTGACTGGATATATGTAGTTGTTGGTAAATGTGACATAACATCATAGCTGTACAAGATGCGAAAAGTTGTTAAATAGCTTAGATGAAACCGTACCGATAACTACACTAAAAACATAGGGATTATGTTAATTTGGGTTTAAAGGCAATAAGATCCCTCATACACTTAGGCTCTGATTGTCCAAAATTAAAAACCACCTGTGCTAATGACAACTAAATTTCAATTAATACCAGGAAAACAACTAATGCTAATAGGTACACAAATCTTAACCATAGTAAAAACAATAAATGATCACAAGTTCCCTGATTCATGTTTACAGTAATGTTTAAGTAAACAACCCTTTCAATAAGAACTCTTAAGAATCAATTATCACAAGTAAACATGATATGATTAAATGGACTATGTTTGATGCACCATCAAATTCATTACAACATATTCTATTGGACTGTCCACTATATAAATTAAATCAAATGTTGTTTTCATGGCTGTTTAAGATGTTGAGAAAAATTTTAATGTCGAATCAACAGGTAACCTGTAAGAAAGCGAACGCCTGCTATGTTATTTGAGGGTTGACAAATAAGTTTTGTACTCTTAACTTTGTATGTATTTATTTTTATCACATTTCTGATATTTTCATAATTTAATTAGTTGATAGTCTCATATGAATCTGTCAAAATTGGCTCAACATCGTTTTTATTTTGTTCATGTATAACAGTACATGAAACTGTGAGTTGATATGTACCTTGGACCCTCCTCAAATGTATAGTTGGCAAACTGGGATTAATCAACTATAGTGGTACAGTACATTACAAGGAGAAGGGGTGAGGCAGTATCGGTTTGTGCACATGATTAGTCAAACTGGGAGTAGTCATAACGGGAGTAGACCGTTTCTATCTACCTCTTGATAATGGATAATCTTCATTATGATTACGTTATGTAACATTTGATGCAACATTTGCTGTCATCGGCAAACGTTGAGTGTCCGGAATGATAATCAAAGTTTATGCATGCCATTGACTGTTGAAGTAAATGCTCTTGTTGTTAAAGTGATAAGCTGTTGTTTGTCCAACTGGTCGCTCCGACAGGTTAGTTAATACTTATTGCCTAATAGCTGGGCTTAGCACCTCGTGTCAACTTGTATCGGAGAGAGATAAGTGATATCATGCAAGCTGACTCTACACATTAAGACTTCATGGGTGAAATAATGTAAATTATAACTTTGTAGTGTATAACAAAAATTATGAAAATTTTGAACTAAAATATAGCAATTTTGGCACTGTTATAGATTCATAAACGTGGAAGAACCTGACTTAATGATGTGCATGGGTGCTGAGGGTGAGAAGATCATTTGGCCTAACGATTCGTTCAAAAAGAGAGAAGTTGCTATAGGATTAACATGCTTATTTTTTCATCATTGCAAATTTCAGGACATGTCAACTAGAACTGTTATATTCACTCATGCACATGGATTGGTCACATGTCATTATATCTTATCATAAGACCATGTCAACATACTAGCAGGAGGATCAACTGATCCATTAACAGATTTATTTCACACTATTGACTCTATGTCCATCGACAAGACAATGGTGTACGATTAATTATCAAAACTTATTGAAATGGTTCATTGCATAAATTTTGGTACGTCTACCCATCTGATAGACATTTGCGATAATTTCATTGACAGATTGTGAAATCCTTTGAACAATGTACTTATGCCAAAAAATTCAATAATGTAACAAAGTTTACAGGTAGACAGAATCATAGTAGTCATAGGAGAGACAATACGCTCTACAGAAGACGAGGAAATCACTGTGCATGTGAAAGACTCAGTACATCGGACTAATGTGTTATTGCATTTGATCCTGTGCAATGCTGAATTGATCGCCGTCAGCTGAGTTCAACAACAATTGGTGCGGTTTACAGGCTAGTTTAACAGCTTAATTAAACTAAGCTTTAATGTTTTGATCCTGAGAAGACAGTTTGATTTACCATGGAACTGTTATTCGATTTGTGAAAGTCGACCCCTTTTCTCTAAAAGAATTGGTTGAAACTTTCTGGGCATTACTAAGTTACTAATGTATAGTCTTTCATCATTAATGTAGTGCAGCGCATGTCTTTTGACTCCAAAAGATACATAAATATTCTGTTAATACATATACTCCCTTATCTCTTGGTAATATTTTCTTAAGTTCTCTTTATCGCGAACGTCCGGTAAAGGAAATAAGTCTTTTATCTCTCATGGACTGATACTCTGCTATTTGACTCAGTCTGACTTTAATGTACAATCATAACTTCATCGATCCAATAAAGCAACATATTTTCCACTCGTCTTGGCTCATTGTCTATTCATTTATTTTTCACTTTATTTCGACAGTAGAGTCACACATATCTCCATCAGTATTGGCTAACCCACATCGTCTGTGAATTACTCCGAGTAGTGTCAATATATAACGGAAGCTTAATGGAGTCTGTCAAATACCAGATTTATTTCATAAAGTGTCACGGGTAATTTTGATATTTCACGAGTTGTTGCTCAATGAAAGAAATATTGACTTACGCATGTCATGAGGTCGAATAAACCTGCTATGTGGCACACTCTGTTCAGTACTCTTCTTTTAAATATAATTCATCAATAATATGCACGATATGATAAAGATTATGTTTATGAAATAGCAAAGAATCGTCTCTGTTGTTTGATAGAGGGGTTACGTCACTGGTAGATCCAACGATTTCATTGCTAATCGTATTAACAATTGGTTTTTTTAAAAATAAATTGACATGGTCGGTACTGTACATAAGAAATGATGAAGGCAAATTCTGAGAAGGCCATGTTTAAGCTTATTCGCTAAAGTGATGCATCCAAGGAAACGACATCAGCATCCAAGCCAAAACGTCGCCTCCCTCAATTAAAGAAGTTGTATTATCGATGAAATTGCCTTCATCACATCAACTTTATAATACCGATCAAAGCTGTAATCTAAAATACTAAAGCTCCTTTGGCTTTGTAGAATACAACAGGAAAATATCATATCAAATTATTCATATGGCTTTTTCTTATTGGATACACATATTTGTGGTATATAAAATTCACTTGAAATTATTGTCAGATCCATTTTAACAAATGATTTTGATATGAAAAGAGTATACCAATGTCACATTTTCTATCATACATCCAAAGATCATCGCAACTTAAAACAGGTTTTAAGAAATTATCAAGAGTGTAATCAATTTTACGAAATATGTTTTACATTTGTCCCTTATCAGATTAATCATTACCTTTGACCATTCACTCACTGCATTTACAGTGCTTCGATGATCTTTATAAAACATTTACATGATACTTTGATCTTAATTATTAGGTATATACCGGGGTTGATCCTAGTAGTATGTTCATGAAGTGATTTGATCTTCTAACTACATGAAGATCGATCTTCACATAAAACAGGTAAACATAATTTGACGAACTAATCCAATAATATCGTTACAAGTTTTACAGAGTCATATCATGACACTGTGTACATTTTATTGCAAATATGACATACTCCTTAAACAGTATCTTTGTAAGATTCATAAAGCGACATGTCACTGTGTTTATGTTTGCAAATATGACACACTCATCAAGTTTCATAGTCATGACACCTTATATATGTCATTGTAAATATGACTAACTAATCCAACAGGATCACTGTAAGTTTAATAGAGTCATGTCATGACACTCTGTATACATAAATGTGATTGTAAATGTGACGAATTAATCACTATAACTGGTACAGTAAGTTTCATAGAGTCATATCTATACACTGTGTATATATGAAAGCAAATACGACGAACTAAACAAACAGTACCACTTTAAGTTTAATAAAGTCATGCCATGTTACTATGTATACGTCATTGCAGATATGACGAGCTTAGCAAAGATTATCTTTGTGAAATTCATAAAGATGCATGTCAGTGTGTTTATATATATGTTCAACATGTGACAAACTTGAATGACTTGAATAAAATAACGAGATATTAGTCCTGTAGCTCATCCATCCTCATTCCCTATGGCTGAATGTTTGCATTTACTTCCCTTTATCACCCTGGGACCTTTCATCAGGAAAATCTAAAAATGTAAAAAGTCGATTATTGACCATCAGGGCTTGTACATGCATACGTGCCATGCTGTGAACAAACACCGTTGATAACAATAAGTAACACTCGAACCAGAATAGATATATTTTCATTATAGTTCTATATTTCTTCCCGTCAAGATAATACCATTTAAAATGAGGTCAAGCCCTCTAAACACATATATGAAAATCATTGTTTTGAAAAGCTGTTGCAGTTCCTAGATATAGCAGTAATACATCGAATAACACAGTGCTTAATGTGTTTTGAGATCGTCATTCTGTTCTTTGACCTTCAGGTACACAACTTACAATTGTCTCGACATTTATATATCTTTGATTTATATATCTGAATTGTTCGCCTGAGCGAGTTGAATTAGAATAGAAAGAGAATACAATGTTTCTTAATTTTTTCAAAGAAAAGTGTGGTTCATAAGTGCTATCGACAATTTAAAGAGGCATTTTTAATGTAAGTCATCCAACAATAATATCTCCAGTCGCCATGCCAATTTGAGTTAAGAAAACCTCTGTTAAAGCTCGGCGAAGTTATTCATCTTTAAAATTTCTCGTTGTTACCATTGACGTGAGAATGCCATTACATCGGCGAATAAACTTACTCTATTCTGTTCACCACCTTCTTTGAATAACAAATTATGTGGTTACATTCATGAATTTTAATTCAGTTTTACAAGTTGGAACAATCTCAACTTATTCAAGCCTTAACCAAGTTATCTTGAAGATCTATAAAAAAAATTCCACAAGTCCAAATGGATGGAATGGAAGTTATTAGGTGCCCGCGGCATTAACACGTTATCGAATATATTACATATCTGATTGAGTTCCCTACTTTTCTAAAATTCAACTCAACGCTTCATTGCAAAAAGCCTACGTTAATGTGCCCAAACCTATGAATCTTTTATGTTTCTGCACTGGCTAACCCGGGCTGTCTAGAAGTTTCTCCAGTTCATATTAAACTGTCCCAATTCCTTTTCCATTCCCATAAGTGCAATATCAGAGTCGGTATTATAGACATAAATGTATGAATGTCATTTCCCTTTTTCCGAAGGATAAGTCAGTTAAAACATGCTACTATCTCATTCTGTTTTCCCTTACGTCAGCAGACTTAAATCTCTTAAGCGTTTTTCGACAGGCACAATCATCGCATCACTGCATGATACTTGTCCGATATCCAAGACAAGATCAACGTATTGCAAAACGCAATGCAATTGCAACGTTTATGCAGAGACATTGCCCTGGACTAAAGTAAAAGGAAGACAATGCTCGAGACCGTACGGAAGTTCTTACGCAGAATGTTCTTGAAAAAATGCCCGTGTCCAAGACCTGGACTGGTCGTCCCGTAGCCCCTGCCTGAATCCTAACGATCACATCTGGGACGAGCTAATTCGACGTGTTCGTTAACAAGTCAATCCAAAATAGACCATGCAAGATCCTCAAAGACGTTGTGTGGCGGCACGAGGCGCTAGAGGATGCCACAACCGTTACTGTTTCCAGTCCGGGACTTCATTTTTGAGGATATACAGTGACTTGAAAAACGTCATTAATGTAACTTTCGGCCAGACATATTCTTGTTTTGTTGATTTCAAGGTCTTCCGTGCACAGCTGAAGGCTTAAAGAGCCACTCCGTGAGTTGTTGGGAGTCATATATGCCAAACTTAATCAATGGTGTCATTTAATCGCGAAGTATCGACTGTTACCAAAAAACACATTATAAAGCCTATTGTTTTTTTACAGTGACAATATGAAGACAGAACGTCGCAATTATGATCGAAAACCGGACAGTGGCGCGCGTCAAATCGTCAAACGTAAATTTGGAGACTTATCTGAAACAGCCAGAAGAGCAGTGAGGAGTTGAAAGCGTTTGTTAGGTTATATAAATAGTCTCCATGTATATTGGACGTGATATCTACACCTCTATGCATTTATAAGGCTGTTTTTAGATTTTCATGGAAAACCAGTATTTGTCATATATATGTCATTTGGACATGAAAAGTTAAGATGTTTTGATTTTATATCACCACATATGACATTTAGTTTCGTATCAAAGATAAATAATATGTTATGAAAATTACGGAGTGGCTCTTTATAACTAATTGCATTAAACCTAATATTGAAAAACTATTCCCTCAAACCGAGGGTGTCAAGTTTTCATTTATGCTCAGTGTAGTAGAACTATTGCTGACAGCAGGTTAAAGCCTATTCACTAACTTCTTCGGCTATGTTGGAGGGATATAAGCCTAAACACGCAAATACCTAATCCACGTATTAAGGGCGTGACTTAAGAGTAAAATAATCATACAAGTTGTACATACCAACTTGTAATATTTGTATACCTAGACATAAAGTTTAAATATGTATATATCAAATATACATAACAACCGCTTGGACTATTTGTTTTCAAATATGTTGTACGCTAATTGTAACTTATACAACGTAGATGACAAAATTCATTAGGCTTTGTCAAAGTTCTTAATTATCTATGTCGTCATTTGAAATATATGTTAGATTACTCCCCCAATAAGTGCAATGTTATCGTTGCTCTGATCATGATAAGAGGAAATTTACTAGCATGTGACTTCTTCTACATTGTTATACATGTTTTTACCTGAGCTAATCAACCCCGATCGGTTCTAATAACTTAATGAACTGAGGTTTTGATTGTATATGATAACCTACCATATCCATAAAGCTCTGTCAATTAGATCAGCATAAGTTAACGGGAAATCCACTTTTATTACAAAAACGGCAGACGCTGCTATTTGTGCAAACATTCAATACCATAGTATAGTACAGATTTCATATGAAGGTTTCACAGTTAATGTTTTCTAGGATCGAAGCACCCGATTTTTAACAAAAGCGATTCTCTTCCAACAGAGGTAGCTCAATCACAAAATCCTATAATAATTTGTAAGTTGTAATATGAGCTTTTCTCGTGCTTTCGCCAGATTGACTCAGGCATTATACCGCATTATCAACACCATGAAATATTTCAGTCATTGAAAACACTCCGTGCATATATAAACTATTTGTTGTCATAGAGACGGATGCAATGATTCAGTCGCTGAAGAAGGCAACTATGTTCTGTAAATAAGACCTAAAGGCAAAGTGTACATTCGAATGAAGTTTAGTTTCCCGAAGCATGCGGAAACATGTGAGGCTTCTCGTATGACCACTTGTGGAAACGGCGTAGCTGATTGCACAACTAACTTTGATTGCATTCAATTAGGCTTCTAGACCGAGAAACGCTTGTTTTAGAACAGCAATTCGTATAAGAATTCATGACTGAGCCACCGCTGTGAGAAGAGAATGAACAAAAACATCATTTTCATTTATTTAATGTCCTACAACGTCACGAATCACGAAGCCGGGGATATAGTATTCAGGTCCGAACGCCACTTCCTTTCTTGTTACCTCCTGAACTGCTGCATCTAGAGTTTATACATTTGCCTTAAAATGAATGAGAAAGAGAATATAACTATACACAAGTCGATTTGGGTAACCTTGACCTTAACTTCAAGGTCACTGCGAGTCTTTGACCATCAAAGTTGGTTGCGCGACATTTCATGACCGGTTGCACCAAGAGTCTTAAAATTTGATATCAAACGATAGAATCGAAGTACCTTGACCATTTTTTAAAAAGTGTTTAGCGCGATATATCATTCACAGAATTTTCAAATTTGCTATCAGTCTGGAATACCCAGACACCAGTCGATTTGGGTGACCTTGTCCATCTTATTAAATCAAGTCTAGATTGCGCCGGGGGACATGCTGACGGTTGTGACAAATACTTCTTTCTTATTCAAATCATGCCATGAACAGCAGATTTGGAATTCAGATGTAACTTACATGACAAATATTTAAAGGTGCCAGTAGTTTTCTTTACAATAATCAAATACTCCTTTATATATACCAGAATCGAGAAAATGCCTTCCGTAGTGAAATGATGATAGCCGTTTGACAAACGTGGAAATACTATAGATATTGTAAAATAGAATATCTAGAAAAACCTGTCATAAATGACCGGGAGTGAAAAGTAAACTTAGTCAAACTATAATATTCTAAAGGAACAAAACTACCTTGCAGTCAACGCTAAACTACGATTCGCTTAAGATATTCTGTTATGGTTTTGAGAGATATGACGTTTGAACGTGTATAAGTGTACAGCAAATGTTCACCTTTACTTGCTGTCAATAATTTTCTCCATGCGTCATCAGCAGACTATAATAAGTGAGATGATAAACAGTTTGACAAAGGGAAAATAAACACATAATTTTCAGCCGATGTTTTAGAGACCAAGGTCACAATATTGAAACACTCTTGAAAATGACAAGACATCTGGTAGTTCTACCCGATTAGCCAACTCGAGTAGTGGATGGTTTAAATAAAGATAACACGTTTTACGATAAGGAATATTATTAACGTTTGGAAATGCCAACCTCTTACACTCAACCTTATGTAACGTTCTGACAAGGTTACAAGAGTAAAACCACATTTGACAGAGTGCAAGATGCAATCAGTTAATGTAGTGTAGCCACGTTTTAAGATTGTCATCTTTCTACACATCAGCGAGGTGTTAAGACTGTCTGAGTACTTTTCACAGAGCAATCTTTATATATCAACTGGAGAAATCTTGCTGTTGTCAACCAGTCATAGGAAATATCAAAGGCGATTTTCTGTCACTATACATGTAATCATAATTGCCCTCTAAACACTTTGCAAAGTTATGTTAATGGTCTGGAAGATATTAAAGCTGATATAAGCATAAGGTCAATTTCACGCATGTGTCATGGTTAAATGACTCTTAATGTCGAACGTTGCATTAGGCTTTACAGCGAATCATCTTTTTATAGCAGGAACCATTCACAATTCCTATATTTTGTCTAAGCATGCTACTCGATGAAAATAAAATGTTTTCTTTCAAGTGATTTGTAAGGATCCAAAACTAGACATCCTTCATGTGCAGGAACACTTCTACAGATGCTCTGACTGGCTTAGTGCTTCGTGACATCATGCCATCCATGAACAGTGTGTGTATGAATTAAGTAAGACGACATTGTCATATCTAATTACACCATTTATTTTCAATTAAAAGAATATTATTATGGAATACCTATGATACAGATAATGCTTTCCCTCTTAATGATTGCTTATGTTTTCTCTTCTTTTGGCAGAAATGTGTTTCCTTAGAGGTTGAATATTACCATTTCTTCATGGCGACGCCGAGGCGGGATCATGTCGCAGTCATGGGGTACCTTACGAAATCATTTCCACCATCAGCTTCTCATCAAACAATTAGAAAAATGCCTGCATGTGATGCGCATGTCGAAATTGAGGATGGTTCCAAGTTATAGGCGTCGATTTAAGTAGAATGAACCAATATGTTTTTTAAATTGCCATACACAATGATAGAAAAAGTACATCTATAACCTTTGGTTACATGATCCACTTCAAGGTTACAAGTCAAGGTCGAGGTCACATACCATCATCAAATATAAGAAGACGTCTAAACTGTCAATCTCAACAAGGGTAGCAATGTATTCTTTTCTCGCCTCCAAAAAGTCACTGGTTCTTTGAACCAGTCATGCAAGGTCAATGTCACTTCAGAGTTCATTTAAACTGTTGTAAATAATAACCCTTTTCTCAATTTCTATTTTTGCATTAATAGAACATGTGGCGACATGTGACCCTGGGCCACAGTTATTACCTATGTAATTCATTGGCATGTCGATAATATCAACAGAAACGTATCCGCACACATACATCCATTCTATGCATTTTATTGTGTGATGGTAAGAGAAATCACATTTGATTGAACAAACAGTAGGTGTTGTAAAATCTCATTTATTACCCTTTACGACCCTTGCAAGTAAAAGTATTTGAAAAACTCTAGTATCAAATATGGCCGTTAATGTTGTGCTCTCGGAACATTCTTATTAACTATGTAATTCAATGTAATATCAATATAATAAAACGCAACGTACTTTGCGGTACATGTACATGGAATCACAAATCATTCTATACTAAATCTGTGAAAGAGATACATGGTTTTGAGATTTCCATTTGCACACACAGATCATTTCTATGCATTTGATTGTCAATGTGAAGTGGTAAGAGAAATCGCACTTGATTGAACAAACATAGGTGCAACACAGTGTCTGAATTGCAGTATATCTGTCAATGATTTTGAATAAATCAATGCGATTGTGACTTCCCAGCAATAACATTTACCTAAACTCTTGCTATGAGTATGTCTGGTTTCCATAACTTTGCAAACATTAACCGTAAAACGTATTTCTTACTTCCAACATACATTTGTACATGAACTTCATCAACCTAGTCTTTCTACGTCATTAATGGTTTGTTCCGTGGATGTTATCTGAATGGGTTTTTTTATATTTAACATGTATTCCCTAAACGTATCTTTATAAATGAACCATCATCATCATCATTAACAACAATTTCAACATCTCATTCATCATAAAATCCAGCGACAATAGTGTGTTAAGTTTTGCAAGAGGGTTCCTCAATTTCCATGAATGTTTAAATGCAACATCGAATTACCTTGATAAGAAACCATATTAATTTATTCAGCAGTGGAAATATAGTTGTTTCAAATTGGCGTGAAGAAACAACTTTGTCATTACTGACCTTTAATGACACTTATACCGTTCTTATTATGATTGACGTTGCTTTTTCTCCCAATAATTTCATGACAGGCAAAGCATGTCAAGTATGGGTCTCGTGAGAACAAACATTTAATAGTCTTTCTCACCACAAATAGAATTTGATTAATTGTATCACACAGAGTTACTGCTGTCGTGTTCTTTTGAAGTAATCGTTAATGGACGATATTCAATAGAGTACGACCATTACATCATAACATGCACAGCACGTGTTCAAACAGGTATTTCCCACGTGTAAAACCTTAATGACGTTATGTAATAATGCAAAATTAATCACAAGTAACTCGAGGCTACAGTTAATGTTAATTCTAAATTTGAACCATTGTAATGTAAGCACTATTCTTACAGTTCAAATGATTTGATGTCGTTGTAATGTGCACACATTTTAGTTAATGGTTTTAGATAAAACAGTGATTTTAAATAAATCAGTATGTTTCGTTTCAGTAAAACAGTTCCAACATAGCTTTTTCAATGACGTACATTCGCAAAATGTAATATCTGCTTAATCAAAGCTTTAAAGAGGTCATTTCAATCTAATAAATCTTAAACATTCTGATCAACAAGCATTAATCGGAGGGCTCTTGCTATGATGTTATCTATAACCAAAAGAGGTAATACTCATAATATAAAACACAAATCATAAACATTCTGTTCAACTAGCGTGAATCGGAGGGCTCTTGCTAAAATGTTATCTATAATAAATAGACCTAATACTCTTAACATAAAACACAAAATGTCAACATACGAGGGGAAGTCAATAAGTTCAGAGAAGTCAATGAATTCAGAGAAGTCAGTATTTATTCACCTCTTAAGACACCATCGTTAATCATGATGTCATAAGTGAGTTAGGCCATCCCACGACAGTTTACAGACATACACAAACCTTCCTGATCATTTACTTGAGATTTACAACCTGTTGAACATAAGGTGACTGCAAGATGGGTACCGCAAAACTTAAATGCACAAGGTCGCGACCAGAGAGTTGAATCAAGTCGTGAGATCTTGGATAGCTACATTGCTGATCCGAATCACTTTCATGCCCACTTGAGAGTGGCGATCAAGAAGAAGAGGTGTGGCATGTTGACTCCTGCTTCTTCATTACAAGGCTCCAGTGCACAAGAGTCGTATTGCTCAGACTGCAATTCAACAATTGGGCTTTGAACAACTTAACCATCCCTCCTACAGAAAAGCAAAGTGATTCTATATTGAAAAATAAAACCAATATCGCAACCATGTTTTTCATATCAACCATGAACCATCTAGATTATATTGAAAAATAAATTTTGAGATTGAGATTAGTCTATGCCTTTCATTGTTGTGTATCGCTTCGAGTGGGCACTTGCTGTCCGGAACTAAGCGCTCTATAAATGTACATATTATTATTATTATTATTATTATTATTATTATTAAAATCAATATCACAACCATATATTATATATCTACTTCTATGAACTTATCAATTTCCCCTTGTAACAAGATTTTCGTCATCTATGTCCACCTTAAGGAAGGCCATATAAAAATCTCAATGACACGAATTTAACAACATCAGTTGAAAGAATATTCTTTGTTTTGTTCGCCTCAGAAAAAAGGCTTAACCAAGTAAACTGAAACAGTTATGACATCCACATATATGAATGAACAAAAAGCAAATATTAAGGTGTCGGATGTATCATTCTGTGATCAACTGCAAGGAAACCGGTAGCTAAATCAATATCATAAATTCTTATGTTTGAATCAATTCCCTAACTTTTGACAATTCAAGGCCTCCTTGCAAAAGGTCGATGACCAAGATATTGCCAAAACATGTCATTCATATATGCGTCTGCACTAGCTAACCCAAACTGAGTTTCTGAGTGTCATATGAAACAGTCCAATTCAAATAATTGCATTATTACAGCCTTATTATAGGATAAAAATATCCACATAATTTCACATTTTCTGACGATTCTTTCAGTGAAAGCATATAGATATCTTATCTCTTGTCCTATTACTTGCGTTACGGCAGCAGATTTAAATATATAGAGATAGCATAAGTAACTGTAAAAAAAGTATTTGTTTTCCAATTTGATACAAAGAGTTCAAGGTTCAAGGTAATGGAAAAAACCATTGATTTACCTACATATCTGCTCTCATTCCTCCAACATGCCTGACTGATTAAATTTGACTCCACATCACGCAAATACCTAAATAAAAAAATTAAGGGTTTTTTAATTAAACAAATTAATTATGTATACAGAATTGCAATTCTGTATAAGAAGACACAAGAAAGGTTGAAAAACGTATACCAAATATAGGAAATAATAGTAGTATTTATTTTCAAATATGTAGTAGAGAAATTGCATCTAAAAATCAATAAAATACAACGTTAATGAATTCTTTCAAAGGTCACAGGAAATATCTGACATGTGGAATCATTTGTAATAATTTGTAATAAAACCTGTGTAATAATTTTCATTGGTAGCTAAGAAGGACTTGTGGACTATGATAAGGTCTTTAAACTACTTTAGAAGGATATAAATGGTTACTTGAATATTTCTAAATATTTCTATGATTTAGATAAGTAAATTAAGGTAAATGTTACGGGTAAATCCTCTTTCAAAATGTAAAAGACAGAAAATCCAAATTTGAAATATTCGAAGTTATAAATGACAGCATACAATTCCCAAAGTTCTCTTGGATGGAACCAAACGATTCGTAACAAATGTACATTTTTTATTTCATTCTAATTTTCCTTTTTTCATACTTTACTTCTATGAAACATAGAGTGTAAAGTAAGACGTATGAGTCTATAGAC
Source organism: Phorcus lineatus (assembly GCA_921293015.1). Lineage (NCBI taxonomy): Eukaryota > Metazoa > Mollusca > Gastropoda > Trochida > Trochidae > Phorcus > Phorcus lineatus. Next base: position 24,547,470 of record OV121091.1, read on the forward strand.
TTTTTTAAGGGAAACAAACTAATAACAGCCGGAAAGTTAATTCAAAACTATGATTCACTTAAAATCTTACTTTGAGAACGTGTATAAGTGTATACCAAACATTCACCCTTACTTGCCATCAGTCAATTTCAGTAACGTGTTTATACTTCAGCAGTAGACTGTCATGTTTAAGATGTTAAACAATTTGACAATTGAAACATAAATAAGATTTTTTTGTGATTTTTTAAGACCAATGTCCCACTATTGTTACAATATTGATTTAAGAAATAAAGTTCGCTCTACCCCAATGTGTTTTGTAATATGTTACTGATGTAAATGACTCCTAATGTTGTCACGGCACCTCGTAAGTTGCTGTAGGCTATTCAGCGAATGGGCTTTTTACACCAGGAACCATTCATAATTACCATGGTATCTTGTCCACGTAAGCCACTCGCTGAAAGCGATATGTCTCATCGTAACTTATTCCTAAGGATTCCAAAATTGACAGCCATCATGAACATGAACACTTCTACAGATGCTCTGATTTGCTAAAAGAACTACAATGAATGCGACATCTGGCTCCCAGTGTAAATTAAGTTACAGCGGATGCCATCCATGAACACATTGTGAGTGAAGTCATTAGAGCGACGTCATAAATAATTTCACCATTCATTTTCAATCGAAACGTATGCACTGTCGATGATAATGATAATGCTTTTCCTCACAGTGGCGGCCTATTTTTTCTACTCTTTTTCAGGAAATGTGCTTAAATTGATAATGAATAGTAGTATATCCCTCTGGCGACGTCGAGGGGATCGTTTCATTGCGTGTTTTGGCCGCCCTGACATGGAGTACCTGTCTTAACAAATAATGTCCTCATCAGTTTTTTTATCAATCTTTCTGACACTTGAAGTTTGCCTAGGATGATGCCCCGGTGATGTGTGTTATCTTATGTATGATAGACAACAGTCCTAGGAAGACTTACAACATGACATGAAACCGGGTGGGAGACGATCACTTTACTTCCATTAGGCTTGTGTATAGTGCACGCTCCTTTGCGCATGGGACCAGTCGTTATGTGCGGTTTTAGGGAGTAATCATTACTCAACAATGTGCATTTCGAAATTTATATCATATATCAAAATTATCTATAATAGTTATCCCCTTTCGAGCAAAAAAACCACCATGTTTTAAAACTCCCATTTTCAATGATTGAACATGCATATCTATGATCTTTGGTTAATGATCCACTTTAAGTTTATAGGTCAAGGTCAATGTCACATAATAGTATCAACCCTAAATATATGATGTCAATGTTTTTAAATCTCGACTTTAAATCTCAACAAGGTTAACAATCTCAAAACTTTCAATTCAATGCTTCTTAGAATAAGTCTTGAAAGTTCAATGTCACACTAATTTCATTAAAAATTCTGCAAATACTTACCATCCTCTACAACCAAATTATTTTTAATACTTGTGATAAAATGTAATGTCGATAAAATGAAAAGCAACGTATCCGAACACGTAGGTTATTTTCTGCATTTTGTCCATGTGTCATGGTACGAGAGATCGCACTATTTTGAAAAAAAACCCAGTAGATGTCCATTCATCGTTTCTATTATCCATTATATGATTCTTGCAATTCAATGGAGTATACTCGACAGTGTATATCATTTCTGCTAAGGAATGACTAACAATAAGGTTTTTGTTTTATCTTAGTCTGAAAAGTTGGATTACAGATTTTGTGTCCATGTGCTGTTACCCAAGAATTAAGGGAAAAGTGTATTTTCCTTCCTAATACTATTTGTTAACAACATGTGACCAACGCCCATTTCACAGTCACTGGATTGCGGGGTATCTGGCAAAGGTTTTGAATACTTCAATGCGATCGTGTCTTCTTTTTGCAATAAGATTAACCTATACTCATGCTGTTAGTATGTCTGATTTCCATCTCTTTGCAAATACATAATTTTATTCTCCTTATAGATTAAACTTATCGTACAAACTTACTACGAACGGAAATGAACTTCATCAACCTAGTCTTTTAAGTCCTTTCTGGTTTGATACTTGAATATTATCGAAATGACCTAGAGTTGTTCAGTTCGAATACTCTCACACAAGTTTTCCCTCTCATTTATCTACAATCCATCAACAATGATGTGAATAGTTTTGCACGAAGATTTCTCTATTTCCTTGAATGTGCACATATAAACACTTTCGAATAAATAACAAACCATAATGATAATTGATGAGAAACCGCTATTGTGTCAGTAGTCAAATAGCTTTTAACGTGGTTGTTTCCAATTGTTGGGAAGAAATATTTTGCATCTGCGAATACTGAACGTTATTATACCGTTTCACGATTGAATTATCTAATAGTAACAATTATTTTAAGGTCTCGTGAGAGAAACATTTATTTGTATTTATCACCATACTATTGAATTTGATAAATTGTATCACACAAAGTTATCGCTTTCGATCGAGTTCTTTAAATGAAATTATTAAGGATGAAATCCAATAGAGTATATACTCTTTACATAATAAAGCACTGCATATGTTCAAACAGGAATTTCCAAGTGTAAAACCCTAATGGCGTTTTTAAAACTCCATGGCTGCAATTGTATAATTGTAAGTTTGAACCATTGTTATGGAAGCATAAGTCTAACAGTTCAAAAGCTTTGAATTCATTGTAACTTCCACACTTTTGCGATAATGATTTTTCATTAAACAACATGTGATTTTTTTCAATTCAATGAAACAGTCCGACGTACCGATTATCAATGACGCATTTGCGTACACTCTAATGTCTGCTAAATAAATAAAATAATGTAATAAACATTATGTTGCACTAACGTCAATCGGAAAGCTCTTGAATAATATTCTGTTAAACTGCACTGTTACTGATGTTATCACGGGTTTATGATCGCTAAATATAATGTAACATTTTACCATATCAGGATTCGAAAGTTTCTGTTATTTTGTAATGCATACCTCAACCATATCGAAGTGATGGATCGCAGATATTAACAATATTTCCTACTCTTATTCATTACTAACCATACCTGTTTTTCATCAATATAACCAGTTTTTAAATAAAACTTGAATATGATGAAATGATTCGGAAAGAAAAATACACGTTCTATGTACCTCTAGACTGTTGACTATCTTAGAATAAGGGATGCGAGACAATGCTTTAATTTTGGTACTCTTATCGAAACTTGAAACGGAAATATTAAAATAACTGCAAAGTTAATTAGCTGTTCATCAATAACACTTGAACACATTTTCAAATAGCTGCATGAATGCAAACATAGGAAGATTATCTAATATAAACTACGTCTATTCATTAAAATACATACAATAACATTTCGATTGCATTTCTTATCAACCCTCTGCGATTGCGGTTTCCGAGGCTTATTATCGAATACCCTTCGTTCTCATGTGGCCCCCGCATAGGAAATACTGTACACCATTGTAATCTATTCACCATTTCCTCATTAAATGGAGTTAACATTACCATTGCGGATTCATATTCATTAAATGAATGTTGAAAAATTATGTTATGGATATTTACCTGAAATGTGTCATCAAAATTTTAAAAATATTATTTCGGTGGAACAACTTATAAATACGCTCTATGTATATTTTTTACCAATACCTTCATAAATTGTACATATTCAATCTCATAAAATGTGTATCAATCATATACATTATATAATACATTTCTAGCGAGATGCCAGCTCAAAATCTAGCTGTGATAACTTATATTTAAAATCATCAATAGTGTCTGGACGGATTCGACACTTGCATAATCGAAGCTGGCAGTTGCAAATATAGGTATTGACATAACGTTTGATAAAGTCACGATAGAAGACCTGTTGCACGATGGGTTGCTTAAATTAAGCGAAACTCAGTGCAATAACCTTTGAAAGCACATAATGGAGTCTATGTGTCATAGATTGCCTTTATTTCTACTCTGACCTCATGAGATGACTGTGTAATATGTAAGGACGTGAATTATTGTCTGCATTCTGTCATGATATTGGTCACTAAGTTAATTTTTGTGAGTATTTACAGTACTAGTACTATTTCCAATTGCTCTGGGTGTGATTCTAGACTAACAGGCAAAAGAAAGGTTCCACTTATTTTTCAAATCTATAAAATAAATTAAACGCAGATATGATAATTCTGACGATTGGGTTTATAAACAGAAATCATTTTCCAATATTCTTTTTAAAAAGCATCCAAATATCGGCATTTAATTTGCCCAAATACTCAAGGAAATAGACAGGGGTCAATATTAAAAATATTACACAAATGTGGATTAAAAGAAGAGTGTACATAAACTTTCAGTAGTCTATCAGGAATCACGGAGTTTGTGTTTCTAGTTCTAGTGGGCGAGACCACCCTGCCATCGTTCCTGAATATGGAAAACCTGCTCTCTTCTGTAAACAGCACTCTCTCCAAGTAACGTCGCTGCCATCCGCGTACAGTATGTACGTGGCCATCGTAATCTGCGTTGACGATGTAAAAGGATCAAGGCCATTACACGGAAGGGGCGGTTGTCTCATATACCAGCCAAACGAAGTCGACGAAGGGTTGTTCTTGTGCTGATGACATGGCCGAGTGACGTCACCGCTGTTGATGCCGCCGTTACGAATCGGTTTCAGAGGTGAATCTGCATGATCTAGCGATCTTCGGCCGCAGTTGTTACCCTCGGTCTTCCCGACTTTGGTCCGTTCAGTGTCTGGCCTGTCTGATAACATCCTTCTGATGGTAGTTTGGATGCAGTTGAAGGTTCTTGCCATTTGATGTTGGGAAGCCCCCATAGTGGACATACTGATCGCTTTGTCACGTTGCGCTTGCGTAAGTCTTTGCATACTGTTGGTGTTCTTTGTGTTTCTGAATGTCTGCTCTTCCCAACAAGATTACATATGCAACATTGCTGCACGTGCATCACGAACCATGCCTCAAAAACTCGTTTTACTCGTGATTGTGAATGGAAAATTCCAGTGGCTGCGTTCGATGCGATACGTTCGTGTAGAGGAAACGATGTAGTAATGATAATTTCCTGCTTAAAATCAAACCCGTACCAGCCCTCTCAATGTCTTTATGAAAAAAAATGAAAATTAAACCTTTCTTTTGCCTGGGTTTCTTAAAGTATATTTTAACATTGAAACTAAATCGTCTGTCAATCATGCCAATAGATTATATTAAAAATGTTAAGAGTGTGAAGATTTTAAAGCTTTAATAGTTTAAAATTCAAATACATCTTTAATGAAATTGTGAGTTACTAAAAGGACACGTTTGTCAAGAACATCTATTCCATTAATAACAAACAGTATATCATTCATCCATAAAAGGTCAATCCAGCCGTGAAAAAAGTCAAAATCTAGATTTACACTTTGCCAGTACGGGGCTGTCTCTTGTGGACTGTGAGGTCATTCTAAAACGATAAGGACGGGCATCGTTATCCTAGTTGTTGTAACAAACTTGAGGAATGGCATGGAGGAAGGGCAAATGAGTGTTCTCAATGTCACGGATATTCTTCTCAGCATCAATCTTGCTTTAGGTGACCTTGATGTCGACCTTTTAGTCTCCGTACGTCCATCCGTCTGGCTTCTTGTTATCAGGACATCCGATGAACTGCTGCTTCTACAGTCATCCAATTAACAATCTGACTTTAGTGGAGGAGTATCCACTCTCTAGTCGATTTGATTGATCTTTGCCTCATTTTCAAGGTCACTACGAGACTGATCAGATTTTAGAATCTGTTGAGTGCTATATATTTAATGAACCGTAGCACCTAGGTTCTTCCAACTTGCTATCAGACTTCCCATGGAAGAGCAAACAACACACCGGTCTATTTGAATGATCTTTTTCTCATTTTCAAGATCATTACAAGTCAATGACAGCTTGACGCCTCATGAACCGTTGCACCTAGAGGCATTAAAGTTGGTATCAGACTTCAAGAGATACACGCCTAGAAACAAGTTGTTAGCGCGATATTTCATAAATCGCTGCACCCAAAATATCATGGTTCTATTTGTTTGTAATTGTTTTCTCATTTAAGACCATCAGGTTGTGTTTAAGAAACAGTGATTTAATTGGTATTTTTTAATTAAATTTTTACTTCAGCTTATCAATGAATAAAAACAAAACACATTTTACAGGTTTGTAGTCACACTGAAAATTAACTTTTAATAATGTAATGATCACATAACATGAGTTAATGTTGTTAGTCATCTCAGTATTAAATACCAATTTCATAAGGATAATAGCATTAAAATAAAACATGAAACGCTCACTATACGCTTTTGAAACGTGACTTTTAACTGATTTCGGCATAGGCCATGGCCAAGTTTGTGACAAATACTTATGTTTATAAGTTAAGGGGCCGTATTGGGAAGCATTTGGACACGTAAGCTGCAGTCAGCAAAATCCACTGTTGTCATGCCACACTCAACATAGGTGCACGTGATTATGAGTCAGACCGGTCGCCACCGTTAAGACGTTTTTGACCAGCTACTGTGAAGCTGAGATTCATAGCGTGCCTTCGTTCCACGCTGTTGACATAGTGGGATGGAGTCACAGTAAGAATCTAAGCTGCTCATCTTTGCTGCTACCATTTTCAAATTTGAATGGAACCAAAACAAAACGGTTCAATGACATACGGCACAATAGTCTGTCATCTCTAAAAGTGGTGCGTCTTCCTCGCATGGCTTTAAATTACACAAGTCTTTATCACTGACTAATTTAAAACCTTGATGCAAACCAGTCAAAATTCGTGTTTTGAGTGCAGCGCCCTCTTGGGAGAAAAGTTGCAATCGCTTATGATTTCTCTTTTCCCTGTCGTGATCGGTCGCAGTAGTTTTGGAGACAAGCACAGAAAAGTAAGGGAAATGCAGCAAGTCCTACCTTAGTTGGTGTAAAAATGTGATTTTCCATGTCCTGTGTTGATTAACCGTTCTCTTTATGACGCTATGACAAACGTTTACACATCTTCGAATCAGTTGCAAGGACATACCTCTTTCTCTCGTGCCCAAAGTCTTCCATTTTCTGGTCTAGGATAGCTGCTTTCGAACCCTTTTTGTGTATACCAAACCTGTTTAATAAAACTTTAGATAGGGCATTTTCAGAAATGCGCACATGCACACCCTTTCTCTGCATGCACAGGAAAATCTTGTTAAAGGGCTATTTGTTAAATTGATTTAAACAGGCATACTCACAGGCCGTGCTGCCAATCTTAGAATATATGTATAAACATAAACCATGTCAAATCAAATGTTGCTTCAAATTTTACCATCAGCTTACTTTAAACGATTAACGAGGTTGTCAAACAACCATACATTTTCATCTTTGTAAGCCTGACAATTCTGAACACTCTACTGCCACGAAATGGGAAATTGACAGAGACCAGTGCTCCAAATGCAAACTGTGCTACGACAGGTCTATAAATGATTAGGATTTGACAAATTGATGTTAGCATGTGCTTAACTCAGTTAGCCTATATCATTGACAGTGATAAATGTTTCCAACAAAGAGCACAGTTCTTGGTTAAAGAGAGTGCATATGCAGAAAAACTGAACTCCACTCCTGACACGATTATGCCTCAGAGCTCTTTTAACTTACATTATGTCGATATGATCGATTACTTTGAACACGAAGACCTGAAAGTAACATTTCATGGAAAATTTAATTCTTGGACCTAGTCCCATCATAGCATTAGTCAGTCACAGATTTTCAGTCTTTTCAGTGATTTTAAATGCTGAGCACTCATGTATCGATACTTAACGCCGATGTTGTATTTAATGAGCGATTCCCTTTTTTTAAATTGACGGGTAGGGGATTCTTCAATTAATGAAATGCGGTTTACGTGTATCAAACTGCTTTATCGAATCAATGGTAAAATACACTATACAAGAATTTATTTTACTTGTTTCAACTAAATTCATTTGTATAGATGTACATGGCGCTCTGGATAATTTAAGAAATCTCACTATTTCATGTTTATTAAGTGATCAAGTTATTGAATAGCACATATTCTCCTTAAATTGATTGATCAATGTATTAACAAAACAATAGTATTATATTGGCCAAAATATCATGATGTATATGCCGCATTATCGTCAGAACAAACTTACCATATCCGAACACCTAATTTTTTTCTTAATTTATTTGTAAAAATGAAATACGGTGTTGTCTCTTGATATCTAAAATACATATTTCTTACAAAAAAGGATTTTTCATAAAAATGGACTACCAAAAAAATAAATACTCCTTACATGGCTGCATTTTATCATAAACTTTACATCTATCAGCCTAAAGTCTTTACGTTCCTTCTGTTATCGTATCGCTGTTTATGTACACATGTTACTAAGAACAATTTATTAAAATCCTCATTGTTTTTCCATGTTATCAAGTATTTACCAAGTATTGAGTGAGGGAGGTGAGTGGAGGTTAACGTGTTTTCAAAAATATTGCAGTTATTAAGAGAGTGGACAGATCAGGAGGAACAAGCATTGATAAACTCCTTCCAGGAAACCTAAAAATGTGCATTTCAAGGTGTCGTGTCTAGACATGGATATGTGCACATCTTACTTCAACGAGATCGGACATATACAACAGTAAAGAAGGAGTCTGTTAGTATTCCAGTCAAGCGTTTGGGAGCTCCTATTGACAAAATTGGAATAAATAAATACTAAAAATATTTCAAACTTGACCTTGTGACATCATATTATTTACTGGTTAGTTTCATTTATTCCATTACACTGTTTCGATATGCAGTCATTTAAATATCGGAAAGGCACTCAGTTAGACAAACGATTAAAATATTTCTTGAATAAGTGATAATGTTTTCTCACCGAAAAAGGGTTAGGAGCTACGATTTGTAATCAGCTGAAGACTAGCATGCTCCAGTACACCAATATTTCGTTTTAACAGTCAGTGTTCGATGAAAGAAAATGAAGAACCTTTACCTGAAGTTAGTAATTCGATTCCCAAACCCTTAAAGATTGACACATCCTTCTTTTGCTGGAGCATATCTTAGGAGAAAAAGTGTTGAAGACTTACAACGGTCCGAACATTTTCGGATTTTATGATCTGTTTTAGTGATAGTTTTTACTAAGAGTCTGTCGTTATCTGAATGAAATGATAAGTTTCGAAAAAATCTCATGAAGTCTGATTCCTTCGAGCTCGCTGCAAGATATTCATCTATATTGTCACCTCTACTTGATAACCATCATCCAAAAGCTTTAAACAAGATCATTGTGAAAGTTTGGGAAAATGTTCTCTCTTTATATAAGCTGAAGATTGAACCTCTGCCTCTCTTATACGCTACTGATTATTTCATGTTGTTTCACATACACTGGTATATATTTATCGATGTCT